>CM061134.1:27796401-28396401 GCA_030789695.1 Scilla litardierei
AAACAAAGCATTCCACACAAAGAAAGAAAGAAAATAGAAAAAAACTAGAGCGTTAGGACTCACCACTACGATCGTCGGATGTCGTTGATATGTTAAGACTCTTACGTTGCATTGGCTTTATTAGGGATTGTCGCATCTAAGATGTAAAACAATGGCCAACTAACATTAGCACCATTTGTCTAACGTATCGCATTAACCCCTCTCTCGCGACAGGCACACACGATCCATGCATTAAGAATCGACAATATCCATGCCACTCTCGTGGTCAGAATGATCTCAACTCACGCCACTCTCGTGTGTTAGAGTTTCGATGTGTTTTGGTGGCTCTCATTGACGCAATGGCGGTAGTCGTCAATTAGTAATATAGTCCATCGGTGGATCACATCAAGACACGAGACGGACATGGTCACGAGTCCTAATTGAATCCACTAACTCCCTAATTAAGTTTATAGGATACTCCTTAAGGCAATCGATTCCACCGACCGTGGGCACGGTCTCAGTACGAGATCTCCTACAAACTTGGCTGGATCAACCAAAACACGTCCATTTATACCAACGCAACCTAAAAATCCCAACTTGACATCTAAATCCTAAAATCCTAGGGTAATCCATTAGCCTTAGAAAAGACTACTCAAGCATGACAAACATTATGAAAACAATAGAGATCATTGCTAGCATCATAGAGATATTCAATAAGAACTAAAATAGAATTCAAATGAATAGAATACTTAGCTTGATACAAGAGAAGGTGCCTATGGCATGGCCTAACTCCAAAAGAAAGTCTCCAAGAACTCTTATCCATAAAACATCTTTGTAATCCACTTACAAATTGCCACAAACTCTTACCCATAAACATATTTCCTCAAGCTACCAACCCTATTTAAGCCACTTTTCTCTAATTGAAAGCAAATGTGACAACTTGTTGTAAATGCACAAAGATCTTAAAGAAATTTCACAACTTTCTTATAATTACTGCAACTACCTTAATTTCTATTTAGTGCACTAAGTGGGAAATCTTACTTATTTGAAGTTGTGATGAGAAGACCTCCTCTTTCTCCTTTTTCCTTTTCTTCTTCTCCTCTCTCTTTGATTTTTCCCTTTCTTTCTTTCTTTCTTTCCTTTTCTTTTTGTATTGCTCTTGTGTGGAGCACCCCCCCCCCCCCCCCCCCTCGGCGCCAATCAAGTAAAAAGAAAAAGAAAAAGAAAATAAAAATAAAAATGAATGGAAGAGAAAGAAAGAGAAGATTGTAGAAGATGTGGGAATTAATTAAAGAAAAATATCTCATCTAAGTATCCCTTTATTTACAAGTTTGCCATTACTCATAATATTTTTGAAATTGCATTCCAACTTTGTCCCTTATTTACAAGAGTGCCATTGCTATAACCCTCTTATTAAATACCCTCTCACTTTGTGTTTTAATTACAAGTTTGCCATTGTACAAGCCTTATAGTAAATACCCTTTAACTTGGAATGATAATTACAAAGATGCCATTAGTTCAATATAGGAATACAATTACCCCTATACTTGAGTATTTAAATACTTCTCATGCCACTTACTTACCGCATTTGGTTTGTTGCTTTGAACACACACCTACCCCTATGAATATGTTACAAATATCCAACAAATCCAAAGAAATAACATCATTACAATACACATAAAATGTTACACTACTACTAATACATCAATACTAACACACTAACACTAATACTCAAATAATTTCTGTATTAGTGTTGGATGACATTACTTAATTATCTTACTTTAAGTTTATATGTAAATCACAAATGGCCATTCCCACACACACCATTTGGCATAAATTCCAAGTGTAGGGAATGGTCTCAACATCTACGTACGCAGTTCAAAGGGCGCATTACCCAAAGAATGCATTACAGTCGTATTACATTCTACGAGTGGTTACAACAAACCATAGCATACATCAGACTTCCCACAACACTAGCATAGGGGACTGTAGACATGTAGCGTGCCTTCTCGTCGGTGCTAGGTGACAGTCTCGCAGAAAGCTGGAAGTAAGCTCCTAAAGGTGTGGTGACAAGCTTAGCCGTCTCCATTCCATAGCGTACTAGGACTTTCTTGATATATCCCTCCTGGCTCAACCTCAACTCCACTTTCTTTCTGTCGTTGCTGATTTCCATGCCAAGGATCTTCTTTGTAGGCCCCGGATCCTTCATGTCAAACTCTTTTGCAAGCTTTCCCTTCAACATATTGATTTCCTTCATGTCCCGTGATGCAATCAACATATCGTCAACGTACAGAAGCAAGTATATCCTTGACCCACCATCAAGTGTGCGAACATAAACACACTGGTCCTTTATACTCCGCTCGAAACCAATACTCATTATGAAGGTGTCAAATCTCTTAAACCACAGCCTTGGACTCTGTTTTAAACCTTATAAAGATTTCTTTAGCTTGCATACCTTTTGCTATTGCCCCTCCATCACAAAGCCTTCAGGCTGGGGCATGTAGATTTCTTCCTCAAGCTCTTCATATAAGAACGCCGTCTTAACATCCAGCTGCTCCAACTCTAAGTTCTTAGCTGATACCAAGGCCAACAACACACGGATCGACGTGTGTCTTACCACAGGCGAGAAGATCTCATTGTAGTCTTCTCCTTTTCTCTGTGTAAATCCTTTGGCAACCAATCGATCTTTGTACCTCACATCGCCATCATCTCCTTCCTTGACCTTATACACCCACTTGCAACCAATGGACTTTATGTCCTTGGGCAATTCAACCAAGTCCCAAGTGCCATTCTTGTAGAGAGATTCCATCTCCTCTACCATCGCCATCGGCCACTCTGCAACTGCTCTAGAAGTTCGTGATTCATCAAACGTCAAGAGCTCCTCGTGCTCTATTTTCAGGGCGTATGCCTGCATATCATCGAATGCAAAACTAGAAGCAGAATAGTTCCACTCACCCAATCTCTATGGTGCTCTCCTGTCCTCAATGACCTCCGCACGCTTGGCTGACTCTGGGCAGGAACCTCACAATGAGTCTGAACCTGATCTGCCTGTATTTGCTCTCTCTCAGTAGTCGGGTTATGGCATGTCTCCTCATCTCGTGTCTCTATCTCCAGGGTAGGTGGGTCGACCTCAGCATCGACCTCCTCATGCATATGTCCACCATCTGAATGAGTCATATTTGACCTGACCATCGATGACTCATCAAATGTGACATGCCTAATGGTGAACGTCTTCTTGGACACATAATCAAGCAACCTATATCCCTTTACTCCCTCTTGATATCCAAACAAGATGGCCTTCTTGGCCCTCAAATCTAACGTGTCCTCCTTCTGCAAAGCATATGCAGAGCAACCAAATATTCTCAAGTACGAGTAATCACCAGGCTTACCTGTCCATACATACTCAGGAATTTTGAAACTGATCGTCGATGATAGTAGTCTGTTCACGAGATGTACGTCAGTCGACACAGCTTAACCCCAATATTCTTTAAGAAGTCCAGCAGTAAGCCTCAAGCATATGCACTTCTCCATCAGTGTACGGTTCAACCTTTCTATAACACCATTTGACTGTGGATCTCAAGGCGTAGTGTAGTGTCGTAAAATACCCTGAGATCTGCAGAAGTCTTTGAACACCCTCGAGGTGTACTTACCACCGTTGTCTGATCTCAAAATCTTGACGGCTCTTCATGTCTGCTTTTCAACCAAGGCTCTCCAAGCCTTGAACTTCTTGAAGACTTGTTCTTTTGATTTCATCAGATAGATCCACACATTCCTCGAGAAATCATCAATGAAGGACACAAAATACTTTGCCCCTTCAATGGTAGGTACAGAAGTTGCCCCCCCCATACATCTGAATGTACGTAGTCAAGTGGCCCTTTGCTGCTATGCTCTGCGATCCCAAAGCGTGTCTTCGTCAGCTTTTCTTCTACACACTTCTCGTAGAAATCCAATCTCTCCTCTTTGACCTGTATCAGCTTCCTTTTACGAAGCACATCCAATGACTTCTCATTTAGATGTCCAAGGCGATGATGCCATATCTTTGCTGATTCTTCACCACATGTGCCTTGAGAGATGCTATCCTCACCCTCCACGGTGTGCCCTTGCAGCGCATACAAGTTCTATATCATATTTCCTTTCATCGCGATAAGAGAACCCTTGGAAAATTTTAATAGATCTCCTTCTATCACCGTCCTGCACCCAAGTCCTGCTAAAGCACCAATAGAAATCAGACTCTTTTTCAAGCCTAGTACGTGGCGCACATCTGTAAGTGTCCTGACAAGCCCATCATGCATTTTGATTCGCACGTCTCCTACACCCACTGTCTTGCAGGTCATATTATTCCCCATCAGAATGTTGCTGCCTTCTCTGGAAGAATATGAACTGAACCAACTCCTGTGAGGTGTCATATGGAAAGAACATCTCGAACCCAAAACCATACGATCCCTAGATCTCCCGATGCAGTTGCCATTGTAAAGGACCCTGCGGGGCTACACACACACACACACTAGAGGGGGGTGAATAGTGTAATAGCAAGCAAAGTGCTTAAAAGTTACTAAAATTAAAGCACAATAAGCAGCGGAAAATAAACAGAGTGCTCAACAACACAATCACAAACATAAGGATTTTACCCTGGTTCCCTAAAAGTTGGGTACGTCTAGCTATACCAATATTCACTATATTCCCACAAAGAGAAGTGAATACAAATCCCACAAAGAGATACCTCACCAAGAGAATTTTGCCCTACACAATGGCCCAACCAACCCTACATAGGGGTCAAACTCCCACCTAGAGAATTACTAACTCATACTCAGAGAATTAGGGTTAGCCCTACACTAGGACACCAAACTCCCACTAAGAGAGTTACTCCCACAAAGAGAGTTATTCATACTAAGAGAATATCCTAATCCCACAAAGAGATAAACTCCCACAAAGAGAGAGACATATTCCCACTAAGAGAAATTCTCCCACAAAGAGAGACTAATTCCCACAAAGAGAATTAGTGGTATCACAAAGGTGAAACGAAATAACACTTACCTATGCCTTGATATGATCTTACCAATGTGATGAAGAAGAAGGCATGCAAGTGAAACTCAAGTGCTTGAGATGAGGCTTTGATTGCACTTGATGATCTTTCTCTCTTCTAGGAATGAATCCTAAACTTCTCACTTGAGTGTATGAAATGAAGAGAAGAAAGATGTTCTCCAAGAAAGGAATGAGAATTAGATCCCTTGGAGAATTTCCCTATGAGCTAGCTTCAATGCATGAAGAGAAATATGCTCATGAGAGAGAAATGGGAGAGATTAGGAGTGGCTATTGATTCTTTAAGATATTCAATAATAACCAAGAGTTCTAAAGTAACTAAGCCATCTCCTATATATATGAAGCCCAAAGGAACACATAAAACCAGCCAAAAACCCAAATGGAAGAAATCTGCAACGGCTAGATTTTGGCAGTTTATGGTCCAGACAGTCGACTGATGAACAAAAGATAGTCGACTATTCAACTGCTAGAAAAATCCCAACGGCTATAATCTGAGCCAGGACAGTCAACTGTAGAAGACTACACATGCGAGTGTAAAACAGACAATCGACTGTATATCCTTCATCAGGCGACTGCTGCAGGGGATGGAGAAAAACAGAGAGTTGCAACTTTCTCCCACTATGCATACAGGCGACTGATGACCAGAGTACAGTCGACTGTAAATTAGACATGCGATTGTATAACCTTCATCAGTCAACTGCTGCAGTGGATGGAGAAAAACAGATAAAGATGCATTTTTTGCACTTACGCCTTTCAGATGACTGATGGCCATTTCACAGGCGACTGTAAATATACAGGCGCCTGTAAAACAGCAACAGGCGACTATCTTGCAAATTGGGATGAAGCCCAGAAAATACAAGAAGCGCACAGTCGACTGTCGACCAATTCACATGCGATTGTAAATTGAACGTCAGTCGACTGATGCAAAAAGCTCAAGAAGAGTCAACGGAAATGTTGACTTGAGCTATGCATCACAGTCGACTGTAGAAGGCTCGACATGCGACTGGAATCACCCAGTCGACTGTAAAACCTTCATCAGGCGACTGTTGGAGAGCCAGAGACTCCAAATGAGTCTTTGGGCTAGATGAACCTATAGGGTAGGATTCTATGATAATCCTAAGGCTCATTAAGAGGGTGAAATGCATATGCATGAGAGTATGACCATCTATAAAGGCATTACAATAATCCTAGACTCAAAAAGGGAAATGCAAGTAATAGAAATTACATGGATTACATATAGCATCTCCTAGAGTCTAAGTCTTCAAGATCACGATACCTTGATGCTCCCCATCATCTCTAATCTTTGGCACTCCTTGATGAGCTTCCCTTCATCAAGCTCCAAGCTTTGGCAATGCTCCTCTAGATGTCCATCCATCTTCATACTCCAAGCTTTGGCTTCATTAGATGATCTTCAAGACTTCATCCAAGCTTGAGCACACCATCACTCTTGGAGGTCTTTAAGATAACCCTTATAATATCCTCCAAGTATTATGCTTTGTCTCATCAACATATAATCATTAAGATAGACTGAGACTAAAACATAAGAATGATTAGCACACTAACATAATGTATTGATCATCATCAAACCAACGTAGTCTTGAACCCAAGAACTAACAGCCATTTGTATCTCACCATCGTCACTGCTCTTGCCTCTGATTCCCACCGAGGCAGAACCAGAAGCTTCATCCTTGCATTTTCCATTCTTCTTTAGCCTTGGACAGTCTCGTTTCCAATGCCATGTCTCTTGCACAAATGACATCTGTCTCTATACCCTCGTGACTTAGATCTTGAATGACCATTGTCCATACTAGACCATGGTCGCCTCTTGAATCCTGACGTCCCCTGATGAAGAGTGCATTTCCTTGATCACCACATTCTCTAGAAGTCACATTGACACGAAGAACCTCAGAGTGTACCGCGGACTCTACCTCCTCTAGAGATAAAGATTCACGTCCACATACCATGGACCTAACCAATGGGTCAAAATCATCCATCAAACAACATAGCAATATTATCGCCAACTGTTCATCCTCGATGTTCACCCCCATACTCTGCAAGTCAGACACAATCTTTGTGAAAGCATCACTGTGATCCTTGACGTGGGCTTCCTCTCTCATCTTCAGCAAATATAACTGTTGCATCAAGTACAACCTTTTCGTTAGATTCTTCTTTGCATAGAGCGCCTCCAGCTTCTTCCAAAGCTTCTCTGCAGTAGCCTCCTCAGACACCTTTCTGAGCACTTCATCTGAAAGTGATAACTACAGTGTGCTCAATGCCTTTCGCTCCATCTCTGCCTTCTGAGCCTCCGTGACCTCCTTATCAAAACTGTCTTTCTCAAAGACAATTTGTGAGCAACCATCTCTCGTGAGAAAGCCTTCATCTTTAGTCTCCAAAGATTGAAGTCATTTCTCCCCGTGAACTTATCCATCTTGAATGATGTGGTAGACGACGACATCTTGACTCCTTACTTCTCCTCACTAGTAGTTTTTATACCACTTGTTGTGAAAATCTGACTCAATATCAAACAACACCTAAGTGTGCACATCGAAATACATGAAATAATGTGTCGACAACCAAAACAATGCATCGTTAGTATCTTGGATGAATCATACGAAGCACAAAGATAGCACCACACAATCGAGCCAAGCAATCACACATAGACACACGGTTTATACTGGTTTGGCCCAACCTATGGCTTACATCCAGTCTTCGGTTGTCACAGCTTCCACTGGATCAGAGATGTCAATACAGAGAATACACTGACTATCAATCTCCTCTAATACAATATGTATGCCCTCTCGACAAAATAATTCTAGCACTCTAGCAATTACAATGCCTCATGCACACACCCAATGGAGAGATCTTACCAGAGTCTCTAGAATAAGGAATACTCCTCTCCCAAAGCTCGTAGTCACCTTTTTCGTGAAGATGTAAGGAAATCTCCGCTATTCTCCGTTGCGTAGCTTTCGCGTTCTTCCTTCACCGTCGTGCATGTGTATATTGTAGAGAGATGTATGCCCTCGTGGCTATTTATCTGAATATACATCATGTTCATTAAATGAAAGTACTCTTTCTGGTAAAATATTGTCTGAGTTATTTATTAATTACTTGGACTATTCCCTTGGATTCAAAGTTAGGTCACACATGTTTCGCGATGTAGATTACGATTATGAGAAATGTCTGACCGACAGCAGCTTGAATTTTAAAAGTGTTCGTGGTCATAGATATGTAGAGATTGGGATATCGGCACATCAGACAGACCATTGTGTCTTAGTCTAGTTGGTCTCATAACCATACGACTTGGCAAAGTCGAAGACAAGGCGCAGGTGCTCATTGGAGAATGAGTCCACTGAACGACCCAAACAAAGAGTTATTAAAGGGTTTAAACATTAACTAACTATCATTAATAACTCTAAGTGATGAATCAATTGTACTGGAACCGACTAACATTAACTAACTATCAGGAACTCTACTGGAACCGACTAACTCATTGAATCAATTGTACAGAAGTTACTGTTTACTTTTAGTCGGTCTAAGAACAACCCCCGACCGACTAGATGTGAAACTAGTCGGTCAGAACTTGCTCTCAGACCGACTAGTTTCTGTCAGTAAATTTCACCTAAGTTACTGTTTATCGTTAGTCGGTCCATGAACACTCACCGACCGACTAGGTTGCAAACTAGTCGGTCGACGGGCCTTCACAGACCGACTAGTTCATTACCCAGATTTTTCCCTACTTTCGATGTTTGGTTTTAGTCGGTCATAGTTGGTCGACCGACCGACTAGTTGTTAAACTAGTCGGTCAACAACCCTTCTTTGACCGACTAACTGCTGTCGTAAACCTAGGGTTTGCCCAGCCGCCGGCTGAGCCTATTTAAACCCCCCCCCAACGTTTTCCTTTTCTTCTTTCATTTCTCCTGAGCCTCCTTCTTCCCCAAATCATCATCCATCTTCCCCTAGCCTTCCTCCTTAATCAAGAGCCTCTCCCCCTCTCCATTTAGGCCGGACATCACCTCTAGGTCGCCGGAAAACCCCCAAAATCCCATTTCTCCAGAATTTCTCCCCATTTCCAGATCTGAACCCTAGTTTCCCGGATCGTTCTTCCGTGGCCGTGCTTGCTCGGCATCGTTCTTCCACTAACGATTCGGTAATAAATCGATCTCTTAATATTCTCATAACCTATTTGTGGTTTTGTTAAACCCTAATGAAAATGAATGTTGTTTTGATGATTGTTTCTCCATAACAGCGATTTCCCCGTAGATTAGCGTCCGTGAGACGAACCTTCGTGATCGTCATCCTCGGTGCTAGGCAAGTGAAACTTGCCACTTAGGGTTTTAGGCCATGTCTTAGGCCATTTGCTTATTGTAGGCGTAAAAGAGACTAGGCGACGAAATGATACTCGCCTAGGCGCGATTCGAGGATCTAGCTTGACAATGAAGTTAGATCCGTCATTTATCATGTTGCATAACTACCATGTCATGTTTCATTTCAATTAACGGTACGCGAGTTAACTGTCATGTCATTGCATTCCTTAAATGTTCCCGTGATTGCGTAGCTCCGCTACACCTAGTGAATTGATTGAGGCTAGGCACCTGCTTTTAGCGGGCATAACCCTACGCCAAATTGTGAACCTAAAAACAAGCTCTTGTGCGGGCAACCCTGGCTCATTTACTGAGCATCGTGTACAGGGACCCTGGCTTGTTTACATGTGGGAGGGGTAAGGGTTAAGCGGCCATTCAACTGGGAGTATGCCCGATCAGCAACTTCAGTTGTAAGGCGTAAACTCTGGGTTCTGGGGTAGTGTTAAGCGGCCAATCAGTGTGAATTTCCAACAGTTCAGCTGTAAGGCGTAAACATCTACAAACAACTTGAAACGTGACTAGTGAAAAGATTGAGATTGCGAGTAGCTTGGCTACTCTTGACATGCCCTGATAATTGTTCTCTTGCACTTATTGTTTCACCATGTCTTACTTGTGCACTCACACCATAACTGCCATGTCATGCATACTAAAACTGCTAGGTTGTTAGTTTTCCTTCCTTTTTAGTTTCCTTGCCCAAGTCTTTTAGACTTGCTGACATGTGCCCCTTTACTCTTTTGGGTGACACATGTTAGATCCTGAGCCTGAGTTCGTTGTTGAGGACGAGGTGTTTGCGGACGCCGAGCCCGAGCTTGTGTTTGACGAGGACTTCGTGGACACAGGCGATCAGTCGTAGAGACTGTTTGTGTTGTTGTTTAGACTGTTTTGTTGTCGGTGCGTGGCACCAATACTTTGTTATGTTTATCTTTGTTGGCCTTGTTCTGTGCCTTTAGACTCTTTATTTTAGCCTGGTGGCTTTTCTGGATGTGGAACTTGGTTTCATTGTGGACAGTTTCTGAGATTGGAATATTTTATATCAGTCTCCCTTTCCTTATTATTGTTGTTGTTCCGTTTGTGGTTACAGGGACCTGCTTATGATTTTAAATTGACGCTTATCAGGCGTGTGGCTTCGTAGCTCCACGTCTGTGCAGACCTTCTCACGTCTCGCCTCCATTTTAGGGAAGCGGGGCATGACAGGTTTTGTTGGTGGCCCATGCAGGTCCATTTTGTAACTGCGATTGTCAGAATAACGATAATAATATTAGAATGTCCAATAAACTAAGTTCGACATCCGAGTCATAAGCTATGAGTCTAAATTGTTTCGTTTTCTGTGTCATTAGATGGCAGGAAGGCGATTCACCCGTGGTGGAGGTAGTGGTGCGCCCCCTCATGACGAGGAGCCTGAGCGGGAACCCACCAATGGAGAGATGATACGGATGATACTTCAGATGCTGCAGGTGCAGCAGGGCGTGCTCTTGCAAGTCCAGAATGCTCCACTTGCTCGAGCTGCTCGGGCAATCCAGGATGCCCCTCGCTCCGAGCCGGGAGCGAAGCAATTTCGGGAGCTGGGTCCCGCATATTTTGATGGGTCTGAGGGTCATCTAGCGGCCGATGAGTGGATTCGGAACATAGAGGATAACTTGAAGATGGCTAAGATCAGCCCGGCTGGATGGGTTGATTTGGCGAAGAGGCAACTCAAGGATAATGCTCGGAGCTGGTGGGATGCGGAAGAGAAGATGCTGGTGGAGCCGATAGCTTGGGCTACTTTTAAGTCCAGGTTTGATGAGGAGTTCTTTCCGAAGGCTGCTAGGAAGGATATGCTGCAGCGTTTTATAGATCTGAAGCAAGGGAGCTCGTCGGTGGACCAGTACCACCAAGAGTTCACTAGGCTGAGTCGGTTCGCACCGAAGATGGTGCAGGATGCTGATGAGAGGGCTCAGAGGTTCCTGCAGGGACTTGCTTTGGAGCTTCAGAGTTTTGTGTCTTCCTCTGATCTGGACTCTTATCAGAAGGTTCTGGTCGCTGCGAGGAGGCAGGAGCTGAACCTGAGCCAGAGGAGAGGACATGTTTCTGGTGCTGGGAAGAGGCCTATAGAGCAGGCCAGGGCGGTGGTTAGGCCTGGTTTCAAGCCTAATCATCCGGTGCAGTTCAAGAGGCCAGGAGGGCCTAATCAGAAGACTTTGTTGAGTATTGGACTCCCCGGATTTGGTTTTGGATGATGAGCAAACATAAATAAATCGTGAACTAACACTTTGTGAGCGCAGTTATGGAGATCATCACCAAATTCACGTGAACATCCAAAGCGACGTCTCAAGGCTTCTCAAAACACGTATTCATATGCCTAAAGCTTCGTTGAAGCTTTTGGACCAACTTTGAAGTCATGAAGATTCGATCGAAGCGTTTGAAGCCGGTTTGTCTAGATTTATATTTAGTCTTCTAGCTTTGTTATTTAGAATGTTAAGCCTTGAGTAGGTATTATCATTTAATCTTCATATCGCTCCTATCTTAGAGCTAGGATCTTAGTAGAAGTCCATTCAAACTTTTCCGAAGCATCGCGCTTCGAATCGGGACTTCTTGTGCATGTTAGTTGGTTCAAGAAGAAGAACCAACCGACTAGATGGTGATCTAGTCGGTCGGAAAAGCTTCTTGGACCGACTAGTTTGTCTCCTAAATTCTAAGCTCTTTACTGTTTACAGTTAGTCGGTCTTAGTTGACTCACCGACCGACTAGTTGGTGAACTAGTCGGTCAGTGATGCTTCTTAGACCGACTAGTTGAGCTTTACGGTACATGCCAATTTTTCACCTGAGTGACTGTTTATCGTTAGTCGGTCTAAGAACGTTTGGTGATCGACTAGTTGATAATCTAGTCGGTCAACATTTGTTCTTGGACCATGTAACGACTGGTTTTTCATGTATGGATTTTATTATATATATATATATATATATATATATATATATATATATATATATATATATATATATATATATATATATATATGGTTGCTTCTCCTTGGTTGCGATTTCCATTTCCGTCTCCGTAGTTTTCATTTTCGTTCGTTTCGTCGTGATTCTCTAGATTCTTCCGTCGGTCCGCGTGTTTGGAGTAAGTCATTCGTGGCGGGTTTCATAACGTCGATATCTTAGAGTTAGAACGAGCCTAAGAGACTTAGAAAACCATCCCGGAGCTTCGCGCTCCATTTCGGAACTTTCAGTGCACATTAGCCGGTGTAAGAAGGGGCACCGACCGACTAGATGACGATCCAGTCGGTCGGAAAACCTTCTTGAACCGACTAGTGGGCTTTGATAAATGTTCAGGAGTTACTGTTTATCGTTAGTCAGTCTAAGAACGTTGGTTGACCGACTAGGTTGCAAACTAGTCGGTCAGCAATGCTTCTTTAACCGACTAACTCATTAACTATTTTTGGTACCAGTACTGTTCACTTTTAGTCGGTCTAAGAACGTTCATCGACCGACTAGATGTCAAACTAGTCGGTCAGTAGTTGTTCTTTGACCGACTAACTCTTAGTTCAGGTTTTCGTCAGGGGTTACTGTTTACACTTAGTCGGTCTGCGTTGGTCAACCGACCGACTAGTTCCCAAACTAGTCGGTCAGTGGTTGCTCTTTGACCGACTAAACAGTACAGGAAACCCTAGTTTTGCCCTAGCCGCCACCAAACTCTATAAATACCCCTCCAAACGTTTTCTTCTTCTTCCTCGTCACCTCAAACCCTAATTTCTCCCCCATTGAGCCATCTTCTTCCTCAAACCCTTAATCCTTCATCCCAAGCTCATCCTTCATCATCCAAACCCTCACTTGACACATCCTACCTCTCATCTTCCTCAAACTTTCATCAAACCCCCAAAATCCACATCAAAACCCATTTCTCCAGATTTTCCCCCATTCCCAGATCTGAGCCGGATCGTTCTTCCGTTGCCGTGGTTGCTCGGCATCGTTCCTCCGCTTCTTCACGGTAATGCTCGATCCTTTAGTTTTAGCATAACCCACATTGACATTGTGAAACCCTAATAAAATGGATTATTAGACGATTAGGATTCTATTAAGAAGTCGATTTGGAATCATTGTTCTAATAATTGTTTTGCTATAACAGTGATCTATTCCGTAGTTAGCTTGTGTGACGATCTTCATTGCTCGTCAATCCCGGTATTAGGCAAGTGAAACTTGCATCTCTTGATTTGGGCCATGTCTTAGGCCATTACCTTGCTTTAGCGTAAAAGAGACTAGACGGTGAAAGGATAGCCGTCTGGACGCCATTGACCTAGCTTGACAACGAAGCGTCGTCCGTCACCTTCATCATGCTTGTATGTCACGTTTACTTTCCCTTAACGGTACGCGTATTAACTGTTCATGTCATCCATGCATCCTTAACTGCTATTGCATTTTAACTGACATGTTTAATTTAAATTAACGGTACGCGAATATGTTCATGTCATTGCATTTTGCCTGTCATGTTTAATTTAAATTAACGGTACGCGAATATGTTCATGTCATTGCATTTGCCTGTCACGTTTAATTTCAATTAACGGTACGCGAATATCTGCTCATGTCATTGCATGCTTGAACACTCATCGTGATTGCGTAGCTTCGCTACATACTTGTACTATTTGTTACGTCTAGGCACCCGTTCTGCGGGCACAACCCTAGGCCAATTACAATTCTGGCTCGTGTTCCAAAAAACGAGCTCAACACAGCCTGCGAACAATAGGGCACTCACCTGTGTGTGAGTGATCCCTTGTACTTGAACACAGCCTGCGGGCAATAGGGCACTCTCTGAGTGATCCCTTGTACATGACCACAGCCTGCGGGCAATAGAGCATCCATGTGTGGGTGATCCCTTGTACTTGTTACTTGACAATACTTGTCACACTTACCACTTGATACTTGGTACTTGTACTTCACTTTACTTGTTATCTCCATACTATACTTGCCATGCCATGCACCATACTTTAACTGTTAGGTTGTTAGTGTACCTTTCTTTCAGTTTCCTTGCACAAGTCTTTCGACTTGCTGACATGTGTCCCTTTTCTCTTTTGGGTGACACATGTTAGAGCCCGAGCCTGAGATACTTGCTGAGGACGCGGTGTTCGCTGACGCTGAGTCAGAACCCGCGTTGATCGAGGACTTCGTAGACACTGGAGATCAGTCTTAGTGTCTATGTCTGGTTTTTGTTAGATTGCTTAGGTTGTCGGTGCGTGGCACCTAGTTGATACTCTGTTATGTTTGTGTTTTGTTTGGCCTTGTTCTGGGCCTTTAGACTCTTTCCTGTTAGCCTGGTGGCTTTTTCTGTGATGTTGAATATTTTGTGGACAAACTTTAGGATTGGTATTTCATATCCGTCTCCTTTTTCTATTATTATTATTGTTGTTCCGTTTGCGTTTACAGGGACCTGCTTATACTAAATTGACGCTTATCAGGCGTGCAGCCTCACAGCTCCACGCCTGAGCGGACCTTCTCACGTCTCGTCTCCATTTTAGGGAAGCGGGTCGTGACAGACCGACTAAATCAAGTTGTATTCAGACTAATAGTTTTTGACTCTTAGTCGGTCTAAGTTAACTGACCGACCGACTAGTTGATGAACTAGTCGGTCGGAAAGTCTTCTTGGACCGACTAGTTATCTAGGTCTGAAATTTCATCTGTTCACTGTTCATCCTTTAGTCGGTTCATGTTGTTTCACCGACCGACTAGTTGATGAACTAGTCGGTCAGTGGTTGTTCTTTGACCGACTAATTGCCCCAGATTTCCATCCGTTGGGAGATGACCTAGCTCGATTTTGTGGGACCCTATAAATACGAAGCTTGGTCATTTCTCTCAAGGTTAGAGCTGCTATTGAGAGACTTATTCAGTTTGAAAGAGTTAGAGATTAAAACTCATTTCCAACGCTCTCTTCCTCACAAGAAATCTTTCTCTCCCTCATTTGAGATCTAGAATCCATCTTGAGAGAACCTTGTTCTTGTTGAGCCATCCAAGCTATTGCTTGATTCAAGTCTCCTATTCATTCCTAGGCACCCATTGCTGCTCATATTGGTGGTGCTAGGTCTTGGTGACTTCTCCTTCCTCAAATCCATCCTTGCCCTAATTTGGTAAGAATACTCAAGGTATAGGGTTTGTGGTAAGTTGTTGTTTATATCATATAAACTCTTTTATTGCTATTGATTCTCTCGGTTGTGAGAGAAGGTTGTGATCCCGTGTTGTGGGATTCATTATTGCTATTGATTGTATGATTTGATCTTGTGAAGGTTTTTCACAAGGTATTCATAGTGGAAATCTTGGGTTAGGGTTTCTAACCTAAGTATCCGGAGGGGATCCGGGTGTTCTGGGACGTAGGATCACCGGGTACAAGTCGGGGAGACTTGGGTGGATCCGAACCCATCATATCAAATTGTTAGCATTGAATATTTGTTGTTGTCATTTTTAGCTTCCACATTTGTTGGTAGTAGTTTGCACGATAATTAGGAATTATACTCCTTGTTATTTTTAAAGTACTATTCACCCCCCCTCTAGTACTTGTGCAGTAGCTTTCAGGGCATTACAGACTTGCCATTTCTGCGGCAAGCCTGGCCACATCAAGGATCAGTGTAGGAAATTTCTGGGCCAGTGTTTGGTTTGTTGTGATGCTTCTCATGTCGCGAAGGATTGTCGGCATGCGAATCAGTTGCGGAGGGCACCTGTTGCAGCACAGCCGTTGCAGCAGAGAGCGTCCGTTCCTACCGGTCGTGGAGCAGCTCTTGTCCCTTAGAGGCAAGCCTTTCAACAGGCTTTTCCGCTGAGGAGGCAGGCTTTTCTGATGACCGCTGTGGAGAGCGAGGCTGTGGATGAGGTTATCGCAGGTAATCCTCAATCTGGCGGTTCCTTTCTTATTTGGCTTTGTTTGTTAGATTATGTTGATTGCTTGCATATGATTGTTTGCTAGACTAGGGCTTGATTGTTAGACTGTTTGTAGGTGTGGTTTTGGTGTGCACATTTCCTGCACGAGTCCTCTTTGACTCAGGTGCATCGATGTGCATTATTTCTCGGAGCTTCGTGGAGAAGCATTCCTTGTCGACGTCCCCTCTTTCCAAGAGTTGGAATATCATTACAGGAAATGGCGTGGTCTCGGTGCATCGTGGTTGCAATTCTTGCTCGTTGGTTGTTTGTGGACATGAGCTTTACGCTGACTTCATTGTCCACGACATCATCAACTACGACGCGGTCCTTGGGATGGATTGGCTTGCGAGCTTCTATGCTACGATCGACTGTCGGAGGAAGAAGGTGGTGTTTGAAATTCTCGGACATCCTGTCTTTGAGTTCAACCGAGGTAGCAGTTCGCTCGGTCCGGTCAGGTTTCGGGCCAGGCCAGTGGAGTTTGTGGCTTTGCAGATGGAGCTGGAGAGGCTAGCGGTTGTACGGGACTTCGATGACGTCTTCCCCGAGGAGATGTTTAGATTGCCACCTGATCGAGCTCTGGAATTTTCTATTGATCTTGTTCCGGGAGCGCAGCCGATTTCGAAGGCGCCTTATCGTATGGCACCCGCTGAGTTGGAGGAATTACGGAAGCAGCTGGTTGAGCTTTTGCAGAAGGGTTATATCAATCCTAGTGTGTCTCCGTTGGGAGCACCGGTGCTGCTGGTGAAGAAGAAGGATGGTTCGCGTCGCATGTGCGTAAACTATCGGGAGCTGAATGCGGTGACCATCAAGAATAAATACCAGTTGCCTCGCATTGATGATATTTTTGATCAGCTTGGAGGTTCGAGGGTGTTTTCGAAGTTGGATCTGAGGAGTGGTTATCATGAGCTGAAGGTGAAGAAGGAAGATGTTCTGAAGACAGCGTCAGGACGAAGTATGGACACTACGAGTTTGTGGTTATGCCTTTCGGTGTAACCAATGCACCCGCAGTTTTCATGAATCTGATTAACCTGATTTTCTACGACTTTTTAGATAAGTTTGTCGTTATCTTTATTGACGATATTCTGATCTATTCGAAGTCGGAGGAGGAGCATGCCTCGCACTTGAGGACGGTATTGGAGGTTTTGAGGATGCATCGTTTGTATGCTAAGTTTTCGAAGTGCGAGTTTTGGCTGGACAGAGTTGCTTTTCTCGGGCATGTGGTGACTGGAGATGGTATTTCAGTGGATCCCGAGAAGATCAGGGCCATCAGAGAGTGGGATGTTCCGCAGTCAGCGTCTGAGATCCGGAGTTTCTTTGGACTTGCTGGTTATTATCGGCGCTTCATTAAGGACTTTTCTCGTATTACTGAGCCGATGACCAGATTGATGCGGAAGGATGTGCCTTTTGTTTGGTCGGGTGATTGTGAGAATGCCTTTGGTGTTCTGAGGGAGAGATTGACGACTGCCCCTATTCTTGTTGTGCCTGATCGCAGCGGTGGATTTGAGATCTTTTGCGATGCTTCTGGTAAGGGTCTTGGTTGTGTGTTGCATCAGCACGGGCATGTTGTGGCGTATGCTTCGCGTCAGCTCAAGACTCATGAGAAGAATTACCCGACACACGATTTAGAGTTGGCTGCTGTCGTGTTTGCGCTCAAGATTTGGAGGCACTTCCTGCTGAGTGAGAAAGTGAAGATCTTCACCGATCACAAAAGCTTGAAGTATATTTTTACTCAGAAGGAGCTCAACATGCGACAGCGTCGATGGTTGGAGCTCATGGCGGATTATGAGATTGATTTGCAGTATCACCCTGGCAAGGTGAATGTGGTTCCTGATGCGCTGAGTAGGCTTCCAGCAGTGATGATGTTGTCTTCACAGTGGAGATTACAGCAGGATTTTTGCGAGTCAGGAGTTGAGATTGTTCTTCCTGTGGAGGCTTCTTCGTTTATGAGTATGCAGATTCAGTCGTCGATTGTGGATCGGATCAAGGCCGGCCAGGCTGGAGATCCGAAGCTGGTGAAGATTCGGGAGCAGGTGGAAGCCGGTCTGCGGACTGACTTTTTGATTCATGAGGATGGCTCGCTAAGGTTTGGAGCCAGGTTGTGTGTGCCAGCTGGGGATATCAGAGAGGAGTTGATGGTGGAGGCACACAGTTCGCCGTATTCCGTGCATCCTGGTGGGACCACGATGTACCAGGATCTACGTCTAAATTTTTGGTGGCATGGTATGAAGAGGAGCATGGCTCGGAGTGTGACCAAGTGCTTGGTTTGCTAGCAGGTAAAGGCGGAGCATCAGCGTACGGCAGGGTTGCTGCAACCGCTTCCGATTCCGGAGTGGAAGTGGCAACACATCACTATGGATTTCGTGACTGAACTACCTCGGAGTCCGAAGCAGAATGACGCGATTTGGGTGATCGTAGATTGATTGACCAAATCCGCGCACTTTATTCCGTTCCGAGTAGGACAGTCCACAGAAGCGCTAGCGAGGAGATACATAGAGGTAAATTCTTTTGCTCTCCGTTTTATTTCCTTTTCCTAGTTTAGATAGTGATGTAACGTGAATCGTGCAGGAGATCGTACGACTTCACGGAGTCCCCGTGAGTTTCGTGTCGGACAGAGACACGAGGTTCACATCTCAGTTCTGGCAGAGTTTGCAGAAGAGTTTGGGTACGCGTCTGAGTTTCAGCACGGCGTACCATCCGCAGACAGATGGCCAGTCCGAGAGGACGATCCAGATCTTGGAGGACATGCTGAGGGCATGCATGTTGGATTTCAAGGGTTCGCGGGAGGACCATCTACATCTGATGGAGTTTTCTTACAACAACAGCTTCCAGGCGAGTATTGGCATGGCGCCTTTTGTCGCTCTTTATGGGAGGAAATGTCGATCGCCGTTGAGTTGGGATGACGTTGGTGATCGGGAGCTGTTGGGACCTGAGATGATTGTGGAGACCGTGGATGTTGTCAGGAACATTCGGGAGAGGTTAAGGATTGCTCAGGACCGTTTTAAGCATTGGGCGGATGCTAAATGCCGTCCTTTGGAGTTTCAGCCAGGCGACCATGTGTTTCTGAAGATTTCCCCGAATCGTGGTGTGATTCGCTTTGGGAAGCGAGGGAAGCTGAGCTCACGATACATTGGACCGTTTGACATTCTGGAGAGAGTTGGCGAGGTAGCCTACCGCTTAGCCTTGTCGCCATCTTTGGAAGGAGTTCACAATGTTTTCCATGTGTCGCAGCTTCGTCGATACATTAGCGATCCATCTCATGCTGTGGATTTCTCGGAGATTACCGTTCGCCCTGATATGACGTATGACCAGCAGCCAGTGCTGATTCTGGACAGGCGTCAGAAGTCACTTCGGAACAAGGTTGTCAATCTTGTGAGGGTGATGTAGCGACACGGCTCGCCAGGAGAGTCTACTTGGGAGAATGAGGATGAGATGCGAGAGCGTTTCCCACTTTTGTTTCCGGACACGTGAGTGTTGGGAAATTCCGAGGACGGAATTTTTCTTAAGTTGGGGTGGATGTAACGACTGGTTTTCATGTATTTGGATTATCTATATTATATATATATGTTTTGGTGGATTTTCTCCTCATGTGTGGTTTTCGTCTCCGTAGCTTTCATTTTCGATCGTTTCGTCGTGATTTTCTAGCTTCTTCCTTAGAATCGTTGATCTTGGAGTAAGTCACTCGTGACGAGCTTCATATCGCTCATATCTTAGAGATAGGTTGATCTTAGAAGCCGTAGAAATCTTCCCGAAGCTTCGCGCTTCGATTCGGCACTTTCCGTGCACGTTAGTTGGTTCAAGAAGGGGGACCAACCGACTAGATTGAGATCTAGTCGGTCAGGAACTCTACTGGAACCGACTAACTCATTGAATCAATTGTACAGAAGTTACTGTTTACTTTTAGTCGGTCTAAGAACAACCCCCGACCGACTGGATGTGAAACTAGTCGGTCAGAACTTGCTCTCAGACCGACTAGTTTCTGTCAGTAAATTTCACCTAAGTTACTGTTTATCGTTAGTCGGTCCATGAACACTCACCGACCGACTAGGTTGCAAACTAGTCGGTCGACGAGCCTTCACAGACCGACTAATTCATTACCCAAATTTTTCCCTACTTTCGCTGTTTGGTTTTAGTCGGTCACAGTTGGTCGACCGACCGACTAGTTGTTAAACTAGTCGGTCAACAACCCTTCTTTGACCGACTAACTGCTGTCGTAAACCTAGGGTTTGCCCAGCTGCCGGCTGAGCCTATTTAAACCCCCCCAAACGTTTTTCTTTTCTTCTTTCATTTCTCCTGAGCCTCCTTCTTCCCCCAAATCATCATCCATCTTCCCCTAGCCTTCCTCCTTCATCAAGAGCCACTCCCCCTCTCTATTTAGGCCGGCCATCACTTCTAGGTCGCCGGAAAACCCCCAAAATCCCATTTCTCCATAATTTCTCCCCTTTTCCAGATCTGAACCCTAGTTTCCCGGATCGTTCTTCCGTCGCCGTGCTTGCTCGGCATCGTTCTTCCGCTAACGATTCGGTAATAAATCGATCTCTTAATATTCTCATAACCTATTTGTATTTTTGTGAAACCCTAATAAAAATGAATGTTGTTTTGATGATTGTTTCTCCTTAACAGCGACTTCCCCGTAGATTAGCGTCCGTGAGACGAACCTTCGTGATCGTCATCCTCGGTGTTAGGCAAGTGAAACTTGCCACTTAGGGTTTTAGGCCATGTCTTAGGCCATTTGCTTGTTGTAGGCGTAAAAGAGACTAGGCGACGAAATGATACTCGCCTAGGCACGATTCCAGGATCTAGCTTGACAACGAAGTTAGATCCGCCATTTATCATGTTGCATAACTACCATGTCATGTTTCATTTCAATTAACGGTACGCGAATTAACTGTCATGTCATTGCATTCCTTAAATGTTCCCGTGATTGCGTAGCTCCGCTACACCTAGTGAATTGATTGAGGCTAGGCACCTGCTTTTAGCGGGCACAACCCTACGCCAAATTGTGAACCTAAAAACAAGCTCTTGTGCGGGCAACCCTGGCTCATTTACTGAGCATCGTGTACAGGGACCCTGGCTTGTTTACATGTGGGAGGGGTAAGGGTTAAGCGGCCATTCAACTGGGAGTATGCCCGATCAGCAACTTCAGTTGTAAGGCGTAAACTCTGGGTTCTGGGGTAGTGTTAAGCGGCCAATCAGTGTGAATGTCCAACAGTTCAGCTGTAAGGCGTAAACATCTACAAACAACTTGAAACGTGACTAGTGAAAAGATTGAGATTGCGAGTAGCTTGGCTACTCTTGACATGCCCTGATAATTGTTCTCTTGCACTTATTGTTTCACCATGTCTTACTTGTGCACTCACACCATAACTGCCATGTCATGCATACTAAAACTGCTAGGTTGTTAGTTTTCCTTCCTTTTTAGTTTCCTTGCCCAAGTCTTTTAGACTTGCTGACATGTGCCCCTTTACTCTTTTGGGTGACACATGTTAGATCCTGAGCCTGAGTTCGTTGTTGAGGACGAGGTGTTTGCGGACGCCGAGCCCGAGCCTGTGTTTGACGAGGACGTCGTGGACACGGGCGATCAGTCATAGAGACTGTTTGTGTTGTTGTTTAGACTATTTTGTTGTCGGTGCGTGGCACCAATACTTTGTTATGTTTGTCTTTGTTGGCCTTGTTCTGGGCCTTTAGACTCTTTCTTTTAGCCTGGTGGCTTTTCTGGATGTGGAACTTGGTTTCATTGTGGACAGTTTCTGAGATTGGAATATTTTATATCAGTCTCCCTTTCCTTATTATTATTGTTGTTGTTCCGTTTGTGGTTACATGGACCTGCTTATGATTTTAAATTGACGCTTATCAGGCGTGTGGCTTCGTAGCTCCACGTCTGTGCGGACCTTCTCACGTCTCGCCTCCATTTTAGGGAAGCGGGGCGTGACAACTTGAGATCATTAAAGGAAGCTCTGTGTGAACGGTGTCACTTAGATCTAAAGATCCAGCTTCGAGGCAAGGCCTGCTGAAAGATCTTAGGCTGGGTGACACTCGAAACATACGAGCTGAGTAGTGATCAATAGAGGATTCGTCTCTTTCGTTAATGGGAAGTTAGTGTCACAGGTCAGTACGGCTCTCGGTAAAACCTTGACCAAGGTATGTTGTAACATGTACAACATAAATGTACCAGAGACCGACGTATACTGACCACTGCTATCTAGTGGGGTTGATAGATTTCCATGCCCTAGGCTAGTCAAGTGACATAGTTATGACGAAGGGACTAAAACTGCGGAAATCATCACGGTTACAGTCAGAGTGGTCCCGTCGGCACTCTTGCCAACGAGTCAATCACGTAATCGATGATTCTGAAACAGGAACGACACCTGTTGCTAGTGGTCACTTCGTCTAGAGACTTCGAGTCTCAACCTGTAGTAGGGTCAGGCTGTAGGGTCTCACACCGAGTAATATTCACGTCTTAGTAACAGGGAGATAGTATAAAGGAACACATAAGATGCAATGCGAATGTTAAATTCACACGTTGGTTGTGAGTTTGGAGCATTTTGGGATTGGAGGGGATTTCTTGTGGAATCCAGAGGATCAAACCGTGTAGGAAATGGAGCTCGGATGAGCCCAGAAACACAAGAAAGGCACAAAAGGAAGTGGGTAACACCCACTTGGGTAAAATGGGCACTACCCGCTGCTCACAACGGGCGCAGCCCGCTGGGAGCAGCAGGCGCGGCCCGCTAAAATCAGCGGGCGCGGCCAGCTGGTCACAGCAGGCTGCGCGCCCATATAGGGTGCGCCCTTGCGGGCCCGCCCAATTGCCTTAGGCGGGCGCGCCCGCTAAGCTTAGCGGGTCGCCCGCAACTTACGTCATTTCATTAGGGTTTTGTTGAAACCCTTGACGGCTACAAAACATGGGTTTTTGCTCAACTTTGAGCAATTGTTTGAAGGGTCAAACAAACTCGGATTTCGTTGCCGTTTGTTCCTACGCGCTCACCATTCCTAGCTCTTCAAAATGATAACTTGTATCATCTCTAGGTCTCAATGGTGAGTGAGGATTAATTTATTTAAGTTAGACTTTTGTGAAAGCTATTCTAACTAAATTATATTAATCCTAAAGCCTCTTCCAAATCTTTTGTCCCACATTGCTCATGACAAAAGAAGCGGAGCCGGCCTCCTATATAAATAGGTGTGCACTCCCTTCTTTTTTTCTTGCACCAAGTCTCTGATTAAGGAGCTCCGGAAAATTTGAGCAAACTTAATCAAGACTTAAAATTATTCTTTTCCTCTATAAATTTTCCTGTCCACCAACCGAGTCCTAACAAGGCAACGGGGAGGTCCGAATCTGATTGGGAAGTCTACGACGCGGGTTTACTCAAGTGAAACTTTCTACGGCTAGTGATGGGCTCAGAGGCAAGGTGCGGCTCGGGGGCTAATCCAGTTCGCGATGAGTAGCGACGCAATGCGGTTCGGGATGTGGCTCAGATTATGGAGCGCAAGACGGTGCAGAGCATCTTGCCTGATACTGGGCAAGATTCCGGGTGAGTTATATTTATATGCATTTCTTTTAAGTAGTAGTTAGAACTTTCTCAAGTTGGTCAGACCCAACTCGAGTCAGTAGATTTTCCTGGCTTAGGAATTTTTTCTTAGGGCAATAATTATTAAATAGTTTAATAAATTGTTTTTCTGCTGTTTATTTTATTTTGTTCGTCCGACTTAGGACAAATAATTATAAAATTGGCCCTAAGAGACCTTGAAAATCCCTACAGTGGTATCAGAGCCAGATCTACTCTGTTCTTATACTGCTTCTTTATGAAATGCATGTTTTAATTATGTGATAATTAGATTAATGGCAAATTCTTGTTTATTTGATAACACAAGAAGAACTTACTAGGTTAGCCATTAATGAATCCTCAAATTTTATAAAATAAATTTTGACACCATGCAAAAATTTTAAATTGTTTAAAATTGCCTAATGGACGATTCGTATAGCCATTAAAAAAATTCCTCAAATTTTTATGAGATAATTTTTGAGATTCTGTTATGTTTTAAATTAATTTAAAAACACACATTGGACGATTAAGGTAGCAGTACTTTTATTTAATCCTTATAGTTGATAAGGACTTAATAAAAATCGTCAAACAAATCCATAAAATTTCGAATTTTAAGGATCCAATAGTTGATAAGGATTAACTAGAGTTAATAAAAGCTTTTAGTTGATAGTACACATATAAATGACAAGCAACCTTCAATGGACCATGATACCGGTCAATGTGCTTGGCTAAGTTTGCTATGATAGCTCCTCCAAGCTTTGTCTCCACAGTCACCACGAATGATCTCCCCCAAGCTTTCTTATTGCACAAAAAATGATGATTAGCGTTAAGAATTAGAAATAATTAGAGTTGATCGAGATAAAATTGAGGTTAATATGGTTGAATTGGACTAGGGGTTGAATTAGGGCCCATGAGATATAAATGAGAAGAAAGGAGATGAGATGGGGCTCGATGGGGAGGAGGATGGCCGGACTCAGTCGAGTGGGTGGTCGGCCGGTGGTGGTCGGGGCCGTCGCCGTTATCAAGTGACAATGAGACTCGGTCGAGTGCTCTTGGTCATGAGGTGGAAAAGGGGGTTGCTTGATTTGGGGGAGTTCCTCGATCGAATGGTTTTGGGGATTTATACTCGGCTTGTCGACTTAATTCACTCGATCGAGTGACGTTGGTCACTCGGTCGAGTAGTCCGATGAGGCTAAGGATTTGAATATTTGGCATAGCAGCTGTGTCAAGTGACTCGGCCGAGTGGGTTAAGTCACTCGGTCGAGTGAGAAGATGTGATAGAGTGTGAATTTTTGAGTCTTCTGCTATTGTCTCCCACTCGGTCGAGTGGAATTAGTCACTCGGTAGAGTGAACTAATGACTCGGTCGAGTGGAGAGGCCTTACAGAGCAATAAAATTTTGGTTCTTGCTACAGGGGTCCATTCAGTCGAGTGACAAAGTCACTAGGTCGAGTGGTATAAAGTTACAGAATGGGGTTTTAGTACTTTCCTGATCAGTGTGTCGCTTGGTCAAGAGAACTCTTCACTCGGTCGAGCGAAAATTTTACTCGACAGAGTGAGCCCATTTTTCAGCTTCCTGCTTCCTGTTCTATATTTTTCTCCATCTTCTGTTTCTCCTTCGATCTTCAATTTCCTCCTTCTTTTCTCATTTAAGCATGTCCATAGCTCGGTTCTCCATTGGGGAACTCTCATTAGAATGGTATCCTCGTATCTTCTTCCTAAAATTAAGAGCATTGCCCAATGTCAGTTTTTTCCTAACTCTTGATCTATTAAATAAATAAAAGTATAAAACAAAATGAAAACTAAAAATCAACTAAAACTAAGATAGAAATATCGGGTTGCATCCCGATAAGTGCTCGTTTAAGGTCTTGAGCTCGACCCCTCATGATTTTACGTTAAGCGATTGATATTCGACGAATAGGAGATGCATGTGTCGAATTTGGTGAGGAGATCGGTAGGATTTGGATGCTCCACATTTTCTTGTTTGGCCTCATCGATTTGTGTCCCCTTTCTTATGATGGTGGGGGGGTGGTTCCCCGTAACTTTTGTTCTTGGCCTTCGAAGGCTCTATCTTCTTTCCTGGTGATGTTGAAGTCTTTGCCGGTGGCACATGCTTTTGTTGCTTCCCGGAAGAGAACTTGCAGAGTTCTCTTATCCTCACGACATCAGTGTCATTCTCATATTCTTCGATGAGAGGGTCTGGGGTGTCACCAAGTTGGGGGCTAATTTCAGAATTTGGCTCCCCATCATAACTATCCATGTGCAAGGCTTTGATGGCATATGGCATATCTTCCTCGATGACCTCTTCAAGTAGGTCAATGTAATCATTCTCCTCAAGCGAGGATCTATTCTTGATGGCACACAGGAGATGGAATTCAACCTCAATATTTCCAACATTGAGTGACAACGTTCCTTCTCTTACGTCCACGATGACTCCAGCGGTGGCTAAGAATGGACGCCCAAGAATAAGTGATGTGTCTCCCACTTCCTTCACATCCATGGCGACGAAGTCACATGGCACGCAAAATGCTCCTGATATTTGTAGTGGCACATTTTCAATGATCCCAACCTGCCTAGTGATACACCCATCGACGAGTTGAATCTTTATGTCGGTGGGTTTAAGATCTGTCCACGTATTTAAATTCTTGAACATTGTGAGAGGCATGAGACTCACGCTCGCACCCAAATCAACTAAAGCTTTTTGAAGGGGGAACTCCGCCAAGTGTGCATGGAATTCTAAAGTTTCTGGGGTCTTTCAACTTCTTTGGCACCTTGTCTTTCTTGACGAACCACGTTACTTAGTCGGCGAGCATAATCTTCTCTGCCCTTTTCCTTCCCGTAATCAAGCGTTTGAGGAACTTTGCATATGTTGGGATCTCGATGATAGCGTCTAAGAACGAGATATTTAGGCTTATGCCTCTCCGTTCTTTTCTCTCTCTCTCTCTCTCTCTCTTTGTTTTTTTGAAATGGAAAGCATGAATAAATAAGGTGATGACACTCCTTAGTACTGGCTAATGTGGTCTCGAGAGGTTATAAACCATTATACTCAACTATCAATTCTACAGGTCATGCATAAAGTGGATCTCTAAGAGACCTAGGTCGGTTTTGAGTACTCCTATCCTAGAGAATATGGGAATGATCACGACGAGCATATTAGATGGAATTTGAGACTAAAAGCCTGTCATATATTATAGTCAAACTAATATCGAGGAAATCGAGCATAAAAGATAGAAAATGAAACCATATTTGAAAACCATGCATATATAGCTTGATTTCAGAAAATCCTCGAAACATGTATATACAAATAATGTATGGATAATGCAAGATGCGTGATTCAATGCAAATATTTTTGGATTTTTGAGTTTTCCATTTTTTGGTATGAATATAATCATGGAAACGTGATGCATGAACGCGTAATAAAAAGAGGAAATGAAAGGAAATGAAACATAATGCTTGAAGGATGGAAATGAAAGCAAATGCAAAATAAAACACGATATATACATGTGAATATGAACATAAAAGTGGAGGTGGAAATGGAAAACAAAGAATAAAAAGCAAAAAGTGCAAACGCTACTCCCCAAGCTAAAATCTGCAGTGTCATCAATGCAAGACGATCAATGAAAAGTGAGGACATAAAATGTGTGAGGGTGTCAAAGAGGTGAGGGTCTCCCCCAAGCTAGCGTGAAGCTAGGGTGCAGGCTCGGTGGGTGCAGATGAATGTGGGGGAGAACTAGAAGTGCCGGCCTCAGGTGGAGGTGGGGGTGGTGGGAAAAGGTGTCGATGGATGTCGGAGACATAAGATAAGATCCGGTCCTGGGTCTCCTGAAAGGTGTCCATGCGGCCTTGGAATCCCTCAACAATATCCTGTAAGGTATCTATACGGCCCTGAAATCCCCGAACAATCCCCGTAGGATAAGGAGATGTGTGTGACCGTCAGGAGGAGGATGGGGATCACATGGTCCGGAGCCATCAGTGATAAGTGGAATCTGTGTAGTGATGGGCTATGTGATGGTCACAGGAATGGTGGTGGTGTGTGGGGTGGAGGTGGATGGCTGAGGCTGTTGCTGTGGTGAGGGCATTGATGTTGAAGATCTTTAAAGCGCTCCCACGTCTAATGCAAAGATTACTGTGGTCCTTACCTGAATGACATCAAAGATTTCCGTAGCCTGACAATCTTTGATGGTGGATAGAATTTGTTGACGAAGGCACTTGCAAGATCATCCCATGTAGTGAAAGTACCATTCGTTTGCGTCCTCGGCCAATACAATGCTTTGTCTTTAAGTGTGAAAGGAAATGGTCCTAGGCGGATGGAGTCCTCTAATACGCTCGGAACCTGAAAAGTGGTGCACTTCGCCAAAAAACATCTGAATGTGGTAATGCTGGTTCTCATGAACATTCCCATGGAAAGGATCTTGTTGCATTAGCACAACTAACCCTGTCTTTAGCTCAAAGTTTTTATCAGGCGGAAACTCTGGCATAAGAAGGGTTGAAGTGGCAGAGTTGTTCGAAGTAAGTTTGTCTTTGATAAAAATAAGTCTGATGTTCCTCGGTTGATTATTTTTTGCCGCCATTTTATCTTCATCTAGAATATATCTCTTCTCTGCTCTAAGCTTCCTTGCGGTGCGCTCGATCTCGGGATCGAATAGTATTGTTCTGTCTGTACCCCTTGATCGTGTGTTCATGCACAGATAAAGAGAATCTGCAAAAAGTATCAGCACAATAGAGGAATAGAAAAAGAATAACTAGGTAAAAAATAAAATACAGTCACCTCCTCGACAACAGCGCCAAAAACTGGACCAGCACACCCGGAAACAATGTAGTTTTACTACAAGCGCATGGTTAAGTGGTGAGCGGGTATCGAATCACGGGGAGGAACTGTTGGTATTATATTTATTACTCAGCGGAGATGGAATAATGATTGAAGAATGTTTGGTGTTACAAGCGTATAAATATCGTTTGTAAATTCAATTAATAAAAGTGCATAGAGCTAGGGAATCCCCACTATATATCCCAAGCATCAATGTGAAATTATATTCTTCCATATTAATACTCTTGGTTTAGGGTGAAATTGTCGCAACTATGTTGTGAACCAACGCACGCTCTCGCTCTATGCACGTCTATAGTAATCTAAACTAGATCATTGCTCTCTTGCAAGCCTAGTTCAAACCACTAGCATTAAGATCGACAATATAATTCAACTCCAACTCAAGTTCGCTCTCGCTCAACTTGAGTTCGAATCTAGATCATAATGGTTCGTATTCGTTTTACCGTCGTACAAACGAATATAATTATAGAAATATAATAAAGATGCTAGCTTTGGTTGCTCTCGCACACCAACTCTAGGGAATCTTGATCGTAGATGTACATCGAATATCTAAGGCTTCCCATAGATCATGATCCTCTCTCGAGATCTCAAGATCCAATAGAAATTCCTAGCTATCCATAGTAAATCAATCATAATCTAACCCTTTAACAAGTTTAGCAACATGGGGTTTCAATAGATTTCATATATCAAGCGTTGAATCCATAGGGCTCATCTCTTTGCCCTAAAGCAAACAAACTACTCATAATTCATCATAATTGAAACAATGAAATTGTGATATGCAATAGAATTCATCACAAAGATATATCTAAACAGAAATTTATCATAAAAATTAGAAATAGCGAGAGTTTAGGCAAACCAATGATGTTCAAGGCTTAAAATAACAAGACAATTAAAATCCTTGCACTCCAATCCTAAAGCAAAAAACAAGATGAAATAAAACTTCTCCTAAAAACACTAGCTGTCTTGTCTCTCCTTTTAACGGCTCTCAAAACTAGCTATTTATACTCTCTTAGGAGGAGGCAAACCCTAATTTCCGAACTTGGGCCGTTGGTGCACTCGTCAAAGTAAAACTGTCACTCGGTCGAGTAGAAATTCTCTAGAGTAATCATAAAAATCAGCCTTCTATCATCTTCGAGCCACTCGGTCGAGTGGTTGGCTCACTCGGTCGAGTGTGTTCTTCCGCAGACTCCTCCAGAAATAGTATCCAGCCAGTTGTTTTTTCTCTCTCCACTCGGTCGAGTGGACTTCTCACTCGGTCGAGTGGAAATTCCACTCAGTTGAGTACATTACTGTGCTTCTTTGACTGGATTGGAGCTGTATCAGCCTCACTCGGTTGAGTGAGTTGTGTCACTCGGCCGAGTGGCGAATATTTCATCGTTTGCTCCTTCTTCTCGCTTCTTTCCTCTTTCTCTCGTATTCCTTCTGCTTCTTCTCATCTTCAAGCACATGGAGCTCCTTGATATCATTGTCGTTGATGCTCCGGTATGTGTGTATGTGCTCATAGCTCCAAATTGCTCCCGATTGCTCCATATTTTGCTGAAAATCCAATGAAACATACAAATAGTGAAATTCATCGTGAAATCGTCGTTTAAGCGTTAAATTCATGATATGAGCAATCGTTATGACATGGAAAAATGCAGAAATAAAGTGTAAAATATGAGCATATCAGTTAGCTATACGAATTTCATCCATAGTTACCTCGGGGTCATCGGTCTCACTATCGCTCCCATCGGAGAATGTATCTTCTCAGGCCATGAAGTACATGTGTGCACTCTCACCCTTCTCATCCTTAGATTCTTTTGAAGAATCCCCACTTGAGTCAGCGAAAGTCCCAACGAGTCCTTTCTTCTTATCCTTCTTGAATTTATCGAACTTGTGGTACTTCGGTGCTTTCCACTTTTCTTTGTTCCTTAGCATTGGGCAATCCTTCTTGATGTGCTCTGACTAGTTACACTTAAAACAAAGAGAAGAGAAGTTGTTAGTGGAATCAAATTTAGATTTAGAAGGGAATTTACCTTTACGAAAGAAGCATAGGAACTTCTTCGCCACGTGCGCCATTTCTTCCAAATCCATCTCGTTCTCGGACTCATCACTATTGGAGGACGAAAAAGTAGTCTTGAATGCTAATACCTTCTTCTTTTCCTCCATTTGCTTCATCATGCCTCTAATCTTCAATCGGTTCTCCCTTCTTACTTCGTAAGACATTAGAGTACCGATGAGATTTACCACGGTATAGTTCTTCATGTCATTAACATCCTCAATGGCAATTGCTCTTCTTTTTCACTTTGAGGTCATTGACATGATTATCTTTCTTACCTTCTCTTGTTATGTATATGTTTATCCGAGAGCTTCAAGCTCATTGGTGATATCGGTGAAACTTCCGTACATCATTGGAATGTTATCACCTTCCTACATTTGAAATATGTCGAAGTTTTGTATAGCAACATATAACTTTGACAACTTTACCTTGTTGGTTCCCTCGTGAGTGACGATGAGATGGTTCTATATTTGATATGCACTCTTATATGTGCATATCTTGTTGAACTCATCTGGATCTAAAGCACAATGAAGAGTGTTCATTCCTTTGGCATTGTTTACCTCGGCGGACTTCTCGGCGGGAGTCCATTTGTCGAAATATTCTTCGGTGGGTTCTACGTAATCATTATGGAGGGCTCTCCAAAGAGAAGCACTCCTAAGAAACGTCTCCATCCGGTACTTCCAATAGCTGAAATTCGTGCCATTGAAACACAGAGGATGAATCGTTGATTGTCCTTCGAATATGGAAGAAGCACCATCACGATCATGATTGTTATATGAAGTATGAGGAGGAACATTGTTGTTGTTGGATGCTATAGCTATAGTCTAGCTCTGATACCAATTGTAAGAACCTTGTCTATGAGGAAAACACTAGAAGGGGGGTTGAATAGTGTTTATAAAAACTAACTAAGAAATTACGCCGAATTAAAATCCTAATCCAACAAAGATGTAGAAATAAGAATTAACAACAATGAATAATGCTAAATCGAAGTATGTTTCAAGGGTTTGGATTAACCAAGTCAAACCTGACTTGTTCCCGATATCCTACGTCCATTCCACCTGGATACCTCCGGATATTCAAGTTAGAATCCTAACTTGAGATTTCCTTTAAACCCAATTGTAGCAACCCTATAAGTGTAATCGATCTACAATCGATGTCCTTGAATCCCACAACTTGGGATCAAGCAAACCACTCTCACAAACCGAGAGTGAATTCAAATTACGAAATAATGAAATTCGAAATAACAACACTTATAATCACCTATGCCTTGAAGTAGAACTTGAAGGAGCAAGTGTGTTGTGTGTTGATGTCTCTTCCAAGAAGAGAGAAAGCCCGTGTACTTGTCTTCACCAAAGCTAGATGATTATAAATTGGTTCTAGTTGGAAAACAAGATGAGATTGAGATTTTGGGCTTGAAAGAGTTGAAAGCTTGAGAACTTGAAGATGATAGCATAAGGTTTCCAAGAATTTATCAAGAGAGCCTCAATGAAGCAGTAGAAGCCCCTCTTATAGGTTCTCTCATAGCCTCAAGCAAGATACCCAAAACCTCCTTTAAAATCCGTGTGAAAAATACCAACGGAATGATTTTACAACCAGGACAGGCGACTGGTAAAGAACGGACAGTCGTCCGATGCACTGTGTCAGAGAGTAGGTGAGAATTATTATGGTAACTTACCACGTAGGACAGTCGACTGATGAAGGTTGGACATGCGCCTGAAAACCATTAGTCGACTGAGAAACCTTTTACAGACGACTGAAAACATAACTGCGTAAGTTGCTAAAATATAGGAATCCTGGGTAAGCTAGGAAAGGCGACTGATGTGGAATCACATGTGCTTGTGTCATGGGCAGGCGAATGGAAAACCAACATCAGTCGTCTGTTGCACAAGTGCGTAACTTGGCAAAATCAAAGTTCTGGGCAAGTGTTGGACAGGCAACTGTAGTGGTATATACAGGCACTTGTAAAACCTATTTACATCGCCTGCAGGCACTAGTGCGAAAGTTGACAAAACTTAAGAAGTTTGGGTAAGATGAGACATGCGACTAACTAACAAGTCACAGGCGCCTGCAACAGGACAGTCGCCTGTACTTTGTACATCATTCGCTTGTTGGACCTTAGGAATGAAAGCCCAAAAATCCAAGTCAACGATTCACAGTCGACAGTTTTGAGATAGGCGCCTGTAAAATGTACTTCAGTCGCCTGTCGGAAGTCTAAAATGCACACCTTAGAATAAAAGAAGTTGGAAACCTAGGATAGGTTTCTAATGACTTCTTAGGCCAGAATGAGTGAAGTGTGTGAGCTCCAATAATAATCTACTTCAAAACTACATTCTAATGAGAAAGAAAAGAGAATAAAAAGATATTACATTTGTTTTTTACTTCTCTTCTTTTTCTTGAATGATCTTGAAGTCTTCTTGAAATCTTTAAAGCTCCATTCTTTATCTTTGATCACCCAATCTTCAACTTTGATCTTTGATTGATCTTCAAGGTGATCCATTACTATTTGATCGTCATGATAAGCTTAGACCATGGATTAACAACATGGATGGGATTAGTCACAAGTATTTATGTTTGCTCATCATCAAAACCAAGTAGTGAGAAGTCCAATACTCAACATCCATAACTATAGTCGACTAATTCCTGACATGCTACTAGCATTGCTCTAACTTCAGTTAGTCAACTAAGTGTCAATATTGGTTGACTAATCTAACCGTTATAGCATAATTTTGGCCTATAACTCTATCAAATATTTTAAAAAAGGTTTTAAAATATTAAAAGATTTTCCTAAGTGTGTGAAGCTTCAATTCAAAACTGTACAATGAATCAAAGACATGACTATATACTACACCAAAAATACATATACTTTGAAGTCCTGATGTAGTCCATTAGCTCAATCCTTGTCTTTGACTCCTCGTACTCATGGAACTTAGGAAGCTTCATCAACCTGACTTTTGGGCTCTTTTTTGCAACATTCATTCTTCTTTAGTGAGCTCCAAGAGTCTTGGTGTAAGTCTTATTCATAGCTTTGAATTGAATGATCTTTAATACCTAATCTTTGATACTTACAATCACAAATTTGATTAGCACATAATAATTTTTTTGATTACAAAGAAGGGCGTCGAACCCTTGACCTACCACGACAAGTGGAGGGGGAGTACATCATGCCAAAAGACCGATGGTATTAGCACATACCAGTTGTTTATACATTATCAATACACATTAGGGGTGACTCAATATCCAACAATAACCACTTTTGCATGTGTAAAATATATATAATCAATTGATTTTTATTAATAAGTAATTAAAATGTGCTAGATTGTATCCAAATTGAATGGATTATTTTTGGTCAATTTAAATTTACAAAAACAGCCCTAAACCATCCATAATTTTAATAATATATATTAACATAAATTTTCTTAATTCATGATCCCACCCCCATCATCTTTACCCAAAAGTTCATGAAAACTATCCTCCTATGTTGATGTTAATAGATATATCTAATAGTTCAAGAAAATGGCGCAAAACTGTTTTGGACACATCCCAATCACCACTCAAGCCCTGAAAGATACTAGCTTCACCCTCCACGGTTTGCCTCGGCAGCGTAAATAAATTCTGTACCTTTCTTCCTTTCATCACAATCAGAGACACCTTTAACACTTTCAGCAAGTCATCTTCAATGACTATCTTGCAACCCTATCTAGCTAGAGCATCAACGGAAATCAGAATTTTCTTTAAGTCTGGCACATGACGAACATATATCAACGTTTTGATAACTCCATCATGTATCTTGATTCTCACCTCTTCAACTCTCACAATGTTACAAGCCATGTTGTTTCCCATAAGCACGTTCATGTCTTCTCTAGAATAATATGAACTAAACCAGCTTCTATGCGGTGTCATGTGGAAGGAGCATCCCAGATCCAAGAGCTATGAGGTCCCATGATCTCCAGATGTAGTTGCCATCAGAATCTCTCCATCATCGCTAACATTGCTATTGATCCAGACAGAAGTATACGTAGAAGCTTCATCATTTCCCTTTCCATTCCTCAATAGCTTAGGGCAGTCTCTTCTCCAGTGTCGTGTCTCTTTGCACAAGTGACATCGGTCCTTGTGCCCACGTGACTTCGATCTCGACCAACCTTTGTACTTCATAGAACCATGGACGTTCTTAGAATCATGATGTCTCCTGATGAATAAAGTATATCCTTGATCACCATTATCCTGACCAGTCACCTTCACACGGAGAACTTCAAAATGTATCGCAGACTCAACTTCCTCTCAGGATAGTATGTCCCGCCCATATACCATGGACTGAACCAATGGGTCGAAGTCATCTGTCAGAGAACACAACAGTATCATCGTCAATTGTTCATCCTCGATGTTCACCCCCATGTTCCGCATGTATTCTACGATCGTGAACACATCAATGTGATCCTTGACATGAGTGCCCTCCCTCATCTTCAACACGTACAACTCTTGCATCAAGTACAGCTGGCTCTTCAGATTCTTCTTTGCATATGTGCCTCCATCTTCTTTCAATGCATGTCTGCGGTTCCTTCTTCGGACACATTCCTGAGTACTTCATCAGATAATGAAAGCTGCAGCGCACTCAATGCTTTTCTCTCCGTCTGTGAGTTCTGAGCTTCCATGACGTCCTTGTTAAGCTTGTCTTTCTCAGAGACAATCTGATAGCACCCGTCTCTCATCAGGAACGCCTTCATTTTTAGTAGCCACAGACTAAAGTCATTCCTTCCAGTGAACTTGTCCATCTTGAACGACGCATAAGTGACGATATCTTGACCGACGTGGTAGGTGACGATATCTTGACCTTCTACTTTATTTTCACTAATGCTCCGATACCACTTGTTGGGGTAGTCGCAGTGGACTAATATTGATAATATAAGTTGCCACTAATTTTAACAAACAGAGTAGGTTCTAAAAGAAATTATAGAAAGCACAAAGATAACTACCACACGCAAGATCAAGCAATCACACAGACACACATGATTTATACTGGTTCGGCGCAATGTGTCACATACGTCTAGTCTTCCGTTTTCACGATTTTCACGGTTTCCACTAAATCAGAAATGTATCAAAAGAGTTTACACCGACTACCAAGATCCCCTTCAATAATGAGCGAACCCTCTTGACAATGTAAATCTAGCACTCTAACAATTACAAGGTCTCATGCACACTCAACAGTGGAGAAATCTTACCAGAAACACTAGAACAAGGACTACCTCCTCTTCCAAAGCACGTGGCCATCTTCTTCTCTCTCCCAACATAAAAGTTTCAACGTACGTATGTCCGCGCCTGCGTGCGTATGAAGCTTATGAATCAATAATTAGGGTTATAGAACCCATATTAAGTCGTGGTCGTCGGATTTGATTAACTATAAAATCAACGGCCCAGATCAAATTCCTTACCAGTTGCATATTGCGCCGTCAGGTGTCTGACCCAGTACTGTCAGGTGTCTGAACCAATACAGTCAGATTCCTGAGTCAGTCGGCTGTCTCAAACTGTAGAATTCCAGAGAGCTGTGGGAAATTACTTCATGCATCTAATACCCAGTCAGGCTCCTGATCATAGAGAGTCAAGTCCCTGATCTATCTGTTTTCTGATACATAGCTTGGAGCGGCCAGAATCAAGCATCTAATCCTATACTATCATGCGCATGATGACAGCAGAAAATTCAAGGAGGAGTTGGAAGATAAACTTCAACAATAAGTACATCTTATGCACATTATACATATAGCTAGACATATGTATACTACACATGATCATAGTAGCAGAAGAAAGCTTACTATAATGCTTGGAAATCTAACTCGATATCAATTGCGGCAGCACTAGCATGATCACCTTCTTAGTTTCTTGGTGGTAGAGAAAATTGTGGCTTTGAACCTCATCCTTAGCACAATGTTAAGAAGAAGAAGAAGAAGAAGAAGAAGAAGAAGAAGAATGTCCTATCTGCAAGGAAAGCTGGCCAGGAGAAAAGAGATTGAAAAAAAAGGCCCAATGGAAAGATAAACTGACGCATATGCATAAAACGAACAATCATCTACAAAAGAAAAAAGAAATTTAAAATACGATCGACAGTATGTTGTCAATCCAAATTGAGAAATTGAGGCTTGGTCCATGTGAGAGTTGACAGTGATTCCTGGGCTTATGCTCGCCAATGCAAGAAACTACTGAATTATGGTTGTAGATGTGCCCAACTGTGCCCATCATCTGAATTCGGCGCAAGTGCTACCAATGTGAGGTGACCAACTACATGTCCATGGCGTTTTGCTCAAGTATAGGCAAAAGGTTTTTCCAGTGCAAGGTCAGTAACGATGACTTAGTAGAAAGATCATGCCGGTCAAGATTAAAATGGTAGACTGGCTTTGCCACCCACATATTAAGCCTGAACTTGTAATGGTCTTATAGTGCTTTTTTGCTCAAGATTTATGTACCTTGCATTTTATAATTATTTGTTCAATTTCGAAGTGCGCCAAGTCTATGGTCTCTATATATTCTCACACTACCATCAGACTGCGTGGAGAGTTTGACAGCATGATAAATGAAGATGTTATCATTCCAAGTTTAAAAATTTGCAATTCAAATCAATATTCAATTCCATTGGACTTGATGTACTTCATTTAAACAACTTCTAAATTAAAAATTAAATAATTTCGATTCTTTTAAACCCTTGCATTATGTGGAAACCTATGAATAGAGGTTGTAAAATGGACCCGACCCGACCCGACCCCGACAACCTTAACCGGGTATCAGGTTATCCGAGTCGGGTGGAATTCGAGTCGACCCGGCCAACCCGGATAAAATCGGGGTCGGGTCCGGGTTTGACCCGGCAACCCGTATATACCCGTATTACTATATTTATTATTTATTATGTACATATAACGTCCATCGCATGCTAATGTGAGAGAGTTTGGTTAGGCCGTTCAGTTGGATCGCCCCTCTCAGTAGGGGTTTTAGCTTCGAATCCTGTCGGCTACATGAATTTCTCATTTTTTAAATAGAGTTTGGAGTTTAGATAAAGAAATAAAGAAGATGCCTACCAACAACTGAGGCTAAGTTGGTAGGCTTGTCAACTTGTTTGGTTCGATTCCCTCTCTCAGTGCTTAATATCGAGCATTTAAATTTTTTTTTGAAAGGAAATTGAGTTATAATTGCGGGTCAGGTTCGGGTGACCCGCTAATCCGACAGGTCGGGTACGCGCCAACCCGATGGGTCGAGTACAGGTATTGTGTTCCCGACCCGGATTAAATCCGGGTCGGGTTCGGGTTTACCCCTAAACGGGTCGGGTCAAACTTGACCCGACCCAACCCGACTAGTTTGCCACCCGTACCTATGAATATTCTGAAACATTGATCATCCTCAGGATGGCAAGTAAAACACACGAGGACGGTGGTGATTAGTGTTTAACAAATAATAATTGAACTTTAAAATTTTCCTTGTGTTGTGAAGAGATAATACCGAGTTGGTTAGGATCACGGCTTATCTTATAGATAAGACCATATCTATTGTATCTTATCTGCGTACGCTCGTCTAATGCTATAAATAAAGAGTTGGGGATTCCTCCCCGAGATGATGATTCATAACACATTATCAGCACGAGACTCTAAATAAAATTTCCTCACAAAATCAATCGTTGCACAAGCGAAGGAAGGCGAGAGATCCACGCGCACGGCATCATCCACATCAAACGAGCGTCGTCATCCGCGCAGGCTTCGTTAATCCGTCGCTATATCCAGAGGACGGATTTAGAGGTATTTCCTGCTTAAAATGTCATTTTTATCATACGTATATGTATGATAGTTTTATCCATAGATCTCGCAAGATTAAAGTGAAAATAGGGCTTATCGCCTAAATCGACGATTTTTATCCTCTAAAAATCATGTTTTTACATGTTTTTCAATCTGAAATTAATAATAATAATTGTTGGGCACCCCCCACGCTCGAAGGGGGGTGCCGTCCCCGCAATCCCCCGCTATGGGGGGCTGTTGTCGCCCCAACCCCCTCCCCCCTGCTACTGCAGAGGGCCGCGCGCCGTCCCCGCAACCCCCCACTACAGCGGGGGGCTGCTGTCGCCCCCAACCCCCCTGCTACGGCAGGGGCTGCGCTCCGTCCCTGTAACTCCCCGCTACAGCCGGGGGGGCTGTTGTTGCCCTAGCCCCCCCCCCCCCCCCCCGCTACGGGGCGGTGGGGCTGCGATTCGTCCCTGCACCACCACCCCCCGGGCTACGATGGAGGAGGCTGCCCTGACGATCCCCCTGGGCTCTAAAGGCGCGGCGGCGGCGGCAACCCTTGCCACCGCCCCCAACCCCAACCCCAACCCTAGCGACGGCAACCCTAGCCTCTCGCAAGGCAAACGGGCCACAGGCCCACAAAATTCACAAAAATGTGGGCCTGAAGCCCATATGACATATTGTACGGGCTTCTGCCCGCACACAAGCAAAAAAACAGAAAAATAGGAGTTTTGGGGGCTTAAAATAAGATTAAAAGGGGTTTATGGGACCTAAAAATTCATGAAAAATCATGATAAAATATGGGACATTGGGATTTTAAGTGGACATTTGGGGATCAAGTTGGGATAATTTAAAGGAAAACTTCTTCCTTTCATGAAGAACATGTCATTTTTGGGCACTTTTCAAACTTTTTTGAATAATCCCAGCTAGCACAACCTTTGCATTATATGATACCTTTGTAGGATCATAATTATATGCTATGTATCATTTTTAATGGCTTATTCTGTGGATAAACTGATATTTGGTTGTGCAATATTAAACTTAATAATTAAGAAGATCCTGCGACCGATCTGCCATTAGTCACCTAACCTAACGGTGTATGATGTAGCCCAGTGGTCCAATAATTATTACGTAATTAAATTGTTTATCTTCCTGTGAATATACCTGCATGTGATGCTTATGATGAAAATGTCTGCTGAAAATGTTTGATGAGCACAAATTTTTTCATGGATGGCTAATTGCGTTTTTGGATCGGCTGTTTAACTCCCACATTTTATTTCATGCAGTTTTCTTTTACTTTTTGAGAGAAATTGTAGTGAGAAAATTATGTAATGTCCCAGACCGAAGACTACTTTCCATGGAGACGAAGGCCACACTTGAAGCTGAAGATCTTATATGGGACCCACGGGGTTTCCAAAGTTATAATTTCTTTTTAAAGCATTCATTTGTGTAATATGGACTGTAATGGGACTTTTGGACTTTTTATTTATGTGCGACTGGCCGATCCACGTAATTAGCTCTTCATTTAAAAATTGCATCTGCATGAAAATGTTTATTGTTTAAATTATTAATTCATGCAAATTTGTGCTCTGCTAGATAAAATGGCTAAAATCGCAAGTGTCGGTTTCGAAGTGCTGGATGCATCAGGAAGAAACTATCTAAGCTGGCAGCTCGATGTGAAGCTCCATCTGCGGGCTAAGTCCCTCATTTCTACTGTGACTAAGAATGAAAATGTATGCGATATAGAAAAGACGCAAGCCATTATCTATATTCGTCGCCATGTGGACAAGACCCTAAAGGCTGATCACCTTATGGTCGAAGATCTATTTGAGTTGTGGACTACCCTTGAGTATATGTATAAACATCAGAAAGATGTTATACTACCATGGGCACGATATGTGTGGAAGAACCCAAGACTGCAGGACTTTAAGTCCATAGCTGAGTACAACTCAGCTCTTTTTAGCATCACCTCACGTCTGATGTTGTGTGATGAAAAAGTCTCAAAAGATCGCATGCTGGAAAAGACGTACACGTCTTTCCATGAGAAAGATGCGATACTAATGCAGCAATACCGTGACCGAAAGTTCACTAAGTATTCTGAGCTGCTGTCATATTTACTCATGGCTAAACAAAACAGAGAGCTTCTCCTCGCCACTCACAACATGCGCCCCCAGGCATTGCCCCCTCCCAGAAGCTCACAATACATCTTCTTCAAGAAAGAAGAGAGATAACAAAAGAAAAGAAAGACCACAGAAAGGGGGACAGAACAAAAAGGTTCGGGGTCAATTCCAGCAGCGAAGAAATGAAGGGAAGCGTAAGTTCACCTGTCGCAGAAATGACAACAAGAAGAATGATGCACCCCCACCCAAGAGGGATTGGGAAGACCAGTGCCATAGCTGTGGCATGAAAGGTCAATGGTCCAGAGTGTGCCGAACTCCATAGCATCTACATGAGCTGTATAAAGAAAACTAGAAAAATAAATCTGAAACAAACCTGGTCACATCTGATGCTCCAATCAAGTTTACAGCTGACGACTTTGAAACTGATAACCTGCTGGATTAGACTTCTATTTTTATCTTAGCAAATTGTTTTAAGAACATTTCATGTTATGAGAGCTTTTGAATTATGTAATTTGATTTTGAATGAAAAACTTTATGGTCCTAAAATGCATATTTTTTACTCATCTTTTATAGATGGATCGCTCTCATGACTGCTTAGTAGACAGTGCTTCAACATATACAAAAGCATAAGTGCTTTTTTCATAGCATTATACCATACAAAAGCCCTGTAAATACAATTCCACGGCCATCGAATATAGTTGAAGGTTCTGTGAATGCAACCTTGTTGCTCCCTAATGGAACAGAAATTAAAATAAAAGATGCAATATTCTCTCCGAATTCCAACCAAAACTTACTAAGTTTCAAGGATATCCGCTTAAACAGATTCCATTTGGAAACAACAAATGTAAATGAAATAGAATTACTGTATGTAACGTCTCAAGAAAAAGGAGTAGAATCCATACTTGAACGTTTTGAGAGCCTTTCATGAGGCCTTTATCATACAAAGATTTGGAGAGAGGAAGCTTGTTGGGAGATTTATGCCCTCGAGGCAATTTTTCTCTGTGTAATTGTACAAACATGTTGTTCAAAATTACAGTAAGCTATATGGTAAGCATTTATCTAAGTTAAATCATAATGTAGTTATCATTAGAAACTTAGGTAAAGTCCTGAGACTTAATGCAAGGTCAAACATATATCGAGATGAGGATCTCGATCATGTAGAAATGCTTGACCGTTTGTAGCATAAGTCCAAAAAGGTTCGTGGTCGTAGATATTTTGAGAAAAGGATATCGAAGCATCAGATAGACCATTGTTCTTAGTCTTCACCATGTAGCGGTGACGATGATCTCATGATCGTTTGACTTGGCAAAGTCGAAGACGAGACACAGGTGCTCATTGGAGAATGAGTTCACTCAACGACCCATCAAGAGTTACCTTATGGTTATGATTGACCAATCTGTCAATGATAACTCTTGGTGATGATAGGCTAGTTGGTCTTTTGACTTGAGGTCATTGTACGAACCTGTACGTGAACGGTGTTACTTAGATCCCTGCCTAGCTTCGAGGCAAGGCCTGTCAAAAGGTCTTTGGTTGGGTGACATTTGAAGCGTGCGAGGAGAGTAATAACCAAGATAGGATTCGTCTCTCCCGGTCAATGGGAGTTTGTGTCGTAGTGTTAGTTCGATCTATAGTGAAAACTCTAGCCAGTGTATGTTGGAAGATGTCCAACATTATTTAACTAAAGATCGATGGAAACTAACCGGCTTCGAGCTATTGTGGTTGATAGTTTGACCGTAACCTAGACTTGAGTTAAACGACATAGTTTTGACGAATAGATTATAACTGCGGTATTCATCACGGACACAGTCATGGTGGTCCCGACAATACTCATGTCAATGAGTCAAACACATAAGTATGATATTGAAACAGGGACGGAAATTGCTACTCGTGGTCACTGCTGTCTGGAGCTTTGAGCCCCACCTGTAGTAGGGTCAGGCTGTAGGGTCTCGCATAGAGTGCGACCTTCGTCTAGTAATAGGTAGAAATTAGGGAGAATAAACATTTGATGCAATGGATAGAAACTGTTGGTTGCAATGATCTAGGACTTCTAGTTTGATGACGACAAACACATACGAATTATTTAACGTGTGTGTTAAGTGCTTTTCAGGAGTGGCGAGGACGTAAATACCCAAACGATGGCCAAGTCAAAGAGACGGTGAAATTGCTATTCATGTAGCAAATGGACTTGGTCAAAGAGCTATACACTTAGCAAAGAGGACTTAGTCCAATATGAAGAGAGATGGAGCCATATCCTATTTGGTGATTGGAACATATCCTATTGCCATTCAAACTCCATAGCCAATACCAATTCCCATTGCTTTCCTCTTCAAACAAGGGTGCAAATCTTATTGGTTACAAACCCCTAGATATATCTGTATTTAAAAAACAACAACAACAACCAAGAGGATGGGTGTGCGGCAACAAACAAATCAAAAAGGGAGCCGGCCCTCAAGTCTAAAAACCCTAGCCTAAACCCTATATAAACATCTTCAGCTACTAGGGTAAAAGTAGAGGCCAAAACCAAAATCCCCAGAATATCACCATGTAAAAACCTCTCCTCTCAAGCCAAAGCCGCAAGCAATCTCTTCCCACCTTCATCTTGCGGCATATTCAAAAAAACCCTATGTGCCTATACAAAATTCCAAAAGCAACAAAATCTCTGTGCCACGAAAAACCTTCAAGCCTCAAAGACCCATCGCTGCTCATCGGAGTTCCCTCGTTGTCGAAGACTCAAAGTCGACTAGTCGTTACCATCGAAGAGCGCTTCGTCGTGGCGTCTTCATCAACTCATGCAAGGAGATCCTCCATGCCACGAAGAAGTTGAGAGAAGATCACGAAGAAGAAGACGTGATCGAAGCAGCCGCTGCTTGAAGCCCACATCGTCGGAGGATCCCTTGTCGTCAAAGAAGAGAATACGAGGGGCTATCGAAGAGGACGATGTTGCGACCCCTAGTTGGAGTCGGAGAAATTGCCACCAAAGCTTGCAAATGCCTTCGAGTCGCTTGCTGCCGGATGTCGTTCGAGAGGAGCAATTGAGTCGTCGGAGCGTCTCCCTCAAGATGTCGTCAACATCTCGTTCATTGTGGAGCCATCGTCGTCGAGTCGGAGACGTCATCGTTGTCATCGACCCATCATCGGAGAAAAACAGCTGTCGACCGCCGCATCAACGAACCAACATCGCCTTCCGCCGTTTCTTGCCATCGCCGTTGAGTTGCCGTCGAGAGCCCGCCGTCGCACGTCGTCGTTGCCGAAGAAAAGTCCACTGCTGCTGCTGCTGTGGAGATCGCCGTTGAGGCACCGTCACTTTAGAATCGTCGGAGAAGTCGCTGTGAAGTTTGCATCTGAGTCGACGTTGTCAAAGCGCCACGGAAGGAGGTGACGCTCGTCGAAGCTCAACGTTAGCGTTACTATGCCGCTGCATGCCCTAAGTCGAAGACGAATTCGAGTCCGAGAGCTGACGTGGTAGAGACGAAGCCATCGAAATTTTTCGCTCCATATGCATGCTTGTGGCGAGTGCAAGAGAGGTGCGTGAAATCGAATTGAAAATGAAAGGAAATTTCTCTTGCTGACGTGGAAAAAGTTTTTAAGGGGTTTGTTGTGTGCACAGACCGCTTATAATTCGATTTGAACTGGGATTGCTATACGCACAGACCAATGAGCTATTTGAGATCCAGGAATCGGATCGAGACACCGTTTGCGTCAGATTGGAGCTGACAACGTGCTGATTGACAGAGATGACTACATAGACACGAACTGAGCATTTCTAAACTCTTTACTCTTTATATTCGTGTCTTAGTGTAACGTTCTCTGTAAGAGAAACTTTACCAATATTTATGACTATTATGGACTTGTCTGGTTGGGCTAGACAAGAGGGTCTTGACGTGTTGTTGCAGTTAAGATACGTATTTACTAGGTTGATAAGGTTCTGCACTTTGTTGAGTGTGGTACAGTCTAGGTGGGGAGTTGAAGCTAGGACCCCATTGTAGGTGTACAGAAGGAACATATTAATGCTATTATTTGCTTGGGGCTGGACGTAGGTCGTTAATGCGACCGAACCGGGGTAAATATGCGTGTACTCTGTGATTGTCTCTTATTTACTCTGGTTGTGCTTTTAACTGTGTGTGATTTCTCGTGAGTTATGCGAGAAATTTTTATTAGCCTATTCACTCCCCCCTCTAGGCTAGGATCCAGATCCAACAAGTGGTATCGGAGCAGGTTAGAGGATCTAGTCTAATCTAGCTATCATGAAAACCCCAAAGTTAGTCTTTCCACATGGCATGCCTATTGATCGTCCTCCTCTTTTTAGTGGCCATGATTATATATACTGGAAGGCTAGGATGAAAACTTATTTACTATTCGTTGATGTTGATACTTGGTACATTATTGATAATGGATATTCTATGCCTGAAAGTAATCTGAATTTAAATGACAAAAATGTGTGTGCTATAAATGTTAGAGCAATGAATATCTTATTATGTGGGTTGAGTAGAATAATATTTGATCGTATCTCACATTGCTCTTCTGCGCAGGATATGTTGAGGACCTTGGAAATTGCATATGGAAGTTAGAAATTCATTATCTGCAATGAAAAGAATCAAAAGGGAAGAAACGCTCCTTTAAATAATTTTGATGCTTCTCTTTGTGACAATACTAAGCGTAAAGTTATTTGTTTTAAATGCATAAAGCATGTCGAGTTAGACCCTATGCTTTTAGAAACTAGGTCGTTGGTAGAAAGGATGAATATGCAATGTCCGTTCGACCCTCTGATCAGATCAAGTCTCAAACAATCGTTGATGAGAAATGGAGATACGACCCTCCTATTGGGTCGAGCTTTGGCTATCTGCACCACAAATGAGTGTCAGGGGGGTCGGATATGGGTTCCGACCCAAATCACGTCCGATCCTTAAGTTAGAACGAAAACTTAATGGAAAGGCTTGGCGCTGTCGAGATCGACCTGCAGAAGTTTGTCTCAAATCAGTCACCGCAAGCTATTTGGAGTAAATTATAAAGTGGAAGACATAATTATCAGTGTTAGGTCTCTCGTACCTTAGGAGTCTGAACCCTTATTACGTCATCTTCCTTTTATTTATAGTCTAAGATGTCTGCTAATAATGCATAACGGCTCTTCATCACTAATGGCGAGATCTCCTCCGGGATTGCTGATAACAACCGCCCATTTACTCGGTCTGTATTAACCACTCCCACATAATTAGCGAGGCTTGAACGGTTTGGTGAGCTGTCCCTTTGACCAAGCAATAACTCTCCTTCGCTGGCGGGCTCTTAGGCTATCGGGGCCGAGATTTAATTCTTTAGTTGGGCATTATCATTTGGTCCCGCTTCTTGGGCCGTGCTCATGCACTAACACATAGCCAAATGTTTTAACGAGGCAAATCCCATCAACTCAGGATCCTGAAGTATCCACCTCTTTGTGAGACTCATATGACGCTCAGAATCCCGAAGTATTCATGGGCAGAGTCCACAATTATGGCTGGATAAGGGGGGAGTGTTGTAAATAGATAATACCTGTTGTAAAGAGATAAGACAGTATCTATTGTATCTCATCCATGTATGGATCTCCCATTCACTATAAATAAAGGTCTGGTGTCTTCCCCCAGGATACTCATTCATAACAGAACCAGATCTTGAATTATGTAAAATCCAATAATTAGTCGGACGCGTTCCGATTTTACCGGATTTAAAAGCTTGCTAACATAGTACTTAATAGCCAATTGGGATTTAATGTCGGGGTCGCAACTGGATCAAAGTGATTCTCCCTTGATCCATTTATGGACCGTCTTATAATCTGCACACATCACAATAGCCAAAAGTGTTTGGGGGCACCAGCTTCGACTCATCCGATACTCATATGAGAACTTGAAGGAGAGATGACAAATATAAAATAAGAGAATACTGAGAATGAAAATGAGCATTGCTGTTGGACCAATTAGAGATAAGCATGTTAAGATCACAGGACATAAATTTCTATGATACACATCTGTATCATGATTCATGTCATTCAGGTGTATTGGCATACATGACCATTGATTGGTTGAGTTACGACATTTGTAACGAATGCCGCTTTGATCTTATGTTGTTATGATTGATGGACCAGATTGGTTAATATATACATTTCAGTAATGACAGCAAAGTTGAGCTCATTCGGTTATTTTTGCAAAACATAATTATAAGTTTACACATATATCATAATTGGGAGATTGTTGGATCAGTTATCCATCGTTGGGCTTACATGTGGAAAATTATATGTTGTAGTCAAATAAAGTCAAGCCCATTAAAAGAGATCTATTAAGTTTTGGTCATTTGGTGTAACGGCCTGTATTTTTAGGCATGTTTTCGATTGTGCGTATCGATATTTTCTTCAGTCGTCCAGATAACTTTTCATCCGTACGTGTTGACGTGAGCGCGTCACTGTTTTTGTTTTACCATGTCACAATTATTACCATCAAGTTTTAACTAAAATAATTTAACTTAATTATTCTGCTAATTACAATTTACTAATTACAAAATCTTAGTTACTTTAATTAATTTCACTAATTACTTTTCATTTTTAATGATGACTAATTAAACTTACTTAATTACGTAAATGCCTTAACCCTTAACTACACGACAACACACACGTTTTAGACAACCAGATACATCTTCTGAAATCAAAGTTGGCTTTCTCTTTGTTTTCGTTTGAGCAAAGCAGTACGTCTCTACAACCTTTAGTCTAAAGATTGCATTAAACACCCGTCCTAATCAAATTAATACTGCTTTGACAAATGTTAAGGGTGTGTCTCCCTGCTCATCTTCTTAAGCCAACGTCTCATCCTGTAAGACAGAATCTGCAAACCCGTCTTCTCTGCGAACTTTCCATCAGCCTAACCAATTTCCCCAATCCAATCAGTCTTCCAATTTCTCAAACCAAATTTCTCTTTTCATTCACCAAATCCAAAACCTATACTACGATTCATTACAAAAATCAAAATCAGAAATCAGGGAGTAGAGATCTGAAATCATTTCAGATGCAAAACCACAAAGAAAACAAACACAGATCTGAAATTTGTTTTAGATTCAAACTCTTTCAATAATTTCCTCAAATACAAATAAACCCTACAACCCTTTCTATTCTTCTTCCTCCTCACTTGGCCGACCACCCCCAGCCCTAGCCGCCGTCGCCTGGAGCCCAGAGGAGCCGCCGCCCCGCCTGCCCGTGCATTGCCGTGAGAAGCCGTGCGCCGCCGTAAGAAGCCGCCACCGCCCGTGAGAAGCCGCTACCCTCCAGCGCCAGTGCGCCGTCGCCTCGCGCCGTGAACCGTCGCCCGGAGTCGGCCGTCTGTCAGCCTCCCTCCTCTCGTCGTGTCGCGAGGTGAGAAGCCCCTCCCCCTTGTATTTGCAAAAGCCTTTTCGTTGCTGTTTTCCGCAGACTTTGAGAACAAAAAAAAGAAACGAAGTGAAATTTAGAACATGCAAGAGAGGAAAGGGAGACAGAGAATTAATAATTGGAGTATGTTATTTGAATAAAAAAAGAATATAAGGGAGACAGCCTTACTCTAAACTTAAGGGTTATAATAAAGAATGGGTGGAGGTAGGTGAGAGAGAGTGTGCCATGTTAAAGAAAAAAAATAAAGATAAGGTTTTAGTGGCAGTTGGGGAAGGGAGGATTATGACCTGTGTACTGTAGTGCCCTGTGAAGCTACTGCACATGTACTAGAGGGGGGTGAATAGTACTTTAAAATAATCAAGATAGTTATTCCTAATTATTGTGCAAGAAACAAATGACAATGCGGAATAAACAACAATCAACAAGAATTAACAAACGCAAACAAAGCATGTAACGGGTTCGGATCCACCCAAGTCTTCCCGACTTGTTCCCGGTGATCCTACGTCCCAACCACCCAGATCCCCTTCGGATACTTGAGTTAGAAACCCTAACTCAAGATTTAGCACTATGAAATTCTTGTGAAAAACCTTCACAAGACCAAATCATACAAATGACATGTGACTCCCACAAACCGGGATCACACCCTCTCTCACAACCGAGAGACACAATTCAAATATCAATTGAAATGAAATATGAAACACTTACCACAAAATCATATGCCTTGAGTATAACTTACCAAATTAGGGCAAAGATGGATTTTGAGGAAGATGATGTCACCAAACCCTAGCTCCTTGAAGATGACCAGCAATGGAGGCCTAGGGTGGAGATGGTGACCTTGATTCAAGCTCCTTGGCTTGGAATGCTCACAATGGAGAGAATCTCTCTTGAGGATTAGGGCTCAAAGAGTGAAGAGAGAGATTCTTGTGAGGAAGCGAGAGCTTGAAATTATCTTGAGAAAACTCTTCTCTTAGGTCTGAAAATACTTGGATAATGGACCTCTAACCTTGCCTCAAACGAATCAGGTTTGTATTTATAGAGGCAAGAAAAATCGTGCTCAAAAGATTCCCAACGGTCATATTTCTGAAGCAGTTAGTCGGTCTAAGAAGGATCACTGACCGACTAGATTGGCAACTAGTCGGTCGGTGATTCTTCATGAACCGACTAACAGGTAAACAGCCAAACGAGAAAGTTCCAGGCAATAAGAACTAGTCGGTCTAAGAAGACTTGCCAACCGACTAGTTTCACAACTAGTCGGTCGGTGAGTGTTCTTTGACCGACTAAGAGATGAAATCAAGTAGCTGAATACAAGTTACACTAGTCGATCTAAGAACAAATTCCAACCGACTAGTTTCACAACTAGTCGGTCGATGAATGTTCTTGGACCGACTAACTGTAAACAGTAACTCAGGCTATACAGAGGCAAGCTCAACTAGTCGGTCTGAGAAGGATTCCTAACCGACTAGATCGTCATCTAGTCGGTCGGTGACTCTTCTTAGACCAACTAATTGATCAATAGGGAATGAGCTGAAATGAGCAAGGATATCTAGTCGGTTCATGAAGAGTTGTCGACCGACTAGATCGTCATCTAGTCGGTTGGTACTTCTTCTTGAACCAACTAAGATGCACTAGAAGCCGAGGGAAGAAGCGATAGGCTTCGGGAAAGTTTTTAATGGCTTCTATGATAATCCTAGCTCTAAGATATGAGCGAAATGAAGATAATAAAGTAAGTCCTACTCAAGGCTTAACATTCTAATCTATGAAGCTAGAAGACAATAAATAATACATGACGAACAGTCTTCCAAGCTTCAATCTTCATTCTTCTTGACTTCAATATTGCTCCTAGAGCTTCAACGAAGCTTCAGGCACACGATCACGCATATTGAGAAGTCTTGAGACATCGGTTTTGATATACGTATTCTTTTGGCGACGATCTCCATAACTGCACTCACAAACAGTTAGATCACAATATTTATGTTTGCTCATCATCCAAAACCAAATCCGGGGAATCAATACTCAACATGTACAATCTATAGGATAGTTAAACCATAGATAAGTTAATACGCCTTGGTGTAATAATTGGTTATGTGATAATAGCTAATTAATTTCAGTTATAGTTTTATTAGTTAATGTTTAAACAGATTGTAACTCTGTGTTTAACCAAAACAGAGAACCAGTTGTACCGTTACATAGTACCCATCAAGACTAACCCAACGACAACCAATACCACCGGAAACAGGCAAGTGACACTTGCCATTAATTATTTAGGCCATGTCTTAGGCCAATTTGTGTAGTTGCGTAAAAAAGACTAGGCGATGAAATGATAGTCGCGTAGACGTCCTTATTTGATCTAGCTTGACAACGAAGCTAGATCCGACACCCTACTTGATCTAGCTTGATAACGAAGCTAGATCTGACACTTTTACCATGCTTTCATTCATGCTTTCATGTCACGTTTAATTTCAATTAACTGTACGCACTTTAACTGCTCATTACCATGTCATGTCATGCATCAAATTGTTCTATCGTGATTGCGTAGCACACGCTACAATAATTGTAACTATTGAGGCTAGGCACCTGCTTTACGGGCACAACCCTATGCCAATAACACTTCCTGGCTCGTGATCCAGAAGATGGGCGCCAGTCCATATACACGTGGAGGGGTAGGGTTAAACGGTCGCTTGAGCGTAGAAGTGAGCCCGTACAGCCACTTCAGCCAAAAGACGGAAACTCTGTGCACAAAGCGATAAATCAGTGAATCGTGAAATATTGTTTTCGTAGTTTCTGCTACGACATGCATGTTTGTTTCATCATGTCATCTTAAATGTTGCAATCTTTAAATGTCATGTCTTTTCTTATGTTTAGAACTGCTAGTCGCTTTTCTATATTTGTATCCTTGTACAAAAGTCCTCCGTTTCCCTTGGGAGACTTTTGCTGACATGTGCCCTTTTCTCTTTGGGTGTCACATGTCAGGCTTTGAGACAGAGCAGGTAGCAGAGGACGATCAGTTCATGGAAGCTGAGTTTGAGGTCCCTGCAGAGACTGAGTTCGAGAACACTGGTGACCAGTCCTAGACTCGTTTGGAGTCTCCCCTTAGTTGTTACCTTTCCTTAGTTGCTGTTAGGTATCGGTGCATAGCACCTATCTCTCTTTGTTTTGTTTGACCATGCTTTATGCCTTTGTTCAGACTTTGTACTTTGTGACTTTCTCTGTGATGTTTGGAATAATTGTCGGATGTTGTTGGTGGATACTTTTTATCTGATTTATTGTTGTTGTTGTTTCGTCGCAATGCAAGGACCTGCTACTTTTCATAATTTTTACAGACGCTTATCAGACTGTAGCTTCACAGCTCCACGTCTGAGCGGACCTCCTCACGTCTCGTCTTCCATATTAGGGAAGCGGGGCGTGACAGGTTTTAGTGGTGGCACATATAGGTCCTCTTTGCATCTGCGAAATATCGGAACAATAATAATGATAACAACATCCATTTAAATATTCAGAACATTCAAGTCATGAATTGAGTCTAATCTGAACATTTCCTTGTCTTAGATGGCGAGAAGACGCATCATCCGAGCTGGTAGTGGACCTGGAGCTGGTGGTGGAGCAGGACACGGCGAGGATACTGATAGAGAACCCACCACGAGGGAGATGATGAGGATGATGCAGCAGATGATGCACGTACAGCAGGGAATGCTTCAGAATGCCCCTCGCTTCGAGCCGGGAGCGAAGCAGTTTTGAGAGCTGGGCCCGTCATATTTCACTGGGTCAGAAGGATCATTAGCTGTGGATGAATGGATGAAGAACACTGAGGATAATTTGCTTCTCTCGAAGGTTGACCCGGCTGGATGGGTTGACTTGGTAAAGAAGCAACTGAAGGACAATGCCAGCAGTTGGTGGGAGTCAGAAGAGCAGATGTTGGTGAAGCCTATCCCCTGGGCCACTTTCAAGGCGAGATTTAATGAGGAGTATTTCCCTCGAGTTACCAGGAAGGAGCTGATGCAGCAGTTTATCAATCTGAAGCAGGGGAATCTGACGGTGGATCAGTACCACCAAGAATTCACCAGACTAAGCCGCTTTGCGCCAAATTTAGTTCAGACCGCTGAAGATCGAGCCCAGAGATTCTTGCAGGGTTTATCCTTGGAACTGCAGAGTCTGATGTCCTCTTCGGACTTAGACTCCTACCAGAAATTGCTGATAGCTGCCAAGAGGCAGGAGCTGATTGCCAATCAGAGGAGAGGGCAGTATTCAGGTGCTGGGAAGAGGCCTATGGAGCATGCCAGAGCTGTGTTTAGGCCTGGGTTCAAGCCTAATCAGTCCGTGCAGTTTAAGAGTCCAGGTGGGCCCAGTCAGAATACGTGCAATCATTGCGGCAAGACTGGTCATGTGAAGGACCAGTGCAGGAGACTTCTGGGCCAGTGCTTGGTTTGTGGCGATGCGTCGCATACTTTGAAGGATTGCCCGAGTGCTAAGCAGCCGTGGAAGGCACCAGTCGAAGTTCAGCAGTAGAGAGCTCCGATAGTCGCTGGACGTGAAGAGCCTCTCATTCCCCAGAAGCAGGCTTTCAAAAGCAGGTCGTTCAGCCTATGATGCAAGCCTTCACGATGACTGCAGTAGAGGCAGAGACTGAGGACGGAGTTATTGCAGGTAACCTCTATACTAGTCTTCCTTATTTATGCATTATATTTGATTAGTTAGATCCATGTTAATCTAGTTGCATGTTACCCTTAGGTGTCATCTTAGTTTCATCTCACCCGGCCTTGACCCTGTTCGATTCTGGAGCTTCCATGTGCATCCTATCTCGAAAGTTCGTAGTCGAACACTCAATACCCACCCATACACTTCCCAAGTGTTGGAACATTACAACTGGGAATGGTGTAGTGAAGGTTGCACTGGGATGTAGACCATGCCCGTTGGTGATTAGTGGACACGAACTATACGCTGATTTCATCGTCCATAACCTATCCAACTTTGATGCTATTCTTGGCATTGACTGGTTAGGAGCATTTTATGCCACGATCGACTGTCACCGGAAGAAAGTGGTGTTCGAAATTCCTGACCACCCAGTGTTCGAGTTTGTCGGCGGAGGACGTTCGCTTGGATCTGTCAAGTTCCGAGCCCAGCCTTACCGATTGACCATTGCATCTATGATTGCTGAACCAGAGAAGCCTGCAGTAGTGAGAGTTTCGAAGACATCTTCCCTGAAGACATTTCTGGACTGCCGCCTGATCAAGTGTTACAGTTCGGCATCGATCTTATGCCAGGAGCTCAACCAATTTCGAAGGCACCATACCGTATAGCTCCTGCAGAATTAGAAGAGTTAAGGAAGCAGTTGGATGAGCTACTACAGAAGGGTTTCATTCATCCCAGCGTATCTCCCTGTGGTGCACCCGTCTTGCTGGTGAAGAAGAAAGATGGCTCGAGAAGAATGTGTATTGATTATCGGGAGTTGAATCAGATCACAGTGAAGAACAAGTACCCGCTGCTCCGTATTGATGATATCTTCGATCAGCTTGGTGGATTGAGGGTATTTTCGAAGTTGGATCTCCGGAGCGGAGACCATCAAGTCAGAGTCAAGAAAGAAGATGTACTCAAGACCGCTTTTTGGACCAAGTACGGGCATTATAAGTTCGTTGTCATACCGTTCGGTGTGACCAACGCTCCTGCTGTGTTCATGAATCTCATGAACCTTATCTTTTACGACTTCTTTGACAAGTTCGTGGTGATTTTCATAGACGACATCCTGGTGTACTCAAAGAGCGAGGAGGAGCATGCAGAACATTTGAAGATGGTGTTGGAGACGCTCCGTCACCATAGACTATATGCCAAGTACAGCAAATACGAATTCTGGCTGGATAGAATTGCATTTCTTGGACATGTAGTATCAGGAGCTAGTATCTCAGTTAATCCGGAGAAGGTCAAAGCGGTCAGTGAATGGCCTACACCTCGATCGGCATCAGACATCAGGAGTTTCCTTGGATTGGCTGGATACTACCACAGATTTATCAAGGATTTCTCGAGGATAGCTAAGCCGATGACGAGATTGACGAGGAAGGATGTTAAGTTCAGTTGGTCAGACTCTTGTGAGCAAGATCTTTCTACCTTGAAGGAGATACTGACTACTGCACCAGTCTTAGCTATTCCAGATAGAAGCGGAGGCTTCGAGATTTTCTACGACGCATCGGGCAAGGGACTTGGATGCGTTCTGCACCAGCACAATCATGTGGTCACATACGCTTCACGACAATTGAAGGTCCATGAGAAGAATTATCAGACCCACGATTTGGAGCTAGCCGCTGTCATCTTTGCATTGAAGATCTGGAGACATTTCTTACGGAGTGAGAAAGTGAAAATCTTCACTGATCACAAAAGTTTGAAATTTATATTCACTCAGAAGGAGCTGAATATGAGACATCGCAGATGGTTGGAATTGATGGCAGACTACGACATCGATCTTCAGTATCATCCAGGGAAGGTGAATGTCGTACCAGATGCCTTGAGTCGACTGCCCGAAGTGATGATTCTCACAGCTCAGTGGTGATTGCAGCAGGATCTGCGAAGGATAGATGTTGAAGCTGTTCTACCGGGAGTCACATCGTCGTTGATGAACATGCAGATTCAATCAAAGATCGTGGATCGAATCAAGACTGCTCAAGCGGGAGATGCTAAGTTGAAGAAGATCAGAGAGCAAGTCGAAGCAGGACTTCGGACAGATTTTCTGATTCACACGGATGGATCTTTGAGATATGGTAGCAGGAACCGCGTACCTGCAGGAGATATCAGAGAAGAGTTGATGAATGAGGCTCACAGTTCGCCTTATTCTATTCACCCTGGGGGTACTAAAATGTACAAAGATCTTCGACAGAATTTCTGGTGGCATGAGATGAAGAGAAGTGTGGCACGTAACGTTGCCAAGTGTCTTGTATGTCAGCAAGTGAAGGCTGAACATCATCGCACTGCTGGACTACTACAACCTCTGTCGATTCTCGAGTGGAACTGGCAGCACATCATGATGGACTTCGTGACTGGCTTACCTCGGAGCACCAAGCAGAACGATGCGATCTGGGTCATCGTTGATCGATTGACCAAGTCCGCGCACTTTATACCTTTCTGAGTTGGGCAATCCACTGAGATATTAGCAAGGAAGTATATGGAGGAAATCGTACGCTTCCATGGAGTCCCTGTGAGCATTGTATCAGATCGTGATACGCAATTCACATCTCAGTTTTGGAAAAGTCTGCAGACCAATCTGGGTACCAGTCTGAAGTTCAGTACCGCGTATCACCCGCAGACAGATGGCCAGTCAGAGCGTACCATTCAGATCTTGGAGGATATGTTGAGAGCCTGTATGTTGGATCTCAAGGGTTCATGGGAGGATCATTTGCACCTGGTGGAGTTTTCCTACAATAACAGCTATCAGGCGAGCATTGGCATTGTAACGGCCTGTATTTTTCCAATACATTTAAATTAAGTGTTTAAAGTAATTTTATTTTTTTATATTTTGTAATGGTTGATCAGGAGTCTTAAACTGATTTCAAAATTTCTTATAAAAATATTTTGAAGTACCAGACTAGTTATGGAGTATTTTAGTAAAATAGGATTTCATCAAATACCTCTAAAGGATCTGATAAAAATTCATCTTCAGATATTGCTGTTTTGACTTAATGAATTTATTTACTATACGAACGTCTTCAAAACATTTTCAAACTTCTGCAGTCGCATCCTATAATCATTTAGGACTCTCCACAATAATTTCGTAATTTTCTGATAACGTTTCAATAGAGAACCCGCAAACCCGCTTTCTAAACGTTTTGGCCTAAAACTAGTATCTTCGTAGTTCAAACATCGAAACGCTCTTCGTATTCGCGATTCTCGTGACGATACGATCCCGTGGGTATGTTTTAGTAATTTTTCGGACACGTTTACTAGTAGGGACAAAATCGTAATTTCTTTTTTTTATTTTGCTAATAACTTTCATTAATAGGGGTTTACTTATCACTAATTACCTTTTACTTACCCTACCTAATTACCCCACCTACTCTAGCCCGTAACTACCCCCTACCCGTTTCATGCAGCTACCCCCATCCCCTTCGTTGGCAGCAAATCACCCCCTCTTTTGATTCCTCAGGCCAACCCCTAACCTATATATACAACTCTTCCCCTACACTCTCATTTCACAGTAACCCAGTTCAACCCCTCTTCTCTCTGCTTTCATTTTGAAACAAAACCCATCAGTTTCCCTCTATCTCTCGTTCTCTCCCTCACTGAACACACACAGACAACCTCCCTCTCTCTCTCAAGCACAACTCTCTCCCTCTCTTTCTCACTCTCCCTCTCAAGCTCTCACCATCGCCGGTGGATGACAGTCGCCTCTCCGACCACGAACCCACGGTCGCGAGCCATTGACTTCTCCGCTCGAACTCCAGAGCACCCCGCCCCTCCTCCGACTCCCTCTCGCTGCTACTTCCCCGAAACGACGCCGCCCAAGACGTCGACGCCGCCCGAGGCAGCCACGCCCGTCCTCCCCTCGCCCAGCTCCTCCGCCACCCAACAGCAATGCCGACGAGCCCACGAAGCGTCCTCGCTCTCGCCGCCGTACAACGGCCTCGCCACCACGACCCGAAGCGCCTCGCCATGAGCTCCGCCCGTCAGCTCACCCCCGACGCCAACGAGGCCACCGGAGGTCACGCCGCCGCCATCTCCGAGCGTCGGCGATCGCTCCGACACTTTGCTGCTGGCCACCGTCGACTGCACCAAGCCTGTATCTGCTCTCGGAGGATCACGTCGTCACCGCCTCTTGCGCCTCTGCCGCCCGCCGCTCTCCCTCCGCCCGCTCGCGGCGACCCCCGACCCTCCCGTCGTCGTCGTCGAGTCACCCCCCCTCCATGCACAGCGTAAAGTGATATGAGAACGAAGCGAAGGTGATACAGTGGCATTTTCGTAAATACGGTGATTAAATTCGTATTTTCGTATTTTATTAATTATTAAATGGGTTATATGGTTTTAAATCCATAACTTAAAATATAAGCCCCAGAAAAATGTGGAACTAGCTCCAGAAAAACAGAAATAATATTCTGGACCCAATGGCACTAGTTTCATCTCAATCGGACGCTTAGTTTTTCCAGAATTAATTTTTAAGCCTAAAAGTTAAATACGTTGTTTTCATTCAAAAATCTGTAACTTGTTATTTTTACGTAAACTAATATGTGAGAAAAATATATGTTATATTACTCTTCGAGACGGTCATTTTGACACCTCATTTGCAACTTTCTGATGTAGATTGCACCCAGAATAAATTCCTGAATAAATACGTTACTAATTGAAAAATAGTTTTTAAATTGTTTTTGAGCTTTTAAAAATTATAGAAATTAATATAAGCCTCAGAAAAATATTCCCTCTTGCAGTAAAACTATTTTTATCATATATAGTCTATATAAAAATTTAGAACGTTTTTCGACAACGTTTTAATCAGTTTATAAAATCAGAACGATCGAGTTAATTAAATAGAAAATGAGTGTATTCATTAACCAAGTATTTTTGTGATTTCAGGTACCAATCTTCGTGCACCAGCTCTTCCAGCTCCAACCTCGTCTTGCCACGACGAGCTCGAAATTAGTAAGTCACGATATATTCTAAATTTAGAAACCTAGTTTACTGTGCTTGGATGAACTAGTTGACACTCCTATAGCCTCGAACGGCTATTTGACTTGAACCAAATAGGAGACCTAACCTGATAGAAAAGTAATCAACTAAAGATTACTTTGCCAACTTTCAACTTAGGTGGTTGTAGCACGCAACTACCAACTTGGGTAAATTGTGTGCTAACCACACTACCACGTGCTCAAAGCACGGAAGTAACATCTTTTGTGTTGGACTCGTCTTTATCCTACTTTCTGGTTTTCAATGGGGTCGTGTGGAATATCTCGTGTGGAATATCTCGTGTGAAATATCTCGTGTGGAATATCTCGTATGGAATATCATGTGTGGAATATCATGGTGGAACATCTCGTGGAACATCCTGTGGAACATCCTGTAAAGAACTTGCATTTGACACAACACTGGGGTATTGGGGTAACTCATAGTTTGTGAAAGTACGGGAGTGACTGGAGTTCAATCTACATGTCTAGCTGCCTTGGTTTCGGCATCCTGTCTAGCTGCCTGGGTTTCGGCAAATATATATATATGCTGCTCGCCAGCATCCTGTCTAGCTGCCTGGGTTTTTGGCATTCGTCTGGGTCACGCCCAGGCAAGAGATGAACTCAATGGTCACATATTGTACTCTCCTACTTGAGTCACGTAGTTACTTTTGCACAGTCACCTTTACTTTACGCATTACAGTCACCTTTACTTTACAGTACATGCACTTTACTTTCCTTACCAGCACAGTCACCATACTTTACTTGTTGTACTTTTAGCTACAGCAGTAGCCTGTTACACCTACGCTTTACTTTCTACACCTGTACAGACACTGCACAGTACTTTACTTTCACTTTGGTCTGCTTTGTCATACTTGTATAGTACCTCTCTTTCTTTATTTAGAATTGTTGTGACTTACCTACGGTTCCATCTCCGTGGCACCGCAGACGATGTACATATGGAGGCAGATGCTCTTGGGTTGATAGCGCCAGAGTTCGACCATGATACCGCAGCTTCCAGAGCTATTTTCAGTTGTGTACTTTTCTTCTTTCATGTATATCTGTTGGGACATCTTGGATTGTAATAATTGGACACTATTTGGGAATTTTTGTACATCTCTGCATCGTGGCTATTTTGATTTCACTGGTTAACTGCAGAACCTGCGCAAATATCAGATAAGTAACGGGCCCCCAAGAGCGGGTCGTTACAGGCATGGTGCCTTTTGCTGCTCTCTACGGGAAGAAATGTCGATCGTCACTGAGTTGTGATGATGTAGGTGATAGATAATTTTTGGGGCCAGAGATGATTGTGGAAGCAGTGGCTTTTCCTCCTCACTTGGCTTTTTGGTGCCTTTTCCTATTCTTCTTCCTCCTCACTTGGCCGACCACCCCCAGCCCTAGCCGCCGTCGCCTGGAGCCCGGAGGATCCGCCACCTCGCCTGCCTGTGCACCGCCGTGAGAAGCCGTGCGCCGCCCGTGAGAAGCCGCCGCCCTCCAACGCCAGTGCGCCTCCGCCCCGCGCCGTGAACCGCCGCCCGGAGCCGACTGTCCGTCAGCCTCCCTCCTCCCGTCGTGTCGCGAGGTGAGAAGCCCCTCCCCCTTGTATTTGCAAGCGCCTTTTCGTTGCAGTTGCCCGCAGACTTTGAGAACAAAAAAAAGAAACGAAGTGAAACTGAGAACAGGCGAGAGAGGAAAGGGAGACAGAGAATTAATAATTGGAGTAGGTTATTTGAATAAAAAAGAATATAAGGGAGACAGCCTTACTCTAAACTTAAGGGTTATAATAAAGAAGGGTAAATTGCATAAAAATACCCTCACGTTTGGGCCATTTCCACGTAAATACCCTGAGGTTTATTTTGTGACAAATTGATACCCTGCAACGGAAAATAGGCTAACGGTGTTAAATTGGATCATTTTGCCACTCTCTCTCACGTTTCGGTAAATACCCTCACGTTTGGGCCATTTTTACGTAAATACCCTGAGGTCTCTCTCTATCTCTCTCTCTCTCTCTCTCTCTACCGAATCTCTCTACCGAATCTCTCTCACTCTCTCTCTACCGAATCTCTCTACCGAATCTCTCTCTCTCTCTCTCTCTCTCTCTCTCTCTCTCTCTCCCTCTCTCTCTCTCTCTACTGATTCTCTCTCTCTACCGATTCTATATATATATCTATCTCTCTCTCTACCGATTCTCTCTCTCTCTCTCTCTCTCTCTCTCTCTCTCTCTCTCTCTCTCTCTCTCTCTCTACTGATTCTCTCCCCCCTCTCTCTCTTTCTCTCTCTACACCGAATCTCTCTCTACAGATTCTCTTTCTCTCTCCCCCCAATTCTCTCTCTCCCCCGGATGGGATGGTGCATGGGGTGGGTGAGTGTGCGTTCATGCGTGGGGTGGGTGGGTTGTGTGTGTGTGGGGTGTGTGCATCGGGGGTGCTGGGGTGGGGTGTGTGCATGGGGTGTGTGCGCGTGGGTGGGTGGGTTGTGTGTGTGTGTGTGCGCGCGCGCTTAGGGGTGGGTGTGTGCATGGGTGGGTGGGTGTGTGTGCGTGGGGTGGGTGGGGGTGGGTGTGCGTGGGGGTGGGTGTGCATGGGGTGTGTGTGTGCGCTTGGGGTGGGTGGGTGTGTGTGTGTGTGCATGGGTGGGTGTGTGTGTGTTTATGGGTGTGGGTGGGTGCACGGGGGTGGGTGGGTTGTGTGCATGGGGGGTATGTGTGCATGGGGGTGTGTGGGTGGGGTTGGAGGGTGTGTGCGTATGGTGGGTGTGTACGCGTGGGGTGGGTGGGGTGTGTGTGCTTAAGGGGTGTATGTGTGTGTAGGCATTGGTGGGTGGGTGTGGGCATTGAGTGTGTGTGCGTGGGGTGGGTATGTCAGCGTGGGTTGGTGGGTTGTGTGCATAGGGTGTCTGCGCATATGGGGTGTGTGCTTATGGCGAGTATGTGCTGGGTTGGGGGTAGGGTTGTATGGGGTGGGCGTGTGTGCGTGGGTCTGGGGTTGTGTGCATGGGGTGGGTGTGCATGCATGGGTGGGTTGTGTGCTTGGGGTGTGTGTGCTTGGGGTGGGTGGGTGCATGGGCGTGTGTGACCTGTTGAACTATTGGCTCAATCTGGGCACTATAAGGTAGACGATCACACATGCACTAATCCACCACAATGCACACGCCCACCAATACACCCACCCACCCCATGCCCACACCCACCCCCATGCACCAATCCACCCCAATGCACATACCCACACACCCATGCACACACACGCACCCAATGCACACACCCACCCATCCCATGCACACACACCCAATGCACACACCCACCCCATGCACACACACTCATGCCCACACCCACACCCCATGCACGCACACACCCACATACAAACCCATGCATAAACCCACCCCAATGCACACACACACACCACATGCTCACACACCCATGCTCACACCCACCCACCCATGCACACATCCACACATGCACAGACTCACCCACCCCATGCACACACCCACCCACCCATGGACACACACCCTCCCCATGCACGCACACCCTCCGGCCCATGCACACACACACCCCCCCATGCATGCGCACACACCCCCACACCCATGCACCCACCCACCCCAATGGACACACACACCCAATTCAGGGTATTAACTTATAAAAGGTCCAAACGTGAGGGTATTAACTTATAAAAAGACAGGTGTAAATTTGTCCAAATTTCTGTCTTTTGGACGGAAAATTAAAAAAGAGTATCAACTTAAAAGAGTCGGAAAATGTTTGGGTATATATTTTGATGAAAATAAACGTCAGGGTATTTACGTGAAAATGACCCTAACGTGAGGGTATTTTTCTGCAATTTACCCAATAAAGAATGGGTGGAGGTAGGTGAGAGTGTGTGTGCCATGTTAAAGAAAAAATAAAGATAAGGTTTTAGTGGCAGTTGGGGAAGGGAGGATTATGACCTGTGTACAAGCTATAGGATAGTTAAAGCATAGATAAGTTAATAAGCCTTGGTGTAATAATTGGTTAAGTGATAATAGCTAATTAACTTCGGTTATAGTTTTATTAATAATGTTTAAACAAATTGTAACTCTGTGTTTAACCAAAACAGAGAACCAGCTGTACTGTTACGTAGTACTCGTCAAGACGAACACAACGACAACCAATACCACCGGAAACAGGCAAGTGATACTTGCCAGTAATTATTTAGGCCATGTCTTAGGCCAATTTGTGTAGTAGCGTAAAAGAGCCTAGGCGATGAAATGATAGTCGCCTAGACGTCCTTATTTGATCTAGTTTGACAACGAAACTAGATCCGACACCCTACTTGATCTAGCTTGACAACGAAGCTAGATCCGACACTTTTACCATGCTTTCATTCATGCTGTCATGTCACGTTTAATTTCAATTAACTGTACGCGCTTTAACTGCTCATTACCATGTCATGACATGCATCAAATTGTTCTATCGTGATTGCGTAGCACACGCTACAATAATTGTAACTATTGAGACCAGGCACCTGCTTTGCGGGCTCAACCCTATGCCAATAACACTTCCTGGCCCGTTATCCAAAAGATGGGCGCCAGTCCATATACACGTGGAGGGGTAGGGTTAAACGGTCGCTTGAGCGTAGAAGTGAGCCCGTACAGCCACTTCAGCCAAAAGACGGAAACTCTGTGGACAAAGTGATAAAATCAGTGATTCGTGAATCGTGAAATAGTGTTTTCGTAGTTTCTGCTACGACATGCATGTTTGTTTCATCATGTCATCTTAAATGTTGCAATCTTTAAATGTCATGTCTTTTCATTATGTTTAGAACTGCTAGTCGCTTTTCTATATTTGTATCCTTGCACAAAAGTCCTCCGTTTCCCTTGGGAGACTTTTGCTGACATGTGCCATTTTCTCTTTGGGTGTCACATGTCAGGCTTTGAGACAGAGCAGGTAGCAGAAGACGAGCAATTCATGGAAGCTGAGTTTGAGGTCCCTGCAGAGACTAAGTTCAAGGACACTGGTGACCAGTCCTAGACTCGTATGGAGTCTCCCCTTAGTTGTTACCTTTCCTTAGTTGCTGTTAGTTATCGGTGCGTACTGCGTAGCACCTATCTCTCTTTGTTTTGTTTGGCCATGCTTTAGGCCTTTGTTCAGACTTTATACTTTGTGACTTTCTCTGTGATGTTTGGAATAATTGTCGGATATTGTTGGTGGATACTTTTTATCTGCTTTATTGTTGTTGTTGTTTCGTCGCAATGCAAGGACGTGCTACTTTTCGAAATTTTTACAGACGCTTATCAGACTGCAGCTTCACAGCTCCACGTCTGAGCGGACCTCCTCACATCTCGCCTTCCATATTAGGGAAGCGGGGCGTGACATTTGGGTTTTAATGTATCTCAAAGGATTTTGGCCTTTAATGCGTAGAAACTTGAATGATAATTTATATTTTTATAACAGGCTAAAATAAAAATAACTAAAGATAACAGGGATGTTATCTATATATATTGGTTATCACACAAACGAAAGTTCCAACTTTATTCTCAATCAACATGATGGACCGACGCCATACCATTTCGACCCATCTTTTTCTTAAACAATGGCCATATAATTGCGACCTTTAACAACATGTACAATATAACACTCTAACAAGACATGGTTACCAGATCATAAGTCCACTGTATGAAATTGATTATCAGATCTAGATTTCTTAAATACTTAAGATGCCAGCTACACAACCATCAGTCATGAAGCTTCAAAGTTCTTGGACAAGCCTGCAAAGTAGCAACATGGACAAGCCTGCAAAGTAGCAACAAGATGATAAGTTCCATTTAGTGTTGGCATGGATTGATTCAGTCCTAAAACACTAGGTTCATTTTGAAAATTCAAAATAGAAGTGCAGAATGGATTTTGGTCCTACAAAAATGAACAAATAATGTCTGCATCATCCAACAAGCCTGTCCCTGACAATGGTGACTCCCAAAAGGGTTAGGGCTGTGGCCCATATATATAAACCACGCACTTGGATAAAATAATGAGACACTCTGTAAACTAGAAAGAAAGAAAACAGTTGTTTGATCATAAAAAATGAAAGAAGTAAAACACCCACACACAAAAAGCTTAATCAAAATGGAATCATTCATTCTGGTCTTCTCTGTCATCCGGAAGGCCGCAAGCTCGACCGTCGGATTTCCTCAATCTGATGAACCACCTCAGGCATTGACGGCCGCCTGCCCGGATACTGGGCTGCGCAGTCGATCGCGAGCTGCAGCAGCTGCACCATCTCTTCCTCCACATTCTGATACCTCAGCAGCTCCAGATCGAACACCTCCGAAGTCCACTCCTCTCTCACTACAGACTGCACCCACCTCGGCAAATCCACCCCCTCCTCGTGCAGGGCTGCCTGGGCAGGCTCCTTGCCAGTGAGAAGCTCAAGCAGGAGAACGCCGAAGCTGTACACATCGGCCTTTTGGGAGACTCTCGTTGCATCGGTGACCTCCGGGGCACGGTAGCCTGCAACCTGGTTGGGCGTGGGCGAAGGGCCAGCAAGGGTGCAGAGGCCATGGTCGGAGACTTTGGCTTCATAGGATCGGTCGAGGAGGATGTTGGAGGACTTGATGTTTCCATGGGATGCAGAGGGGCCTGTGGAGTGTATGTACTCGAGGCCCTTGGCAGCAGCAAGGGCAATGGCGGACCGAGCGTCCCAGTTGAGAGGGGTGCGACCGGATCCTCTATTGCCTGTAAAGATTTGAGGAAAGAAACAGGAAGGAGTGCATACTGGTTACCATATAGTCCTTCTCAGGTTCATACAATTCTACATAATTAAGGACCAGATGTTGGCGCATACACGGTATCAAGAACACTGATGGAAAATGAGAATCTATACTTGTGTGAGAAGAGATGAGCATGCCAATGTGAAAAATTCATATTTATGTAAACATAGGCATCAAGCAACTCGAGTCTAGTTCTAGGAAACACGCTGTAAATTCGCTCACAAAATGACGCTAAAAACAACTAGGGTTGGCAACCCCAATCAATTTAAACGACCAGGGTTGGCGACCCCAGTAATAAACTTGTGACACACTCAAAAAGGCAGAGGTCGCCAAATCCAGATCATTTTATTGTAGCATGTATTGAGAAAACACCCACAACAACTGCGGTTGACAACCCTAACCGTTTTGTAACGGCCACTTTGCTGACCTGTCGAAAAATTGGTCGGTTTTTGTAATTAAATTTAGTCGATTTTAAAAATTATTTTTAATGTTTGACTGATTTTGAAATTTTGTCATATAATGGCACTTCAACTAAATCAAAGGACAGTGAACAGCTATCTACAGGAAAAAAAATCAACTTCCCATTCTAACATCCAGGGGCGGAACCAGGATTAGATGACTGGGGGGCGGACAGCGTTACAAGAAGTTATACAAACGGTATTCGTAAAGTAGATAGATGCGATGGTGTTCAAGTCGCCGAGTAAGTCGCCGAGTTCAAAGAGACGATGTTTTACCATTACGCTTAAGTATATTTGAGGGGACGACGTGAACAAAATATATGAAATTCATTGCTCTGGCACAATGCAACATATGTGTGAGGGATCGAGTAAGAAAGTCGAAAACAAAAACAAGTTTTAATTGGATGAGTACGAAAATAAGTTACGAAGATTCAAACCAAATTACTTTAAATAAGCAGCAAATTTTTCAATGCATTTATTAAACACAAAATCGTTCACATATTAACGAAGATATGAACGAGAAACTGACACTGATTACATCCTTAATTTACAAAAAAAAACAAAATTTTAAAAATATAATCATTGGGACTTGCCAAGAACTAATTAATCTTTTAAATTTAAGGGAATGAGAGAAGCATGTTTGGTAACTAAATATTTTAGGTAGATTAAATTAAACATTTTAGTTATATATATTTTAGACGTGTTTCTTTTCTTAATCAAATGCCGACTCCGCTATGCTATAAGTAAAAACATGAAGAAGAAAAAATTGGCATAGCTTCAAACGAAAATCTAAAAATTTTGAGAACAAATTTTAATGTTATTTTATCTAAAAATCTAAAAGTTTACTAGAACATATCCCAAATTTTAATGTTATTTTATCTAAAAATTATCTAAAAGTTTACTAGACAATATCCCAAATTTTAATGTTATTTTATTTAAAAATTATCTAAAAGTTTACTTAGACAATAACCCAAGTTTTAATGTTATTTTATCTAAAAATTATCTAAAAGTTTACTAGACAATTCACCTATAACCGGAAATGCTGCCTCCAGGAATTGAAGCCATGAGCTCAAAGATTAAAGAGGGAGCGGACAACCACCAGGTCAAATGGTCATTTGTGTTACTAATAATGAACTTTCTATACTTATCCTTATATTGCGGTCTGTTGCCATATACTTACATATATAAATTTTGAAAAATGGGGGGGGGGGGGGGGCAACTCTAACGTGGGTCCGCCCCTGCTAACATCTACATTTGTCAAAAAAAATTGTACAACAAGAAGGGCATTCTAGTAATTGTGTTCAATAAGCATCGAACATATCAAAGGGCGAAATAAGGAACGAACGATTAAAAAAGGGAGTTGCTATGCGGACATACCAAATTGCTCAAGTTGACATACAACTTAATTTTTTACTCTTTTGAAAAATCTTTGCTCAATTCACATCCAAAACGTTCTTAAATATTTTTTTCCCAAAACATCCCTCAATTCACAACTAAGCACATCATTAAATTTTTTCATGAGTACACATACCTCTTAATGTTGCATGTTAAGTAATTAAACCCTAGAATTAGCAAAATTAACTGGGAGGAGGGGGTGTGGGTGGGGACAAAGGGTCAAGGTGGCCATAGGGCCGGGCCGGAAGCCTGGCCCGAGGCCCGGCCGGCCCGGCCTATTTAATGTAATTATTTTGTAAATTAAAATATCCAAAAAATCTTAAAAGTTCCTTTAGAGAAAAGTTTTGATTTGGTATTCAGCATGTGTGGCATGCAAAAACGTCATAAAGGAATGTTAAATTGAACTTGAATTTGAATTTATAAAAACGGAAGACGGTTTCAAATATTTATTACAAATTTATTTATGGTATCATATTTAAGTCTCTTCTTTATGGAGACAATATCTCATGCCTAATGTGTCACTGTTATTCCTTATATATCTAATTTCATATTCAAATTTCTTTCTTATTCAATACCATAAAATTTCAAAATTTCTTTATGAAACTCATGATTTCTTTCGTTTTTCCCTTTATAAGATTCTTTCCTAGTCTGTTCTCAATTTCTTTATTAATTGCATAATATTAATTTGCTAATTATGGTTCTTACTATTTTTAAATGATAATGGAAAAAAATACATAATTTAAAGTTAAATTGCACAAGACTACCATGCCGGACCAGCCCGGCCCTCGGGCCTGGTCGGGCCCGCGGCCCGGTCAACGCACACGGGCCCGGGCCCGGGCTGACCCATTGACCGGGCCGGGCGAGCCGGGCCCGCCGGCCGGGCCAACAAAGGGTGTGGGGGTGGAGGGGATGGGGATGCTGGGGTGGGGGGGCTGGGGCTGTGGAGGGGGGAGGGGTAAGGGGAACGGGCAGAGGGGGAGGGGTAGGCCTGGAGGGGGAGGGGGAACGGACTAGGAAGGATTAAATAAAATAATTAGTATTTAAGTTAAGTGGAATTAGTATGTTCGCATAGCAACTCCCTTAACAAAACAAGAACAACAAAGAATGAGGATCTCACCATGAAGAAGAGAAGACAAGCTACCCATTGGCATGTAATCATACACCAGCAACCTCTCATCTGTGCTATAATAGTAAGCACTCAACCCCACCAAATTCGAGTGCTTCAGCGCTCCGATCTCCGCGATCCTTTCCCTGAACTCACCCTCGGAGATGCTCGCCAACTTCAGCCTCTTCACGGCCACCACCGTCCCCATCTCCAGCACCGCCTTGTACGCCGTCCCGAAAGTCCCGTTCCCCAAAACCTCCGCCGACGCCCTCAACAAATCCTGCAAGTCGTAAACTTTCGGCCCCTGCCCAAAAAATATCAGCCTTTTCGCTCCATTCTCACCCACAGCAATTGCCGGCACCACCGCTGCAGCCGCCCGAGTGGGACCCACCTCTCCAACGACCCTCATGTCCGTAAACGGAACGTCCGCCCCCGGCCGCTTGTCCACCGCCTCCGCCGCCACGTCAGCAGACCTGGGCCCGCTATTCGATCCCTTCCTCCTGCAGAAGAGGATTAATAACAGGACAAGAATAACGAAAACGATGGCAGCACCGATGACGATCCCAGCGATCGCTCCGCCGGAGAGCTTGCTGCTCTTCTTGGAATCCGCCGACGACGGAGGCGGGACCTCCCAGGGGCAGGCGGGGAGCGGACCGCCGCATAGGGAGGTATTCAAGAAGGATTCCGCCGGCATTGTTCGAAGCTTCAGAGGAATCGAGCCGTTGAGCTTGTTAAACGACACGTTGAACTGGATCAAGTTCGTCAGGTCCAGATCTGGAATTTGGCCGACAAAATTGTTGCTCTCGAGGTACAGAGTCCCCAGTCTAGTCAGATTGTTGATCGACGCCGGAATCTCGCCGGAGAATTTGTTATCGGCGAGGTTCAAACGGACGAGAATCTGCAGAGAGAACAAGAACGTCGGGATCTCGCCGGTGAACTTGTTTCCTTGCAGGTAAAGGTTGCGGAGCTGGGTTAATGAAGCGAGATCGGAGGGGAGAGTGCCGGAGAGAGCGTTAAGGCGGAGGGATAGGGTGTGGAGGGCGGTGAGGTTACCGAGGGCCGGCGACGGGATCTGGCCGATGAGACCGGTGCCTGGGAGTCGGAGGACGGTGACTCGGCCGGACTCGCACGTGACGCCGGGCCACGCGCACGGGGAGGCGGCGGTGAGGTTCCATGTGAGGTACTTGCCGACGGCGGAGCGGAAGGCGACGAGGACCGCTCGGTCGCCATTGAGATCCGGTGCTCCGCGGCGAGCGAAGAGAAAGAGGAAAGGGATGAAGAGGAGTAGATGAGGTGATGGCATTGGGCGGTCACCGGAACCCATTGAGCTTCAAAAGCTAAACCATGGAGAGTGAGAAAATGAAAAGAAAAGAGAGAGAAAGAGGGAGATAGACAGTCGTGATGCATTTTAAAACCCTGACGCTACTTCCTTTTATGTTCCCTAATTTAAGTTTTAACCGATAATCTCACTCCACTCTCAGAGAAGGAACAGTAGAATGCAGAGAAAGGACAATGTGTGCATGTTTGAAAATGGAGGTGGGTTTAGATACGTATTATTAATATTTATGCAGATTGTAGCATTGAAAGTTGTAGTACAAGCTGGGAATTAAATAATTGGGAGATTTCAGATTTTGGCATGCTTTTGAAGGGGGGTGTTTTGAAATCCTAAATTCACTCCACATATATTTACGCACATTTAGGGCTGTTGACGAACAGAACGTTCGACGAACTACTCGTGAACAAGCTCGGTACATGTTCGTTTACGTTCGTTTAGGAAGCTTAATGAACAAGCTTGAACAGATTTTTAGAGCTCGGTTAGTAAACGAACAGTGCTTGAACATAACTGTGTTCGTTCATTTATGTTCATGAACAAGCTCGTTAAATGTTCGTGAACCAGCTCATTAAATGATGTTCATGAACAAGCTCGTTAAGTGTTCGTGAATGAACATGTACCGAAAATAGTAAATTTAGACATATACTATATTTTTTACTATGCTTGGAATGGATACTTGTAATGAGATCTATGAAGCTATTATGCTGGATATATTTGTTTTTGTCCTGCAAATATTTAATCCTTTTATTTAATAGATTTAGTCATTGACAATTATGTTTAAATGTTATTATTTCCAATTAAAAAATTGACGTTTGTTTGTTTGTTTGAAAATCTATTCATGAACAAAATTGATTGTGTGTTCACGAACATGTTCATGAACATGTTCACGAACAAGCTCGATAAGTCTTGTTAACGAACAGAACGTTCGATTAACTACTCGTGAACAAGCTCGGTAAATGTTCGTTTACGTTTGTAACAACCCGCTCTCGGGGGCCCGTTACTTATTTGATATTTGCGCATGTCCTGCAGGTTACCAGTGAAACCAAAATAGACATGATGCAGAGATATACAAAAATACTCAAATAGTGTCCAATTATTACAATCCATATTGTACAAGATGTCCCAACAAATATACATGAAAGAAGAAAAATACATAAGTGAAAATAACTCTGGAAGCTGCGATCGAATTCTGGCACTATTAGCTCAGGAGCATCTACCTCCATATGTACGTCGTCTGCGGTGCCACGGAGATGAAACCGTAGGTAAGTCACAACAATTCTAAATATAGAAAAGAAGCAGTGCACAAGTATGACAAAAGTAACTACGTACAAGCAAACCAGAGTGAAAAGTAAAGTACTGAGCAACAACTGTACACAACTGAAAAGTAAAGGTAAACTGAACTGAAATGAGAGAACCACCATACTGTGGTAGTGCGAGTGTAAAGCAGGCTAAGTAAGTGAAAACATGCTACTGCTGTAGCTAAAAGTACGTCAAGTAAAGTACTGGTGACTGTACAAGTGTAGTAAGTAACGTGCATGGAACGTGTAAAGTAAAGGTGACTGTAGTGCGTAAAGTAAAAATGACTGTGCAAAAATAACTACGCTACGTGACTCAAGTCGGAGAGTACAATATGTGACCATCAAGTCCATCTCTTGCCTGGGCGCGACCCAGACGAATGCCAAAAATACAGGCAGCGGGACATGTATTTTGCCAAAACTCAGGCAGCGGGACGGTATACCGAAACACAGGCAGCGGGACGGAAAGATTAACTCCAGTCACTCCCGCACTCTCTCAAACTATGAGTTACCCCAAACCCCGGTGAAGTGTCAAGTGTTCTATGTACATGTTTGTAACGACTGCTTTTCATGTATATGGATTTATTATAATATAATATGTGTTTTGAATGGATTTTCTCCTCTTGTGTGATTTTCGTCTCCGTAGCTTTCATTTTCGATCGTTTCGTCGTGATTTCTTGTTTCTTCCTTATGATCGTCGATTTCGAAGTATGTCATTCGTGACGGACTTCATAACGGTCGTATCTAACTATTAGATCAAGCCTAGAAGTCTTAGGAATCGATCACGGGGCCTCGCGCTCCGTATCGGAACTTTTGGTGCTCATTAGCCGGTGTAAGAAGGGCCACCGACCGACTAGATGACGATCCAGTCGGTCGGCAATACTTCTTGGACCGACTAGTGAGCTTTCTAAAATTATTCAGGAGTTACTGTTTATCGTTAGTCGGTCTAAGAACGTTGGTTGACCGACTAGGTTGCAAACTAGTCGGTCAGCAATACTTCTTGAACCGACTAACACATCATCTTAATTTTGTATCAGCTACTGTTCACTCTTAGTCGGTCTAAGAACGTTCATCGACCGACTAGTTGCTAAACTAGTCGGTCAGTACTTGTTCATGGACCGACTAACTCTAAATCCTATTTTCGTTCAGGAGTTACTGTTTACACTTAGTCGGTCTGCGTTGGTCGACCGACCGACTAGTTGTCAAACTAGTCGGTCAGTGGTTGTTCTTTGACCGACTAGTCTGTGTTAAAACCCTAATTTCTGGGCAGCCGCCAGCTCAACCTATAAATACCCAACCCAATCGTTTTCTTCTTCTCCAACACGACCCTAACCCCTAGTTTCTTCCCCTCTAAGCCCCCATCTTCCTCCTAGCTTCAATCCTTCATTCCAAACCCTAAATCCATCATCCAATCCATCCATTCACTCAATCTACCACTCATCTTCTCCAAAATCTCACCAAAATCCATCAAATCCCCAAAATCCCCCAAAACCCTAGTTTCCCCAAACTTCCCCCAATCTTTTCCAGATCTGATCCTAGGGTTCTCCGGAGTGTTTCTTCCGCCTCCTCTCGGTAAGAAATCGATCTACCGTTGTTTTATAACTTATTTATAATTTTGGTGAAACCCTAATTAATTTCATGTGTTTGGTGTTTGTTTCCCCCATAACAGCGATTTCCCCGTAGGTAGCATCCGTGAGACGAGGTTGATCGTCATCCCCGGTGCTAGGCAAGTGAAACTTGCCACTTAGGGTTTAGGCCATGCTTTAGGCCATTTGCTTGTTGTAGGCGTAAAAGAGACTAGGCGACGAAATGATACTCGCCTAGGCGCAAATAGGGGAATTAGCTTGACAACGAAGCTAATTCCGACATTTAGCATGTTGCACAAATACCATGTCATGTTTACTTTCCATTAACGGTACGCAAATTAAATGTCATGTCATTGCATTGTTTTGGTGATCCCGTGATTGCGTAGCTTTGCTACACTACTTGTGTGTTCCTGGCTCGTGTTCCAGAACCGAGCCCTGTAGTTGGAAACCCCAACGCTCGATATTGAATTGTGAACTAAGAAACAAGCTCCCGTGCGGGGCAACCCTGGCTCACTTGCTGGGCTCATGTTCAGGGACCCTGGCTTGTTTAGTGCGGGATGGGGTGAGGGTTAAGCGGCCATTCAACTGGGAGTCTGTTTGATCAACAACTGCAGTTGTAAGGCGTAAACTCTTTGGGGTGGGGTAGTGTTTGGGGCCGATCGGACTGACATGCTAGCCATTCAGCGAAGGGCGCAAACATCTACAAAACAACCGTGAAATGTGAAATGTGTTTAGTGCCGATCGGTCTGAAATGCTTGCCATTCAGCGAAGGGCATAAACACCTACAAAATGTGAATTGATTGAGATTGATAGTAGCGTGGCTACTCTTGTCTTGTCTTGTCCCGATGATTGTTCTCTTGTACAAATTGTCTTGCCATGTTTTAAATTGTGCACTCATGTTATAACTGCCATGTCATGCATACTAAACTGCTAGGTTGCTAGTTGCCTTACTTTCAGTTTCCTTGCCCAAGTCTTTTAGACTTGCTGACATGTGCCCCTTTACTCTTTTGGGTGACACATGTTAGATCCCGAGCCCGAGTACCTCGTTGAGGACGAGGTGTTTGCTGACGCCGAGCCCGAGCCTGTGTATGACGGGGAGTACGTGGACACTGGGGACCAGTCCTAGTGTTTGCGTTGTGTTTTACTTTTGTTAGACAGTTGTTTTGATTATCGGTGCGTGGCACCTATACTTTGCTTTGTTATGTTGATGCTTTTGTTGGCCTTGTTCTGGGCCCTTAGACTCTTTTCTTTTAGCCTGGTGGCTTTTCTGGATGTTGAACTTATTTTTGATGTTGGACAATTTGCGAGATGTTGGAATTTTATTTCAGTCTCTCCTTGTGTTATTATTGTTATTCTGTTGTGGTTACAGGGACCTGTTTATGTATTGTGGACGCTTATCGGGTTTGGGGCTTCGCAGCTCCACTCTCGTGCGGACATTTTCACGTCTCGCCTCCATTTTAGGGAAGCGGGTCGTGACAGGTTTTAGTGGTGGCCCATGCAGGTCCTTCTGTAACTGCGATTTTTGGAATAGCGATAATAATATTAGAATGTCCAATAAATTAAGTTCGACGTCCGATGTCATAAGCTATGAGTCTAATCTGATTTGTTCTCCGTGTCACTAGATGGCAGGAAGGCGTTTCACCCGTGGTGGGGGCAGTGGTGCGCTCCCTCATGATAAGGAGCCCGAGCGGGAACCCACCAGCGGTGAGATGATGCGGATGATGTTGCAGATGATGCAAGTGCAGCAGGGCGTGCTTCTGCAAGTCTAGAATGCTCCACTTGCTCGAGCTGCCCAGGCTCTTCCGGATGCCCCTCGCTCTGAGCCAGGAGCGAAGCAATTTCGAGAGCTGGGTCCCGCATATTTTGATGGTTCAGAGGGTCCTCTGGCTGCCGATGAGTGGATTCGGAACATCGAGGACAATCTGAAGATGGCCAAGATCACCCCGGCTGGATGGGTTGATTTGGCGAAGAGGCAACTCAAGGATAATGCCAGGAATTGGTGGGATGCGGAAGAGAAGTTGTTGGTGGAGCCGATTGCTTGGGCTACCTTCAAGGCCAGATTTGAGGGTGAGTTCTTTCCGAATGCTGCCAGGGAAGAGATGCTGCAGCGTTTTATCGATTTGAAGCAGGGGAACTCGTCGGTGGACATGTATCACCAAGAGTTCATGAGGCTGAGCCGGTTTGCACCAAAGATGGTGCAGGACGCTGAGGAGAGAGCTCAGAGGTTCCTGCAGGGGCTTGCTTCGGAGCTCCAGATTTTTGTGACCTCTTCTGACCGGGAATCTTATCAGAAGGTTCTGGTCGCTGCCAAGAGGCAGGAGCTGCTCGTGAACCAGAGGAGAGGGTCTGTTGTTGGTGCTGGGAAGAGGCCTGTGGAACAGGCGAGAGCTGTGGTTAGACCTGGATTCAGGCCTAATCAGTCTGCTCAGTTTAAGAGGCCGGGAGGGCCTATTCTGAAGACTTGCCATTTCTGCGGCAAGCCTGGCCATATCAAGGATCAGTGTCGGAAGTTTTTGGGCCAGTGTCTGGTTTGCGGCGATGCTTCCCATGTTGCGAAGGATTGTCGGCATGCGGGTCCGCTGCGGAGGGCTCCTGTTGCAGCTCAGCCGTTGCAGCAGCGAGCGTCTGTTCCTGCTGGTCGTGGAGCAGCTCTTGTTCCGCAGGGGCAGGCTTTTCGGCAGGCTGTTCCGCCGAGGAGGCAGGCCTTTCTGATGACCGCTGTGGAGAGCGAGGCTGTGGATGAGGTTATCGCAGGTAATCCTCAATCTAGCTGTTACTTTCCTAGCTGGTTTTGATCTGTTAGATTGTGTTGTTTGCTTGAACATGGTTGTTTGCTAGACTAGGGTTTGATTGTTAATTGCTTGATTAGGTGTGGTTTTGGTGTGCACATTTCCTGCACGAGTCCTCTTTGACTCTGGTGCATCGATGTGCATTATTTCTCGGAGCTTCGTGGAGAGGCATTCCTTGTCGACGTCCCCTCTTTCAAAGAGTTGGAATATCGTCACGGGGAATGGTGTGGTCTCGGTGCATCGTGGTTGCAATTCTTGCTCGTTGGTGGTATGTGGACATGAGCTTTTCGCTGATTTCATCGTCCACGACATCATCAACTATGATGCCGTTCTTGGGATGGATTGGCTTGCGAGCTTCTATGCTACGATCGACTGCAGGAGGAAGAAGGTGGTGTTCAAGATTCCCGGACATCCAGTGTTTGAGTTCAGTCGTGGTAGCAGTTCGCTTGGTCCTGTCAGATTTCGTGCCAGGCCGGTGGAGGCTGTGGCTTTGCAGATGGGGTTGGAGTGGCCAGCTGTGGTGCGTGATTTTGGCGACGTCTTCCCCGAGGAGATGTCTGGTTTGCCGCCTGATCGAGCTCTGGAATTTTCTATCGATCTTGTTCCAGGTGCGCAGCCGATTTCGAAGGCGCCGTATCGTATGGCACCTGCAGAGCTGGAAGAGTTGCGGAAGCAGTTGGATGAGCTTTTGCAGAAGGGTTATATTAATCCTAGTGTGTCTCCGTGGGGAGCACCGGTGTTGCTGGTTAAGAAGAAGGATGGTTCGCGTCGCATGTGCGTGGACTATCGGGAGTTGAATGCGGTGACCATTAAGAATAAATACCCGTTGCCTCGCATTGATGATATTTTTGATCAGCTTGGAGGTTCGAGGGTGTTTTCTAAATTGGATCTGAGAAGTGGTTACCATTAGTTGAAGGTAAGGAAGGGAGATGTTCCGAAGACAGCGTTCAGGACGAAGTATGGACACTATGAGTTCGTGGTTATGCCCTTCGGCGTAACTAACGCGCCCGCAGTTTTCATGAATCTGATGAACCTGATTTTCTACGACTTTTTGGATAAGTTTGTCGTTATCTTTATCGACGACATTCTGATCTATTCGAAGTCGGAGGAAGAGCATGCATCGCACTTGAGGACGGTGTTGGAAATTTTGAGGAAGCATCGTTTGTATGCTAAGTTTTCGAAGTGCGAGTTTTAGCTGGATCGAGTTGCTTTTCTCGGGCATGTGGTGACTGGAGACGGTATTTCAGTGGATCCCGAGAAGATTCGGGCCATCAGGGAGTGGCCTGTTCCGTCGTATGCATCTGAGATTCGGAGTTTCCTTGGACTTGCTGGTTATTATCGGCGATTCATTAAGGACTTTTCTCGTATTGCTGAGCCGATGACCAGGTTGACGCGGAAGGATGTTGCTTATGTTTGGTCGGGTGATTGTGAGAGTGCTTTTGGTATTTTGAAGGAGAGGTTGACGACTGCCCCTATTCTTGTCGTGCCTGATCGCGGCGGTGGATTTGAGATCTTTTGCGATGCTTCTGGCAAGGGTCTCGGTTGTGTGTTACATCAGCACGGGCATGTTGTGGCGTATGCGTCTCGTCAGCTTAAGGTTCATGAGAAGAATTACCCGACGCATGATTTGGAGTTGGCTGCCGTTGTGTTTGCTCTTAAGATTTGGAGGCACTTCCTGCTGAGTGAGAAAGTGAAGATTTTCACCGATCACAAAAGCTTGAAGTATATTTTCACTCAGAAGGAGCTCAACATGCGACAGCGTCGATGGTTGGAGCTTATGGCAGATTATGAGATTGATTTGCAGTTTCACCCTGGCAAGGTGAATGTGGTTCCAGATGCTTTGAGTAGGCTTCCGGCGGTGATGATTTTGACCTCGCAGTGGAGATTGCAGCAGGATTTTTGTGAGTCTGGCGTGGAGATTGTTCTTCCTGGAGAGGTTTCGTCGTTGATGTACATGCAGGTACAGTCAACGATCGTGGATCGGATTAAGGCTGGCCAGGCTGAGGATCCGAAGCTGGTAAGGATTCGGGAGCAGGTGGAATCCGGTCTGCGGACTGACTTTTTGATTCATGAGGATGGCTCGCTGAGGTTTGGAGCCAGGTTGTGTGTGCCTGCTGGGGATATCAGAGAGGAGCTGATGGTGGAGGCACACAGTTCGCCGTATTCTGTGCATCCTGGTGGCACCAAGATGTACCAGGATCTTCGTCTGAATTATTGGTGGCATGGTATGAAGAGGAGCGTGGCTCGGAGTGTAGCCAAGTGCTTGGTTTACCAGCAAGTGAAGGCGGAGCATCAGCGTTCGGCCGGGTTGCTACAACCGCTTCCGATTCCGGAGTGGAAGTGGCAGCACATCACTATGGATTTCGTGACTGGACTACCTCGGAGTCCGAAGCAGAATGACGCGATTTGGGTGATCGTAGATCGATTGACCAAATCTGCGCACTTTATTCCGTTCTGAGTAGGACAATCCACTGAGGCGCTAGCGAGGAGATATATGGAGGTAAAATTCTTTTACTCTCCGTTTTATTTTCCTTTCCTAGTTTGGATAGTGATGTAACGTGAATCGTGCAGGAAGTTGTGCGACTTCACGGAGTCCCCGTGAGTATCGTGTCTGACAGAGACACGAGGTTCACATCTCAGTTCTGGCAGAGTTTGCAGAAGAGCTTGGGTACGCGTCTGAGTTTCAGCACGGCGTACCATCCGCAGACGGATGGCCAGTCCGAGAGGACAATTCAGATTTTGGAAGACATGCTGACCATCTGCATTTGGTGGAGTTCTCTTACAACAACAGCTTCCAGGCGAGTATTGGCATGGCGCCTTTCGCCGCTCTTTATGGGAGGAAATGTCGATCGCCATTGAGTTGGGATGACGTTGGTGATCGGGAGTTGTTGGGGCCTGAGATGATCGTGGAGGCCGTGGATATCGTCAGGAATATTCGGGAGAGGTTGAGGATTGCTCAGGACCGTTTTAAGCATTGGGCGGATGCTAAACGTCGTCCTTTGGAGTTTCAGCCGGGCGACCATGTGTTCTTGAAGATTTCCCCGAATCGTGGTGTGATTCGTTTCGGGAAGCGTGGGAAGTTGAGCCCGCGATACATTGGACCATTTGATGTTTTGGAGAGGGTTGGCGAGGTAGCTTATCGCTTGGCCTTGCCGCCATCTTTGGAAGGAGTTCACAATGTTTTCCATGTGTCGCAGCTTCGTCGATACATTAGCGATCCGTCTCATGCGGTAGATTTTTCGGAGATTACCGTTCGCCCCGATATGACGTATGACCAGCATCCAGTGCAGATTCTGGACAGGCGTCAGAAATCGCTTCGGAACAAGATTGTCAATCTTGTGAGGGTGATGTGGCGACACGGCTCACCTGGAGAGTCTACTTGGGAGAATGAGGATGAGATGCGAGAGCGTTTCCCACTTTTGTTTCCGGACTCGTGAGTTTTTGGGAATTCCGAGGACGGAATTTTTCTTAAGTTGGGGAGGATGTAACGACTGCTTTTCATGTATCTGGATTTATTATAATATAATATGTGTTTTGAATGGATTTTCTCCTCTTGTGTGATTTTCGTCTCCGTAGCTTTCATTTTCGATCGTTTCGTCGTGATTTCTTGTTTCTTCCTTAGGATCGTCGATTTTGAAGTATGTCATTCGTGACGGACTTCATAACGGTCGTATCTAACTATTAGATCAAGCCTAGAAGTCTTAGGAATCGATCACGGGGCCTCGCGCTCCGTATCGGAACTTTTGGTGCTCATTAGCCGGTGTAAGAAGGGCCACCGACCGACTAGATGACGATCCAGTCGGTCGGCAATACTTCTTGGACCGACTAGTGAGCTTTCTAAAATTATTCAGGAGTTACTGTTTATCGTTAGTCGGTCTAAGAACGTTGGTTGACCGACTAGGTTGCAAACTAGTCGGTCAGCAATGCTTCTTGAACCGACTAACACATCATCTTAATTTTGTATCAGCTACTGTTCACTCTTAGTCGGTCTAAGAACGTTCATCGACCGACTAGTTGCTAAACTAGTCGGTCAGTACTTGTTCATGGACCGACTAACTCTAAATCCTATTTTCGTTCAGGAGTTACTGTTTACACTTAGTCGGTCTGCGTTGGTCGACCCGACCGACTAGTTGTCAAACTAGTCGGTCAGTGGTTGTTCTTTGACCGACTAGTCTGTGTTAAAACCCTAATTTCTGGGCAGCCGCCAGCTCAACCTATAAATACCCAATCCAATCGTTTTCTTCTTCTCCAACACGACCCTAAGCCCTAGTTTCTTCCCCTCTAAGCCCCCATCTTCCTCCTAGCTTCAATCCTTCATTCCAAACCCTAAATCCATCATCCAATCCATCCATTCACTCAATCTACCACTCATCTTCTCCAAAATCTCACCAAAATCCATCAAATCCCCAAAATCCCCCAAAACCCTAGTTTCCCCAAACTTCCCCCAATCTTTTCCAGATCTGATCCTAGGGTTCTCCGGAGTGTTTCTTCCGCCTCCTCTCGGTAAGAAATCGATCTACCGTTGTTTTATAACTTATTTATAATTTTGGTGAAACCCTAATTAATTTCATGTGTTTGGTGTTTGTTTCCCCCATAACAGCGATTTCCCCATAGGTAGCATCCGTGAGACGAGGTTGATCGTCATCCCCGGTGCTAGGCAAGTGAAACTTGCCACTTAGGGTTTAGGCCATGCTTTAGGCCATTTGCTTGTTGTAGGCGTAAAAGAGACTAGGCGACGAAATGATACTCGCCTAGGCGCAAATAGGGGAATTAGCTTGACAACGAAGCTAATTCCGACATTTAGCATGTTGCACAAATACCATGTCATGTTTACTTTCCATTAACGATACGCAAATTAAATGTCATGTCATTGCATTGTTTTGGTGATCCCGTGATTGCGTAGCTTTGCTACACTACTTGTGTGTTCCTGGCTCGTGTTCCAGAACCGAGCCCTGTAGTTGGAAACCCCAACGCTCGATATTGAATTGTGAACTAAGAAACAAGCTCCCGTGCGGGGCAACCCTGGCTCACTTGCTGGGCTCATGTTCAGGGACCCTGGCTTGTTTAGTGCGGGATGGGGTGAGGGTTAAGCGGCCATTCAACTGGGAGTCTGTTTGATCAACAACTGCAGTTGTAAGGCGTAAACTCTTTGGGGTGGGGTAGTGTTTGGGGCCGATCGGACTGACATGCTAGCCATTCAGCGAAGGGCGCAAACATCTACAAAACAACCGTGAAATGTGAAATGTGTTTAGTGCCGATCGGTCTGAAATGCTTGCCATTCAGCGAAGGGCATAAACACCTACAAAATGTGAATTGATTGAGATTGATAGTAGCGTGGCTACTCTTGTCTTGTCTTGTCCCGATGATTGTTCTCTTGTACAAATTGTCTTGCCATGTTTTAAATTGTGCACTCATGTTATAACTGCCATGTCATGCATACTAAACTGCTAGGTTGCTAGTTGCCTTACTTTCAGTTTCCTTGCCCAAGTCTTTTAGACTTGCTGACATGTGCCCCTTTACTCTTTTGGGTGACACATGTTAGATCCCGAGCCCGAGTACCTCGTTGAGGACGAGGTGTTTGCTGACGCCGAGCCCGAGCCTGTGTATGACGGGGAGTACGTCACTCCCGCACTCTCTCAAACTATGAGTTACCCCAAACCCCGGTGAAGTGTCAAGTGTTCTATGTACATGTTTTATACGGGATGTTCCACAAGATGTTCCATGAGATGTTCCACCAGATATTCCACAAGATATTCCACAACATGTTTCTCAAGATGTTATCAATTCCTTGTTCATGATGATAGTTAACCAGGACCACTGGTTTTAAAACCAGAAGTAAAGCAAAGTGGATGTTAAGAAATTTGAGGATAAAGACAAGTCCAACAAACATGGAATACAAAAAATTGTTGGTTTAAGGGTGGTAGTTTCGTTAGCACACAATTTACCCAAGTTGATAATTGTGTGTTACAACCACCACAGTTGAAAGTTGGCTAAGTAATCTGTAGTTGATTACTTTCCTATTAGATTAGGTTTCTAGTTCGGTTCAAGTCAAGTAGCCGTTTAGATGCTATAGTGTTGTCCTAAATTAATACGGGGACACTAACTAATTTTCTAATTTTAGAATTAGTCGTGACTTACATTATTGAGATTGTCGTAATAAGACGAGGTTGGAGCTAGAGAAGCTGGTGTACGAGAATTGGTACCTGCAAACACAAGAAATGGCCGGTTAAAGAGTACACTATTTCCTTAACGTGTTTGTATTTTTATAGTAGCCTATAACTCGTCAAAATACGTACTAAACATTTTTAGATGGGCTAGATGGGAGTAAATTAATTTAATGTAGGAAGAAAATATTTTTCAGAAGCTTAAATTAATTTTTGTAATTTTTAAAAGTTCAAAAATAATTTAAAACCCATTTTTCAATTAGTAACGTATTTATTCAAACATTTATTCTGGATGCAATCTGCATCGGAATGGTTCATGTGAGCTGTCAAAATGATCGTACCGAAGAGTACAATAGCATATATTTTTCTCACGTATTAGTGTTTGTGAAAATATCAAGTTACAGATTTTTAAAAGAAAAAGACGTATTTAAGTTTTAAGCCTAAAAATTAATTGTGGAAAAACTAAACGTCTGATTGAGATGAAACTAGCGTCATTGGGTCCAGAATGTCATTTCTGATTTTCTGAAGCTGGTCTTGTATTTTTCTGAGGCCTACATAATTAGTTATCAATTTTTGTATCAAACCCCCATATTTAATAATTATTAAAATACGCTAAAAAATATGTTTATACGTATTTCATATTAAAAATCCCGTATTTTCCTTACTTACCCTCTCTCTTTGTTTTTACGTAGCATGTAGCGGGCGCGTGGAGAGGGTTCTTCGTGGTTGCCGGCGACGTGGGCGAGCGGCGGCGGAGGGCGTCAGTCGGGCGGCGCTGGCGGCGGCGTCAGCAGGGACGGGCGGTGGCCTCAGGGTGGCGTCGGGATTCGGAAGCAGCGTCGTGCATGGCGAAGGAGTTGGGGGCTCGTGTGTGCGGCGGGGATCATCGGGGCGTTGGCGTCGGAGAGCGAAGCGACGGCGGCGTGCTGAGGCGGACGGTGGCGCTGCGGTGCTTGTCGGAGCGTGGGGTCGAAAGCGAGGGCTCGAGTACTCCGTGGTGGCTGCTCGGAGGAGGGGCGAAGTGTATCACCTCGTCGGACGAAGGCGAAGCGGGCGGGTCTGTTGCCGTGGCTTTCGTCGATCGGAGCGACGTTCTCGAGAGGCGGAGGGCTGCTCTGCGGCTTCGTTGACGTCGGGGGGTCCCGATGGGCGTGGAGACGGAGGCGGGGACGTCGGGGGCTGCTGCTGCTGCTTCGTTGGAGCAGCGGGGCTCTCTGGGTAGGAGGCCGGAGCTCAGGCGGAGGTACGGCGAGGCTTCGTGGTGGTGTAGTCACGGAGAGGAGAGCCCGAGCGTTAGCGGGGGGTCTCGTCGGCGACGAGGTGGCACGTCGACACAACAGGAGGCGTCGAGCAGCGGTCAACCTTCGGAGGAGGGGAAGAGCGTGAGCATGGGTTCGCTATGCTCGGGGATCACTTCGACTGGGGGTGTAGGATGCGATCGAAAGAGAGAGAGTGAGAGCGGGAGTGTGAGAGGGTTAGAGAGGGTGTCTGTGTGCTTTGGGTGCGTAAGTGGTGGAGAGGGTTGGATTAACGAGTGGAGAGGGTGATTAAATAGAGGTTAGTAATTAAGTTAGTCAATGACTTTAATTAGGGGGAATTAAATGGGGTAAATGGCTGGTTGAGTAGGTGTTGACAATCGCAGGCTAAGCTTTTCCACGTGAAAACGTGGGGAGGGCTGTCGTAAGTGATTACATCATTGATTAAGGTAATTAGTATTAGGTAAATGGTCGTTAGTGAAAATACCATATATATGAAATTACGATTTTACCACTACTAATAAACTGTCCGAAAAATTACGAAAACATACACACGGGATCGTATCGTCGCAATGATGACGAATACTAGATCCGTTTCAGGGTTTGAGCTACGTGGATACTAGTTTTAGGCCAAAATGTTTAGGAAGCGGGTTTGCGGATTCTCTATTGATCTGTCTTCAGAAAATTACGAAATTAATGTGGGGAGCCCTAAATGATCATAGAATGTTACAGCAGAAGTTTGAAAACATTTTGATGATGTTTGTATAGAAAATAATTTCATTAAGCCAAAACGGTAATAATTGAAAATGATTTTTTCTCAGAATTGTTTTGAGTATTTGATGAAACTCGAACTTACTAAAATACTCCATAACTAGTCTGGTACTTCAAAATATTTTTATAAGGAATTTTTGAAATCGTAAAACTTCTGACGAACCATTACAAAATAGTTTTAAAAAAATGAAAATACGTGAATAGTTGCATTGAAAAATATGGACAGTTACAACGTTCGTTTACGTTCGTTCGGTAAGCTTAACGAACAAGCTTGAACAGGTTTTTAGAGCTCGGTTAGTAAACGAACAGAGCTTGAACATGGATTTTGTTCATGAACAAAACCAAGCTCCCAGTTCAAGCTCGTTCAAGCTCGTTCGTCAACAGCCCTACGCACATTCCTTTCTCGCCCCCGTTCTCTTGATGTGTAACCGTGTAAGTTGTATTTCATCCTCAATAGGAGTACATTTATCAAAAAAGGATCTTTGCGATTCCGTCGTGTCCAAACGTGGACAAAATACGCGGCTCCGCAGGCGACGATAGTACCGTTATACTGAGGGACTGATTTTTTTGGTGAGAACGGTGTTTTGAGAAAGTTGTGAATAGTGTTGGAAAGGTAGTTATTGTGTTTTTATTAGAAAGTTGATTTTCAGAAAGTTTTGTGAGTCACACACGACTTTTTTGTTGAAAATGATGTTTGGAAAGTTGAATGAAGAAATTGATGAGTGGGAAGTGGTGAACATATGTGAACTATGACCCCCCTTGCATTTCTTATGTAATTTATATCCAACACAAAATAATTTTGAAACAAATCAGCAACAACAACAAATATGCCAACTGCAAGCCTTACAATAGATTACCAAATACCCCAACACATCCAATGCATTATACAAAAGCCCAAAGCAATTACAACAAAGACACCAGTATTTACAAAATCTCAATTCATGCATAATCACATGACACACAACAGATGGCCGAATCCATCAGCCCATGCAAGCATACCCAACTTTCCCAACTCCAACTCAACTCCATTAAAAAACAAAACCCAACATCCCACAAAGCCACCAAAAAAAATCCCAACATCCCACTGCTAACACAGAAGATGAATCCATACTGGAAAATCCCAAGGCAAGCAAAAACACAATGCAAGCATCAGATTGCCCAACTCCAACTCAATTCCATCAAAATACATGACACAACATTCAACACAACCACCAAAAAATCCCAACATCCCACTGCTGCTATAGAATATGATGCATTACTGAAAAAATCCCAAGGCAAGCATCATATTGCCTAACTCGAGCTCAATTCCATCAAAATACATAACCCAACATTCAACACAGCCATCTAAAAATCCCAACATCACACTACTGATACAGAATATGATACCATATTGGGAAAAAATTTAAAGGCAAGCTAAAACACAATGCAAGCATCAGATTGCCATACTCCAACTCAATTACATCAAAAAACAAAACCCAACATTAATGAAGTTAAAGCAAAGTCACCACAGTTTCCGCTATACACAAGCAAGCATTTAGCAAAGACACCATCAACCGCTCGTGTTATACATCATCAATAAATAGAAAACAAATAGAACTAAGAGATATATCAATCCCACCTAAATGGATCGGTAATCGGATACGATGCTATCCAATTTCACATTGTTTCTCTTAAGTAGACCTACAACCGTTGCCATACGTTCCTCTATCTCTAACAGCCTACTCTCGAAAAATGGTGTCGTCGTACTATCATTATTGGGCCGTCTTTCAATCTCATTCATGAAATGCATGATCACCAGTCTGGACAACTCAGTGTGTAAGGGATCCTTCCATTGGAAGAATGTGCATGTCCGCTTTCGAGATGTACAACTCCAAAATCTATGGCCTGGGTTTGCTCTTGTCCATGAAGTTCTCCTCGGCACCTGCAGACCACAGTGGCATATCTTGTAGTCATCGCCATCGGCATCAAAGTCCACACGGATCTCATCTCTATGTCGAGATCGACTAGAAGTGCTCGATCTGTAGCTCATTTGTACCTAGCAAAGTTAACAAAAAGACATGTAAAATATAGCATCGATCATATAAAAGAGTGATAATGTGAGCAGATTGAGTTAAAAGCGTGCCTATGAAAAGTAAAGATCGACACATGGTAATGTTGTCATAATCTTTCAGATCTATATGTAATGCACAAAATCAAGAGATTGAAAATAGAGTTAAAAATGAAAAATAAAAAGTAAAGGCAGCCCTCAGATATATGAAGCTGCCCATTCCATGATGGTTTCTTATCATCAGCTATGTGACACACTTCCCCATCTTCACAGTCGCAAAAAAAATGTAACGCATCTAAAAAATTAACGTATACTACCAATGGAGAAAAAATTTGTCCAAATCCATAACATTTCCAACACAAAAAACAAAAAGCCCAATTCAGCATCCAACCCATTAATAAAATTGACAGAAGACATAAAATGTAGGACAATTTTTTTAGATGCGCACTATATTGTTTGTGAGGGGGAAGAGGAGAGTACTGATAAGCATGCCATAGCAAGGAACGGGTATAAGCAATTATTATTGCACACAGAAAAGATTCACTACGCATCAGTCATCATTGGGCTCCACCAAAAGCAAATCTGTTGTCTATATAAAAACCACCACTACAAGCAAAATCAAATGGCAAGGAAAATACAATCAATGTTGCAAGGCATTGGCAATCAGATGCATGCATTGAATTATAGCTTGCCTTGGGATTTTGTCCAGTATCGTATCACATTCTGTATCAGTAGTGGGATGTTGGGATTTTTTTGGCTTTGATGAATGTTGGGTTGTGTTTTTAGATGGAATCTAGAATGGGTACCATTGCATCCATGATATATCTAGCCCTCAAAAAATTATTTTTTTCCATTTTCCCACAAGGCTGCATGGCATTGGCTCCTTCCATATACACCCAAAATTTCAGTTAATATAATAAGAAAAAACTTCAAAGGGATATAAATCCTATAACAATACATATGAAGCTCAATCAATGTCATCTCCAACTTGTGGATTGAAGGAACCAAAATGACATCCATCCATTATGAAGGATATACAATATAACTTGAGTTAATTAGCAGGATCACACACGTAATGTTATATTTTTATGTTTCATCATTGAGTTCTTTTACACTACTGATACAGCAAATATACCATACTGAAAAAAATCACAAGGCAAGCTAAAACACAATGCAAGCATCAGATTGCCCAACTCCAACTCAATTCCATCAGAAAACATAACCCAACATTCAACACACCCACCAAAAAATCCCAACATCCCATTGCTGATACAGTAAAGATGCCATACTGGAAAAAATCCCACGGCAAGCTAATACAAAATGCAAGCATCAGATTGCCCAACTCCATCTCAGTTAAAACAAACAACAAAACCCATCAGTCAACATAACTGTAGAAGAATATGTGCCCATAAGAAAATTTATCCTAGATATGCGTCTTGTTCATACTGTATATGGTACGTATTATTTTAAGTATAAAATCGTTCGTATTAATATACTTAGATAATATCCATAGACTTATAGTTAGGTCCTTACGTATCTAGATGAGATCTCGATTATGAATAAGTAAGCGGCCGAATATAAACATAAGTCTTAAACGGTTCGTGGTCACAGATGTGTCGAGAACTGGATATCGACACATCGGATAGACCATTGTGTCTTAGTCTTACCTTAGGGTAATGATGATCTCATAGTCATTCGACTTGGTAAAGTCGGAGACGAGACACAGATGCTCATTAGAGAATGAGTTCACTGAACGACCACATAAGAGTTATTAAATGGTTGAATTTAACCGAACTGTCTTTAATAACTGTAGGGTGATGATAGGTTAGCTGGTCCTTTAGACCTGAAGTCATTTGTACAAACCTGTGAGTGAACGGTGCAGCTTAGACCTATGATCCAGCTTCGAGGCTAGGCCTGCTGAAAGATCTTAAGTTGAGCTGCACCCGAAGCTCTCGAGGCAAGTAGATGACTAAGATGGGACTCGTCACTTCCGTTAAAGGGAAGTTAGTGTTACAGGCTCAGTACGGTCTTTATGTTAATCCTCGGCCGGGGTGCGTTGTAAGAAGTACAACGTGTATACAATAAAGACCGTCGTATACTGACCAATGTTGTCTAATAGGGTTGACAGTAAACCATACCCTAGGCCAACAAGAACACAGTCTTGACGAAGGGACTATGGCTAACAGAGTTCATCACTGACACAGCCAATATAAAACCCAATGATGCTTTTGTCAAAGGGTCGATCACGTTATGATGATTCTGAAACAGGGACGACAGCTACTGCTCGTAGTGACTGTCGTCTAGGGGTTTCGAGCCCCAACTTGTAGTAAGGTCAGGCTGTAGGGTCTCACACCGAGTAGTGTTCGTAGGCTGTAGGCTGTATGCTGTAAGGCCGTTATCGGGCTGTAGGCTGTAAGGTCAGGCTGTAGCGAAAACTGTCCAAGGGGAAGTGGGTTAGACCCACTGGGCTAATAAGCCCATAGGCAAAGGCAAACGGGCGTAGCCCGCTGGCAGCAGCGGGCGCACGCCCGCTGCGACAGCGGGCGTGCGCCCGCTGCCCAGCTGGCGTGCGGCCAGCCTTTGCCTCCCCTTAGGCGGGCGCCCGGTAAGCTTAGCGGGCTCGCCCGCAACTTAAGTCAATTTAGGGGTTTTGAAACCCCAAATGACGGCTACGGATTTTGATAATTTGCTCAACTTTGAGCAATTGTTTGAGGGGTCAAACGAAGTCGAAATTCGTCGCCGCCGGTTCCTACGCGTTCACCATTCGAAGCTCTTCGGATTGATAGCTTGTTTGGTGTCTAAGGTTTAATGTGCAATGAGAATTAATTAGTTAAAGTTTGCTTTTATGAAAAGCTCACTTAAACTAGATATTAAGTCAAATTGGCTTAATTGCTTTTTCTCCGATTTTGCAAATGTCACACATTGCTCGCAACGAAGAAGTGAGTGCCGACTCCCTATATAAATAGGGGTGCACTCTCTTCGTTGAAAAACACACCAAGCCATCGATCGAGTAGCTCCAGACTTTTAGAGCAAGCTCGATCGGCGACTAAATTACTCTCTCTCTCTCTCTCTCTTCCTATTCTCCAGAGTTGTCCTAGCAAGACTACGAAGGGGGTTTGGATTTTGATCCGGACGTCTAAGACGCGGGTTCTTCTCAAGTGAAACTTTCTACCGCGTGTGATCGGCTCGGAGGCGAAAGTCGGCTCGGGCGGATCGGTGCTAGGGTGCGGGGCGGCTCAGGCGGATCGAGTCAAAGCGGCTCGGCTACGAGGAGCTTCTGAAGACGGTGCGGTACATCTTGCCTGCTCCAGGGCCAAGATTCCGGGTATGTGGTTAGGTAATTTGTAGTGTAGATTTAATTAGTCTCTTTAGAGTAGATCCCTCTTGGGGTGGTCAGATCCACCCCAAGTTGGCATAGATCGGGCTAGGTTCTGGCTCCCCAGAGCCTAGCTAAATAGTTTAGCTAGTGTAGAAATTTTGAATTTCAGTTTTCCGCTGCGCTTTTGTGCCTCTGTGGTCCGTCCGACTTAGCACGGACACAGATCCGAGCTCTGGGGGTCCGCCAAAACCCCAACAGTGGTATCAGAGCCCACGGTTATGCTATAGATCTACATAGCGACTTTTTAAATCTTTTAAATTGCTTAATTTTAGACATATAAAACTATTTTGGCTTTAAGTTAAAATTAGTTCAATAATCTTTTGTGTTTTAAAAATCGTTTTTTCAACACGAAAATTTTTTTTGGGAAAATTTAATTCTATGCGATAAATTTTAAATGTGTCTCCAATGTTTAAATGCTTTATAAATTTTTCTATGCGATATAAATATTTTCGAGCATTTAAATGTTTATGTAATTTCAAGAAATATTTTGTTTTTGAAACTTAATTTTTCTTAAGTTACATAAAGATTAGGAATTTTAAAAACTTTGTTTGAAAGCTTTTAAATCAATTTCTAATGTTTTAAAAGTGTTTTAAAAGTGTTTTAAAAGTGTTTTAGAGGATATGTAAATCATAGAACTATTTCATTTTCATAAGATGAAAAGATAACTAGTTTCTTTTAAATTACATATAAATTTCTAAAATTATTTATGCAATATTTTAATTTTAGAAATAATTGATTAAATTTTTAAAGTCTAGGTTTTTAAAATTATTTGATAATTTTATACCTAGTTTTATGTGATAAAATGTTTTGAAGCTTTAAAATTTTATCATCGAATTTAATTGTTGAATTTTAGATTTGCGTGTTTTTATATGTAGATAATTTTAAACTTGCAAATACTCGTTAGATGTCACAACATGAAACTTTCATTTATGCGGATAAATTAGTGGTTTCAATTCTTTAATGGACATATTGAATAATGTATTCATAAACCTTATTAGGTTAGCCATTAAATGTTTAAAATTTTATGAGATGAAATTTTATATTAACTAGTGACATGTTAAGTTTGATAAAACAAAACAACATCAAAATCTAATACCAGATTAGGTTAGTCCCTTTGTTTGTAAATCATTTCATTAAAACGTTTAATTGATGATTTTTCATAAAAGACAAATGTTGAATTGTTTTATAAAATCATAATTAGATTAGGGTAGCACGTTGAACGAATGGACCTTATAGTTGATAAGGACTTAATAAAAATTGTTCAACCAATCCATAAAATTTCGAATTTTAGGATCCACTAGTTGATAAGGATTAACTAGTTCTCTAAATTAAAAGCCATTTAGTTGTTTGGAAAACATAAGATTGATGACAACTCCTTCAATGGATCATGATGTCGGTCAATGTGCTTGGCTAAAGTTTTTGGACCAACCTAGCTAGACTGGGTAACAAGTGGTCCTGGCTTAGTCAATTCCCTGGCCGCGTCCGCTGGACCGCAAGGAGTCGATTCATGACTATGTAAGTCCATCGACTATACCTAAGTCAATACGATAATAATCTTGTTCAAGATAAATCGTAGCCCTCCTTGTTTTAGGAGTTGACAACTGTAAGAAACATGTTCCGGTTGTTGAGCTACACTCAAGCCGTGACATGTCAATCTTATAGAAACCGATTTCTTGATTGACATCTTGACCTGACTGAAACCGTTGTCTCATCCTTTGAGCATCGGCATAAGTCTAACCAAGAATGTAGTCTAAGTCCTAACCCAAACCGACGTGTCGTGCATACACCGAGCGGCGGGGCAAGTCAGGCTAGACACGAAAACAAGGGTCCGACTAGGCTAGCCATTGTGATCCGGTTGAGCACACTCATGATCACAAATGACTAGGGGTAAAAATCGATAGGGAATCATAGTTTATATGATTGACGACGAGTTCGTCTACCGACTGCAGAGTCGGACAACTTGTTGAGATACACTCAAGGTTGTCAGACTCGGGGTAGTCAGATCCCTCTCTCACAAATGTTATTTTATAATAAATTGTTTATTATTATGTCTTTAATAAATTTAGTGGGAGCATATAGTTTTATAAAAACCATTAAAACTATACTACGAACTAATACTGACTAAAGTATCTATAAAAATGCAGAATGGATTCGGGTCTTAGATATATGGTTGAGAAGAACGTACCCGATGGAACGAACTACAAAGACTGGCTTAGGAACATCAAGTTGGTCCTTTCCCTAGCCGGGATAGGATACGTACTGTTCGAGGACGCTCCGGATAAGCCCGATGAAGATTCGACCTTCGAGGAAAAAGAAGCCTACAAATTGTACCAGAGGGATGCAGAGAAGGCCATGTGCCTTACTCTGGCTTCGATGAGCAACGAGCTGCAGAGGAAGTATGAACATATGGATGTTCAAAGCATGCTCCTCAATGCACAAGAGTTGTACGGCAAGCGATCTCGAGCGGCCAAGTTCGAAGCCACCAGCAACCTCTGGGGCACCAAGATGGGGGCGGGGCCCGTACAGGATCATGTTATCAAGATGATCAGGTACGTAGAGGACGTCGCCCAGTTAGGATTTGTCTTGGACAATGAGATGTCCATAGACATTATCCTAAAGTCTTTGACTCCTGAGTTTAAGCCTTTCATCACTGGTTTTATAATGAAAAGTCTCGAAATGGATATTCCTGGTCTCCTCAATATGCTTAGGCAGTTTGAGGAGATTAAGAAGAAGCCGACTGCACTGGTTGTCGGCTCTGCTTCTTCCGACCAGCCGAAAGGCAAGGGTAAGAAGAGGCAGGTCCCGTAACCTGCAAAGGCAAAGAAAGGGAAGAAAAAGACTAAAGGGGCCATGTCGAAATCTGAGTGCTTCCATTGCCACAAGATTGGCCACTGGAAGATGAACTGTAAGATCTATCTTGCAGAGAAGAAGAAGGGGCATACGGATGCCTCTACCTCAGGTACAAATTCAATTCAATAAAACGTAATCATTTCCAATCTTATAGTATGAGATACTAAAAGACATCTGTGTATTGTATACAGGTGGCTGATGTGAAGCGGAGATTGGGAGAAGTGTGTAGGACGGTCGGCAATCTGAGCAATCGTTGCTGCTAGGGCCGTTCAACGACTTCGAGAGACATGATCAAGACGGAGATGATACTATTTTTAGTTAAAATAAATTGTATCATTTCTTGAAAGTTGAAAACAATGATTGAGTGTTCTGCACTCAAAGTTTATGGGATAAACAAACTACGGTTCATCTTAATGAATCCGTTGTTTTAATGAATGTCTCGGAAATTGCGTTTTTGTTGAATTGAAATTTGATTGGCTTAAATTTTCTGTGATTGTGGCTTTCTGATATGGTTGCGAAATTCTCGAATGATGATGCGAAGCTTCGGAAAATGTTGATTTTTGAGCTGACTTGATGTTATAGTCAATTGGTAGTTAAGTATAGGTTCCAGGGGCGTATAAATTGTGTGCGATCAAAATTATACGCATATTAAGATTAATACTAAATAAACTGCATTTAGTTATTAAAGAGTTAATATTAAATGTGGTTAAGAGAAAAGTACAGTGTAGGACGTTTTGATTAAGTGAGTCAATGTCAAGATTCCTTAAAATGATCTTGACTTGACTCATTCGTCAAACCGAACCTGACACTGGTACATTCCATCTAAAGCACTTATCAAATGGTTATGTCTTCGTATATATAATCTAAATCTGATTTAGATATAATATTGAAGTATTTAACCAGGTAATTCTCAAAGTCAGTGGGAGCCAGCTCGTATACTTGGTTCCGGTCTTTCGGACTAAGTAAAAAGGATTTCCACCTTAAACAAATCATCTATATAAAACATTGAATCAAAAATTGTTTTGATTTAATTGTATATATAGAGACTTAGGGTGTCATGTATGTACTTGACATATTGACACAAGAAAAGTGAAATGAGCTGAAACTGACTTATAGATTATAATGTTAGACACTACATCTAGGTTGTATTAGCTAATTGTTAGCTATACAAAGATAGGAAAAATTGATCCAGATCATTTTTCCAAAGGATCAACCCTGTGTGATCAAGAGATGTATTATTTAATCCATTAAAATTAGTTGTAGTTACTAGTTAGTAAAACCACTCTTAGGTTTGTCATATAAATGTCTATGTGAATGATATGCTATAACGGTATGAGATACCGAGATAAATAGCCTGAGTGCAAGTGGGAGATGTAGGAGAATATGTGCCCATAAGGCAATTTATCCTAGATATACGTCTTGTTCATACTGTATATGGTACGTATTATTCTAAGTATAAAATCGTTCGTATTAATATACTTAGATAATATCCATAGACTTATAGTTAGGTCCTTACGTATCTAGATGAGATCTCGATTATGAGTAAGTAAGCGACCGAATATAAACATAAGTTTTAAACGGTTCGTGGTCATAGATGTGTCAAGAACTGGATATCGACACATCGGATAGACCATTGTGTCTTAGTCTTACATTAGGGTAATGATGATCTCATAGTCATTCAACTTGGTGAAGTCTGAGACGAGACACAGGTGCTCATTAGAGAATGAGTTCACTGAACGACCACATAAGAGTTATTAAATGGTTGACTTTAACTGAACTGTCTTTAATAACTGTAGGGTGATGATAGGTTAGCTGGTCCTTTAGACCTGAAGTCATTTGTACAAACATGTGAGTGAACGGTGTAGCTTAGACCTATGATCCAGCTTCGAGGCTAGGCCTGCTGAAAGATCTCAAGTTGAGCTGTACCCGAAGCTCTCGAGGCAAGTAGATGACTAAGATGGGATTCGTCACTTCCGTTAAAGGGAAGTTAGTGTTACAGGCTCAGTACGGTCTTTATGTTAATCCTCGGCCGGGGTGCGTTGTAAGAAGTACAACGTGTATACAATAAAGACCACCGTATACTGACCAATGTTGTCTAATAGGGTTGACTGTAAACCATACCCTATGCCAACAAGAACACAGTCTTGACGAAGGGACTATGGCTAACGGAGTTCATCACTGACACAGCCAATATAAACCCAATGATGCTTTTGTCAAAGGGTCGATCACGTTATGATGATTCTGAAACAGGGACGACAGCTACTGCTGTAGTGACCGTCGTCTTGGGGTTCCGAGCCCCAACCTGTAGTAAGGTCAGGCTGTAGGGTCTCACACCGAGTAGTGTTCGTGTCTTAGTAATAGGAAGATAGAATAGAGAGAGATATCATTTGATGATATTCACAAAGCTTGTTTGAAAGTTAGTCGCAATAGCAATAGGGACAAATGTTGCATTTGATGCAAACCAAAGATTAAACGTGTCGTAAATTGGTTACAACAAATTTAGTAGGAAAAAATATATTAGAAAGGGTTACCTGGATGACGGGATCGTCCCAGTCTAAACACAGGTTCGAACCGTGTCCAAATCGGAGCTCAAACGAGCCCGAAAACGCGAAAACAGTCCAAGGCGAAGTGGGTTAGACCCACTGGGCTAATAAGCCCATAGGCAAAGGCAAACGGGCGCAGCCCGCTGGCTGCAGCAGGCAAAGCCCGCTGCATGCGGGCGCGGCCTGCTGCTTGTAGCGGGCACGGCCCGCTGCGACAGCGGGCGTGCGGCCCGCCTTTGCCTCCCCTTGGGCGGGCGCGCCCGCTAAGCTTAGCGGGCGCGCCCACAACTTAAGTCAATTTAGGGTTTTTGAAACCCCAAATGAAGGCTACGGATTTTGATAATTTTCTCAACTTTGAGCAATTGTTTGAGGGGTCAAACGAAGTCGAAATTCGTCGCCGTCGGTTCCTACGCGTTCACCATTCGAAGCTCTTCAGATTGATAGCTTGTTTGGTGTCTAAGGTTTAATGTGCAATGAGAATTAATTAGTTAAAGTTTGCTAAATGAAAAGCTCACTTAAACTAGAGATTAAGCCAAAGTGGCTTAATTGCTTTTTCTCCGATTTTGCGAATATCCCACATTGCTCGCAACGAAGAAGTGAGTGCCGACTCCCTATATAAATAGGGGTGCACTCTCTTCGTTGAAAAACACACCAAGCCATCGATCGAGTAGCTCCAGACTTTTAGAGCAAGCTCGATCGGCGACTAAATTACTCTCTCTCTCTCTCTCTTCCTATTCTCCGGAGTAGTCCTAGCAAGACTACGAAGGGGGTTTGGATTTTGATCCGGACGTCTAAGACGCGGGTTCTTCTCAAGTGAAACTTTCTACCGCGTGTGATCGGCTCGGAGACGAAAGTCGGCTCGGGCGGATCGGTGCGAGGGTGCGAGGCGGCTCAGGCGGATCGAGTCAAAGCGGCTCGGCTACGAGGAGCTTCTGAAGACGGTGCGGTACATCTTGCCTGCTCCAGGGCCAAGATTCCGGGTATGTGGTTAGGTAATTTGTAGTGTAGATTTAATTAGTCGCTTTAGAGTAGATCCCTCATGGGGTGGTCAGATCCACCCCAAGTTGGCATAGATTGGGCTAGGTTCTGGCTCCCCAGAGCCTAGCTAAATAGTTTAACTAGTGTAGAAATTTTGAATTTCAGTTTTCCGCTGCGCTTTTGTGCCTCTGTGGTCCGTCCGACTTAGGACGGACACAGATCCGAGCTCTAGGGGTCCGCCAAAACCCCAACAATAACCACCAAAAAATCCCAACAACACACTGATGAAACATAAGATGAGTCCATATTGGAAAAAATCCCAAGGCAAGCTAAAAAAAATGCAAGCATGAGTTCGCCCAACTCCAACTCAATTCCATCAAAAAAATAAACCCCAAAATTCAACAAAGCCACCAAAAAATCCCAATAACCCACTGCTAAAACATAATATGAGTCCATACTGGAAAAAATCTCAAGGTAAGCTATAACAAAATTCATGCATCAGATTGCCCAAATCCAACTCAATTCCATCAAAAAAGCAAAACCCAACATATAACAAATGCAACAAAAAAACCCAACATCCCACTTCTAATACATAATATGATACCATACTAGAAAAAATCCCAGGGCAAGCAAAAACACAATGTAAGCATCAGATTGCCCAACTCCAACTCAATTCCATTAAAATACATAACCCAACATTCAATAAAGCCAACAAAAAATCCCACAATCCCACTGCTGATACAGAATATGATACCATACCGGAAAAAATCCCAATGCAAGCTAAAACAAAATGCAAGCATCAGAGTACCCAACTCCAACTCAATTCCATCAAAATACATAACCCAACATTCAACATAGCCACCTCAAAATTTCAACATCCCACTGCTGATACAGAATATGATACTTTACGGGAAAAAAAATCCCAAGGCAAGCTATAACAAAATGCAAGCATCGGATTGCCCAACTCCAACTCAATTCCATCAAAAATACATAACCCAACATTCAACAATGCCACAAAAAATCCCAACATTCCACTGCTGATACATAATATGATACCATACTAGAAAAATTCCAAGGCAGGCTATAACCCAATGCATGCATCAGATTGCCCAAATCCACCTCAATTCCATCAAAAACATAGCCCATCATTCAAAAAATCCACCAAAAACACCCAACATCCCACTTCGGCTACAGAATATGATGCCATACTGGAAAAATCCCAAGGCAAGCTAAATCACAATGCAAGCATCAGATTGCCCTACTCCATCTCAATTCTATCAAAATACATAACCCAACATTCAACCTAGCCACGCCAAATTTCACCTGGCCTATGTAGATACAGCAAAGAGCCCATAGTGTTAAAACTACACGTGCAAGCAAATTTCCACTGCAATCATCACAGTGCCCAAATCCACCTCAAACCGACAAAAAAATATTGTTAACCATACTGTAGTTCCATAAAAGATCTCATATAGTTAAACACAACAAGGCAAGCTAATTCCCAATACAAGCTATAGAGTGCCCAAATCCAACTCATTTCCCATCAAAACATATCCTAACATTCTTCAAAGCTACCAAAAATTTACAAATTCCATGCTTGATCATCGCCGTCCCATTCTCCTCCCGCATCCACCCTAGACCTCTCTATCGCAGCAACCTTCTTGGCTACGAATCGCTTCCTAGCCGCCTCTAGCATATTGGCAAATGTCCTCCCGTCTTTCTCTTTCTCACTAAGTTCCATATACAATGCATCCAACACATCGACCGGATACTGACGCACCCAGAACTAACACTTAAACCCCGCCTAGAAATGGCACGAGTACCAAAGGCTAGATGCGTCCTAAATGTAACTCCTAGACCGTATCGCAAGCGCACGGTGTCAAGTTATATTATAAAAGATATCGATCCCACAGGGAAGTGAATGCTAATATGGTCTTGGGTGATTTCTATATCTTCAAAATATTGCTAACAGTCGATTTAAAAGGATTGGTTATTGTGGAGTTATATCTCAAATAAGGTTGTAATCAATAATAAAAGATTAGGGCGTTATGACTCACCACTAGGATCGTCGAATGTCGATGCTAGGTTAGAACTCTTACGTTGCATTGACTTTATTATGGATTGTCGCATTTATGATGTAGAACTCATGGCTCTAGGCGCCATAGGTCTAACATATCGCACGCTTACCCCACTCTCGCGCTAGGCGTGACGTGCGAGCCGTGCATTAAGAATCGACAATATTCATACCACTCTTGTGGGTAGAATGATATCCACTCATGCCACTATCGTGGATAGAGCTTTGATTTGTGCTTTGGTGGCTCTCATTGACGCAATAGCGGTAGTCATCAATTAGTAATATAGGACGTCGGTAGATCTCATCAAGGAGTGCACCGGCATATCCGCTAACCCTAATTGAATCCACTAACTCCCTAATTAAGTTCATATGATACTCCTTAAGCTAATCATGGCCACAGACCGTGGACATGATATTAGTACGAGATCTCCTACAAACTTGGCTAGATCAACCAAAACACTTCCCTTTTTGGACCAACTCAACCTAAAAATCCTAACTTTACATTCAAATTTCTAAGATTCTAGGGCTAATCCATTAGCCCTATATAGAACTACTTGTGAATCATAGAGATAGACATATAAGATTTAATAAAAACAAGAGAGTTCATCATGGCATGTGAAAGCATCAAATAAAGCACAAAGAGTTTAGAAATCGTTACCGAGACGTCGTAGAGCGATAGCAAACACATGAGAATTAAGAATATCAAGCTTCCACGCAATAAAGATCAATAAAAATCCAAGCTTTAGTCTTTACAAAATAGCGACGGCACAAAACCTATCTAGATCTAAAAACTCCAATTAAAATTAAGGAAAATAAAACTCAAACAATCCTCTAAGCCCCCTCTGCAAATAAGGTAAAAATCGTGCTTATATACAAGGCGTATGGACACCACAAAATATCAGAAAATCTGGGCACTTAGGCCCATCAACTTGACTGGTCGTGTCGTGCTACTCGGTCGAGTAGCGGCGCCTACTCGGTCAAGTTGACATAGGCTCTGCTTTGCTGCTTCTGCTGCTCTAGCTGATACGGGCTACTCGGTCGAGTAGCCCTCTTACTCGGTCGAGCTATAATGGGTCTCGGCTCCTCCAAAATGCTGCTCTGTTTGGTTTCGACTCGGGTCGAGTAAAAGATCTGCTCGGTCAAGGAGCTTTGCTGCTCAGTCTTGAAGGATTTTCTGGTACCCTTAGGGCACAAAAAATCTATTCCCGTCCTAAGTCGGACGGAACATAGACATAAAAAATTAATGCAGCGGAAGAATAAGTTAATCTAATTAACTTATCCCTACGGTACAAGACCCTTAGCCAAGATCTATGTCGACTTGGGATGGATCTGACCATCCCAAGAAGGATCTAACCTACTGCGATTAAATTAAACTAATGCTTATTAAAACACATACCCGGAATCTCAACCCTGGGGCAGGAGAGATGTTCTGCACCGTCTTCCGAGCTGCTCCCGTCCCACGCCGAGCCGCTCCTTGAACCGCTCCTTGAACAGCTCCCCGAACCGCTCCCCGAACCGCTCCGCGTCCCGAGGCGAGCAATCCTCGTGTCGCCGAGCCAACCACGCGACGAAGAAAGTTTCACGCGAGTGCAACCTTTGCCTAGATTTCGGATCTGAATCCGAACTCCTTTGCGGCTTTGTTAGAGCCCTCAAGAGTAAGGCAGACATATAGGGAGATAGAGAAATATTAATTTAAGCCTAGATCCGAGCGTGCTCCAACATTTACGATAGCCGCTCAGATCTAGAGCTTGAGACGAGTTTTGAGGATGAGAGCATACCCCTATTTATATAGGCGGCTGACTGCTCCCCTTCACTCAAAATCCGATGTGGGACTAATAATTAGAGTTAATAAAATCAATTTAGTTTGCCTTTCACAAAGTGCAAACTTCCGTGAATTTTAACTCCCTCACTGTTGAACTTCAGGATTGATACAACCTATCAATTCGAAGGGTGTTCAACGGTGAACGCATAGGAAAAAACCGTTCGTCAATCGGAGTTCGTTTGACCCTCCAATTGACCGCTCAAAGTTCAGCCAATGGCTAGTTTTTCACAAAAAACTGAGCCGTCAAAACTGTTCTGCCCTAGGGCCAGAATTTCTGCACTAGTGGGACCCACCAGGCCAGCTGGACGAGCCCAGACCAGGCCAGAACCTGGTCTGGGCGCGCCCAGACTGGTGCGCCCAGCCTGGGCGCGTGGCCCAGGCGCCCAGGGAGCCTGGGCACCACGCGCCCAGGGAGCCTGGGCGGCCCGCCTGGGCCTGTGCCCAGGTGCCCAGGGCGCCTGGGCGGGCCCGCCTGGGCGCAGGCCCAGGCGCCCAGCGCCTGGGCCTGCCCCTGGGCCTGGGCCTGGGCCGGGCGCCCCAGGTTGTCTGGGTCTGGCCAGGCGCCCAGGCCAGACCCAGTCTGGCCTGGGTCAGCCTGGTCTGACCCGATCTGATCCAATGGGCTATTTTTGGCGTATCTTGAGCATCTGGCGTCCGATTTGGACGCCGTTCGAACCTGGGCGTAGACCAGGACATTCCCGTCTTACCCGTGAATTTTTCCTTGCGTTTATATTATTAAATATTGTCTTAAACTATTTAAAACACATTTAATCTCATTTGCATCATATGCAATTTAGTCCCCTATCTAAGCTTAAATTATCATATTGCATCAAATGCAATTTTCTCTTTCCTTTGCATCAAATGCAAATTATTCTCCCTAACTAATTTCTACCTATTACTAGACGAAGACCGCACTCTGTGTGAGACCCTACAGCCTGACCCTTACAACAGGTTGGGCTCGAAGCCCAATACGGCAGTGACCACGAGCAGTGGTTTCCGTCCCTGCTTCAGGAATCATCATTATGTGGTTGACTCATTGACATGAGTCTTGTCGGGACCACCCTGACTGTTTCCGTGATGAATTCCGTAGTTATAGTCTCTTCGTTTAAACTATGTCGTGTAGATCGAGTTTAGGGTACGGTCAAACTGTCAACCCCAATAACTTGACTCCGGTTAGTTTCTATCGATCTTTAGTCAAATAATGTTGGACTTCTTCCAACAAACTCTAGCCAGAGATTTTACGAAAGACCAAACTAACTCTACGACATTAACTCCCATTGACCGGGAGAGACGAATCCTCTCTTGGCCACTACTCTCCTCGTACGCTTCAAGTGACACCAAATCAAAAGACCTTTCGACAGGCCTTGCCTCGAAGCTAGGTCAGTTGATCTAAGTGGCACTGTTCACGCATAGGTTCGTCAAAATGACCTCAAGTCAAAAGACCAACTAGCCTATCATCACTAAGAGTTATCATTGACAGATTGGTCAATATAACCATATGATAACTCTTGTGGATCGTTCAGTGAACTCATTCTCTAATGAGCACCTGTGTCTCGTCTTCGACTACGCCAAGTCAAGCGATCACGAGATCATCGCCACCGCTAAACGGTGAAGACTAAGACAAAATGGTCTATCCGGTGTTTCGATATCCTTGTCTCGAAACATCTACGACCACGAACCCTTTTAGATTTATGCTACAGACGGTCAAACATTTCTCCATGATCGAGATACTCATCTCGATACCTGTTTGACCTTGCATAAAGTCTCAGGACTTTACCTAAGTTAATATCTAATGTTTACTACACTATAAAATAACTTAGATAAATTATTACCAAACCGCTTACTGTTATTTCGAACAAGATGTGTGTGCTATTCACACAGAGATAAATAGCCTCGAGGGCATCATATCTCTACATCTCCCACTTGCACTCACGCCCATTTATCTCGGTATCTTATACCGTTTTTACACATAAGTTTTCTCGACTTCATGTGGTAGAGCCTTCATGAGTGGATCTGCTAAAACCGTCTACACTATAGACATAAGGGGTTTCTATGTTCATGTTAGACCAACCATTTGAATCTCATTCAAATAATTCATTTGGTCTGTCGGAATCAATAATATTTTATTTTCTTGGATCATATCCTGCTCATCGTACCTTACGATAATCATTAAATTAGTTTCTGGCCATTTCAAATGGCTCATTTCTATTTTTGATAAAGTGTCAAACCTTTTGATTACTTTGTCAAAAATAAATGTTCCATCCATTTGATGCCTCGCATGTAATTTATATGCTCCCACCGACCTTGAAAACTTTCTGGCTAATTCATATAAGTTGGTCCGTCTAACTCATATTTAGAAAAACGAACTTATAAGTGAATGCTCAAATTTTCATGGTCAACATGAGCGGTTACATTGAGCTTGGTCCGAGTAGATTCGTACACATCTGCTGGCGAGACGGTTTCAACATAATCCGTTTTATAGGAATTAGGATGAAAAATCGTTCTCGACCAACATGATTGCACTTCACTATTTTCCTTTCTGCACCAATCTTTCAACATAAAGATTTACTTACAGAAAGAGAGGAAACATTTTCCTTGGACATGTAAACTAAATTCCAAAATTTATTTATGCACACGGACCTGTTCTGATTGCATCAAGTTATAAATCGGAGTTACTACTCCGAATTTCATCCTAGAAGTTGACTAAGTCATCATCAGTAATGATGTCTAACTCGACAATTCGTCTCACGAGATTCGAGTAATTTTACAACTTCCTAATGATTGATTTTATGAATATCTTATTGATATGTCCTCATAGAACATTTTCAAAACCTAGGCGTTACTATCTGGGACTTAACCCAAAGGGAGGACTTAACTTAGGGTCACTTGCTATGGATCACACCAAGTCTAACTCAATGTGATCCATAATTTTAACACACGGATGTGTTAACAGACTTGACCTGAGAGAAAATCACATTTTCTTTTAATTACGTAAGATTTTATGTAGCTAAGTATTTGACCATTCAATCTAATCGAATCAGTTTAAATACTTTAGTCATTTCGTTCTTTATTTTATCAGACTTGTGTTTCATCAAGAACACGTGTCTTAATAAAATATACGAATAACTTATTTTGGTTAATCTAGACTCGGGTACATCAGTATGTACTAGACTGAGTTCGACAACTCATTCTCCCACTGTCTTACAGATGGGTATCGACCATTGTATCTAAGAGGGTAAGATTTCACAAGTATCCGCAGACTTCATAATACGAGAGGTCAGACCCCTCTTTATGTGACTTGTGAAGCTTACTCTCTCGATACGGCCTAGTCTATTTCCCCATATAAGTTTGTTATTATCTTATGTATTTATATTTTAACATTTAATATATGTATTACCGTTATACATATTACTCATTGCTTCAGAAGCAATGTGACGACATTCGTCAAAATGTGTTAACCTTTTGTATAAAAATAATTATGACATCGTGACATCAAAATATGTCACATTTTTATTTCCTCATACTTATGCCTTTACTAATGATAAATTAAACTATTTAACTCGATTGACTTTCTGGAGTGCCTTCTTCCTTTTCTAAATCATATTTAGATATTAAATAACCTAACATAAATAGCCATGCTAGCATCTCATGTATCCAAACGCCTGAGAGTTTCAATCTTGAGTGTAACTCAAGAAGTTGCTTGTCTCAAGATCCGGTTGGGATACATAGTCTTGCACCGCTCATGCACTCGTATTCGACTCAAACTGTTTGATCGAATTCTCGAACTTTGCGGATCAAAATTGTTTATCCATACAACCTTGAGGGTAGCTCGACAAGTTGTAGGGAGAAACATACTTCGAATATCCTATATGTTCAGGCTGCCTCATATAGAGACGAGTGTCATGTAGCGTGAATTTATTTGTTAGACCCAGAACTTAATAAAATCATATTTCTTAAGTCTGTTCTTTAGAAGGTTATTTTAATGTCAACGAGAATATAATTTAATTTTATCAATTAGAATTTAACTTGATATTCAATTAATCAACCTATTCGACCAGTTAACTTATTCCATTATAATTAGATTCCTTCGGTAAACATAGTCTTGCCCTAGTTTAGCATATGTTCAATATTAAATATAGGTAGAATGGCTTTTATCTATTTATATCCTCTCACTATATTTACGATCGTTTCAAAGCTTAATAACGAACGATTTAATCGAATTAAAAATAATGGGTAAGAGGTCCAATCACATTGAGCCTAACAACCTTGAGTGTAGCTCAACAAATTGCTTGACTCTGCGTTCGGAAGATGACTCTTCATTGATCATATCAGATATGACTCTCTTATTCGGTTTTTGCCCCTAGCCATTTGTGATCATGAGTGTGCTCATCCAAATCACAATGTCTAGTCTAGTCGGACCCTTATTTTCGTGTCTAGCCTGACTTGCCCCGCCGCTCGGTGTATTCACGACACGTCGGTTTGGGTCAGGTCTTAGACTACATCTAGCCAGACTACATCATCGACATAACGTACGCCGGCGTATGGTAATACGACGGTTTGGGCCTAGTCAATATTTCATCTTATGTACTAAAGGAGTTGGTTTCTATAAGGTTGCCATGTTATAGCTTGAGTGTAGCTCAACAACTATAACACGGGTCCTATAGTTGCTAACCCCTAAAACAAGGAGGGCTACAGCTAATCTTGAAAAAGATTATTAACGTATTTGACTTAGATATAGTCCAGGGTGTCATACAATTATGATTCGCATCATTGCGGTCCAGCGGAACACATCCAGGGAATTAACTAAGCCAGGATCACTATCCCTTAAAGGGTGATCCAGAACTCTTAGCCAAGCACATTGACTGGATCATGGTCCATTGAATGAAGCTTGCCATTTTTATATGCGTGCCATAGACTAAACAGCTTTTATTAACAACTAATTAATCCTATCAACTAGTTGAATCCTTAAATTCAAAATTTTAGGATTTGTTTAATAACTATAATTAAGTCCTTATCAACTATAAGGTTCACGTGCTATCCTAATCATTATTAGGATATTAATAAATTATTAATAATGCTAAAAGCGAAGTCCTTTAATGAGAATTAATTTCATAACAATTATAATTTAAAAATCATTAAAGGGACTAACATAATCAGGAATTAGGTCTTAAAGGGTTGTTAAAAGTTTTATTAAAACATAGCATGTCATTAAAATTCAATTAATAAATTTTAATCATTTCTTAATGGCTAACCTAAAGGGTTATCTTGTGTTATCAAATAAGGGACAAGATGACATAGCCATTAAAATAAAGTTACACTAATTTATCGCATAAAATAAAAGTGTACATATATTTAACAATTAAATAGACTAAAGTTTATCGTATAAACAATTTTAAATTTTTAAAACAGTTTTAAAAATATCTCATAAATTTAAAACACCCACTTTTTTCAAAATTTTCATGCTTAAAATTTTATCACATAAAATATTTAAATATCTAAAATAATTTTTAAACTTATCGCATAAAGTTTTGAAAGCCTTAAAATCAATTTTAAATTTATCACATAAATTTAAACATCATTTTAAAATTTTCATGTTTAAAATTTTATCACATAAAATATTTAAACAAAAAATCCTTTTAAAATCACCTTTAAAACATATCGCATAAAATTTAAAATATTTTAAAAGGGCATCTAAAATTATTTTAAAATTATCTCATAACTTTAAAAAAAATTTAAAGTATTTTGAAAAGCATTTCAAGGTTTAATAAAATCGCAGGCTAGATCGTTACGCATACCATGCTCTGATACCACTGAAGGGTTTTCTGGTACCCTTAGGGCACAAAAAATCTATTCCCGTCCTAAGTCGGACGGAACATAGACATAAAAAATTTATGCAGCGGAAGAATAAGTTAATCTAATTAACTTAGCCCTAAGGTACAAGACCCTTAGCCAAGATCTATGCCGACTTGGGATGGATCTGACCATCCCAAGAAGGATCTAACCTACTGCGATTAAATTAAACTAATGCTTATTAAAACACATACCTGGAATCTCAGACCTGGGGCAGGCGAGATGTTCCGCACCGTCTTCCGAGCTGCTCCCGTCCCACGCCGATCTGCTCCTTGAACCGCTCCCCGAACCGCTCCTCGAACCGCTCCTCGTCCCGAGGCGAGCAATCCTCGTGTCGCCGAGCCAACCACGCGCCGAAGAAAGTTTCACGCGAGTGAAACCTTCGCCTAGATTTTGGATCTGAATCCGAACTCCTTTGCGGCTTTGCTAGAGCCCTCAAGAGTAAGGCAGAAATATAGAGAGATAGAGAAATATTAATTTAAGCCTAGATCCGAGCGTGCTCCAACATTTACGAGAGCCGCTCATATCTAGAGCTTGGGACGAGTTTTGAGGAGGAGAGCAGACCCCTATTTATATAGGCGGCTGACTGCTCCCCTTCACTCAAAATCCGATGTGGGACTAATAATTAGAGTTAATAAAATCAATTTAGTTTGCCTTTCACAAAGTGCAAACTTCCGTGAATTTTAACTCCCTCACCGTTGAACTTCAGGATTGATACAACCTATCAATTCGAAGGGTGTTCAACAGTGAACGTATAGGAAAAAACCGTTCGTCAATCGGAGTTCGTTTGACCCTCCAATTGACCGCTCAAAGTTTAGCCTATGGCTAGTTTTTCACAAAAAACTGTGCCGTCAAAACTGTTCTGCCCTAGGGCCAGAATTTCTACACTAGTGGGACCCACCAGGCCAGCTGGGCGAGCCCAGACCAGGCCAGAACCTGGTCTGGGCACGTGGCCCAGGCCAGGGCGCCTGGCCCAGGCCTGGGCCAGGCGCCCAGGGGCCAGGGCACCAGGCGCCCAGGGCGCCTGGGCGGCCCGCCTGGGCCAGGGCCAGGCACCCAGGGCGCCTGGGCGAGCCCGCCTGGGCGCGGGCCCAGGCGCCCAGCGCCTGGGCCTGCCCCTGGGCCTGGGCCGGGTGCCCCAGGCTGTCTGGGTCTGGCCAGGCGCCCAGGCCAGACCCAGTCTGGGTCTGGGTCAGCCTGGTCTGACCCGATCTGATCCAATGGGCTATTTTTGGCGTATCTTGGGCATCTGGCGTCCGATTTGGACGCCGTTCGAACCTGGGCGTAGACCTGGACATTCCTGTCTTACCCGTGAATTTTTCCTTGCGTTTATATTATTAAATATTGTCTTAAACTATTTAAAACACATTTAATCCCATTTGCATCATATGCAATTTAGTCCCCTATCTAAGCTTAAATTATCATATTGCATCAAATGCAATTTTCTCTTTCCTTTGCATCAAATGCAAATTATTCTCCATAACTAATTTCTACCTATTACTAGACGAAGATCGCACTCTGTGTGAGACCCTACAGCCTGACCCTTACAACAGGTTGGGCTCGAAGCCCTAAACGGCAGTGACCACGAGAAGTGGTTGCCGTCCCTGCTTCAGGAATCATCATTATGTGGTTGACTCATTGACATGAGTCTTGTCGGGACCACCCTGACTGTTTCCGTGATGAATTCCGCAGTTATAGTCTCTTCGTCTAAACTATGTCGTGTAGATCAAGTCTAGGGTACGGTCAAACTGTCAACCCCAATAACTTGACTCCGATTAGTTTTTATCGATCTTTAGTCAAATAATGTTGGACTTCTTCAAACAAACTCTGGCCAGAGATTTTACTAAAGACTGAACTAACTCTATGACATTAACTCCCATTGACCGGGAGAGACGAATCCTCCTTTGGCCACTACTCTCCTCGTATGCTTTAAGTGACACCCAATCAACAGACTTTTCGACAGGCCTTGCCTCGAAGCTAGGTCAGTTGATCTAAGTGGCAATGTTCACGCATAGTTCGTCAAAATGACCTCAAGTCAAAAGACCAACTAGACTATCATCACTAAGAGTTATCATTGACAGATTGGTCAATATAACCATATGATAACTCTTGTGGATCGTTCAGTGAACTCATTCTCTAATGAGCACCTGTGTCTCGTCTTCGACTACGCCAAGTCAAGCGATCATGAGATCATCGCCACCGCTAAACGGAGAAGACTAAGACACAATGGTCTATCCGATGTTTCGATATCCTTGTCTCGAAACATCTACGACCACGAACCCTTTTAGACTTATGCTACAGACGGTCAAACATTTCTCCATGATCGAGATACTCATCTCGATACCTGTTTGCCATTGCATAAAGTCTGAGAACTTTACACTTAAAATGGGGAAATACGCTCAAAAATACGGAAATATGATCGTCAGCCAATCACAGCACGCCACGTGGCAGCCATCCACGCAATCCCCGCCAGATCCAACGGCTGCAATCATTACAAAAGGGTACGCGTACGCGAGCGGGGCGGCGAAGATCGAGGCCGTCGATCTCAGATCGAACGGCCAGGGTTCTTGAGATCTGATCGACGAGCGGGCGACGTGGCCAATTTTCAGCCGCGCGATCTTGATCCAAAGGCCCACAGACGAGCGGATCACGGGCGAAGGCGGGCGAATTCTCGGGGCCACGTGGCCATTTCCGGAGCGTAGGATGCCGATCGGACGGTACTCGAGTTCCCCGCTGCAGCGACGCAAGATCGAGCGACGAAGCCGTCGGATCTCGATCCGACGGCCCAGACGAATCCGAAGCGGAGCCGTATTCGAAACGGGCGCGGATCCATCGACTTTGAGGACACGTGTCGAGCTTTTGAGCGATCCCGCTTGGATCAACGGTCCAAGATTGATCCGCTCGAGATCAGCGGTTGAGATCCGTTCGGGTGCGGGTTTTGCAACCCGTTAATCAACCCAAACCCGCAATCTTATTATATAAACGTATTTAGGGTTTTTGAGCGTATTCAAGCAGATTGGGGCGTATTTTGGGCGTATTGGAGGCTCTATGGGGCGTATTGGAGGCTCTAGGAGCCGTATTCTCCCCCTGAAAAATTCTGTAAAATTCCAGAGGCTTGTTTTATTATTTCCAGAGAGTTTGAAGTCTTTTCAAGGAGAATTGGTGATATATTTCTAAACTTCTACCTCGTATTTTAGTGTTTTTCATCGTATTTTGCTATAATCTTGATGTATTTGGCTATGGAACTTGTTTATTCTGATATTATGAGTAGCTAAAACTTAATTGTGCTTGGTATGGAGTAGTTAGGGGATATAATTTGTGTTTATTTGGTTGTATTCCTCGTGCTAAATCGTTAAACGTCGCTAAAATTGTAATCTTTGTTCGTAAATCGACTTTTTTAGATTCCAAAAGAATTAATTTAGTTGATGATTGCCCCAAAAGGGTGAGTTTTGATCTCCCCAAAAGGGAGTTTCATACCGTAGTTTTGATCTCTCCAAAAGAGAGTTTCATATCGTATTAGAATTTTAACGACGACCTTTTTGAATATTTTGCTTGAACCCCCAAAAGGGCATCTTCCGATGAGTTGCTCCCAAAAGGAGAATTCATTGAGTTATATTGGGTATTTTCCGATGAATTGCTCCCAAAAGGAGAATTCATTGCGTTATACCTATCAACCAAATTAATACGAATCGTTGATCCTAACGAACCCATACCATGTGCATACTTTTTATAAATATTCGTTCTCACGTATTTTCTTTGTTCGCACATCACCATCACGCACTTTCACACCATCGCCATCATTGTTGAAGTGGTTAGTTTCTTCCCCGATAGATTTTTATTTGATTTGAATTGTGGTTGCAACAGATTTCTTCCCGTGGATTCGACATCTGGACTCCCAGATTTTACTACTTGTACGGACTCTTGCGCTTGAGAGAGAGCACCTTTCCGGTCCCACCAAGTTTTTGGCGACATTGCCGGGGAGGAATGGTTTGTGACTACGGTTTATTTCATTTAGAGGACCTTCGGTGAGATCTTTCCACTTTACTGTACATAAACTTTTTATTATTATTTTATTTTATCTTATTTCAAAATGGAATATATGAACTTCTATTGCACAAACGATCTTTATGATGCACGATATGCTAATGCACACAAACATAGAATGGAGAAGCTCAAAATTGTTAATTTTAATCAAACTGACTGTGAAACTTTCTTTTAGGCCTGGAGGAGGTTCACAGACATTATATCGAGCTATCCGCAGCATGGGTACACAAATGAAGAGCTTATGGTGTTCTTCCTAGATGGACTACAACCGCAGCTGCAGGAATTATTGGGAGGCATGACGCCGACAGTGGCGTGGGAATACATGGAGTCTCTGCAAGAAAACGAAGAAAACGTGGAAGAGACTTCAGAGAGCGATTCAACGGAGCCTTCGTGCCTCGATCTAGAAGAGCAAAGCGTAGACGTACCTTTGCAATCCTTGAAAGAGGAAGCTTACCAGACTATTCAGACACAGGAGGCCACATCCCATCAATTCCAGGAGAATTTCCTTGCTCGAAGTCGACGGATTCAAAAATCTATTGAAGATCTTAATTTGATTGCCGCTTGCTTAGAAGAAAATAATTATTTTGAAACTCAATTTAAAGAAACTAATACGAGTTTATCTTCTATTGCATGAAAATCGAGCAAGCCATATCACGTTGAGGACGAGAATAAAAAAATCTACATGGCAGGAAGTGTGTGCAAAAGAGAGGATGAGCTAGCAATTTTGAATGAACGAGAGGAGGAGACAGCTAGGGACAAAGGTTTTGAGATTATCGCCATGGAGCCAGAACCATTCCCTCTTCCAGTTTTTTCCCAAAATCATTTATCCCTCTCTCCATTGATCGAGCATCGTATAGAGAGTAGTGCAAATCTTTCAGGGAGTAGTCGTCAACTTATTTTAATTTCTTTCACTTATTTTGATGACTACATTTGGAATAATTTTATTTCGAAGAATTTTAAACTAAAATGGATTGACGTGACTCATCTCTTGCAGGATATAGGTGGACATCTTATAGAGATGCTGGGAGTTACGTTGCTGGGATCCAGTTTAGTCGTTGGAGGAAGAATAATCGCCGAGGAGCGCAAGGAATAAATTGAACAACTTCCTCCACCATCAAAGATTCGGGATCCGCCATTTGATCACGGTGTGTTCTTTCCAGTAGTGTAGATTTTTATATGCTTTCTAGGTTGCTGGCTTGAATAAACTCGTACCCCTTCCGACATTGAGGACAATGTCCATCTTTAGTTAGGGGGTGTGCGTATGAGACCTTAGTTTTTTTTTTGAGAAGAATAAATCGCCAAATCTCATCTTTTAAAACTCCTTCATATGCCTCAAATTCGGATGATTATACATTAATTGTGTTCAAAAAATTGTTTATGGCTTGATTAATTATTTTTCCTTCATGGAATTGCCGTTAATATGATTTTCATGAAATTTTCAATTGCCTTGATTAATATCTCGAAATAGTTGAATTTATTTCATGCATGCTAATGTGATGAAAAAGCTTAAGTATACACGATTTTTAAGAAAAGTTTTCAAGTTGAAGAGGGATTTGGCCTCTGTTATTAATGTTTATATTCATGGGTTTTGAGTTGCTTACAAAGAAAGAAAAGAAAATGAAAAGAAAAAAATGAATGATGAAAAATAAATGAATAAGTATGTCACTAATAAATAACTTGGTTGGCTCGAGTAGTACAGTCCGAGGGGTCCTTCTTGGCCTAATGCCCTATGATCGTCTGATTTGGGAGCCATTGACCGGAAACTCACTCATTTGATGGAGCGATCCAAGTTATACATTTCTCTGCGAATGTTGCTTGATGCGCGTTACGCGGAACGAATAAAAGAAAAGAAATGGTGAATATACTAAGCAACTTCAATACCCATGTCTTGAATGATTATTTTGATAGGCCAATTCCTTGGAAACATGAAAACTAGAGAAAAACGACGTGTTATACTTTCGCTTGTGCAAAATAATGCTTGCATGTTATTTATTCATACTAAATTAGAGAAAATTTCATGTGATTGATTTTGTTCATGGATGTGTATATTGATGGCCAAGACCATGTTGGAATGCGTATTAATGAGCCATGCCATAAGCAATTCGAAAGAACTTATTGTTTTATTACTCATCCGTATTTACCGCTCTTTTTGCTAGAGACTAGCAAATCGCTAGTTGGGGGGTGTGATTCGGGTTCAATATTACATATTTAACACCCCATTTAGCCATATTTTGTGCTCATGTGATGCTACATTATTCTCTAATTCATACGTATTTTCTACACATTTATTTATTAGAGAAAACACTCTATTTGAGCACAAAACAGAATTTAATGACGCATTTCTGCACTTTTTATATTTTTCCTAGCATCGTCTCAATCTCACGATTCCAACGACTAATTATTTGTATTTTTCTGATATCTGTGCTAATTTCTGTGCTTTATTGAATGCAGAATACACTTTAAATGGGGAAATACGCTCGAAAATACGGAAATACGATCGCCAGCCAATCACAGCACGCCACGTGGCAACCATCCACGCAATCCCCGCCAGATCCAACGGCTGCAATCATTACAAAAGGGTACGCGTACGCGAGCGGGGCGGCGAAGATCGAGGCTGTCGATCTCAGATCGAACGGCCAGGGTTCTTGAGATCTGATCGACGAGCGGGCGACGTCATGGCCGTTCGATCGCAATCGAACGGTGGAGCGCTACCCAGACGAATGAATCGACGAGCGGGCAACGTGGCCAATTTTCAGCCGCGCGATCTTGATCCAAAGGCCCACAGACGAGCGGATCGCGAGCGAAGGCGGGCGAATTCTCGGGGCCACGTGGCCATTTCCGGAGAGTACGATGCCGATCGGACGGTACTCGAGTTCCCCGCTGCAGTGACGCGAGATTGAGCGACGAAGCCGTCAGATCTCGATCCGACGGCCCAGACGAATCTGAAGCGGAGCCGTATTCGAAGCGGGCGCGGATCCATCGACTTTGAGGACACATGTCGAGCTTTTGAGCGATCCCGCTTGGATCAACGGTCCAAGATTGATTCGCTCGAGATCAGCGGTTGAGATCCGTTCGGGTGCAGGTTTTGCAACCCGTTAAGCAACCCAAACCCGCAATCTTATTATATAAGCGTATTTAGGGTTTTTTGAGCGTATTCAAGCAGATTGGGGTGTATTTTGGGCGTATTGGAGGCTCTAGGAGCCGTATTCTCCCCCTGAAAAATTCTGTAAAATTCCAGAGGCTTGTTTTATTATTTCCAGATAGTTTGAAGTCTTTTCAAGGAGAATTGGTGATATATTTCTAAACTTCTATCTCGTATTTTAGTGTTTTTCATCGTATTTTGCTATAATCTTGATGTATTTGGCTATGGAACTTGTTTATTCTGATATTATGAGTAGCTAAAACTTAATTGTGCTTGGTATGGAGTAGTTAGGGGATATAATTTGTGTTTATTTGGTTGTATTCCTCGTGCTAAATCGTTAAACGTCGCTAAAATTGTAATCTTTGTTCGTAAATCGACTTTTTTAGATTCCAAAAGAATTAATTTAGTTGATGATCGCCCCAAAAGGGTGAGTTTTGAACTCCCGAAAAGGGAGTTTCATACCGTAGTTTTGATCTCTCCAAAAGAGAGTTTCATATCGTATTAGAATTTTAACGACGACCTTTTTGAATATTTTGCTTGAACCCCCAAAAGGGCATCTTCCGATGAGTTGCTCCCAAAAGGAGAATTCATTGAGTTATATTGGGTATTTTCCGATGAATTGCTCCCAAAAGGAGAATTCATTGCGTTATACCTATCAACCAAATTAATACGAATCGTTGATCCTAACGAACCCATACCATGTGCATACTTTTTATAAATATTCGTTCTCACGTATTTTCTTTGTTCGCACATCACCATCACGCACTTTCACACCATCGCCATCATTGTTGAAGTGGTTAGTTTCTTCCCCGATAGATTTTTATTTGATTTGAATTGTGGTTGCAACAGATTTCTTCCCGTGGATTCGACATCTGGACTCCCAGATTTTACTACTTGTACGGACTCTTGCGCTTGAGAGAGAGCACCTTTCCGGTCCCACCAATTAGCACTCAACCGAGTGGCCTGGTAAACTGAACATGGCCTATGGCTAGAGTCCTCATCTCTCGCTCTCTTCTCCTCCTCTCCTCCAATCTTCTTCATTGCCTCGACGAACTCTTATGGAACCTCGCCAATGACATCTCGGACGTGTCAAATGTGTCCATGTTCCTAAATAGCTCCAATTCGTTCCAAAACTCCTGAAAATCCACAAGGCTATACAAAACTCGAAAATGACATTAGAAGCGTGATAATATATGAAAATGTGGGTTTTGGAGGCGAATATGATATGGAATGATGCAATAAAATATGTAAAATATGGACACATCAAAATCCCACAAGCTTACCTCTTACTTGTCCTCGAGGACGACGAATATGAGGCTCATCGGGCGATAAAAATAAGAAATAGAAGAAGGAATGAAAGACGGATGGAGATGCTAGAGTATTCAATCAGATCTCAAGCCATAGCAACATATCACGACACCATGAAAATGACTCACATGCTAATAAGAATTTCATATCTGAACTAAACATATTACTTGCAAGCATTTAAGTGCAAAGGAAGGGATTCTCTAAATTCATGCAATCAATTCATGTCCACATCGTGTAATTCATATAGTTTAATGTACAAATGTTGGCGATGCACTTTTCAATCAAAAGATATAAGTGAAGCATACAAGAGTCAAATCAAGCATGCAATAGAGAGTAGAATAAGGATCATGGCTTTCATATATTCATCTAAATCATGAAAAATCTCCATAGCTAATATATTTTGCAAAGTCTAAGCATTATTAAATATTTCCAATCGTGCACAACTCCACTCTAATGGCATACTCACTCGTATAATCAAATGAATTCACCCCCAAGGTTAGCTTGAGGCATCACATCTAAGGAATTACAATGGAATTTTTGTGGCTCTTTCCCAAGTATTTTTGTAGCTCCAAGTAGTGAAATAGAGAAATATTTTTCTTTTCTTTTCTTTTTTATATAGGAGCTATTGAATATGTATTTTGCCTTTTGGCACCTTTTTTGTCTTTTTGGAAGCTAACCTTTTCTTTTGGGATTTTTGGGAAGTGGATGCGGTATACATAGCTACAAGGGGTGAACCCAAGTGACATGTAGAGAATAAAAAGATATGTGGAGAAAGAATTAATATAACACTCGGTTCACTCATAAGATGTGCATAAGGGTTCAATACGATAATACTTCAACTAAACTCATAAGCAAGCATGTGTATTTTCATTCATTTCAACGAATAATGAAGTCAAGCGGTAAGGCATACACTCATAGCAGGCATGCAATAGAAAGCGAATAAGATAACAAGACAGATGCTTCAGATATCCTAATAATGTGTGAATCTTGTTGCATTTCCAACAAAAGCATACTAAATACTATTGCATACATTCAGTTTCAATTCATTTCATGCATTCATATATGGAAATAATCGAAAGAAACATATACACAAGCATATAGATAGTAAGTGTAACGGTCGCTTTCCGATCATACCTTTTTCGTGCACGTGCTGTTGACCGTGCACGTATTAGTTTTAGACATTGTTTGTTTTTGAACAATGTGGTGTGATATGTCGTTGTGATCGTCTCTGAGAGTATTAAATTGTGGCACTAATTTGGAATGACATTTCTCGGGTCGTTCTCCTACGATTTGATCTTATTCGAAGAGACGTGATTTTCACTTTTGACGTGAGACGTTTCTATTTTTAGTTTCGTCACACGACGTCAAAATTGAGATCCGTCTTCTTAGTTTCCTTTCTCTCCTCGTTTTGAACACCCCAATATTTATTTCACAATTTTTGGATTTCATTTGACCTATTTTACATTTTTAGCAAAGCTTATAATATTTTTAACTACTAAGTTTTAAAGTATTTTCGACCCAATATAATTTCTATTAGATTATAACTCTTCAAAACATTTTTGACCCAAATCCTAGCCCCTTGGCCGCACCCCTATTGCTAGAGATATAGTATGGGTGAGTTTTTGGGTTTAAAATTGATTAAAAAGCAATTTTAATTCAAATTAAACCCTAGACTTGGTCAAACCCATCTACACTATATATATGAGGCTTAGGATACCCATTTCCCTCAAGCAATCAACCCTAGTCGTCACAAAACCCCCCAAACTTTCGCATTGCACTTGCGACGTTCGTCGCAACCGCAGCTCGCAGCCGCCCAGTGCCCGATCGACGAAAAGCCCCGCATCCGCCTGGTCTGACCGAGGGCCTCCCCCGCATCCGCATCGCTCCACACCGTGGCAGCCACCCGCTTCGCAAGCCCCCGCATTCGCTCGGTCTGACCGAGAGAATCCCCCGCATTCCGCCCCGCTCCGCACCAAGTGGCTCCCGCACCCCGCTACGACCGAGAGCCCCGCCCGGTCTGACCGACCCGCTTCCCCGCTCTGCACCGCTCCCCGCTCCGTTGCAACCCGCTCCGCTGCAACCGCTCCGCTGCAACCGCTCCGCACCCCGTGCCCGACCGAAGGATTTCTCCGCAGCGGCCCGCTGTGACCGACGCCCCCGCTCCACAACACGCTCCACAGCGCTATGAACGACCGCACCCCGCATTCTCTTGATCTGACCGAGAGAATTCTCCGCAGCGGCTCGGTCTGACCAAGAGGAGTTCGTCGCAACGTCGCAACTTTCGCACCACTTGCCTCTGTGGGCCCCCCAAGTTCTACAGAGGTGTTGTGGGTCCCCCATTGGCCCCTAGCACTACTGTGGGTCCCACCTAGGTGTCTCCTCTTTGTGGATTTGCCGGCTACGACGTTGCGATATGTCGTAGCCCTTCATCGCACGTCCTAGCGTTGGAATCTTGGTTCATCATTCTGGTTGCCGCCCAGACTATTCGAGCGAGGAATCTGATCTGGAAATTGGACTAGGAGCGCGTTCTTATAATCCAACCCCTGGCGTCACTACCCGACGCCAGTGTAGCTTTCGCGTCGTGTTGAGGCAACGTTTTGCACCCCTAGGACCCCCAACCACAGCCTGTTAATCAAGACTGAAATTGATGTTTTTAAGTTGTTTTAAATTCACTAATCAAGAATAATAATATGGGACTGTAGGCTGGTGGACTTGTGCACATAGGTTGTTTGTGACTTGTGGACTTTTGGACGGTGTTTTTCAGACGTCAGATTTGCAGGCAAGTGAAACTTGCCAACTTTTGCTTAGGGCCATGTTTTAGGCCACTTCCTAGTTTTTAGCGTAAAAGAGACTAGACAGTGAAATGATAGCTGTCTAGGAGCAACTTTAAGATCTAGCTTAACAACGAAGCTAGATCTGTCACCCTGCCCCTGCCATGTCATTCATGCATTGGTGCCTGCCACGTTTAAATTCCTTATCTGTACGCACTTAAACTATCATCTGCCATGCATTGCATCCTACATGTCATTCAAGTTTGAATGTTGCATTCGTAGCACACGCTACAATACTTGTACTTCCTTGTTCAGGCTAGGTGCACCCCTATGCCATATTGAAAAACACTTCCTAGCTCGTGATCCAGAAGCGAGCATTCCGTGTTCGGGGGTAAGGCCCTGGCTCGATACACGTGGAGGGGTAGAGATAAGCGATCACTTGAGCTTAGGAGTTGGCCCGATCAGCCACTCTAGCCAAAAGGCGTAATCTCTGTGCACGACGTGCTTACTAGACTTGTCCTTGTCCTTGTGTTTGTTCTTGCAAAACTTGATATCCATGCCATGATTTAAATGCAAATTGTCATGCCATTCTCGTACTTTACGTTACTTGTTGCACTCATGCTATATCTGCCATGTCATTGCATCATGCTAGAACTGCTAGGTTGCTCACTTTTACTTTCAGTTTCCTTGCACAAGTCTCTTGTAGACTTGCTGACATGCGCCCCTTGCTCTTTTGGGTGTCACATGTTAGACCCTGAGCCAGAGACCGTTGCTGAGGACGTGGTAATTGCTGACGCTGACGCTGAGCCCAAGTCTGTCCAGGAGGAGTTTGTGGATACCTGTGACCATTCTTAGTGATCCTGCTGAGCTTTCTTTTTGTTTTAGGGTTGATGTTAGTTGTCGGTGCGTGACACCTTTACTTTGTACGTTGTACTTTTGTTGGCCATGTTTGGGCCTTTAGACTCTTTTTTCTTTTCAGCCTGGTGGCTTTTTCTGCGATGTTGGAACTTATTTTATGGTATTCTGATATTGCTTTTTGTCTCATTTCCTTTATTATTATCTTTGTTTTGTATCGCATTTGCAAGGACCTGCCATTTGAAGTTTATTGAAGCTTATCAGGCTTGTAGCTTCAAAGCTTCAAGTCTGAGCGGACCTACTCACGCCTCGCCTCCATATTTTTGGGAAGCGGGGCGTGACAGGTTTTGTTGGTGGCCCATGCAGGTCCGTCTTGCAACTGCGAATTATCGGAACAACGATAATAACTATGGAATGTCCATTAAATAAATTGCAACATCCGAGTCATAAGCCTTGAGCCTAGTTCTAATCGTTTTTCTATGTCACTAGGTGGTAAGAAGACTTAGTTAGACGTATGTGCTTGTTAGTTAGAGGTCCTTGATTGTTAGTTAGACTCCCTGCTATGAGTTGATTTAATCGTCTTAGGAGTTACCTTAGTGGTTCTTGTCTAACTCTGACCATATTAGACTTCTAGAATTTCTTTGGTCGTTCGCTTGGGTCCATCGATTTCGGGCCAAGCTGAACGCAATTCATTACAGTCTTGTTCCTTAGGAAGTCGTAGCGCCAAGTTTCTTAATCTTTAGTTGGTCAACCGTAGGAGTTTTCCCGCAGATTTTCCCATGTCATATCCTAGGCGTATGAATGTTTTGATCATTCGACCATTTTCCTTGCCTCGATTCACGAGATCGCCTCATGACGATCGTCATCAATTTTCGAATCTCTCCGTTACAAATCTTGAATCTTCTGAAAGTATTTTTCGATTTCCTTTTTTCCCTAAGTTTAAATTTGTTCAAAAAAATTTTAATATATATACTTGGACTTCATACTCTTTCGTTGACTTAAAATTTTAAAACTTTTGTCGAGATTTTTGAATACTAGCTTATGATATTTTTCCAGCCTATACTTTTCGTACCTATGTAAATACCTTGTCCCTTCATATACTAATTTTATTCTGAACCGTACTTTTATTTTGCCCAATTCGATTTATAATTCTCTTTTCTTATTTTATACCATTCGAATGACACATCGCGCTTACTTTTAATATACTTTTCAAGTCACATGGGACTTCAGCTTCCAGCAAGTCGAAGTTATGCTCATCGTTTTCCCTATTTCAGATTTTTTTGTAAAATTACTATTTCATAACCATTTCCTGATCCAGACCCTCCATAATTCGGTTTTAAAGCTTTATTACCAATTTTGGTAATTCAAATACTAAGTTATTATTGTCTTTCCGTTCACCATGCATACTTTTAGAATAATTTCTAAACTAAATAGAATTTCAATTATTTTTATATATCTGTATCAGGCTCGTTGTGCTCGTATGTTAAGATCTTTGTATAAATCAGTTTCTTTTTTGCAAATCCGGGTCCCTCTAAAAGTAGTTTCAATATTGATTATTTTAAATTTTTCCCTAGCTTAAAGACTTTGAAAGCATTTAACATGAGCTTAAATTCTTCAGTTAATTTAATTTCATTCCTTGAATTTCAAAATTTTTGCCGAAATTATATTAAATTACTACCGTATAATATTTTCTACACTACGTCCTTAATGTTCGTGTGAATGATTTACTCCTTTTCATAATGATTTTCGATAAGCCAATAAATCATTTTCTCTTATTATGTATATTCGACTCAAACTTATTTCGAACCACTTGTTTTATCGATCTCCAAATATTTTTATACAGCCGAGGACTCCAACTTTTGAAGTACAACAGTTTTCAAATTTCACGTATTTTAGCTTATGTAATTTACACTATTTTCTTTCTGTATCCTATAAGAGTATCACTACATCTCCCTTTCCTCTACCTAAACATTCACAAGTGAGTCATTGTTTCACCTAACCAAGCTGTCTCCTTGTATTCGTCCTATCTGAAGTCATGCTTATCGATCCTTCCCTCGTCATGCTTTCGACCTCGAGCTCCCTAAGTATTAGGAAGGGTATTATAATTATACGTGTGCTGATGTCTGTAATATTATTATGGTATATAAAGTAATTGAACTATGTGGGTGTTACCTGACTAAATATTAAGTGTGATTGACATATGGTATGTATATGGTTATATTGGTAGATGGGTATACATTGGCGTGGTAGTGGTATAGGTATAAATACCGTGTTACGTATATAGAGTATTCTGATATGTGTTTCGAGTCTCACTCAAGCTTGAGTGGGTATACTCTAAGTATATTGTTATGTATGTCTGTAGTTTGCGTGTAGTACCATGCATATAGCGATGTTTGATGTATGTATAGTGATAAGACTGTTTGTGCCTGGTTGTGTTACGCACATGATTGTGGGTCGCTATACCAGTATATAGTTATAGGTGTTGGTCTTGAGGTATAGTTATTTACTAAAGACTTGCATGTGTGAACGTATGTGTGCTAGCTAAACTAGGTGTGTAGATGTGCTAAGTATATAGTGGTATGATTGGTATATATGAATGAAATGTTAGCGTGTGTGGGTGTGCACCATGCACGGGTAAGTATGTGCCTAGTTATAAGTTTTGGTGATTATGATATGTGTGACGTGTCGTGAGTATAGTTATAGGGTCGTATGTGATGTGAAGTTATGGTGAAATAATTGCATGCATTTGAATGACTATATATTGTGAAATTATAAAAGTGGCGAATGTATATTAGAATTAGTAAAACTTGATTTAATAATGGAATGGTGTGACTACATGTGTTGATGTGTTTGGTATTGGATGTATACTAGGAAATATTAGGGAGTAGTATACCCATGTTTGTTTTGTGCATAGGTAGCTATCTATACGTAGAGCAATGATTGTATTTGCTAGTGTGAGCCTAATCTTATGTGAGTATCTGAACTATTGTTTGTGCTAGGTAAGTAGTAGTTATATAAGGGATGTGTGTGTGTGTCTATATATATATATATATATATATGCATGAATATATACATGTTAGCAGAGTTATTGTTTGACTACATAGTGCATGTATAAGCATTTGTAATGACTATACCTGGTTGAATTATTGTGTGATGTGATCAGGATAGCTACTAGTCTGGCTAGAGTTATATTTATAGTTAGAAAGTCCGATGACGGACTTTATTCTAAGGTGGGGAGGATGTAACGGTCGCTTTCCGATTGTACCTTTTTCGTGCATGTGTTGTTGACCGTGCACGTATTTGTTTTAGACTTTGTTTGTTTTTTAACACTATGGTGTGATATGTCGTTGTGATCGTATCTGAGAGTATTAAATTGTGGCACTAATTTGGAACGACATTTCTCGGGTCGTTCTCCCACGATTTGATCTTATTCGAAGAGACGTTGTGATTTTCACTTTTGACGTGAAACGTTTCTATTTTTAGTTTCGTCACTCGACGTCGAAATTGAGATCCGTCTTCTTAGTTTCCTTTCTCTCCTCGTTCTGAACACCCCAATATTTATTCCACAATTTTTGGATTTCATTTGACCTATTTTACATTTTTAGCAAAACTTATAATATTTTTAACTACTAAATTTTAAAGTATTTTCGACCCAATATAATTTCTATTAGATTATAACTCTTCAAAACATTTTTGACCAAATCCTAGCCCCTTGGACGCACCCCTATTGCTAGAGATATAATGTGGGTGAGTTTTTGGGTTTAACATTGATTAAAAAGCAATTTTAATTCAAATTAAACCCTAGACTTGGTCAAACTCATCTACACTATATATATGAGGCTTAGGATACCCTTTTCCCTCAAGCAATCAACCCTAGCCGTCACAAAAACCCCCCAAACTTTCGCATTGCACTTGCGACGTTCGTCGCAACCGCAGCTCGCAGTCACCCAGTGCCCGACCGACGAAAAGCCACGCATCCGCCCGGTCTGACCGAGGGCCTCCCCCGCATCCGCATTGCTCTGCACCGCTGCAGCCGCCCGCTTCGCAAGCCCCCGCATTCGCTCGGTCTGACCGAGAGAATCCCCCGCATTCCGCCCCACTCCGCACCAATTCGCCTCGCTGCTGCATTGCAAACCACGCACCCCGCTACGACCGAGAGCCTCGCCTGGTCTGACCGACCCGCTCCCCCGCTCCGCACCGCTCCCCACTCCGTTGCAACCCGCTTCGCTTCAACCGCTCCGCACCCCGTGCCCGACCGAAGGATTTCTCAGCAGCGGCCCGCTGTGACCGACGCCCCCGCTCCACAACGCGCTCCACAGCGCTGCGACCGACCCGCACCCCGCATTCTCTCGGTCTAACCGAGAGAATTCTCCGCAGCGGCTCGGTCTAACCGAGAGGAGTTCGTCGCAACGTCGCAACTTTCGCACCACTTGCCTCTGTGGGCCCCCCAAGTTCTACAGAGGTGTTGTGGGTCCCCCATTGGCCCCTAGCACTACTGTGGGTCCCACCTAGGTGTCTCCTCTTTGTGGATTTACCGGCTACGACGTTGCGATATGTCGTAGCCCTTCGTCGCACGTCCTAGCGTTGGAATCTTGGTTCATCATTCTGGTTGCTGCCCAGACTATTCGAGCGAGGAATCTGATCTGGAAATTGGACTAGGAGCGCGTTCTTATAATCCAACCCCTGGCGTCACTACCCGACGCCAGTGTAGCTTTCGCGTCATGTTGAGGCAACGTTTTGCACCCCTAGGACCCCCAACCACAGCCTGTTAATCAAGACTAAAATTGATGTTTTTAAGTTGTTTTAAATTCACTAATCAAGATTAATAATATGGGACTGTAGGCTGGTGGACTTGTCACATAGGTTGTTTGTGACTTGTGGACTTTTGGACGGTGTTTTTCAGACGTCAGATTTGCAGGCAAGTGAAACTTGCCAACTTTTGCTTAGGGCCATGTTTTAGGCCACGTCCTAGTTTTTAGTGTAAAAGAGACTAGACAGTGAAATGATAGCTGTTTAGGCGCAACTTTAAGATCTAGCTTGGCAACGAAGCAAGATCTGTCACCCTGCCATGTCATTCATGCATTGTTGCCTGCCACGTTTAAATTCCTTATCTGTACGCACTTAAACTATCATCTGCCATGCATTGCATCCTACATGTCATTCAAGTTTGGATGTTGCATTCGTAGCACACGCTACAATACTTGTACTTCCTTGTTCAGGCTAGGTGCACCCCTATGCCATAGTGAAAAACACTTCCTAGCTCGTGATCCAGAAGCGAGCATTCCGTGTTCGGGGGTAAGGCCCTGGCTCGATACACGTGGAGGGGTAGAGATAAGCGATCACTTGAGCTTAGGAGTTGGCCCGATCAGCCACTCTAGCCAAAAGGCGTAATCTCTGTGCACGACGTGCTTACTAGACTTGTCCTTGTCCTTGTGTTTGTTCTTGCAAAACTTGATATCCATGCCATGATTTAAATGCAAATTGTCATGCCATACTCGTACTTTACGTTACTTGTTGCACTCATGCTATATCTGCCATGTCATTGCATCATGCTAGAACTGCTAGGTTGCTCACTTTTACTTTCAGTTTCCTTGCACAAGTCTCTTGTAGACTTGCTGACATGCGCCCCTTGCTCTTTTGGGTGTCACATGTTAGACCCTGAGTCAGAGACCGTTGTTGAGGGCGTGGTAATTGCTGACGCTGACGCTGAGCCCAAGTCTGTCCAGGATGAGTTTGTGGATACCGGTGACCATTCTTAGTGACACTGCTGAGTTTTCTTTTTATTTTAGGGTTGCTGTTAGTTATCGGTGTGTGACACCTTTACTTTGTACGTTGTACTTTTGTTGGCCATGTTTGGGCCTTTAGACTCTTTTTTCTTTTCAGCCTGGTGGCTTTTTCTGCGATGTTGGAACTTATTTTATGGATATTCTGAGATTGCTTTTTGTCTCATTTCCTTTATTATTATCTTTGTTTTCGTATCGCATTTGCAAGGACATGCCATTTGAAGTTTATTGCTGCTTATCAGGCTTGTAGCTTCACTGCTTCAAGTCTGAGCGGACCTACTCACGCCTTTCCTCCATATTTTTGGGAAGCGGGGCATGACAGTAAGACACTGAAATACTCTAAATAGCATGGCAAAAGTAATAAGAATCGTGATAGCTGCAGAGGCTATAAGAGATATTATCATATGGAATGTATCTAGTAAAAGGGGAAAAGAAAGGCGGAAAAAGTAAAAGCATGCATGCAGGCATACCAAAACGTGGAAAATATGATTCTAAATGAAAAAAAGAAAATTGTGGAAAGATGGGCGGAAAATGAAAATAAAAAGGTGTAAAATGAAAGGAAGTATAAAAATGAAATAAAAAAGCGATAGCACTCATCCCACAAGATAAACACAGCAGTGTCCTCACTGCTGAGAATGCACGTGAAAGACGTGAAAATGAGGATATGGTGGGTGGGTGGAAAATAAAAGGAAAATAAACGAAAAAAGAAAATGTACAAATAAAAGGAAAAAATACAGATGCAGATGTATGACCTAATGCCTAAGATGCAAAAATATGGACAAACAAGCATATGATGCAAATGATGATATGATATAAATGGAATATATACAAATGGGATGAGATGGTGTATATGTTGATGGTGCAAAATGGGGCTCTCCCCCTAGTTATGCAAAAACAGGGCTCCAAAGAAACAAATGTGCACAAAATATAGTGGGGGAGAGACATGAGCAAACATAATATAAAGATCAAGGAGCGGCATCACCCTGGGTGGATGATGATGGGTCCGACTGTTGGGGACCAGATGATAGGACGACATGAGTAGGCTCTGACAAGTGTGTCGGCCGGTGAGTCAGCGGAAGATACAAAAAGATGTGCAAAAAATATAGTGGGGAAGAGACATGAGCAAAAATAATATAAATATCAAGCAGCCGCATCACCCTGGGTGGATGATGATAGGTCCGACTATTGGGTACCATATGATGGGACGACATGAGTAAGCTCGACAAGTGTGTCGGCCGGTAAGTCAATGGAAGATACAACTGGCTCAGAAGAAGGTAGGATAGATGTGTGTCGACGAGTGTGAGAGTGAGTGTGTCAACAACACGATTGTTCACTGGTGGTGCAACCGGCTCAACAGAAGAAGTGACATGCCATGCAGAAGCCTGAGAATGGGGCACAATGAGCGGTGTGGCAGTGACAGGAGGAACGAAGTCTGGCCTAGGAGGAGGGGCAGGTGCAAGTATAACAGTGGGTGTACGCTGGTGCCTACGAATTAATATCGAGAAGGCGGTCAGGTCCCGCTCAACTGACTCGTGAAAGGTGGCGACCAAGCTCGAGAGGGTGTCAAAGGCACGCCTCAAGAAAGCAACCTCAATCTCCACCGCAATAAGACGTGCGTCCATTGTGCGGGCGCTAGGAGGTGGGCGTGAACTGCTAGAAACCACCCCCGTAGCATGGCCTCGTGAAAGTGATCCACGTGGTCTGAACTGAAAGTCAGGGGAGGGTGGTCTAGCGGGGATCTCGACTGAAGATGCTGGGAGTGGAATGGATCCGAGATCCGGTGCAGAGGTAGAAGCAGCAGCATCATCAGAAAAGAGAGGCGTCGTGGCAACAGAAGTGGTGACAGACACCATGATGCTCTTGGAGAAAATAGCTGATGCAGGGACAGAATAAGTGCCAGAAAGTGAGGCAATGGACCCTAGAGTGATGGGAATGGAAGAGAGATGGTCCAAATGTTTAGATAATGTGCGGGCAGAGTCAATGATGGTGGGGACATCAGTAGTAGTATCCAAAATGGTAAAAAGAGTAAGATTAGGAGCAACGGATATAGACGTGCCATCATGTCCGGGTACAGAGAGACAAAGGTGGTGACCTCGGGGGAAATGGTGTTGACAGTCCTGGAGGTCCCAACAGTGGTAGTGGAAGTGGTAGTGGTGGTGGTGGTAGCACTGACAGATGTGTGGACAAAAGTGCTCCGGAGCGGGGCTGGCTGGATGGCAGAAATATCAGGCTCATCCTCCTTATCGGAACTGAGTACCAAGTCAAAGTTGTCCTCGATGATTGGTCCTCCTGGGCGCTCGAGGACATGGACGGGAGGGATAGGAAAAATGCCAGGGATGACCCATTCAAGCATGACCAGGTCGACCCGTGTGAGATCGGGGCGGGACATATAAAGATGGTGCTCGTGTTGAGCACATAATAGGTAGATCCAGTGACGCTCACCATGCGACCTGGTGATGTGCAAGCGAGCAAGCACACCTAAAGTCAGTCTAGTAGGCCCGGTAGGTATCGCTAAACCAGGTGGAAGTGCAAGGCCGAGTATAGAGGCGAAAATGGTGAAAAATCCGTCGCAACAGATATCGGCGGCGGCGTAGGCGGTCGTGATGAGGCGGTGATACAGCCAGTGTGCTGCGTTAAAGAGAAGGAATGGGTGTGAAGAACCGTCGAGGTGGCGTCACAGAGGTCAAGTCATCCCCATAAGATGGAAAAGCTCAGGACGGGAGAGTGTCCCGACCTCTGGCCTGGAGAAGAGCGTGGTGGCTAGGTGGCGCTGGGCGTAGCGGAGACAGGGGTGGACTATGGTTGAGGACTTAGCCCTGCTAAAGCTATAGCCTCGGAGGCCAATGATACGACGCCAAAACTGCTCGGCGTCAAACGTGGTGAGCTCGTAGTCGGGGGAGTAGACTGACTCTTCTTGAAAGGTGATACTCGCAAGTGTACGAGGTCGGTAAATAATATACCCGGTAAGTACAGGATCGTATCCACAGAGACGGAACTAATCTGCAAATTCACACAAATAGTCAAAGCATGTAAAGAATGGTTGAGGGTTCTAACCACCCTATGATGGTGAATTCTTGTTTGAAAAGATGGTTTATCTAAGTACCCTAGAGTTAGGGTAACGTTCTAAGATTTGGATGCAAGGGGGGAGAGAGTGCGGGTGTTGAGGATATCAGTAGGATTACTAAATTTCTCTGCTAAATGTTAATTCCATGATAACTTGATCACTCATCCATGTTAATGTACGAGGATCGGGAAATAAATCAATTAAGCACATATGGGGTGCACCAAAGGTAATTGCTAATTGAGTTCTTCCCCTAACTAAAGCTCATGAATCACTCTCACACCCATTTCATGATATGTGAGAGTAGTGCATGTAGGTTGTGTTGTGCATCACACAACCACCGTTCTGTGGCCCCTTTCGGGTAATGCACGATTCGATAAACGGATTACAACTCAATTAGCAAGTTGGGTTATTAGGTGAATTAAACTTCTAAATTACGAAATATGGATTGAATGGTCTTGCATTCATTTCAAGATATGCAATACCCATTGGATACATAGATGCAACAATTACGAAGCACCACCGTTCTGTGGCTTCTCCATGTATAGTATCAAATCCAATTAATCATAATCTTATTTCACCCAACAACATGTACTAACAAAGGGCTGCTGAAAATTAACGTTAGCAAGGCAATCAAGACATCCTACATCAATCCAAAACACACACACAATGAATTTAGCCTAACATATCAAGAATAGAATAAACACTCAAAGAAATAGACATAGTTCAATACAAGAAACGAAAGCAAATGTATAAAAGCAAGCGGGTTGGAGATTTGTCACCAAATACAAGCCTCCTCGATCTTCAATAAATCTCAGTACATCAAAAACGAATTCAGAAAACTCCAAACTCTTCAAAACCCTAATCTCCTTCTTAAGGAATAAGATGGCCTAAAAATAGTAAAAGGTTAAGTAGTGTTTAGAAAAACCCGTTTCTCGCAACCCAAATTTTGGGCGAAAACCCCCAATCAGTCGACTGCTGAACAAACGACAGTCGACTAATGACAGGCGACTGTCATTGCTTCCAACGTGAGACAGGCGACTGTCTTGAAAATCACAGTCGCCTATGCAATCCACAGAATACTGTCTTTTGTTCTTCAGTCGCCTGCTGCATAAGCGTCAAATTAACAGAGAGTCGGCTCTTTTTGCTCCCTCAGGCATCTGGAAAAGCAGTCGACTGATTCGAAGATAGCATGCGATTGTACAATATTACAGTCGACTGTCAATCCTCTTGCAGGCGACTGACAATCCTCTTGCAGGCAACTGTCATTGGGCTTCAGCTTCTCCAGCTCCAGTTCCTTAAAGGCAGGCGACTGCTGTTGTTTTGGCAGTCGACTGTTGGGTTGCCCAGGCGACTGTCATTCCTTCTACATGCGCCTGTTTTGCACTCCTCTTCGTTAGTTGATTTAGTCCCCTTCGGGACACCTGAAAAATCCAAAAAAATCAAAAATCGCTAAAAATATAGTAAACATTTATAATGCTTTGGAAGGTGAAATTGTGCCAAAATAAAATCATATGCTCACAAATGATGAATTAACGTAAATGTAGTTAAAAGAGCATGATTCCAAGGATTATGTGCATAAGATGAAATGATTATGGGGCTAAAATATGCAATATTCAATAATAATCACACCACCAACTAGCGTTTTGCTAGTCCCTAGCAAAATAAGTGACCAATCCCAAAATACAATGTTGACTCCATTCATGGATTATTGGCGACACTAAGGGGTGACACTAAGGGGTGTTGAAATCATATATATATATATATATATATATACACACACACACACACACACACCTAAAATGTACCTAAGAACGTGCGCAGGCAGAATTACCTGCGCACGCCCCCTCTGTTCGGTGTTTTAAGTATTTTTTTTGAATTTTTTTCAATAGCTAGATATACTTGTTATGAAGCTCCCCACAAAATTTCAGGTCAAGCTGACACCGTTTGAGCCTCCGTTCATCGATTTCAAAAACGTTGCGCAAAACTGTCCAGAACGTTTTTGAAATCAATGAACGGAGGCTCAAACAGTGTCGGATTGACCTGAAATTTTGTGGGGACCTTCATAACAAGTATATCTAGCTACTGCAAAAAAATTTCAAAAAAATACTTGGAAACACAGAACAGAGGGGCTGTTTGCAGGTAATTCTGCCTGCGCACGTGCGCAGGCACAGTTGCATATATATATATATATTGGTGCGCTGACAGCATATGGATTTCCTGTGATGTCAGGTGTTTTGTGCAAATATCGTCCCCTTTACTCAACGCCTCTCTCGTGACTTCATCATCGCATTTGGCAGGACTTCGTAGCTTGCGCTCTCCTCCCTCCAGCTTCTCCTTGCGATCTCCTCCCTCAATCTCTTCTCCACGCCGAACCACTGGCCTCCTTTGATCCATCAAATTCGAAGCTCCATCTTCATATTCCCAGCGGCCTCCTTGGATCGAAGCCTTAGCTCTGCCCCCTCCTAGCCTCCATCGCTCCACCCGATCCCTCTATCTCCAAATTTCCAGCGGCCTCGTGTGATCTAGGGCACAGCTCCTCCCCTCGCCCAGCCCTAGCTCCGTCGCTCCGCCCGCTCCAGCCCTAGCTCGCCCCACCGTCGTTTACAGTTTCAGGTGAAATTTTTGTTTTTTTCTTTTATTTGCATTCAGTTTCCTCATTTCCCCTCGTCATTTGCCCTTGTGTGTTAAAATCCGAGTTGGGAATCGTGCTCCCTAGTTGGTTCTTTGATGGGTAGCTGTTAAATTTGCTTCATTTCAAGCTTTTTCTCTTGTTTTGTATGCAAAGATGGGATCTTTTGGGTTTTGGGTGATGGATTCCTTCATGGGTTCATTTTAGATTCTTCTGCTGATAGAGCTTAGATTTTGAGGAGTTGTGTTCTCGGTAGATAGACAGACATGGGTTTATTAATTGCCCTTGTGTGTTGTTTATGGCTTGAGCTTGAGCTTGGTGGGTTTTTTCTGAGATCCTTTCTTGAATGCAAGTGTGTGCTCAGAAGACAGTAATGAGGATTTTGTTTGAAAGTGATTGCCAAAAAGATAAAGATATTGGAAATCTCTTGCTATTCGATAGAACTATGACGCACGCACACACACACACATTGAATTAATTGGCATGCTAAACTGCGAATATATATTTTTAATAACGACAAATCCCATGTCAAACCAACTTTCTACATGTATGGTCGTATCATTATAAGCTTGGCATTCCTGTTATAGATACAGTTTCCTAGCTAGTTTGCATTATTTTTTTGCAGTTATTACGATGCATACAATTGAATCACACTTAAAATTCAGCTATACCATGTTTAATTGTGTAGTATGGATTAATATATGTCGGAATGACGATAAAGTTTATTAATGCAGAATGGATGTACCAGCACCTGCTTCTCCTAATTGATGTTATGACGGTGCTCTTGATTTGCCATTGGACTTTGAGATGGATCCATTACTGGTGGCAGAAAATAGTCCAAGTAATAGAAATGACCTCAATAGTTCCACTGCTTCGAAGCCAGATGTTGGAATGAAATTTGGGAGCCACGAAGAAGCATACGACTTCTATAATGCGTATGCATTATTGGTTGGCTTTGGTATTAGAAGAAGCACTACTAATTATGGTCGGAATGGAGTAGTGCAAGATAAAAAATTTGTTTGCAGTAAGGAGGGACAAAAAACACTCAGTGATAAAAGGGAAGTGGGGAAGATGGTTAACCGGAGGAGAGATACACGAGTCGGATGCATGGCCCTTCTGAAGATAAAATTATGTCCGGACAACACATGGGTTGTTATCGCCATTGTTGAAGCACATACTAAACATGAGATGATTAGTCCAAATAAGGCCAAGATGCATAGATCGTAACAGCAATATCATAGAACGAAAAGAGTTAAGAATCTTATTGATAGTATGACCGGAGAAGGTGTCGCCCCATCTGTTATAACTCGCGTCATAAATGCGACGAGTGGAAGTACTGATGAAGCAGTTACAACACACCAGTGTATTGATCATATTAGAGCCAAAAGAAAGAATAATATCAGACGTGAGTGTGTGGCGATTATTCAACACTTTGTGAGTAAAGCATCTAATGACCTAGAGTTTTATTTTACAATGGAGGTCGATATCACAGGAAAATTGAGAAGTGTATTTTGGGCCGATGGAAAAGCAAGAGCAGCGTATTTGAAATTCAGTGATGTGGTGGTTTTTGATATGACTTATAGAACAAATAAGTTTAATTTACCATTTGCTCTATTTACAGGTGTTAACCATCATAGGCAATCCACATTGTTTGGATGTGCATTATTGGCTGATGAGTAGGAAGACACCTTTGTATGGTTGTCCCAAGAATGGTTGAAGTGTATACATGGAATGGAGCCCAACGCCATAATTACTGATCAAGATTATGCAATATGTAATGACATTCATATTGTTCTGCCAAAAACCTGGCATCGTTATTGTTATTGGCATCTACAAAAGCATATACCAGATCACTTGGCTAGCTTATGTTCGCTTTATGGAGAGGAATTTCATGAATATTATAACATGTGGTATTGTAGCGATACCATAGAAAAAAGCAACAGAAAGTGGGTTGAGTTGAAGGAAAAATTTAAGATGAATGAGAACGATGAGGGTTGGTTGCAAACAATGGATACATATCGAGATCAGTGGGTCCCTTGTTACTTAAATGACATATTCTTTGTGTGGATTAGTTTAAGTTAAAGAAGTGAGTCAATTAACGCTTTCTTTGATTCCTTTGTTCATTCAAACACACAGTTGCCGGAATTCGTGGCACAATATGATAAATCTATTGATCATCGGCGGGCTAGTGAGGCGCATGAGGACTTTATAACTCTCAATTCAAAACCTCATATGCACTTATTCCACCCGATTGAGGAACAAGCCGACGAGTGCTATACAAGAATGATATTTGATTTGTTTCAATATCAATTGAAAAGGTGTGGAAGTCTTTTTCGAGAGGAGTTGCGACAACCAGAAAATGTTGTTTTGTATAAGGTTGGGAAGCGGTCAATAGAGAAAAACAAGTGAAAATCAGTTGTATATGACCTCAATGTCGAACCTCAATTGATTTGCAATTGTAAAATGTTTGAGACAAGTGGGATATTATGCAAGCATATATTATATATCATGCAACATCTACAGATGGAGAGCATACCTAGTTATTTCATCCTACATCGATGGACCATTATGCGCGGCATTGTAATATTGGAGAAGATAATATCGTGACGGGTAATAGTGAAGAGCAAGTTAATTTATTGCAATCGTGGGCCTTAAGAGCAAAGTTTAATAATGCGCTTGAAAGGTCATTCAAGTCGACTGATCGGATGAGACGGTTGGATGTTGTGTTGGAAGAATATTTGAAAGAAGATGATGAAGAATTTGGCCAAAGTGGGGTACAATGAATGGAAACTACCACTCAAGAAGGAAGCTCCCATACGGTTGATCATATTCCATAGATTTATATCCGTGATTCTGTAGGACCTGCGAGGACAAAAGGCCGGCCACTGGGTGCAAGTCGATTTAAATCAAGTATGGAGGAAGCTCAAGAGAAAAAGGACAAACAAAAGCGTGTGTGTGTGGAAGATGTGGACAACTTGGGCATTATAGATCAACATGCACAAATCCACCGTCAAATATTGCCACAAAAATTGAGGTATATCAAATTTTTATAATACAATCGTACTTTCATATGGTTCAATCACTATGTCTAAAAATAACTTTTTTGGTTTTGCAGAGATGCTAATTCTCAAACTGAAAATATGAAATTCGCGCTGACAATATGAAGACGATCACTTTGATGTTTTTTTTGTAATAGCAAGGGCATGTCTGTCACCCTCACACTCAACTTTTATTACACACTTCTCTTTTGTTTGGCAGTGCAGATGTATAGTGCATGGCTGCAGTTTTGGTTCACTTACAGTTCCACTCCTTGAAGAATTATGTGTTGTGTTGTTTTAGCTTTCAGTTCCACTCCAGTTTAGTGAACAGTTCCACTGCAGTTTAGCTTTCAGTTCCACTCATTTAAGCATTCTTCAGGATTTTTTTATCATATATGTGTAAATGATGTTTGGCAATACAAGAGTTTTAGCTTTCAGTTCCACTTTCTCTTATGTTTGGAAATGCAAGTGTATATGATGTGCACTCCGTGGGTTTGAAGTTACTGCTCTAGTTCCTATATATTTAATAAGGTGATGATGATTTGCCCTTCATAACGAGTGATAGAAACATTATATAATAACACGTTTCTTGCTTGCAGGTGTATATGATGTGCACCTTGCGCTCTCCTCCCTCCAGCTTCTCCTTGCGATCATAGAATAATATAATGTTTTTATTACATGCATACAACTTACAAATAACAATAACTCACATTTCTAGATCTAGGTTGTCGCTGCATGCAGGTGGGATGATCGCGACATGGATGGTCGGCGTCGGATTTGCGAGCCGCGGTGGTTGGCGTTGAAAGGTGGAGGTTGGGCTGCTGGTGGATGCAGTGACCGGCGCCGAAGGTAGCAGCGTTGAGGGGCGAAGGCGTGGACGGAGTCGCATGGGTAGGTTGATGGGTTGAGGGAGAGGGCGACGACGGAGTGCGTCGGAGACAGCGCAGAGTGGCGACAGCGGCGGTTGCAGTCTGGAGAGGTTCACTGGGGTTTGAAGGGAAGATGGAGGCGGGGCGATGCGTCGAGGGCTGGGTCGTGTGAGAGAAAGATGGAGGTTCATATGGGGTCGGGGTTCGTTGCAGGCGGGGTCAGGCTTTACGGGCTGCAGTGACGACGGAGTGCTATAGTCGAAAGGTCGTTAGAGCTTGGAATGGAGAAGATGGTCGGAGGGCTGTTTGGACGTCGGAGTGGTGATGGCAACAGTGCGAGTGAGATGGGTTTTGGAGGGTGGTGCAAGAGTTGGTCGATGTGGCGGTCAGAGTTTGAACGGGACAGGGAGGTGGTCGACGTTGGTGGTGGCAAGTTCGGAGTAACGGTGAGCGGTTGCGAGGCTGTGGGGATCAGTAGTGGCTGGCTGAAGAAGGTTGATACGTGGGGTTCTGTGGAGGGGAAGTGGATGACGGGGAGAGGAGGGTCGTTGGAGATGGGTTTGAGGAGCGAGGTGTTGGACGCGGCAGCGCTTGGAGTAAGCTGCGAAGGAGGGGAGATCGAGACGTGGGGTTACTGGGGATGCAGAGGCTTGTTGGTTGTCGCTGGGAGGAGGAGGATGTCAAGGTTTATGAATACGTAGACGGAGAAGAGGGCGGCGATGAGTCTTGAAGGGGAGGGGAGAAGATCGTGTGGGGTTGGGGACGTGGGGATAGACCGTTGCACAGGTTGTTACGTGGATGCATTGGTTGTGGGCGAGGGGATTTGCGGTTGAGATCTCGTCGGATCTATGTACATGTGTTGAGGCTGTGGGTGAGTTCGTTGCGGATGGTGAGATGTTGGGAAGTTGGGATATTAGTTTTAGTATAGAAGTTATTAATTTAAATTGATTAGAGGAAAAGACTTAATTAAGATATTGGAAAATTAGTTAAAATAATGATTTGATAAGATTTAATTATGGTATAGCAAATCTTTACTTGGGATATTTTAGTTTTTATTAAACATATTAGGATTTATTAATATCTATAAGATATGACCAGATATTAGGAAAATCAATATGGTTAAAATGTTCGGATTGTTACAATTTTGCCACTACACATTAACGGTATACAAAAATGATGAAATTAGTGGAAGCGCGATCGTGAAGTCGACTGGATCACTAATACGGTAACAGATCATGCGTTCAGGCTACGACAATTAATTAATAAAATCATAACACGAATAATGACATAGTTCAATATATCAATAATGCACGTACGAAATACGTATGTTAAATACCGGTCGTTACAGAGTAGTATGAGGAAAAGAAGATGGGACGAGGAGACGTCGATGATAGAAGGATTCGATTGGGATAGGGGATGTGGATGAGATGGTGTAGTCAAGCACGTAAATGTGGCGGAGCGAGTATATTTTCTAGTCGGAGAAGGAGCATAATTACTCACTGTGCAAAACTTGCTAATTTTTTTGACCCATTGTATGCTTGGACGAATTTGGTGAAGTAGAACAATTTTTACTCAACGAGCACAACGGGCCAAACTTTTGTCTGTTGTATGCATGGATCAATTTACCATGCACAACTGAAATTACTCAACGCACACAACGGTAGTCCCAAGTTTTTGCTCACCGCGCAAAACTTGCTAATATTTTTGACCCGTTGTATGCTTGGATGAATTTGGTGAAGTGGAACAATTTTTACTCAACGAGCACAATGGGCCAAACTTTTATCTGTTGTATGCATCGATCAATTTTCCATGCACAACTGAAATTACTCAACACACACAACGATAGTCCCACGTATTTTGCTCAATGCGCAAAACTTGCTAATATTTTTGACCCGTTGTACGCTTGAATGAATTTGGTGAAGCCGTTGTATGCTTGGATGAATTTGGTGAAGTGGAACAATTTTTACTCAAAGAGCACAACGGGCCAAAATTTTGTCCGTTGTACGCATTGATCAATTTTCCTTGTCCTACTGAAATTACTCAACGCACACAATGGTAGGCCCAAGTATTTTGCTCCTGCACAAAACTTGCCAATATTTTTGACCCGTTGTACGCTTGGATGAATTTGGGGAAGTGAAACAATTTTTACTCAACGAGCACAACTGGCCAAAATTTTTGTCTGTTGTATGCATCGATCAATTTTCCATGCATAACTGAAATTACTCAATGCACACAACGGTAGTACCAAGTATTTATCGCCGCGCAAAACTTGCAAATATTTTTGACTAGTTGTAAGCTTGGATGAATTTGGTGAAGTGGAACAATTTTTACTCAATGAGCACAACGGACCAGACTTTTGCCCGGTGTACGCATCGATCAATTTTCCTTGCACAACTGAAATTACTCAACGCACACACCGGTAGTCCCAAGTATTTTGCTCACCACGCAAAAGTTGCTAATATTTTTGACCCGTTGTACGCCTGGCTGAATTTGACGAGGTGGAACAATTTTTACTCAACGAGCACAACAGGCCAAACTTTTGTCTGTTGTACGCATCGATCAATTTTCCATGCACAATTGAAATTACTCAACACACACAACGGTAGTCCCAAGTATTTTGCTTACCACGCAAAACTTGCTAATATTTTTGACATGTTGTAGCTTGGATGGATTTGGTGAAGTGGAACAATTTTTACTCAACGAGCACAACGGGCCAAACTTTTGTCTGTTGTACACATCGATCAATTTTCCATACACCACTAAAATTACTAAATGCACACAACGGTAGTCCCAAGTATTTTGCTCAACACATAAAACTTGCTAATATTTTTGACCAATTGTATGCGTGGATGAATTTGGTGATGTGGAACAATTTTACTCAACGAGCATAACCGGTCAAACTTTTGTTTGTTGTACGCATCAGTCAATTTTCCTTGTACAACTGAAATTCATCAACACACATAACGGTAGTCCCAAGTATTTTGCTCACCGCGAAAAACTTGCTAAAACATTCAAGGTCAGCCTTTATAGCGGAATTTGCCAGTGTTGGTTGTCAAAAAACGTCATATTGTTCCTAGTCCATGATCATACAATAATGCAAGGGCTCCTGTGAAACAACATGGCATTGCCCGTGAATGAACAGTATTTTGTCCGCGGTGAGCAATTACTCAACACTCAAAATCGCCAAACATTCGAATTACTCTACACGCAAAACGGTTTTTTTGCGCTGATCATCTTTCGTCGCTGTAAAATGGTTGCACAATTCACTCCAAATCTTCACGTGGACCTAAGATCTGGATTTCTGTTGACATATTATCATGCCCTAATAATGTTTCTATCTGTTAATTATTGCAAACTAAATTCAAATTTCTCATGATATCTGTTTTTTTTCCTTGCCATAAATTTATTCACAATAGTTTTCTTGTTCTCATGATCATCTTTTAACATCTTTATGTAGATTCTTCCATGCGACAGAGTCCGATATTTCATTGTAGCTCCTGCTTAGCCCAAAAATGTGCTACTCTCAAGCGTAAGAGTCCGTGCAAGTAATATAGATCTGGGAGTCCAGATGTGGAATCCTTAAAAGAAAATCTGTTGCAACCACAAAGCTCAAATCAAATAGGGATTAAACGTAAAGAGACCAACCACTTTTGATGATGATGGATTGAATGCGGCTTGATTGTGGTTTTTTTAATTTATGGACAATACGAGCAAACGAAAGTTTCGTTTATGTAAATATCTATAAGAAGTATGCACATGACATGGGTTCATTAGGGTCCATGATTTATATTAATTTGGTTGATTAAAGATAACTCAATAATATCTCTTTTTGAGAGAAATTCATCGGAAAATACCCTTACTGGGGATTAAAGCACAAAATCGAATAAAGTTGTTGCTAAATCAATAATCTTTTAAATATAAGCGATAAAACTCCCTTTTGGGGAGATCAAGACTCACCCTTGTGAGGCGATCATCAACTCAATCACGTTCTTGTAAAAGATGAAGAGGAGATTTTAAGTAAAGATTATAACTTTATCAACGTCAACAATTATAGCATGAAGATTCAACCAAACAAACACACATCATGTCCCCTAACTACACCATATCATTCACAATCAGAATTTGGCCACACATACTGAAAATAACAAAGGGATTCATCATATTAAACATGGTTCTAATCAATAGAAGTAGATGGAATTGAAAGTAAATAATTAAGTTCAAGAGATATCACCAAAATACTCCTCTTTTTGCCTATGAAACCTCTTCTTCTTCCTCTAAAAGCTCTCTGAAAATCCCTCAGATTGTTATCTATAAACTCAGAAAATTACTGCAAAAAACGCCGCCAAAATCGCCCTTTTACAGCTCTAAATACGCCAAGAATACACCAAAACCATAGAATACGCTTACATAATAACATTACGGGCTTGAGGTCTTAACGGGTTCAAACCCCGCTAATATTTCGAATCAAACCCGCTATCTCTCGTTGGCGCAAATGTGGGCCGCTCATCCAAGCGGGATGGATCCTGGGAGTGCCACGTGCGCTTTAATCATCGTGCTCCGCCCGCTTCGTTCGTTCGCTCCGCGCCCGCTTCACTCTAAGCCATTGGATCGCACAGTTACTCACCGAGATTACGCCACGTCGCCTCGAAATGCCGCTCTCCGCTTCGCCACTGAGGGATGAACGCCGTCTGCACGATCGAGATCGAGCGGTCTGTGTTGGGCCACGTCGCCCTCAGCGGATTCGAATTCGAATCGCGTTCACTGATAAATGCGAGCCGTTGGATGCAGCGGAGATCAGCTCGATGTATGCCACATGGGTCTTCAAATACGCCTCCGTTTTCTTCATTCGCAAGTGGCTGCGAGTGTCCGATCGGAGATCGACGGATAAGAAGAAGCCACGTCAACCTCTTCTGGGTGCGCTATTGATGCCGTTGGTTGCAGGCGGGAAAGCATGGGTCGCCGCCACGTGGATGCCAAGATCGGTGCGCATACGGCTACAGCCGTATTTTGAAGTATTTCTTCCGTATTTATCCATTTAATTGGTATTCTGCATTCAAACATTCACAGTAATTAGCACAGATCTCAGAAAAATACAAATAAATAGTTGTTGGAATCGTGAGATCGAGATCTAGCTATGAAAAATATAAAAATGCAGCAATGCTCAGCAAAACTCAGATTTTGTGCATAAATCAATGATTTGCTCTAATAAAGGATGATATGCAATATACGAACGTATTAGAGACCAATTAAGCATCATTTACACACAAAATATCACGAGATGAGGGGTTACATATGCAATATTCAAACCGAATCAACTCCGACCGTTAAGAGGAAGACGAATGTTTTGGCTAAAGGGTATTTTCGGTATCGACTTTATGTATAGATAAAAACGATTTGTGCACACGAAGTAATTTGCCCACGATCTGTGCACGGATCAATTTCTCATGTGCGGAAATCAACTCCCTTGTTGTGAGTGAGGGAGGCTTTTGGCCTCCCCACCACTTTATCCATCCATTACTCCCCACTTATTGGAGTAATGGTGACCTTTGGCTTCTATGCCTCTTCACATTCCATATGAGATTATAAATATAGAACCATGGCTCTTTGCCATGGTTACTCTTTTCTCTACATATTAGAACACGTTATCATCACCGAAGCTCTCATTTTTTGAGCTTTCTCTCTCGTATCCCCTCAAAATTAACCTCCTTCGCACGAAGGAATCTATTGTTGTGGCGAACCGGCTTGCGTCGAACCGTTGCGGCAATCTTTTAGGCGTATCGGGAGCAGGAATTTAGATCTACGGATTTTTTATTACGATCGTCCCTAGATCTTTGATCTAGAGGTAAAACTTATCGATTCCGTAGATAATTAAAAATAAATATTTTGCTATGATTTTACACAGCCTTTCTTTGGGCTTGTTTAAATCAGATATATTCTGATTAATACTCACTAAAAAGCAAAAAAAAATTTACCCAACCCGTTCATCCCACCCGATGACGGGCCCCCCCCCAGACGGGGGGGGCCTCTGATGCACCGCCAATGTACGGGGGCCACCATGGATCCGACCCCCCCCCGATCGGGGGGGTCTCTGTCGCCACCGCCCCCCGGACGAGGGGCCACTGTCGCCCCCCCCCCCCCCCCCCCGTCGGGGGGCCTTTGTCGTCGCGATGCCCCACCGACAAGAAGGCTCTGGCCGACGCTCCCCCCCCACGCGTCGGGGGGGGGGGGGTCTATGCGACGCCACCCCGCCGGGGGGCTCTGTCCAACGCCCCCTGACGGGGGGCTCTTTTCGACGTCCGACGGGGGCTCTGGCCTCTGCCCCCCCGACCGGGGGGGTCCTCTGCGATCTGCCCCACCAGAAGGGGGTTTCCTGTGCATCTGCCAAAGACAGGGGGGTTCTCTGAGCCGTCGCCGCTCCCCTCGGACTGTGGATCCTCCATTGCGCAGGCCGCTCTGGCTGTTTTACGTAGACAAGGGGAGAGGGTGGACATAATCTGTAAAATGAGGGGCTGTGGGCTTTTTGCATTCCTTAACCCTAAAGTATGTTTTTTGGGCTTGTGTTAAATTTAAATTTTACAGCCCATGCGCCTGCAGCCTAAAACTATATAATAAATTTGTTGGGATGTTTATTGGGCCTGAAGCCCAGTTCATAACAATAACAATTAAAATGAGTTTTATTTTGCTTATGGGCCTGCAACCCAAATTAGAATAATAATTTATTTTGTCTGCTTATTTGGGCCAGAAGCCCAGTTAATCAAATTGCAAATTAATATGATTATTATTTTTGCTATCGGGCCTGCTGCCCAGTATCCGCCTCTAGCCCACAGAACTTGCAGATTATATTATTTTATCTGCTACTTTTCAATTATTAAATCTCTTAAGCATTGGATAAAACATTAATTCAAGTTAAATTGGTTAAACGGATTCTGAGACTGCTCTGTCTTTAGTTACCTAACATAAAGATGAATGATGTTTCCCCGTGGTCCAATTAATCCTTTTTAACTTAAATAAAGTTGTTTTATCCAATATTTTGGCTTGATGATTTTTGTAATGTCTGTGATATTGTGCTATTATTATTTGCCTGTTGCATATATAACTGCGTGGATGTTTAAGTAAGTCAAAGTGTATTTTTAGGGATCGGACAATTTTTAGATACCCTTTTTATTATATTCCTTCTCTTTGTAATTTCTTCTTTTCTGAGAGAAATTCGTAGTGATGAATTTATGTATAATGCCAAAGACCGGTGTTATTACCAATGAAGATGGAGGAGATTGCATATATCAGGGACCTAAATAGGGTTTCCAACTTATATTTTTATTCTTCTTTATGGACTGTAATATGAACTTTGGACATTTTATGTTTTGGGTATCTGGCCGATCCCCGCATTTTTTCTTATTTATTTCTATTTTTAAGCATGATGTTTAATTATTAATACATGCTTATTTAAATTGCATAGATTAAAATGGCAAAATTGGCAAGCGTCGATTTCGAAGTTCTTAATGCAGCGGGAAAGAACTGTCTTAGCTGGCGAGTGGACGTGAAGTTCCACTTGCGTTCGATGGCACTTATTCTAGCCCCCGCAGTGGCTGAGACACCTGCTAACAGTGCCCCTGAAGTGGCACAACCATCTATCAGTTCTCCTACCGTTGTCTCCGACATAGATAAGGTGAAAGCCATTATCTATATCAGGAGACACATAGATCGGACTTTAAAGGCCGAATACTTAACGGCAGAAGATTCTTTAGAGTTGTGGCAAGCGCTGGAGGCACGTTATAAACATCAAATTGATGTAATATTACCACGTGCCAATTATGAGTGGGAAAACGTCAGACTTCATGACTATAAGTCCGTTGCTGAGTATACTTTGCACTTCATAATATTACCTCACGCCTGAAGTTGTGCGGTGAAGAAGTGACTGAGCATCGCATGTTGGAAAAGACATTTACCTCGTTTCACGAGAAAGATGCAATCCTCATGCAACAGTATCGTGAACGCAACTTCACGAAGTTCTCTGATCTGATCTCTTGCCTTCTTAGGGCAGAGCAGAATAGAGATTTACTGCTTGCCACTCATAATTTGCGCCCTGCTGATACTGCCTCAATCCCTGAAGCCCACCATGTTTCTCCACAGGAGTGGAAAAACAAGTAGAAGGTTAGATGGAACAAAGGGAAATGTCACGCCCCATTCTCACATATACCTATACGACGTCCCATAGCGGGGAAAAGAGAGGATGGAGCCTGACAAGCCGCGGTATACACCAAGCGTGTAAGGTAAACACACAATAAGCAGGCCACTGCGTATGCTGGGATCATACATCACAGATATATAAAAGAAAGAAGCAACAAACATAGCCATCACAAAGAGTACATATCCACAAAACCACATAACCAAAGAACGTACCACACACCAGCGTCAAGTACAAATGAACTGTCTCTAGTACATACATGAGAAGTGCTACAAGCCACCAACATATGACATAACTACAAAAGACAACTCATTCCCCACTCAACCCAACTCACACTACAAGACACATCCCAAAAGAGTGGTATACCCAAACACAAACCCACATCTAAGGAATCTCCTGTGGGAGACTCTGCTCTGGTGACCTCTGCTCAAGAACTGAAAAGTAAAATGAGCACGTCAAACGTGCCCAGTAGGAAACTAACTAGGGCATGAAATATCATTTAGGGTTATGAGTGTAACAGCAATAAGAGTACAAGCAACCAAGGTAAAAAGTACAACACACAAGTGTACAACAACAACAACACATATAGGGTTCATTAGTTAGTTGATGTTAGTGATATATTTGGAAGCATGGGTATCACCTAAAGATAAGGGCCTGGACCTCACCCCAAATGTGGGGTGAATATAGCACACGACGCAGTGGACATATGCACTGTACGCCGGGCCTCTCAGCTCCCCCGTCCCTGGCAGGAGTGAGGCTCTCCACATAGTAACACAACATCCGTGTATCCCCTCCACTCCCGGTAAAGGCGAGTGGGTGTAAGTATTGCATATCACATATCACTTTTCCCAACTTCTCAGTCCAGACTCTTAAAGTTAAGTTATACCCAACTTCCCCCATCCCAATACTAGGATGCTCACCCGCCTTAGAGCAGATCGAGACATCCCAGTTAACATGTCAGATATCATAATGTTCAATGACCATACACAAGTTGACAAAAGTATTACATTGCACAACATTTTAAAAGGCCAATTTTCAAGTTTTTCCAACTTCAAATTCATTTGGGCATTTTATCGAACATATGGCGTTCGTCATGTAAATGAGACATATCACACCATCAAATTTAGTAACAAATAGATTAACCAAACTTACATACATGTATCAACTTCATTCATGCATTTTGGAGTGAAACATTAGCAATATCACACACTTCCAACTGCACCCAACACCATTCAGCATACTGAAATTGCAAAATCAGCTAGAAAGACAGCATTTTTAACCCATTTCTCTTGTGAATGTGACAAAACTCAAAGAATACAAGTTGGAGATATTATAGTCATGGATTCACAGATAAAATTTCAGATACAAATATGCAGTATATGATTTATAGTGAATTATTTAGTCAATTGTGTCAAATCTGTTCTGCAGACAGATTTCTGCACCTGTCTTCAAAGCCAATTTTAAGCATTTTGGAGCCAGAATTACAACATATGAGCACTCTGATGAACATCTAGAAAAAATTCTTAAGTTTCAAACAAGACCAAAATCAACAAAATCCATATAGTGTGTAGGTAGTAGTGCTCGTTTTACTGAACTGTGTACAGCTTGACAGAATTTCAGACATCTTGCAAACAATGAATTTTTACTCCTATTTATTGAACTCAAAATATGACAAATTTTATATGAATTTGGGATAGGACTTCAATATCTATAGCTACGTATTTTTTCAGAGAGTGATTCCAACTACAGAAATTAAAATTGATGTGTAAACACACCTACAGAATTCTGTTTTTCAGGAGAGAGTGATTTGCTTGGAAATACATGGGAAAGATTGAATATTTGGGACTAAATCAAACAGGATACATGAAATTAAGATCATAAACAACTTAAATAACATGCTAAAATTCTCATATCCCTAAATAAAAATTCCCAAGCCATGGTTAGAATCCTACCTTAATAATCTCCTTCTCCTTTCTCTCTTCTCTTTCTCTTCTTTCTCCTTTCTTTCTCCTTGAAAAGCTAAAGTTTCCTTGAACTTTTTGGAAGAAAAATTAGGGTTTTGGGAGCCGTGATAAACTGAAAATGGAAGAGTGTGGGTTCGGCCAACCTAGGAGAGAAAATGGATAAGAATAGAAATAGGAAGAAAAGGGAATAAAGTGAAAGAATGGAGTAGAATCCTCCATGAAAATATCTAGTACTAGATTCTTCTTAGGATAACCATGCACACTCCAAAATGACTATAATACCCTTCCACAATTACCCCTCAAGTTTCAAGTATTTACAAGTTTGCCATTACTTTATATACACACAACTTAAGTGTGTACGTACAACAGCTTTTGACCAAAAGACCGTTTTGCCCCTGGCCTTTCTAAAAATTTACGAGTGTGCCATTAAACCCATCTCTTTTCACACTAGCCCCTCACACTCTAACTTACTCTTTCTAAATTTACAAGTTCGACATTTCTTTACACACCCACTTTTACTCCACACACACACTTCTACCCGTGTAGTCAAATGACCAAAATGCCCCTATATTTTTCACAAATTACATGACTGCCACGAGTCACATTCACGCCATATCCCTCTTATTAACTCATTATACTCTCTCTACTCGCGTGTAGAGGCTAACGTATCGGTCGCCGTATAGAGCTATACAGGCCATGACAGGAAAGCTGTAATAAAGACAGCTAGAGGAGCACCACCCTAGACCAACAATAACAACAAAGTGAAGAGAACCTTCACATGGAAGCGTAAGAACACTAATCCAGTGTCAATTCCTAAGAAGAGCTGTGAGGATAAATGCCATAAATGTGGCATGAATGACATTGGTCCAGAAATTGCCGCACTCCTCGGCACCTCCAAGATCTGTATCAGGCAAGCCAGAAGTCTCAGCCTGAAACAAACTTGGCGGCTGTTCAACCGTTCACCAAGTTCACTGCAAAAGATTTCAAAAATGACGACATGCTCGATTGAACCTTACCGTATATCTATGCATTTAAATTTCTGTAGCTTCATCTGTAGTTTGAATTAAAAGCACTTTTATTTGAATGTAAGTTTTTCATTTACTTAAATAAACTTTCTTTTGCTTATATATAGATGAAGTATGAGTGCCTAGTGGACAGTGCCTCAACGCACACTATCCTTCGCGATCCATGCTATTTTAATAGCTTAAACAAATATGACGGTCCTGTTATTACGATTTCAGGACTGTCCAACATAATCGAAGGATCTGGTGAAGCAAACATATTGCTCCCAAATAACACAAGACTTAAAATACAAATGCATTATTCTCTCCAAAATCTAATAGAAATCTCTTAAGTTTCAAAGATATTCGTTTTAACGGATATCATTTAGAAACTAGAGATGCAGAAAACATTGAATATATGTATGTGACTCGTCAAAAATATGGCCAGAAGTCCATCCACGAACAATTTAAAGGACTCCCGTCGGGTCTCTACCACACGTATATTCAACCAATAGAAGCCAATATGACTGAACACCAGAAGTGCCTTTCATTGCCAGAGTTTCAGCTCTATCACAATAGATTTGGTCACCCTGGATCAGCTATGATGCGTCGCATTATATCTGAATCCCGTGGACATAATTTGAAGAATCTGAGGATTCTTCAAAAGGATGAATTTCCATGTCCCCCTTGTTTTCAGGGAAAACTAATAATGAGACCCTCCCACCTGAAAGTGGGATTAGAGTCTCCTCGCTTCCTAGAGAGAATTTATGGCAACCTAGCTTTTCCAAAGCTATTGGCACAAATAATTAGGTTGCGTGCTCATTTCCCCGATAATCATATCAAGAAATTACGTCTTGATAATGCGGGCAAGTTCACTTCGTAAATCTTCGAAGACTATTGTCGGGCAACGGGTATTGAAGTTGAACATCATGTAGCTCATGTTCACACCCAGAATGGATTAGCAGAGTCTCTTATAAAGAGACTCCAATGGATTGCACGTTTATTGCTCATGCAATCCCAATTGCCTGTTGATGCCTGAGGTTATGCTATATTGCATGTAGCATCGCTGATTAGGATAAGGCCCTCAGGTGGCCATATATTATCCCTGATGCAGCTAGCATACGGTGCACCCCCAGATATCTCTCATTTGAGAGTTTTTGGTTGTGTGGTATATGTCCCAATAGCACCACATCAGATGACAAAAATGGGTCCTCAGTGTCGTCTTGGTATCTATATTGGGTTTGATTCGCCCTCTAGTATTAGATACCTGGAACCTCTTACAGGAGACGCATTTAAAGCACGTCTTGATGACTGTGAATTCGATAAGAAAAATTTTCCAAAACTGGGCACACAGTCTAAGAAGCCTGCCGCTTCAGAGACCATTTCTTGGGACAATAAGTATTTGTCTCTTTATGATCAGCATACTAACCTATGTGAAGATGAGATCTTAAAGATCCTTCACATTCAGAACACAATATACCTTTTACCGGATAAATTTACGGACAACCAGAAGATTGTTCGTTCACACGTCACTGCTGCCAATACGCCAGATAGGCTTGACATCCCCAAAGATGGATGCAATCCACCATCAGCAGAATTAGCTGCACCTCAATTGAAAAGAGGACGCCTGCCAAGTTCAAAAGATGAAGATTCCTGGTGATAATAAGATGATCCCTCCACAGAATGCTGAGCTCGGACTAGTGACCTCTCCTCTCCTTATTTCCCCTGCAGAGGAAACAATAAGAGAAACATCATTAAATTACGCACGTACTTGAGAGGTACTGGACAGATATAACACAGGCGTCGTCGACGATTTTGCGTTCGCTATTGCCGTTCACGTCGCTGAATACGACGATGACGTCGAACCACGATCTCTAGCGGAATGTAAACGCAGAGATGATTGGCCAAAGTGGGACGAGGCAATAAGAATGAGCTGGACTCACTCTTGAAACGCAAAGTTTTTGGACCAGTAGTCCAAACAACTGTAGGTGTTAAACCTGTGGGATATAAATGGGTCTTCATCAGAAAAAGAAATGAAGAACATGTGATCGTACGCTACAAGGCATGCCTTGTAGCACATGGATTTTCCCAAAGACCGGGGATTGATTATGAAGATACATATTCCCCGGTCATGGATGCGAACATTTCCGATTTTTGCTTAGCCTATCATCTCTGGAAAGCCTAAAAATGCAGCTCATGGACGTTGTGACTGCATATCTATATGGCGATATAGATAAAGAAAGCTATATGAGGCTTCCAGCTGGGTTTAATTTACCCCCAGAGATGAAAGAGAGACCTCGGGACGTCTTCTCGGTAAGGCTTCAAAGATCATTATATGGTTTAAAGCAATCAAGAAATATGTGGTATAACAGACCAAGTGTTTTCCTTGTACAACAAGGATTCAAAAACAATGAAGTCTGCCAGTGTATCTTTATCAAAAGAACGGGAATAAGATTTGTCATCGTTGCGGTTTAAGTCACTGACTTAAATCTCATATGATCTCCCGCAGAAATCAATGATATATCTGAAAGTCTAAAGCATACATTTGAAATGAAAGACATATGCAAAACAAGGTAGTGTCTTGGCTTACAGATTGAAAACCTACGAGGTGGAATCCTGTTACACCAATCAAATTATACAAGACAACTTTTAAACAAGTTTAGAATGGAACATTGCCATCTTTTAAGTACTCATATGGTCGTGAGATCACTGGATATTTATAAGGACCCCTTCTGGCAGCTGGAAGAGGGGGAGTAGTTACTGGGTCCTGAAGTACCCTATCTCAGTGCCATTGGAGCACTTCTATATCTGGCAAACTGCACGCGTCCCGATATAGCGTTCGCAGTTAATGTACTTGCCAGACATAGTGCTGCGCCTACAAAGCACCACTCGAACGGAGTAAAGCATCTTCTACGCTACCTCCAGGCTTCTATAGATCTGAGACTATACTACCAGAGAGGTTCATCCTCCTAGTTACTTGGTTATGCTGATGCAGGTTACCAATCCGATCCTCACACATCAAAATCACAAACTGGTTTTGTGTTTACATATGGAGGGACTGCTATCTCATGGAGATCAGTAAAGCAAACCACCACAACAACATCATCCAACCACGCTGAACTCATTGCGATCCATGAAGCGAGCAAAGAGTGTTTTTGGCTTCGTTCCGTCGTCTAACATATCCTTGATGCCACTGGCCTGAAGATTGGTGATCTTGAGCCCACTGTCTTGTTTGAAGACAATACTGCATGCATAGCACAACTCAAAAAGGGTTACATCAAAGGCGACAGAACGAAACACATTTCTCCCAAATTCTTCTGGATGCAAGATATACAGAAGAACGATAATGTCAAGATTCAACAGATCCAGTCCTGCAACAACTTAGCTGATCTTTTTACTAAATCTTTACGAGATGTATTTTTGTAAAACTTGTAAATGGAATCGGTATGAGACAGCTGAAAGACCTACAAGCCTGAAGCTTGTATCGATGAGGGGGAGTAACTTGTGTGTTGCACTCTTTTCCCTTAAGCTGTTGGGTTTCCCACTGGGGTTTCCACAGCTAAGGTTTTAACGAGGCAAACACGATTACTCAGTATCTAGAAGTATCCATCCCCTTAGCTTTATAAGCTAAGACCAAAGTAATAGATGGATAAGGGGGAGTGTTATGAGTGATTGTGGCTTTTGGCCTCTCACCACTTTATCCATCCATTAATCACTAGTTATTGTAGTAATGTGGATCTTTGGCTTCTATGCATTTCACATTCCCTATGAGATTATAAACATAGAGTCATGTCTCCCACGGTTACTCTTTTCTCTACGTATTAGATTTTTTATTATTGAATGCACATATACATTACATTGGAGGCTTTCCCGTCTGGGTAGAATTCGCAACAATGTCCCCCATACTCAACAAAATAACATCTTTACCTCAGCTCCACCGACTACCGCACCGCGACGCATCCGATAACAGTTAGCATCCACATGGGTATAATTGGCAAGTAATTTGTTCAATCCAGAAGCCGGACATCAAAACCTTCTCTCTCATTTTCCCCCAGTTTCCCCTTGTTTCATTCAAAAGATCATCTGATCTCGTCCAAAATCGAGGGTTAGGGGTTTTCCCATTCTATCCCACTTTAAATACGCGAAATCCAAGTCTAGTGTTCATCTAAAAATCCCGATTTTGTATTCAATCGCCGTGGAATTTAGGGTTCCATTTCGTCGCCGGGTACTGTACCGAAATCTAACATCTAAAGTTAAGGTTAGCGGTTCGGTTGCACCTTCGAAATGGGCGGAAGAACTGTGGTCTCTGATGACGAAGGTGAAATCCGTTACTCCCTTCGTAGTTCCGTCGCATCTCTACGGAAATTTTTAAAGAGTTTTTCCGGATTTATGTGCAGAAGAGATCCAAGAAGAAGAGGATGGGCGAGGAGAGGAAAAAGAAGGCGTTGAGCTTGACGAGAGAGGAGACGACGATGAAGAGGACGAAGAAGGTAAATTTTGAACCTTTTCGGGTTTCTAGCGGTTGGCATTCCTTTCTCTGAACATTTTGAATTTCTTGTTGACTTTTAGAGGAGGGTCAGGATGAGTATGAGAAAGATGGGTTCATAGTGGACGACGTTGAAGAAGAGGATGAAGAAGAGGAAGAGGAGAAGGACAGTGATGAGGAGAGGCATAGGAAAAAGAAGAAGAAGAGAAGGTTATAACATTGAGTATAATGATTTTTTATTGAACTTAACCATTTTTATTTTTTGTGATGATTTTGTATGTATTTTAGCAGAGAGACCGAGAAGAACTATGAGCTTGACGAGGATGATTACGAGTTGCTTCAGGATAACAACATCACTGGCTTTCATCGGCCGAAACCTGTTAGTTTTTTTGATTCATTTCTGTGCTTATTCCAGTTGCATGTGTAGGTGTGATTACTATGTCAATAATGAATACTTAGGTTCTAGGTTTAGGTGCATTTTTCATTTTCTTGTATTTCTATGCCTTAGTCTGTGGACAATTGACTGGGTTGAATCACCATATTCTATATGAATAAAACTAGACATTGTATTTTAGTCTTTTAAACCATTTTGCAGTCCCAGGGATGCCAATTGATGGTAGATGCTCGATAATATTTGTAGAGGTTAACATAGTTATCATGATGATGCAACTGAAATACTAAAATAAAAATTCGTATACATGTGTTTTTATATAAATTAATTATTGTGAAAATGTTTGTTTATTATTGTCTTGTCTTTCATTTTGTGTTCAGTGAACATTTGATCTGATTCAAATATATCAGATAACATGTCAATTTTTGAATTATTTCGTTATTCTTCATCTTCGGATATGGATTTGTGTCATTTTAACTTGTTGTTTATTATTGTCTTGTCTTTCATTTTGTGTTCAGTGAACATTTGAACTGATTCAAATATATCAGATAACATGTCCATTTTTGAATTATTTCATTATTCTTCGTCTTCGGATATGGATTTGTGTCATTTTAACTTGCACTTGCTTGAAAATATGTAGGGCAGCAAATTTAAGCGGTTGAAGAAAGCAGGGAGGGATTCTGAGGTGGAGGAGAGGTCTGGGTTTTCTGATGACGAAGAGTCTGACAGGAATAGCCGTGGTGGCCAGAGGACGGCCGAGGAAAAACTTAAGCGCAGTTTGTTTGGTGATGATGAAGGCAATTACCTATGTTCCTATATTTATCTATATATATTCTGGTTTGAATGTGTTTGGTTTCTGAAAGTTGGGTGTAAATTTTCTACTAGGACCACCACTGGAAGATATTGCTGAAGAACAGGAGCAACCGGAAGAGGAGGATGAAGAGATCGGTGATGAAGATGAGATGGACGACTTTATTGTGGACGAGGAAGATGTTGATGAGCATGGCGCTGTCGTGAAGTAAGATCTACTAATATTCTTTATTGTTACTGATGTTGTCATGGTATTGGTTGCCTCATATCTCTGGTGGTTATTATAGGAAGAAGAAGATCAAGAAAAAGAAGCTGAGACAAGCGCCAGGTGTTTCATCATCTGCGTTGCAGGAAGCTCATGAGATATTTGGTGATGTTGATGAGCTCTTGATGCTACGCAAGCAAGGCATTGCAAGAGCTGTTAGTGATGATGATGGTTTCACGGAGAACAGGTTGGAAAAAGAGTTTGAACCATTTATTCTGTCAGAAAAGTATATGACACCAAAGGATGATGCCATTAGAGAAACTGACATTCCGGAGAGAATTCAGGTATTAATAACATTCAATAGCATTCAGATATTTTGCTTGAAAATATATTATAATTCCTGCTTCTACATTTCGAATATTGGAAATGTTTACTTCTTGCAGTTGTCTGAGGATGTTACTGGATCCCCGCCAACAGACGATGAAAGTATTGAAGAGGAGAGTGAATGGATTCACAGCCAGCTGCTTTCTGCTGGTGCTATTCCGCCTCAAGTTGCTGAAATGCAGGTGATCCAGGAGAAGAAAATTGATAAGGATGACATTGGGCGTGTATTGACAATGATGCATGTGCAGAAATTAGATGTAAGGATATATTTATCTCTTTAAGTTTTGTCATAGAAATATAGAACTGTACACGGCTTTCATTGTTTTAATGCATGACTGCCTGGGGAATTCACGGTTCTTATTGCCATCTCTTTTTGCTGCTGCAGGTTCCCTTCATTGCCATGTACCGAAAGGAGCTATGCCTTAGTCTGTTGAAGGATTCAGACTCAGAGGGTGGAGAAAAAACACATAGCATAACATGTCATAAGGTACTTTGGTTTGTTATTTGATAATGCACTTAAGCGGATTGTTTTTGGTGACTAATTGAATTTGGTAGCATGTTGATAGATCGGCCTTTTTGTTTTGCAGTTGCTTTGGACGGTTCATAACTTGGACAGAAAGTGGTTACTTCTTCAGAAGAGGAAGAACGCGCTTCAGATGTATTACAACAAGCGATTTGATGAAGAAGTTCGAAGAATAGATGATGAAACTAGACTTGAATTGAACCGAGAAATTTTTGAATCTATTTGTAAAGTGCTCAAGAAAGCAAGTACGGAACGGGAGGTGGATGATGTTGATGCAAAGTTTAATTTGCACTTTCCTTCTGGTGAAGTCGAGGTGGAGGAAGGGCAATTTAAAAGGCCAACACGGAAATCATTATATAGTATTTGTCATAAGGCTGGACTATGGGAAGTTGCTAACATGTTTGGGTATAGTTCTGAGGAATTTGGGTCTTATTTAACCAAAGAGACAATGGTCTGTACTTCTTTCATATCCGCTAACGTCTCATGACATGTTTTAAAGTGGAAATTAATTTCCTTGATTTCATTTTCTACAGTGCTCAGAACTGAAAGATGGAAAGGAGACTCCAGAAGAAGTAGCTTCAAATTTTACATGTGCAATGTTTGAGACTCCAGAAGATGTGCTTAAAGGTGCTCGTCATATGGTATGAATCTATGTTTCCTTTTTATTTTTCGAAAAAAATTTCCTTACTTGTCTGTTGTCATGGTACTTTATTTATCACCCCTTACATACAATATGCACAAGAAGACAAACCCACAGACGTACGTGTCAATACTTTGTACACAATATTTAAGCTGAATGTCACTGCATATGGTTGCAACCTCCCTTTGTCTTGTCACAGGCTGCTGTTGAGATTGGGTGTGAACCTAATGTCAAGAAACATGTTCGGAGCATATTTATGGATAAGGCTGTTGTCTCTACAAGCCCAACACCAGCAGGAAATTTGACAATAGATGCTTATCATGAACTTTCAGGTGTGAAGTGGCTTCGTGATAAGCCATTATCTAATTTTATAGATGCCCAATGGTTACAGATTCAGAAAGCTGAAGAAGAGAAGCTACTTCAAGTTACTATAAAATTACCTGAAGCTGATCAAGATGAATTAATAAAAGATGCCAAAGAAAACTATATAAGTGATAATGTCAGCAAATCTGCTCAGCTTTGGAACGAACAACGTGAAAGGATACTCCAAGATGCCTTTTCAAACTTCATTCTTCCCTCAATGGAAAAAGAAGCAAGAGCTCTCTTGACAGCTAGAGCAAAGAACTGGCTCCTTATGGAATATGGGAGGCATTTGTGGGGTAAGGTTTCTGTTGCTCCTTATCAGAAAAAGGAGGCTAATATTGACAGTGATGACGAGTCAGATTTGCGAGTTATGGCCTGTTGCTGGGGACCTGGAAAACCAGCCACCACTTTTGTTATGTTGGATTCTGCAGGCGAAGTGGTAGATGTGCTGCATGCTGGTTCTATTAGTGTTCGGTCTCAGGCTGTTGCTGAGAAACAACGTAAGCAGCTTGACCAACAACGTCTCTTGAAGTTTATGACTGACCATCAACCACATGTTGTTTGTTTGGGAACAGCAAATTTGTCTTGCAGGCCGCTGAAAGATGACATCTATGAGGTAATATACATTTTAAGTTCATGATTCAACATGAAATAATTTTCCTTGACATGCATTTATTTTAGGCTTTGCGGCTTGGACATGTGCAGTGATTGTGCCTTTTTGAAATATGCACTTTCCATGTCATCCTCCAGCGTTTTTTCTCTTTAGCTGCAATGTTGAGCCACATGTTCTCTATTGTGCTCTATTTATGCAAAGCTAAAGTGGTATACTTGTTTTGGCTATTTTGATCTTCGGCTGTTTTGGCTGTACGCTTATGCTACACAATGTTCTAACTTTTGTTACAAGTGGGCTTTGATTGCTTCTTCCAATTCATCCTGACAATCATTGTTCGGGGATTTTACTAGAGAGAACTATATTCTAAAAGGAAAGGATTTTGAGAGATATACATATTCTCTTCCGGTGATCTATTTTTTATCTCTATTATAAATTTGATGGATGTTTTTGAATGTGATTGTTAACAGGGACAAAGAGTGGGTAGAAATACGGTTGGGATTGAATCTGTAGGAATCAATTGGTACGATGAAAAGTTTGATTGGAAAACCTTAAAATTTTGGAAGGAAATTTTTGGGGGCAAAATCCTAAAATTTGGAGGGAACTAAATTTTGGGGGAACTAAAATTTTAAATTTTAGGGAAGCTAAATTTGAATGGAACTGAATTTTTGAGAGATCAAATTTTTTGGGGAAACTAAATTTTTATTTAATATTTTGGGGGGAACTAAACCTAGAGAGAACTAACATTTTAAAGTTGGGATGAACTACATCTGAAAAGAACTAAACTTTGGGGGGAACTAAATTTTTTTGGGGGAACTAAATTCGAAGAACTAAATTATAATATGGTTAAAAAATTTTGTTGGGGGAAATATTTTGAAGGTGGTTGCAAATTTTTTCGACGGATTTTGATGAGCTGCAAAAAAATTTTTTTTTTTTGGGGGGGGGAGGGGGGGGGGGGGGGAATTTGAATGGTTTGAAATTTTCCGGTGGGATATTTTGAATGTCCCGTGATTATAGGTCATGGTTTATGACTAGTTACTGCTATATTGTTACATGCACATAAAATTCATCTAACTACTAATTATTGTATCTCTCAATACTTCCCCACCAGTTGAAGCATGTATGTTGCACACGCACAGTTTGTCACATATGTAGCTAATTTTCCTTTTTCAAAGGCTTGATAAGCATATTCGTTAGCTGATTTGTAAAGCCACATGTTTTGTTTCTATTACTTTTTTGTCACATTGATGCCTCACTATGTGACAATTGATCTAAATGTACTCTATTCTCATAGAAAACATGATTATTAGCGATATAGATGCTTGTCGTAACACAATCTCATAAGAGTTAGTGTCACAGACCCTAGCTCAAAAGTAGCTATTGAATCCGCTCCAACTTGCGATTGGTGTTTGCCATTACTTTATATTTGGACTCAGTTGCTGGAGCGAGACACAACATGTTTCTTGCTTTTCCAAGAAATTAATTTCCATTCTACAAATACGCAATAATTGGATAGATTAGATGATAAGCCGGCCCAATCTGTATTCAAAAGGCTACACATCAGCAATGTCCACACTCAGAGTACAAAAGACATTTACCTAGTGCATTCTTCAGGTATCTTAAAATTTGTATCATCTTAAAATTTGTACATAGCATCTTAATGTATAGTTATCGGATCAGACATGAACAGATTCATCACACTAATAGGAAATGTAATATTAGGATGTGTCATAGTAAGATGGTTCAGCTTACTAACTAGACTTTTCTATCTTTTCGAATCACTCAACGGCCCCATCTAATCTGGTACAAGTCTAGAGTTGGGGTTTGACAGGAAAGTGACAAGTCTACTCTCCGGCATCATTGTCTCCGATATCATATCCAAGACATTTTTGTTGGAACAAATATATGCCTTTCATCATGTGTGCCATCTTTATTTTAAGAAAATATCTGAGGAAGTCAAGGTCTTTAGTCTAAAACTTGCTCTGAATGAATTGCTTCAGCTTATGAATAACCAAGGCATTATCCCCAGCAATTAAAACATCATTAACGTATATCACCAGAAGAATCCTCCTGACCCGATGAGTTCAATGAAAGATAATGATCACTATGGCATTGCTCAAGTCTAAAACCTCTTATAAACTTTGCTAATCGCTCAAACCGAGCTTTTGATGACTGCTTAAGATCATATACCAACTTTTTTAACCTGCACACTTTCCATATCTTCTCCTGACTAGCAAAGCCCAGCAATTGCTTTATGTAGACATCCTCAAGAACCCCATTAAGGAATACAATCTTCATATCCAGCTGCTGTAAATACCAATGCTAAGTAGCAGCTAGAGAGATTAACATGTGTACTGATATCATCTTCGTGGTAGAAGAAAACATCTCTGGGTAATCAATGTCATAAGTCTGTGAGTAACCTTTAGCTTCCGGCCCGGTCTTCAAACAAGCGAGGGACCAATCAAGAGTTAACTTTATAGTGTAAACTACATTCTTAGTGGGTGTAACCATTACAAGTTACATTAAGCTTAATGGTATTCATTTTTCTAACATTACATCACCCTGGATACGATGGAGCTTTTGAAATGGACTGGAGAGTTCGGTGGGAATCAATGGAAGAGAAAATTTATATACGTTAGCGACATGTGCCTAAAGATATATTTGGAAAGAGGATGGGTTATGCAAAATCGAGTTACTTTTCTATGAGCAATGAGAATATCCATATCAAAAACCAATTCACCTTCATTTGTAGGTATCATAACGGGAGAATCGAGTAGGAAAGATGTTACTAATTTGGATGTAGGGGGTTTGGAGCATTAGGAACTGAGATACGAACCGAAGGTTGAGTTTCAATTGATTATCATTGATGATACACCCATGTAATCTTAGAGTTTCTTAACAGCAAAAGGTTGAACAAATAATCACGGTGTAGTAAAATATGGTTAATACTTAAAAGAGTTTAACATGAACAAACATAAGACTATTTGGTCATGTAGTAATAGCATTTAGAACATTTCTGAGTGCGAACCCGCGGGTCAAGTTTTGAATCATTAGGAGTACAATTATGCATAAATCAAACACATCACATCTGTGATTAGGACGGGTGTACCCGTGTTCCACGACCCATGTTTCCTGTTTTTCGATGGATTAAAAAACACCTCAAAACTTTAAAGGATAAAGGAAACAACTCTATCACAAGTAGTACTAAATGATATAGAATATCATCATAGTGGATGGCATACGATTTAGAAAATTTTAGGAACATGCATATGCAAAAGAAGTGACGTGCAACTTCTAACAAATATTTATTTTTGCGATTAGGTACCCTATTTTGTTAAATATGTATATGAAGATCGATGAATAATGCCAAGATTAGACCTGAAAGATTCAAAGTGAATATTAAAGAATTATTTCGCATTATTACCTTGTAAAATCTGAATATTATATCAAATTACATGTACATGCAAAAGAAGTGACGTGCAACTTCTAACAAATATTTATTTTTGCGATTGGGTACCCTATTTTGTTAAAGGATTTAATGTAGAAAAGCTGCCACCTGATCCAATAGATCAGGTGGCAAGACTCAAAAAAGGTGGAGAGTACAAGCCCCCACATGGGCTTGTACTCGTTGGGACCCACCCCTTTGTGTCTTGCACCTGATCCTTTAGATCAGGTGCCACCTGCTGTACATTAATCCCTTTGTTAAATATGTATATGAAGATTGATGAATAATACCAAGATTAGACATGAAAGATTGAAACTGTATATTAAAGAATTCTTTCGCATTATTACCTTGTCAAATGTGAATATAATATCAAATTGGTTCTTTACTTTAGCATAAAATTTTTTGAAAGCAGCAATCACTTTAGACCTTTGTAACAAATAAACAAAAATCAATTGTGATAAATCATCCACAAATATGCCAAATATGACAAAGTACCTGAACCTAGATTTATACTTAAAATGACAAGGTATACATATATTATACTGGACTAGCTCATGCTTTTGTGCAATTTATTAGCACATGATTCGTATGAAACGATGTTTTACAAATTGACAAGATTCACATTCTAGACTAGACTAATTATGAAACTCAGCTTGCAGAAGGTTTAAATATTGAAGAGCTGGATGACCCATGCTGCAATGTATTGTATACGAAGTAATGCCAGAACACGACCAATCTTTGCGTTCAAGTGATTAAGATCCCTAGACGTACCTCTAGCACAAATCATCATATTTGTTCCAATCTTCTGAAACACAATGATAAGAAAGAAGGTTAGGGAGCAATTTAAGGATCATATCAATTGGCTTGCAGAAAATAGGTTAAATAAAAAATTTGATGAATATATATCATATGTCAAGGACAAAGAAGAGGCTGCATTTATGGAGCCAAGGACCTTAACCATGAATGTTGAGCTGTCTATTAGTGTCACTGGCTACAAGTGAATGAACACAAAGATGATAAAATAACTGATTCTTCAGTTATATGATAAAAAACCATCGATTCTATCACCAAGACTGGTGATTGTATGTGGAAATGCAAGTAATTGGACTACATTATGTGGCAAATGTCACTTTGAAAGAAGATGACTGCACCTGAGCCTCGTGAAAGGTTTGGTTCGACTTCATTCATCACTCGTGTTGGAAAGAGTCATTTTGTGAAGCCATATGCGTAGTGTTGCTCCCAAAACATCTTTCATGTGGCCCTTGAAGCTTGTGGAATGAGTTCTTCATTTACCTTAACTCCTTACAGCAATGGCATATCAGTGTAGCTGTAGATGTCACTCCTTTAAGGATACCTCCGTCTCCTGAATCTTTCAAGCCTCTACCTTGATCATGAGTAACATATCCACTGCCTCTGCCCCTTTTATTGGAGCTTCCTTGTCTACCATGATATCCCCCTAAGTAACCATAGTGCCACTGGGCGGTTAATGCAGATGGCTCACACACTCCTTGAATCAGAACTTAGATTGCTCTTGGGAAAGACATGCTCTAAAATGTGAAAATTCTAGGAATAAGGGCAGCTTAGCAGTATCACCAATGATATGTGGATGCACTTGATGCAGGATAGAAGGGGAAAGAGCGTGGTTGGGATATTGGGGAAGAATCACCTGGGGATTTGAGAGGGTTTCGGGTCTCGTACTTAAAGATTTGACGATCATGGACTCCAATACCTCATGCACGAAGATTTATCAAACTTCACGTCCAGACAAACAAGCACATCCTCGCACCTTACATGCTTAATATTTAAATGGTAAACAAAGCTTACACAACTTTTCTTCATCCATCTAATCTAAAATAAAATAACTCTTGAGGCCCTTATATAGGCTCACAACCTAAAGAAACTCATTCCATAACCGATGTCGGACTGAACATGTTATTAAAAAAAAATAAAACGACTCAAAATAAAAAGGACCAGCTCTTATAAAAAGACTTAAATAACAAATTTAAAAAGATAAACCACAAATGCTAGAGTCACTCAAATGCTATTAACATCTAATTTGACTCTAATTGATTCCTTGTCATTCTCCTTGATATTAATAAATTTATCACCCGATGAATGATGGTAAGGATGCACAATCCGCTAGAAGTTAGCAGTCACTTGTAGTTGGAAAACTACTTGTTTGCAAATTTTAAAATGAATCAAAATGAAGACGTGCAGGTGAGCACTTTTGGTGTAACACACTAAAGTCACAAAAAATGAGAAGACATGGAAAACCTGTTGACTGGTTGGTTGTGGAGGATCGGAGATGATAAGCTCAATGTGCTTAACTACATCAAGTTCAACAAGTGGTGTAGATGTTGATTTCATGTAAACTTCAATTGTGATGTTAATTCAGACACTTGTCTCAAATTTTGCCTCTGATTGTAGCTTCATCTTAGGTTCGACATTAGGATTTGAGTTGGGCTGAGTTGGGTTCACTCGAAGATTCAAGCTCCGACTCCGGCTTGATCTTGGATGTGGGTTCATGCTTTAACTGAGGCTCTGGCTCTGGCGTTGTAACCTTGAACAAAAGCAGACGAAATTCCTAAAAAATCCCTTGAAATGAGAAAATTGTATTGTAGCTGATGGGAAGATTGCTGAAAATTCCGTTTAAGTAACATGTCACACTGTAGCAGCTGGCTAGCTCAGGATCTGTAGCATGGTAACTAGCTCGATTACTATATCAAGTGACTCAGGGTCGGATCTGCTCAAGCAGGTCAGGTTTGAGTAGATGGAGGGTTGGATTTGCTATGATAGGTCTAGTTCGAATGTTGGAGTCAGTTGGGGCTGGGTCAGTTCACTGCAACAAGTTGGATTAGGAGTCACATTTGGATCCAAACTTAATGCCTTAACTTTGAGCAAGCCTAGCTCTTGATTTAGAGCATCAATCACTGACTTGATGACGTCAACAACCAAAGACCCAGATGAGAGTGACATCAAATGATCTTGATGGTGACGACGATAATGGACACAACGCCGATGATGCCTACAGAGGACAACACCGTTTTTGGTGCATGTTGACAACATCAATGATACTTGATGACAACTATAAGATCTGAGTTTGTCAGGAACTCGAGAGGGTGGAAGTTGGATATGATGGCGATGGTATGACCTGGAGGTGGTGTTGAAGATATAAGGGTTGGTGATGGTAACGATCAAGGGGAAGATGGTGGCGGCATGCTAGGTTAATGGTCAAGTGTTTTTGTGACTTTGATGTGTGGATGTTATTGTTGATCTTGGTTTAGGGTTATTTCAAGGGTGGCCGTTTTAGGGTTTCGACATTAAATAGGAAGAGGAGGATGAATATAGAGAACTAAACTGGGGTTCGAGTTTTGGGTAACTCGGGTTTGAGTTTCGAGTTTGGTTTATTGTTTAGTGTTGGAGCTGAAGGTGACGACAATAACCTAATTTGATTGTAATTTTCTTCTAAGTACTGCAAGCTTTGGTCATTTTTCTTTGAGTAACAGAAACAGAAAGTAATATTTTTTTCTTTTTAAAACCAAACTAAGGAAAGGCTAATCTAGAATAAGAAAGATGGAGTAGACAAAAGACAATGAAAAATCAATAGGAAAAAATCAATTGTTTAGCTCCGGTACCAAGTTGATGCGGGATGGAAGGGGAAAGATTGGTAGGGAAAATTAATGAAGATTTACTCAGATATGGTAGGATATTTGAGTTGTAGCATGAACATCACTGACTCCAATGCTTGACATGCAAATATTTTTCAGACCTCACGCAAAGGCAATCAAGCATAATCTCTCTTCTCTCATGCTTACGATTTAATTGGCAAACAAAATTTATTCATTCATTAACTATATATTTATATTAAATAAAACTAATCCTGAGGCCTTTATATTGGCTCACAACTTAAATAAACTCTTTTCATAACCGATGTAGGACTAAATAAGTTATTAAAAAACTAAAATGACTCAAAATAAAAGGACTCAAACTTATAAAAACACTCAAAACTCAGAAATCATAAATACTAGACCGACTCAAATACTACTAAAATTTAATTCGAATTCAATTGCTTCCGTATCAATGCAGCTACATAGAATGGAGACTTCTCAGAAATGCCATGACTACTAGCTGCTCTCGTTGCTCTATCTTCTTTACATCATGGGATATAGGAAACATGGTGTTTAGCTTATCGAATAATTAGTAGAAATCCGCATAGTACTGTGACAGTGGCATGACCCACCTGTTGGTTCTTTCATAAGGATTAAGCGACGCCAAATGCTTTGGGAAGATTATTCTTTTCAAAATACAAAAACTCTAATAACTCCAAAAGCTGCTTCACAATCTTCTGCTTTAACACAAGATCTTGAATGTCATGCCCCCATAGCATACACAAGATGACATATCTAAGAATCATCTTGCACCCACTCAGCTACATTTGAGTAGCATTGTCAGTCAAATGCTTCTATTTGTCTTTGCATATGAGATGAATTTCTATCAATCTCATCCATTGCTTGTAATCGGTCTAGTTGAGCTTTCGATCTATGATTTCACAGAAATTAACTCTGCAACAATTGATAACTTCAAATCCTCCACTTCCTTCACCTCCCTACACCCAAACAATAAATATCAACCACTACCACATAAATCAATCAAATACTAGCTGCCAATCAAATGCTAATCCAAGATGCCAAACCGACCACCAATAGCCAAATGCCAAACCGACCACCAATGCCAAGTTTCAAACACCCAAACGGCTAGGAGTGGCAAAATAGTCCCGACCCGACCTCGGCCTCTTGGGCCGGGTATGGGTAGGGGTCAATTCATATCGGGTCGAATTCGGGTCAACCCGACCGACCCAGATAAAAATCCGGATCGGGTACGTGTTTGACCGCTCGACGCGGTTGACCCGAATTTGACCAGTTTTCAATTTCAAATAATAAATATTTATAAGAAATATATTAAAACACGATAAACTTAACTCCAACTACTATTATAGCACACTTGGTTTGGGGTGTTGTCGCATTGCCTTGAGGTTCCGGGATCGAGCCCCCTTGGTTGCACCCGGTATTTAGTGTTTTTTGCTAAATAATTTCACCCTATTCATCCCATACCAGACCCATACCAGACCCATACCCGACCCGCACCCGACCAGCACCCGACCCGCAAGACTAACTGGGTCGGGTATGGGTGACCCGGGTTGCACCCGGGTTGGGTACGGGTTCCAGAACCTTGACCCAGATTTAATCCGGGTCGGGTTCGGGTTTACCCCTATTCGTGTCGGGTCAAATCTGACCCGACCCGAACCCGACCCGACCCGACCCGTTTGCCACCCCTACAAATGGCTAATCCACGATGCGCCAAGAACAACTCCCATGCATTACCAAACTATCTCCCTCAAAACATTAGAAAACAAAGGAAAATAAACAAAACAAGAAGTAGAAACCAGAATTTATTTAATTTATATTGATTGACAACATTTGCAAACTTCTTTTTAACCTTAAAACTAAATAGATTTGATCAGATCTGATGAAGTCGAGGAGGATGGAGTCGGAAAGAGGCATTATTATCGACGAATATTACCGGTTATGGGGTCAACAATGAAAATGAAGATAAAGACAAGGAGGAAGATGTGGATGATTACATGTGATGGCAAGATTGAATTCGGGGGGACAACGATGACGACGATGCTAATGACGAGGTGTTTGGTTCGACGATGAAGGCAAGGACAATTGATGCCGATGACGTGTTTTGATTAATGATGATAAGGACGAGAAAGCTGGAGATCGATAACCGTATGTGAGGTTGACGATGTTAATGGCTCCATAGGAGATTGATGACGAAGTCGGCGGCGTAGGAAGGTGTCTGTGGACGATGACCAGGGTAAGTTTTTTTATTAGGAGTTGCTTAGGGTTTGGAGAATTAGTGGCCCTGAAACCATGTACACTATTAGAGAGATGATTATATTAAAAGGAAAGGATTTTGGAGAGATATACATCTCTCCATGAGATCTATTATTTATATTATTGTTGTATTGTTACATTTTCATAAAGCCCTTTTAACTACTTACTGTTACATCTCCCAACAAAAACTATTTGCTTGACTTGAGCTAACATTAGCGGCTCAAGTGTTACAAGTGCGATGTTTGAAAAGGGAAAGCATAGAGCATATGAAAGCAAATCTCTCCATCCGTAGTCAGAGCAGAATGGTTGACCTGTAATCCAAGTAAGGATAAACTGAAATTGTAAGCTTCATGAATTTGCATTTTATGCTAAAGATACATGCTAGCTAAACTGCACCACGTCTGTTGACCGTGTGACATTGGCACTTGTAAGTGTGAGTGGGATGGAACATTCCTTTTTACCTATCCTTTTATCTTATATAAGTCAGCATGCTGATGGTCGCTCGGTTGTTCATTTGAGCAGACATGCACAAAATACTAGTAAATCCCATGACTGTTTATTCATTTAAGATGATAACTCAGCTAACTGTTGGGCTTCTTCATTTAAAGCAACGGCTCAAGTCAAATGTAATAAAGTAGCTTAAAAGCTCAGACTTTACCCTCCATCATCTCTCAAAAGTAATTGTCTATAAGTAGTCTTTCGAACAATGAGAGACATGACAGTTTTTTGACAATTCTCTGAGAAAAAGGTCATGTACTACTATACTGGTATCTGCTCCACCTAAACTTCTACATTTCCTTCATAGTTTGGTGTGATAACTATCGGTTGATCTCTTAACAGATCGGCCATAGTTGCCACAAGCTTCTTTTGAGTCTTTATCTGACTTAGACATCGGAGGAGATTAGGTCGGTCTCCAGATCCGACCCTCCCCAACGAGCGGAAGCTGCAGGTAGCCTAGAAATAGCTTCGACATGTCACAGTCTTGGCTCTGAGGATGATTGCTTTTTGGACTTTTGTTTGTGCGTGTATATATAAAAAGATAAGGAACAATATATAATATTTATATATATGTCCTAGTATGTATTTGAAGCACATGATAGAAGGATATGGAACGATGGATGGTGCTGTGATTGGAGAATGGAAAGTCATAAAGGTCTTTGTCATGTTTGGTGTTTCTGGTGATTGGAGAATGAAATGCTACTGATGCATCATGTGTACACAAGAGAATACATGGTGAACTGACATAAAAACTAACATGGGGCTTTTCTTCTTATCACCACACAATTCAGTTAAATGAAAGGAGCAAAATCAAAATGGGGTTTTTTTGGTGGGGGGTTTTATGGGGAACCAGATGCTTGACCAAGTTTAAAACCTTGTGCTTTAGGCATTCTTGTAGAACCTCCAATTTGAAATACGTTTTTTAAGAACGCGTTTGATCTCGAACCAATCATCATGTAGATTAGTTCTGTTCTTGCACTAAGCATGAGATGCGACAGCTGATACTACCAATCTACTTGATTGATCATTTTGGTGGCACTTAGCCTATGAGGGTGACAATGATGATCAACTGTTAGGTTACCTCCTAATTTGTATGCTATTTATAATTGTCAATGCATAAGAATCAGAGTTAATACATAATTTAAGGTGATTAGCGGTAGGTGTGTGGGCTGTTTTAAGAATTCAAATATACTAAGGCATGGATACCATAATAGTAGAACTAAAATAGTTGAATTAAACACTATATCTAGATATCCTAAAAGTAAGCCTCTAAATTACATGAACAGCTGTTAGAAAGCGGCGAGTTCATATTAATGCATCTAGAAATCAATTGGATCGTTAATCCCATCACTTGTGCATATCTGTTAATCCCATCACTTGTTCATATCTTCTCAGTCATGGATGTATCCTCTGTGTCTAGGCTCTAGAATACCTGTGATGTATCTCCAATAAGCCAATAGTCTGACAGGTGTTTGTGTGGTATCCTCTTTTTTTGAGTTACATGGATGCCTTCTCTATGGAGTCAAATCAACATAGGAAGGGGCAAACCGTATGAGACTCGTTTATGTGGAAACTCTTTTACTCCCTTCTGATGTTGTATGTTTTTAGCTAATTGATACTGCATTGTATGTAGGGTTGGAAATAATCAAGTTGTATTAACCAGGCGTGCTTGCCCATGCACCAAAAACATGGAGGGCCATGCTGGGATCTGAACTCACTAATAAACCTATGATCAATACTGGATTTATACCAAGTAATAGTAATAGCTTTGGTTTTTTTCTCTTTCTGTTTTTGGAATGTGAATTTTTGAAACGATTTTTCCATATACTTAGTTTTCTTAATTTTTTCTTTGTTTTAAGAAGCAGCCTAGATGGAGGCTGCCCTAGGTCAATCTGAATAGGGGTTAAACACTCGATCAGGCAAAGTTCCCAGTATTTTGATGTATGCATGTATTGTGTATGCGTACGTGTGTATCTATGTGTGGGGGTGTGTGTGTGTGGGGGGGGGGGAGAGCAATGTTTTTAACATCGGATATCAAGATCATGTCGGATGTCTAATATTTATATGGGATAGCGGATTTCAGGAGATATATTAGGGATACACATTAATATCTGGTTGTTCATATCAAACATTTTAAATATATAATTCTTAATAACTAAATAGTAGTAATCGCATCCTAAATATTCATAGTTGATTATATTTCAAAAATATATATCAATAGGATCAAACTTCACAATGACGTATTAAAATTATCCCTTAATATATTTCCTACAAAGTAATAAAATATAACATGAATCAAAAATGCATTAATTTTTTTTAATAGTAAGAGTGACACATCATATTCATATCTAATTAATTACCGTACTCACAAAAAACAAAAAATATTCACAAGAAATTAAGATTCTAAGATTTGTGAAATATGTCAACATAATGAGTGTTGTGATTAGAAAATAAAACACATATCGAATATTATAATGGTTATATAGCATTATAACACATTGAATATTATAATAATTACATAACAATGATTACATAACATTAGAAAACAAAACACTAACTTGAGAATTTTTTCGTAATATTGACCTTATCGGCCGATATGACCCGACATTCGGTCAAAGTTTAAAATCCGATATAGATGTGACTCACATCGTATTGTTTTGCTACTGATACCGAGATATTAGCCATATAGGCCGATATTTAAAACAATGACGGAGACCTGGTTTTTGTTGTACGCTGCACATGCCTTCCATTATGCTTTGTGTGTGTATGTGTATGTGTGTGTATGCATATGTATATGTATGGGTATGCGTGTCCTCGAGAGAGCTGGTTGTCTTCGAGAGAGCTGGTTGTCTATGTTGTTCGATGCGCTCGCCTTCCATTGTGACGTCTTTGAGAGAGAGAGAAGTTTAGGTCGAAACCCTAACCCTCTTTTTGTTAGAAGTGGGTCGGGTATGAGATCCTTATAATTAGTTAGACCTGTTAGGTGGTGGAGACAACCAAAGCACCAACCTTAAGCTTGGAGAATGCTTAGAGGATTAAAAATGGCAGCGATGCATGGCAATGAGATGATTTTTTTTCCTTTCCAGAACACTACCACCAACCCATCTACCCGCCAAGAAATAAAAATCATCTAGTCAGTTTTCCAGTGCCCACCCAGCTAGTGCTTTATTACACACTGATTTTATTGTATTATTACTTTTCAAAAAAATAGGCATATCGCAGCATGCAAAATAGCCATACACAATTAGGCCAGAGAAGAAACTGGGTGTGGTGCTTGTAACAAAGTGAATTAAGTTATGTTAGAGTTATCCGGATAGGATCCTCTAGTATGTTCATGCATCCAATAAGAAAACAAGGTGCACAAAGTATCAGGATTCAATCTTTTTGAGGTGTGGGCAACTATGCCAATACAGCCAACTAGTGCATAAATCATATTTCCTCTCACACATTTGTAATTCAATAATTCAAGATACTAAATGACTTCTTGCATATGTTCCTTTGGTCACACTACCATGGGTAGTAGGATCATAGTACGTTACGGAGAATGACGGAAGATAGTGTTTTTTTAGTTTATATTACATACCTTATACAAAATAACTCAAGTGGCGGGCCTCACAACATGACGAGGTTTTTGACCAAGATCAGCCTTGTAATGGCTTCATTTTTTGCTTGGTTTTGGTTTACTACATCCCCAAACGGTGTTCATTTAACATGTCAAGTTTGGAATTTGTTTATATTTGTACACCGTAATGTCATCATTGATGAATATGCATCGGTTGGATTTCTAAATTGGATGTGAGCTGCTGATATGGCATTCTATTTATTAGTAATTTCGATGTAAAATTGATTTAATTTTGTTATGAAACAAAAATCTCTCTTCTGCTTCAAGCTACTATTGTTAATTGCATCAAGGTTTATCTAATAACATTTATCTGCTACTAGTTTAATGGAGGAAGCATTGATAACAGCTCACTGGCCTCTTTAGGCATATTTTAAGGGATTAGACGTTATATTGTGACACTTTAGGTATTAATAATTTATGTTTTCGTCAATCAGGTTATTTTTAGAATAGTGGAAGATCACCCTAGAGATGTCAGCCAAGATATGAATATTAGTATTGTCTATGGTGATGAATCATTACCTCGCCTATATGAGAATTCACGGATCTCCTCAGATCAGTTCCCTGCTCAACCGGGTAAAATTATATCGTATTATTTACAACACACCGAGATTTAAACTCTATAGCATGACATAATCTGTTGTTTTATTCAGGCATCGTTAAGCGTGCTGTGGGTCTCGGGCGGTACCTTCAAAACCCATTGGCAATGATTGCCACACTATGTGGACCAGGAAAAGAAATTTTGTCATGGAAGCTGTGTCCTATGCAGCATTTCCTTACTGATGATGAGAAAATTGAGATGGTTGAACAGGTAATGGTAGATGCGACCAACCAAGTTGGTCTGGACATCAATTTAGCTGCAAGTCATGAGTGGCATTTTGCTCCTTTACAATTTATTTCTGGTCTTGGACCCCGTAAAGCTTCTGCTTTACAAAGAGCATTTGTTAGGGCTGGTTCCATTTTTAACCGGAAGGAGATTCCAATGGGCAAGATTCTCAGGAAGAAAGTTTTTATCAATGCAGTTGGGTTTTTGCGTGTCCGTCGTAGTGGGGTTGCAGCTGCTAGTAGTCATATCATGGATCTGTTGGATGATACAAGAATTCATCCAGAATCATATGAACTGGCTAAGAATTTGGCCAAGGATGTTCGTGCTGAAGATTTTGAGCATGGGCAGGATGAAATGGATGACGACGACCTGGAAATGGCAATTGAACATGTAAGGGACAAGCCTGACATGCTTAAAGCTCTCGATATTGATGAGTACAATGAATCATATTTCAACCATCATGGAAGTAGAAAGTTGGAAACCTTTTATCTTATAAAGATGGAGCTACTACATGGTTTTCAAGATTGGCGGATCCCATTCACTGAACCAAGTCCAGAAGAGGAGTTCTGTATGCTTACTGGTGAAACTGAGGAGTCCTTGTCAGAAGGGAAACTTGTTCAGGTTACAGTGCGTCAAGTACAGGAGAGCCGCGTTATATGCATGTTTGATTCTGGTTTGAAAGGGGTTATTGGGGGAGATGATTTTTCAGATGATGGTTATGACCCAGAGAAGGTTCAAGAGGGTGATGTGCTAACTTGCAAAATCAAGAATGTCAATAAACAGAGATTTCTTGTATACCTGACATGTAAAGGGAGCGATCTAAGCAGAAGACCTCGTTTCATTCGCAACCACGACCCGTACTACAGAGAAGACGAGGTTAACCTGCGCAATGATCAGGAGAAGGCTCGGAAGGAAAAGGAACTTGCTAAGAAGCATTTTAAGCCAAGGATGATTGTTCATCCCCGCTTTCAAAACTTGACAGCTGAGGAAGCAATGCAGGTATGTTATATAAAGTATAAAGTGGTCCTTATTCTTATGTTTATGTGATTTTCATAAAGTGTTAACCCTGTGAAGTGTCATAATTGTAAAATGTGTTCTGACAGTATCTTTCTGACAAAGAAGCTGGAGAGAGCATTATTCGCCCAAGTTCTAAAGGGCCATCATTTTTGACTTTAACCATAAAAATTTATGATGGGGTCTATGCTCATAAGGACATAGTTGAAGGTGGAAAAGATCACAAGGATATCACGAGCTTACTTCGTCTTGGAAAAACATTGACGATTGACAAAGAAACATTTGAAGATCTTGATGAGGTCAGTATTAACATTGATCTTCCTATATGGGCTAGCTATACATTTCTTATTATTACCTGAATACGGTATCAATGATGCTTGATGAAGATATGAAGACATTGATAACGTCGGGATTAATACTAATATGTTTTTATAGGCTATCTGTATGTTTCCTATGATTGCATGGATATGGTAGCAACGATGCTAGACAAGATATAGGTGTTAGGTGAGAAATTCTGAAATAAGTCTTAAAAAGTGTTTGGATGACCATGCATTTATATGTGACTATACGAGAGTGAGTCATTTTTATGCTTACATTATGTATCACACAACACTTGCCCAAATTCTCAATTCTTTTAGCATAGTTAATAGTGGTGGAACATCCAACTGTTTATTTATTATCTGATGCTTGTTGCTTCTTTATACTTGGTGACTTTGCTGTTCTAAATGTCTATGGTCTTTGTCTAGATTTTCTCATGGAGGGGGGAATTTGGTGGCTTATTCATTGGTTGCATGAGCTTAAACTATGCAACCAAGACTTCAACCAAGAAAAGTAGTTTCACCTACTTATTTCTCATGCAGTGAAGGTTCTAGGACGTGACCTTATCTTTCTGATATTTATCACTGGCTAGGAGTTTGGCACCAAACCAATATTGAAATTTGATTGAATTCTGGTCGTAAATCTCGATCAATTTCTTCCTTCGCGACCTTTCTTATCATTGATTCATGTATTATGCTCCTATTTTAGTGGCAGAGATAAAGATGATGAGATGAGTTTCTCCCTTTGAATAATTGAGCTTTGGTTTCATCATGTTCAATGAAAATTAATCATTTCACTGATTTAAATATTGGCCAATAGGACTGATATATCAAATTTAGCCCTAAAAGATATGCTTTGTTGAAAAAAAGTTTGTACCGTTTGATGCCGATATTGGTCGATATATGGGCCGGCCGATATGGCCTTTTTAGTTGTAAAATGGGTTTGGCTACAAATTTTGGACATAAAGCCGCGCCAATATTTTGTTCTCTTCTGGCCTAATTGATAATAAAGAGGAATGCAATATTGACACCAAGAGAGAGCCACTCTATGGTTGTTGACGATGGCTTCACATTGGAAATCGATGCTGGAGAGCGATTTTTCAGGTAATTTCCAAAAGCATGAATTTTTTTTACAAATATTATGTGAATAAGATTTTAATTCTTCGTTGTTCTTCCTCTTCTTCCTCTTACCTTGCTTTCTACCTGTGCTCTTTTTTCCTCGTGCTCGAGCACCTGTTGCTGGCTTTTCTTCTTTCTTCTTCTTCGTTTGTCCTTTTCTTCTTATGATCGACTAACTGCCTTGTTCAATTATATATTTGATGAGAAATCTAGGGTTTAAGAGAATAAAAATTGGATTTTTATATATCTGAGAGAAATGGATTACAAGATAAGGGTTTCTTTCGAGAGGAAACTAATTCTTCAAGCTTTAGATATATGAGACAGCTTAATCTCTTAGGCTATGGTTCTATTATCTAATCTATGGTTTTCTTCTCAAAACAAAGCATAAAGGAGATGAAGTTCTCTCCTAAACATAAAAGAGGGCAGATCTGACCCAAATTATAATTAACCCCCAAAAATCCACAAGTTTACAAAAGTGCCCAAAATCTTAAAAAATGTCACTGGCCTAATTAGTTGATCCACGATCCGTCCTGCACCCGTCCTCTGATATGTGATGACTTCATCATTACTCCCTCCCAAAAGAAACATCTTGTCCTTAAGGTGAAAATCTAGGATTCGCTGCACAATAACTCCGTAAGGTACCAATGATATGTCAGGATCTGGGAGGCTTGTCCACAACACCTCCCGTGCTCCTGAGCTCCCTTGGCGAACCTCCTTCACTCCGGCGGCTCCAAAAGTACCTCCATGTCATCTGTCAGTGTTGGTGGTAGAGACGAGGAAGATGTATCGTCTCCGATGGTCTGACGGAGTTGCGACACATGAAAGACTGGGTGGATGGCTGACCCCGGTGGCAATCTCAACCTATATGCTACCTGGCCAATTCTCGTCTCAACCTATATGCTAACTGGCAATCTCAATCTAGGAACCACTGCACAATAACTCCGTGAGGTTCCAATGAGATCTCATGATCTGGGAGGCCTGTTCACCTAATCAACACCTCCAGTGCTCCTGAGCTCCCTTGGCGAACCCCCTTCACTTCGGCGGCTCCAAAAGTACCTCCATGGCATCTGTCAGTGTTGATGGTAGAGACGAGGAAGATGTATCGTCTCCGATGGTCTGACGGAGCTGCGGCACATGAAAAACTTGGTGGATGGTTGACCCCGGTGGCAATCTCAACCTATATGCTACCTGGCCAATTCTCGTCTCAACCTCATAAGGACCGAAGTAGCAGGGTAACGACTTCTCGTTCCGCCTATATGCCAAGGAGCACCGTCGATAGGGTCGCAGCTTCAAATACACACAGTCACCGACCTTAAACTGCGCATCTCTCTTATATTCATCCTTCCAGTTCTTCTTAAGCTGCTAGGCTCTCGTCAAGTGGTGTCTCACTTCGGCGGCTCCAAAAGTACCTCCATGTCATTTGTCAGTGTCGGTGGTAGAGACGAGAAAGATGTATGGTCTTCGATGGTCTGACAGAGCTGCGACACACGAAAGACTGTGTGGATATCTGACCTCAGTGGCAATCTCAACCTATATACTACCTGGCCAATTCTCGTCTCAACCTCATAAGGACTGAAGTAGCGGGGTAATAACTTCTCGTTCCGCCTGTATGCCAAGGAGCGATGTCAATAGGGTCGTAGCTTTAAATACACAGCCATCGACCTCAAACTGCACATCTCTCTTATGTTCATCCATCCATTTCTTCATAAGTTGCCAGGCTCTTGTCAAGTGGTACCTTAACTCCAACGTTTGATCCCTCACCCCTAGATATTGGTTCACGTGAGAAACTGACGTGGAGCGGTGACCATATTGAAGCAAATGCGGATGATCTCGCCCCTACAAAACTCGAAAAGAAGTGGTCTGAGAAGACGCGTGGAAAGACATGTTGTACCAACACTCCGTCCAAGCCAGCCACTTCACCTATGGCTTTGGAGTCTCTAAAACAAAGCAGCACACGTATGTCTTGAGGGTTCTGTTGACGACCTCTGTCTGGCCATCCGTCTGGGGGTGGTAGACAGTGCTTCTCTTCAATAGTGCCCCCTGCGTATTGAACAACTCCTTTCAGAAGAGGCTAAGGAAGATCATGTCCCGATCAGTCACAATAGAGACCGGGACCCCTTGCAATCTCACTCTTTCTGATAAATACCATCGCCACTGTCATCGTGGTATAAGGGGTGTCTTAGCACCACAAAATGTGCATACTTGCTAAGCTTATCGACCACCACCATGATGACGGAATATCCATCTGACTTCGGCAATTCGTCGATAAAGTCCATAGTCACCTCCTCCCAGACCCGATCTGGAAAAGAGGGGCTGCAACAATCCCCCAAGAGCTGTCGACAAGTACTTATGATGTTGGCAGACGTCACATTTTTTCACCAGTTCTGCTACATTCTTCCTCATCCCCTCCCAAAAGAGCTGTCTAGTTAGGCGCTGATAGGTCTTGAGGACTCCAGAGTGGCTTTCCATTGCACTCCAGTTCTTGTACAAGAGACGCTGCCACCCAACGAATACCTTGGATGTGCCGCTGGGTCCTGTAGTAGTGCTAATCAAATATCCTCTAGACACATCATCATCAATTTCTCGCAGCAATGGCTCCCAATCGAGTACGACTGGCACCGACAAGGTAGAAAGCTGTGAATTCACCTCTCTGTGATAGTGCATCCGCCGTCTTGTTCTCTAACCCTGGCCTGTACTGGATCTCGAAGTTATACCCCAACAACTTGGTCAACCATCTCTGATGCTCCTCAATGAACATTTTCTGCTCCTCTGATCTGTTCTTACCATGGAGCGTCGACCAAGTAAATGGGGTCGCCATTTTGCATAGTCAGAACGATCGCCATTAACTCGTGCTCATAGACCGACTTGAGTCGAGCTCTCGTCAACAACACTTGGCTGAAGTAAGTCATCGGTCTGTTATCCTTCATTAGAACTGTCCCCAATCCATAGCCCGATGTCTACGCCATAAAAGGTCGGGTAAAATCTGGAAATGCTGGCACCGGCACGCTCATTATGGCCCTTTTCATGGCCTCAAAATCTCTTGTGGCCTCCTCGTCCCACTGGAAGATGTCATTCTTTAGCTATTTCGTCAACGGCTAGGTAATGGTACTGTACCCCTTGACGAACTTCCTGTAGCAGCCCGTCAGTCCCAATAATCTTCTCAATGCTTGCAGGGTGGTAGGAAGTGGCCAATCAACCATGGCTGCTATTTTCGACATGTCTGCCGATACGTCCTCTGAAGAAACCACATGATCCAAATACTCCACACTCAGCTGGCCGAAAAGACACTTCTTCCGATTGGCATAAAGTTGGTGCTTCTGCAGCTCCCATAGCACGGTCGTCAAATGCTCCACATTTACATCCATGGACCGGCTATACACTAAGATGTCTAAAAAAGACCAGCACGAACTTCTTCAGATATGGACGGAAGACCTTGTTCATAAGCGCTTGAAAGGTGACGGGGCATTGATCAAGTCAAAAGGCATGACCATGAACTTATAATAGCGATTGTGTTTCCTGAAAGCAGTATTCGCTACGTCCTCTCCCATCCAGATCTGATGATATCTAGATTTCAAGTCAATCTTTGAGAAAACTGCCTCACCATGTAGCTCATCCAACAACTCATCAATCACAGAAATGAAATGAGAAATTTATCTGGCATCGTCTCCTTGTTTAAGGCCATGTAATTGACATAGAATCTCTAGCTCCTGTCATTTTTCACTAACACCGGGCTAGAGGAAGGGCTCAGACTCGGTTGTATCATCTCCATCTGAATCATTTTCACTACAATCCTCTTAATCTCTTCCTTCTGCACCCGAGGGCAGCGGTACGGTCGCACGATGATAGTCGAGACATCCTCTTGTAGCACGATGGCATGCTAGTGGTCCCGAGAGGAGGGATCCCGCAAGGTGCCTAGAACGATCACTCAAACTGAACTAACACATGTTGCACCGCCGATGGAATGTTCAACCTCTGCTCTGCCTCTACTGTCAGACTATGTAGGTCTACCAAGAAAACTCCCCCTCGGCCTAGAACGCCCTCACCATGATCTTCAAGGAAACCGTGGATTGGCATAAACTAGGGGCTCCCTGAAGTGTTACCATCCTTCCACTGTACTTGAACTACATCTTGAGTAGCATTCAATTGGTCTTTGTCTCCCTCAAGGACTACAACCACCTCATGCCCAAAATCACGTCCATGCTGCTAGGTAGAGCTGCAGAAAATCCTCCACAATCTGTATCTCCTGGAGAGTCAAAATCATCTCTCGACATACACCCCTAATTCGCTCTACTTGTCCTGTCCCCATCGTCATCCCGAAGCTTCTGGTGTTTACCAACTACTACCCCTGCTACTCTATAACGCGGTTGGATACAAACTTGTGGATGCCCCTACTATCAATCAGCATCACCACCTCCCGCTCAGAGTCTCTCTTAGTCAACTTCATAGTGGTTTGAAGTGAAACCAACTACAGAGTTGAGTGACACCTTCGCTACCTCCAGTTGGGAATGCTTTTGCTCACCTATCTATTTTCAACCACCATCAACTCATCATCCTCTACAAGTAGCACCAGGAGGGTGCGATCTCGACAACGATGCCCCGGGGTATACTTCTCATCACATCAGAAACACAACACATTCGCCTTCTTGTTTTGTATTTCCGCATCGACCATGCATCGAAACTGTCCACTGGACTGTGCACCGTCACTCCTCTCCTTGCCCACTTGGGCTCTCTCTGTCCGGACCCCCTGTAGGGGCTTGCTGCCTTCCCGGAGTTGCCTGGTTGCAGAAAGTCGACCCGTCCCAAGCTCTCCCGGCCCGTCGCTCTGCCGTGAGTTTATCGTCCACCATTTGGGCTTGCTCCATCATTTACAACAACACACTCGGTCTCTACAAGCGAAGCTCCTGATGTCAGATTTGAGCCCTTTCATAAAACTCCCCATCAATGTCTCTTCGAAATCCCTCTTACACGGCCTGAAAGTGCTTTGAATCCTCACTGTAGTCCTTAATCGCACCATTCTGTCGTAGTGACATAAGCTGCTCATGCAAATTCCCTTCTTGGGTGTTTTTGAAACGATTCAACACACAATACTTAAATTCTTCCCACTACCACTCGTTGCCATTGTTGTCTCCACTGAAACCAAGACAACGCCTTTCCTTCTAACCGTAGGCCCACTGCCTTCAACTTCTCTCGCTCTGTCATATGATACACCTCAAAAATGCCTCTTCGCGTGATAAACCCACTAGTGTGGATCATCTCCTTCGAAGATCGACATCTTCAGCTTTCGAACTCTGTTCGCGGTCCCAAACATTTTCCGTTCGGCTCCCTATGGCTGCCCAAAGTAGAATTGTTGAAACGTATTTTATGGGCTCCAAATTTCCACGGTCCTCCTGCCTCATCATGGTTTCCCTAGCCATCGGTCATTTCATCTGGGTCTCTGCCCCCATCCGCTAAGTCTCGAGGGTTACCATTGCGAATATAGTACCCTTGGAAGTGGACATCATTTCTCCGAGTGGATCGTCGAGTTTCGAAAGCTCCTCCATATGCGTCGTCGAACTGCTGGACCCCATAATGGGCCGTTGCCCCCTCGGGTTGTTGTTGGGGGGGCCAGCGGCCCTAAGTCAGGCCGGACCGGGGTCCTGGGGGCCCTTGCTGCTGCGGAGGGGGTTCACGGGCCCTTGCGACAGTGCAGGCGGCCAGCGGCCTCCATGCTGTGAAACTGGGGCTCGCAGGCCACAAGAAGCCTACTGGGGTCTCGCGAGGCCCCCAGGTAGTCGTCTGGGCCTCGCGACCCTCCACGGGTTTGTCGGGCTGTCATCGAGGTTCGTCGGGTGCGCCATGTCTTGGCGAGGCCCTGCATGGGCCGCTGAAGGCCCGTCGCCCCAGCTAGGGTTTTTGGGGGCGGCAGTCCCACTGCGGCTGTTGTCGGCTGCCTATCCCTCCCTCCCATGTCTGTGGAGGGGGATTTTGTTCACACACTCGCCATTCTCGTCCTTCTCTAGTGGATTTCATCCAAAAATCAACATTCATCCTTTGTTCTTGTCCACCATTAGCCCCCTTTACCATAGATTTGAGGGATTCTCCATGAAGTTGTCGCCTTTAGTCTTTTCACCTCGTGGCTTGGGTGGTGTTGGCTCTACATGAACTCCCTAAACATGGACTCCAAGGCACATGGATGGATTCCACACCACTTTTCAATTTTTGTTGCTCTTTTAGGGTTTCGATCTACCAAATCTTTTCCTTCAAAGCTTCCATCTTCTTGTTAGAACTAGTTGTCGCCATGATGGATATTCGCTCTGATACCAATTTGATGAGAAATCTCGGGGTTGAGAGAATAAAAATTGGATTTTTATATATTTGAGAGAAATGGATTTCAAGATACATCTTCTTTCGAGAGGTACATAACTCTCTAAGCTTTAGATCTAAGAGACAAAGTTTTATCTCACTTAGGCTAGGGTTCTACTCTCTAGGCTATGGTTTTCTTCTCAAAACATGCATAAAGGAGAAGATGAAGTTCTCTCCCAAACATAAAAGAGGGCAGATCTGCCCCAAATTACAAATAACCCTCCAAAACCCACAACTATGCAAAAACGCTCAAATCTTCACAAAAATGCCACTGGCATAATCAGTTGATCCACGATCCGTCATGCGCCGCCGCCTCTTATAGATGATGATACCATCAATCTTCTTTCTTCTTCCTCCTACCTGTTACAGTGTTCTTTTGTTTCTACCCGCGTTGCTACTGCCATTGACTTTGTCTTATCTTCATTCTTCGTTCTTTTTTCTTTGTCTTCTCCTTTTTCTTTTGTCTTCTTTTGTTGATACTTGATACTACTGTTGCTTTCTTCTTTTCTTTCGTTCTTCCTTCTTCTTATGTTTCCTCCAGTTTTTTTTTATTTACCTTTTCTTCTTTTGCTTGATGCCGTTGCTGCCGTCTTTCTTTCTTTCATTAATCTTATTCTTTCACCTACCCATCCACTTTCCCTTTTATCTCCCTCATTGTCATCTTCGATTGAGAACTTAGGACTTAGTGTGCATGGCTGTTGTGGTTGACTGCATATTTGCAGTAGCTGCTGACAAAAAAAAATAAAAATTTAAAATGGTTTATTGTTTGCATTTGCTTACCTTGTAAAGAAGAAAGAACAAAATTAGGAAAAATTGAAATTTTGTTAAAAAAATTGATATACATTCTTGTTTTAACTTCCAAATTGGTTGTTCCATGTTCTTTTTATTTTCAGAATGTTTAATAGAGTCTATTTTATGATTTGTTAGAAAGCTGTTATCCTTCAATGCTATTTTTCATATTCATGGTATTTTTATAACATAAATGGGATGATATAATTATCCTTTAGTTAACAAGGTTTATACACATGTACTGCCCAATATGAACACCTGACATGATTCAATATTCCTGATAAAAACATCAGCTATACACTATCCAATATTTGTCATCATCAAAATTGCTCATTGCAGATGACATATTCTTCCCTCGTCGATATCTCGATATATCTCTTACTTAATTGTAGCATGATATATGCATTTATGAACCAGTTTTCTTGGCATGCACATGCTATTGCAGAAGGACATGTGGAATTTACGATGTTTGCATGGAATTTATAGCATTACAAGTTTCTATACATCTATAGAGGAACTGAGGCATGGTTAGAGATCTCCAGATTTTTATTTACATGATGCCTGTTCCATGATTCTAGTTTGTACATTTCGGATGTATGTCATGCCAGCTTTTGGACCAGGGTGGTCTCAATGTTGTTGCTTATAAATCTTGTTATAGATTTTGCATATGTTTAATCTACCCTTTCCATGTTCCCAGGTAATGGACAGATATGTTGATCCATTAGTAAGCCATCTGAAAAATATGCTTGGTTACCGAAAGTTCAAGAAAGGTAAAAAAGCAGAAGTTGATGAACTATTAAAGTCAGAGAAGGCTGAGAACCCGACGAGGATAGTTTACTGTTTCGGCATTTCTCATGAGCATCCTGGAACATTTATTTTATCCTATATTAGGAGTTCAAATCCACATCACGAGTATATTGCATTATATCCTAAAGGTTTTAGGTTCAGAAAGAGGGACTTTGAAGACATTGACCGCCTTGTGGCCTACTTCCAGAGAAATATTGATAAAGCACCACCAGATGCTGGGCCATCTATCAGGACAGTTGCAGCGATGGTCCCCATGAAAAGTCCAGGAACGTGGGGTTCCTTGGGTGAGGGTTCTACATGCAGTGGATTTGCAGGCAGCAGCGATGGCTGGAGAGGTCAAGCACATTCAGATAGGGAGCGATCTTCAACCCCAGGTTCAAGACCAGGCAAGTAGACAACCATCGTTTGAATATTTTACCTTTTACACATTAAACCTATATTTCGGGAAACTAAACAAGTATTTTTGCACCAGTACTTATAGTACAGAGTATATGCAGTCCTTCAAATTTCTGGCATGATTTAATTAAAAGCTGCTTCATATCAGAGTATACGAGTTCTTCAAGAAGTTAGAGTCGACTTTGCCATTATACTAGTCATTTTATATTTACTTTGGTCCAATTCTGATACATCCTCTTGAATATTCTGGCTGCTTTATTTTGTTACTTCAGTTGCATTTCAGTTTTATTGAATATATGCCTTTATGATTGAACTTGTTCAAATCAGTATACTGACTTTGGCAGAACAGATTCCAATGCATTTTTGGATCGTTAATATTCTTTTTTTAATTACAAATATCTCTTGTGCAAGTTCCTAAAACAACTTGTTATCCACATGTGTTTCATAAGGTGTAGAGCAGTGTTAATGTTAGTTACTAAGTGTATGTGTCGATGTGCACAGCGCCTATATATATTGGGATCACGGGAAGTATTCACACGAGGATCATTCCCAAACCAAGTTTCATGAGAACTCCTTGGTGGACTATCTTATGTAATACATGACTGACATATTATGTAATACATGACTGAGATATTTAAGACCCGAACCGTATATTGATCTACACATGCAAATTAGCCTAACGACGGGAGATCAAAGTTTCCAATTCCTTTTATCATTGTATAAAATGATTTCTTCTTTTTCGACAGTTGAAATAACATGTTCTGTGGGTAAAAAGACTTGAAGCCACTCTTATTGTTAGGCTAATTTTGGTTTTGTAGTTATGATGAATGGTTAAGGCTGATGTCCCATCATGGGAATAATTTAGCTTCCTGTCAAAAATTTTACTCTTCACACATTCAATTTGGCAGTCAACAAACGTTCATGTTAATCTTGACATTTCAAATCCTTAAAATACATAAGAACTTGTAAACCCTTGATCTATGCTTGCGGATTTATGGATGGAAAAGGTTATATCATTAAAACACCATTAAATTTTCACATTCAATTTGGCAGTCAACAAACGTTCATGTTAATCTTGACATTTCAAATCCTTAAAATACATAAGAACTTGTAAACCCTTGATCTATGCTTGCGGATTTATGGATGGAAAAGGTTATATCATTAAAACACCATTAAATTTTCAACCGCACTATGCGTGGGTAGACATCACAAGAGTTTTGGTGTCTATGTTATCAGACATGGATAAAGGTAAGAATTTAAATTAAGTGGACAATCGTCTTTTTTGACAACCATAGGAGGAAATTTCATCATACAATTGACGTACACGCTATTCTGTCATTGTCATTCACATGTGTTAGATCCAAACAAAAATCAAGCAATGAATGGTAGTATTAATACATTTGTGATACATAAAAAATTATTTCAGTTATTTTTATTTAAAAATAGCATAAGTGCTATTAATTAGGGCAAGGGTTAAAAAGCGCCTGCCCTAGGCGCATGGTCTAGGTGGCCCAGCAGCTTTGCACTTTCAAGGTAGGCACGTCCATCGTTTTAAGCAGTTGTCATGCCTCAAAACCATTGAAATATTAATATTAATTAAAGGACTACTGGCATCGGCCATAATCCCCATATACATAATCCCCATATATAGAAGAATTACGAAGCATATATATATCACCTTTAATCATCCATGCATCACATAATATCATATCATATCTAATTAAATCATGTGCAACATTCTTATATCCATCATTCAGAGTTGAATTACACATTTCAATTTCAATTTCTAAATCTAAAAAGTAACATCTAATACTAGAAAACTAGTTACGTTATCATTTTACAAAATTTTAGATGAGCTCTTGATTTATAACCACCAGTTACATAGTACCTAGATCACCCAAATTTAAAAAACAGTAGGTTAGCCACTTGCTCAACAAGTGAATGAATCATGTTAAGTATTTTAAGTATGAAAACTGAATAGAATAACAAAATGCAAACTTACATGAATAATGTACGTATGTTAAAACGAAGGTGACATGTCATGGGGGACTCTTTTGAAACAATACTTGTAGTGAAACGAGGCATGCTATGTATAGTCATAAAACATGCAAACTACAAAACATGCATTCAACCCTTACAGAAAAATCTTGATTCCAAGCCCCATGTGGTCTCCAAACAACAAAATAACTCATGTCAGGAGATACTTGTTGATGACAACCTTTTCTTCTTCTCATAGCGAAACATCTTTGCTTTCTCTTTATTGTCACTCTATTACTCAACCCTCCTATCTAGCTTATTCTTAGCTTATGATTTGTTTTAATGGAAGGAAGGGCACTAAGCCTTATCTATAGGAGTTTGAACTTGGATTCTTAACCATGCAGCTTTTAATATCAAGAAGATTCTCCAGTAATTTTTGAAAATTCAAAAATATATTAGAGCTAGAAGCGTGTCCAATAAGCCTTGAATCTAAAAGCTTCTCCATAAAGTTTTAAAACGTAAAACTTCTCTCATAATTGTTGAAAAACTAGAAAATCATATTATAACTATGAAACCTAGAATTATCTTTATAAAAGGATAACCTATCGACATAAAGAATCCTAGAAATATCTTCAAACTAGAGCTTCCCAATAAGCTTGAAATCTGGAGGCTTCTCTAAGAAGCTTTAGGGATCTGACAATTTTTCAATATGCTTGGAAATCAAGAGGCTTTTTCAAGAAGCTTTGCAAAGTTAGAATCATCTCCAAGAAGCTAAAAACTTTCTAACAACCAGAGTTTTTTTTGGAATGCTGGAAACCTAAAAATAATTTTAAACTAGATGCTTTTATAATACGTTTGAACTTAGAGGTTTTTCCCAGTAATCTTTGGAAAGTTAGTAACTTCAAGAAGCTTTTAATTAGGTCAAATCAATAGTACAATTAAGGGATATTTTTGAATGTGATTGCTGACCAAGTCAAAAGCAAAAGGGTGGACAAGCAAGACGGCTGGGATTGAAACTTTTGATGAATCAATGTATAGGATGATAGTGAGAATTTTGGGGGACCCTAAAATTTTAGAGAAACTAAATCTGGAGGATATTACATTTTGGGGACATAAAATTATAAATTTGGGGGGACTAAATTTTTCGGGAAACTAAATTGTAATTTAAAACTTTGGGGGAACTAAATTTGGAGTGCATGTTGCCACCAGAAGTAGAACCATGTATTTATACCAGAGAATCTCCTAATTGTTGCAGAGCAACTAGAAAGAGATTCTTTAACAAGAAAGAATTCACTTCAGATGTATTCTATCCATGCCCCGCCCGGTTCATTGGGCTGCTGGCCTACCAAGCATTTGCCCGCAGCTCCTGCCTTCGTCTTGTCCGACGGAGCGTTCATTATCCTTACTGTTCTCTCTGCTAGCCCCCACCCATTGCTCTAGCTATAAGCTGTGGCAGCTACAGCTTGCATCCACTTTGGCCCCACATGCTAGGCCAACATGACGTACTCCTGTTCGAATCAGAGTTTAAAACCAAACTTCTCCTCAGGAGGATAGATGAGTCGATTTAGATGAGATCTAATGTAGATCTAACTTTCTATGCAATCGTGGGAGTTCGGCCCGGTTTTTTATTTTTTTACTAAAAGGAGACTAAAATTTAAAACTTTGGAGGAAATAAATTTTACGGAGAACTAAAATTTTTCGGGTGACCTAGATTCTCTGGGGGAACTAAATTTTATTTTGAATGTGGTTAAAATTTTGTTGGGGGGATATTTTAAAGGTGGCTGGAAATTTTCTTGGGGAATTTTTAAGAGTGCAAATTTTTTAGGAGTGAGATTTTAAATGGGTTAAAAATTTTCGTGGGAATATTTTGAATGCTCTGTGACCTATGATCACGGGTTATGACGAGTCTTTATCAATTAAGAAATTGATCTTATGATTTTATTAAACACATGCCTGCATATTTTCAAATAAGTTTAATGGTAAACTATAACTACTTATGTCAACCTTTAAGTTTACTATTAATTAATTTGGTTAAAAAGTTACATGGTATTATAGCAGTGATAAGAGATCATGTGTTATAAGGATAGCCTGTTATAAGGATAGCCTATAGAAATACCAGAAGTGAATACCATATATTAAAATTTTGGCTTCTAAGTAATATTTTAAGATTTTGATTAGTCTCTCAACCTAGCTTGTATCTGCATTTTTGACTCATGTCGTGATATTAGATATACCCTTTGATTTTTAAAGAGAAGGTTGTAATTGCATTGTTGTAGTAACCCTTAGGGACGATTGACTGGATTCCAAGGGAGGATCCAATTATGGTAAAGAAATTAGATTCCAAGAGAATCCAATGATTCTAGTGGATGATCAGATTGTCATGTGGAAGTTCTTAGTTCTTACTCTACACAAGAGATCATGTGTTATAAGAAAACTTTCCCATCGAAAATTGCAAGTGACGTGCCGTTACCTAATAAATTACGTTTTTGGTTAGTGTCTTAACCGAACTTATATGACTGTGTCCTTATTGGTTTGATTCATTTTGGGACCCAAACTAGTTTTATTAAGCAGGAAAGCGGAACAAGTCACTTTCTACTGCTTTGTTTACGTTAAGAGGTGTTGGAATTGATTTGCAAAAGATCTAAAATTTAAAAAAAAAAAGCGACAACAAACCCTAACAACCATTTCCTCCTCTCTGGATTTGACATCTTTGAATCCGCTAATAGCAGAGCTCTGGTTGGGGTAATTATGATAACTAGTTTAATTTCTTCTTTCTATCATATGCCTCGTCTGAATCCGCTAATATCGGAGCTCTGGTAGGGGTAGCTATGATAACTATTTTAATTTCTTCTTTCTTTCATATGCAGCTTCCTTCCCTTCCTCTCCCCGTCTTCTTCCTCCCTATTCTTTGCTATGATGTTGCTATTGCTGATGCAGCTATGATGTCAACATGCCATTTAGTTGCAGCAACCTGCTTTTCCTTCTTATTCTTTCCACCTAGATTTCTTTAGATATTTTCTAATTGTTTATGACTTTTTAGTAATTTCAGGAATTGTTTTAAATAATAAACAATAAGTAAAAAGCATCTCTGCCACACCTAAGCACCCATCTTGTCAGAAATAAATTAAAAAATTGGGTGGTGCTTGACCAGCAACATATGTCATGGGTTATGCGTGTGCATTGGTTTAAATATCGGATATCAGTCACGTATCGGCTTGAAAAATATGATATCAGATAGCAGATATCGGGGATATATCAGAGATATTGATTAAATATCGGAGTGTCATATCGGACGCTAAAAAGGATGTCAAATGCAAGTCATAGATGTATCTTAGAAGATATTAACTATACAAACTCCAATAAAAGTATGTTTTGCATATAATTATCTCATTAAACTTGAATATAACCATTCACACGTTGAAAAACTTTTCCCATTTTTTATGTAGTCACGAACTAAGCAAGTACAATATCAACAAAAATATGATAATGAAATCAATATGCATCCTTTAAAAATTAATAAACAATAAGAATAATTTAACAATCAGATATGATTAGGCCAAACCAAAAAATAAAATATTATGCAAGTTACAATTACAAGCCGATTCAAATTGTTTTCTAGTAAAAGTAAAAAACAAACACTATACTAAATGTAATAAACATAATATTATAATATTATAATGTTTCCCTTAAATATCAATCATCATCTCCATGATCGGAGTATGACACATCATCAATGCCATCATCTAGCTTGTCGCCCGACGATGATTTCAATGATTCAAATCCCTCTTCTTCCGTTGCCGGTTCCCTTTCTTTTGATGATGAAGATGTTCCTCTTTTTATTTCTTTTATAAGTCATCATTCTTCCACTCTTATTTCTTTTAGGGTTAGCTCACATAGCTTTGGCCACTTGTCTCCAAGTCAATTGCTCACCAAGAAATATTTTTCCATCGCTACCAGAAACATGTGCATTGTTATTTTTTGACACCAACCACTCTAACAAATTTCATTATCATTGCAAGTGGCCAAAGAATCGCTTTCTTTGTTTTCACGCATAACTTAAGCTCAGCATTGAATTTGATGAAGATTTGGTCGCGTAACTTGTTATGACTTAGTTTATTTGTCCTTTTTGTATGAGTCTATAAAAGATAAATAAATTATCATAAAACGACTATTTTTCAATAAATCAAAAGTTCTAGAATATGTGTATATATATATGGTATTATAGCGTTGCCTTCTCAAATGTGCACCAGCTTCTTTCGCACCCAGAAGAACTGCTTGTCAAATTTAGGACTCTCAATGTCATATGCTTTAATTCTGGAGCATCGGTCCCGTAGAAACTCTACCATGTGATTGTCAAATTGATAAATATAAAAATCATTGCATAACATGCATGTATTTCAAAAGTTGATAAATAATATTTTGTATTCTTTAGTAATAAAATTTTACCTCGATTAATTTTAGGATTTTTTGCAGTGTTCTTTGTAAACTCCTGTCCAAATGAGCCCGTTTGGTTTTGATACAAATACATCTGATCTCTTATCTTTCCAATACTCAAGATCATTCTCATACAAACATGTCTGCATTCCACAAAACCATAAAAATATTATATTTTTCAATAGCTTTCTTATTTAAGTAATAATAAAATGGGTTAAGTAATAACCAGTCCTATGCAAGGACAACTAGAGCTTTTCATCACATCTTTTATCACTTATCTTTCATATTAGAAAGGACCGATGCAATTTCATTCTTTGTTTTTACAAAATCACTATAAACGGATTCTATTGATTGGACTTTATCACCATCTACTCTCTTTAAAACTTTTATTGAAGGAGATAAAACTTTAAGAGCAAGATCTATATTATTCTAAAACGTATTACTTAAAACAATGTCTTGCACATACAAAACAACGATATATTATTTAGTTATCATTCAGAAAGTGATCATATATTTTTATAATGTAAATAAATTAAAATTATAAATACTTTTCTTTCTGCAATCGTACTTGAAAGGTTGCACGCTTTCCATTGTTTCGAAATAAACATTTGCTTCAAATTTTTTCTTATCCCTTATTGAAATTAAAGATAAAAAAGCTGTGGCAAACCTAGTAGCGCCAAGCTTTACTATGTCTCCTTTAGCAAACTCTCTCATCAAACTCAAAGTGATGGTGTGACAATAAATGAAAATAAAGACATCTCTATCCATGATAATCGTACTCCTGATTGGCTTAATTTTAGCAATGTCAACTGCATCAAATTGACAGGGCCAAAAATTTTGGTATCTTTAATGTCAGTATTTTTGTCGTTGTCATGTTATTGAAAGCATTATCCGTAACCGTAATTATCTGGACCACATTCTCTTCTCTTAGCTTCTCTATTGCTTTGTCCACAAAATTATGAATGAAGGCCCCGTTATGTCGCTCTGCCAAAACATCCTCAAGAGTAAAAAAAAAAACAATTCGTGATGTGGTATTACTATATTCATAATGCTCCGTTGCTTTTGACCCAACCAAAAGTTGGTCATAAAGGAGCATCCATGAATGCTACACACTTTTTAAATGATTTTAATCTTTCATGTGTCTCCACCTTTTCAAGATAGGTCTCTCCAAGCTCATACAGAGTTGGAGCTTCCAAGAATGGTCCATATTGACTGACTGAATGCAACATTTGTTGAAATGATCCAAAGGTTGCAACATTGAAAGACATTCCAGCTAAAAAGAACCACTTCGCAATATATCTGATTCTATTCTCTTTTCTTTTTTCTTTGCTTCGAATCGATAATGGTCTGCTTTGATAATGGTCCGCTTTGTCTTTTCCAGACCCACATCAAAATTCTTCTGGTGGTAAACTTACCCATCAGCCATATATTCTTAAATGAAGAAAACACATTCGAACGTGATGAATACCCCTGGTGGGTCCCACACCCATGTTCATCTTGGGCATTTTTCTCGCCACCAATATTAAATCATCCATTAAAACTTGAACTTTGGTCGCCTAACGTTTTTTTCCTTCTCAAATTTCGTAATAATGTCTTTCACCTTATTCTTCACATCTTTCGAGACGCTATTATATGGTCTAACATTTCTCCCTTTGCATGCAAGATGTGTCTTGAAATGGGTAATTCTCCTATTAACTATTTGGCTTCAATAATTGCATTGTATTCTAGTTGTACTATTATTATCCACTTGCTTTACATATGCCCAACAAGGGTCATCTTTTGGAGTAATTTTGCTAGAAGCTCTACATATCATATGCCTTAAAACGTACGACAGAAAAAGACATTGAAAAATGTTAATATATAAAATGAACAAGGAAAATTATCAATTAGACATGTGCATGTATCAACATTTTTCGCATTTCATAGTCTACATTGTCATTGAGAGAGTTCACAATCATTAGACTAGTCTAATGCATAATGCATGGTACTAAATTACATTAGTATACAACTAATTAGCACGATGATCCTAATGATAGCTATGTAGCATGAGATTCTAGTCATAATTCAACATTTGGTTTTTCTAAGGTTAACATTGCATCAATTTATGGAAAATAATCACGGTATCATCTAATTAATTAAGCATGATATCATTTTAATCCCATAACCACACTATTACGTATTAAGCAAAAATTAATTAACAGCAAAATCAAATCCGAAATACAGGAATTGAACCATTAACTATTATTAGCAGTTAAGCAAATCCAAAATTAATTAGTCGTTAATTAGCAGCAAACATAACAGTAGAATATGGCAGATTTAATTCCAAAAAAATTAAAAATAAAATCACAATAAAATGCAGTGAGAATGAAGACTTGATGATCATGAGTGTTACCATAGAAGCTTCATATAAAATGTACAGCTTCATTGACAAAAAAGCAGCGCAAAAAAATTCAACTAAAAGTTCTAACAAAAGTTGCAGAATGATTGGATTCGAAGGAGATTGCAGTCAAAAAATTGCAGCCAAAAAAATGGAACACAAATTTACATGCGCCGATTGTCAAAAAATTTACAGCACAAAAACACTTACCTGCGTCATTGCCAAAAAACATGAGCAATTGCATCCAAAAAATTGCAAAAAAGGAACACAACTTACCTGCATGACTTCATCGACTGCCTATTTGGTTTTGATGAGAATGATATGATGAGATTGCAAAATGCAAGAGCTGTTTACAAGCATGCAAGACGTTGTCATGAGCAATTGCAACCAAAAAAATTGAAAAACACAAAACACAAACTTGCATGACTGCGTCGACGGGCGATTTGGTTTCGATGGATCGGAGGAGATTGGACTGACGATAGATGAGGAGGAGATTGCTGCTGATTTGGTTTCGGTCGATGGGATTTTGAGAAAAAAGGAGAGACGACGACGAGAGAGGCAAAAAGAGAGAGAGAGAAGTGCTTTTGGCCCTCTCATGACGTCGAGTTCAATTAATGTGCAGGTATCGGGTCGGGTCGGGTAACAAATTAGAAACCTGGCCCGTGTCGGGTAACAAATTAGAAACCTGACCCGTTACCCGACCCGCTACCCCACATTTAAAAAACCAAAACCGGCACAAATTTGACCGACATCTCGACTTTGAAACCGATATATTGGTGATACAAAACCGAAAATTGGAAAACGCAACAAACTTCGCTATATCGTTTTCGTTCATCGACCGATATTTTGGATATCGGTTCGATATTTAGAACACTGTGATTGGGTAACACTTCTTTAGGGAAACTAAAAATTTAAAAGTAAGATATATTAAATATTTATACAAAAGATGTTTATCTTGTATATATGTATTAATAAATAGAAAGATTTAAACTGTTTATAAAAATCACCCAAATTGAATAATTCAATTGTAATTACTAATAAAAGTATTCAACTAAAAATAGAAAGGAAGAGACGAGTGGGTAGGCAACTATCCGGGATTTTGCAGACTTTTTGGATGCTTATGCAATGGATTCAAGTTCTTATACAGTATTATTTAATTTACGTTTGCTTTGGTTAAAAAATAAGTAAATCTTGAAAGAAACTATTCCAAGTGGTAAAGATTTAAAATTAGATATGGTAGGTCCAATGTTAATGTTTTTGTATTGTTACTCATTTTTTTGCTGTTTAGTTTTTTTGGCGTACCAATACAAAAGCAAGCTAGTCCTCATATTTTTATTGTGATTTTGTTGCTTTGAGAAAGATGAACATTTACTAGTCAATTTTCTTGATGTTAAAAGAAACAAGGCATAACAGAGACTCTATTTACAAGTTTTAACCATGGATCAATGTTTCATTTGAAACGCTTCTGTTTTGGTTGATTTGGATTGGCTTTGACATGAACCGTTCCGAAACAATGCAACAACAATTGAAACTCAGTTTCAGATAAATATAGCAAACACCCTTTTAAAAAAACTTTCTAAAATTAAGAAATTGAGCTCAAAATTATGAAATCAAACTGAAACATGGCCAGGAAACGCAACTAGAAGGAAGCCTCTCTCAAAACCCTTGCTCCAAACAAAAAAATTCAAAACTAAAAAAAAAGAGAAGAACAAGGAAAAATGAAAGAACTGATGGGGAAAGAAACATCTGATCTGGATCTCGCGTGCTTCTGATCTGGATCTAACATGCGGCGGATCTCACGGTTGAAACCAGGGTTTGAGGTATCGACCGATACCATTATCGGCCGTATCGTATCGATATCGGCAGTTGACGATACCGAAACCAAGGGTTAGTTTCAGTATCGACCGATATTGAACAGTATCCGTCAGTTTCGGCCTATACAGGCCGAAACTGACCGATACCGTTCAGTATTGGTCGAAGACGGAGAAAGAAGAATGTGTAATTAAATAAAAATTCTCTAAAAGAACCCAAAAAATTTCGTGAATCAATAGCTTGTATAGAAAGCTCGGTTAAAAGAGAGGAGAAAACCCTATGGGTTCGGCTTGAAAATGACGAAGAATTAGACGAAGAAGAGGCACAACCAAGAAAATTGCTGAAAAAAGAAGAAAAAGATAAAAGGAAGATGAAAAAATTGAACTCACCTCATCGCGTCGCGCCAAACCTGCCTCCTGCCTTGTCGAACTCGCCTCGACCATCTAGCGTGAGAGTGAGAGAGTGCAAAGAGAGATAGAGAAAAATGCCCGAGTCGCCTTTCAGGAGATGCTATGTTCTTTAAAAAGGCAAACTTGTAAATAAGTGACATGTGCGTAAAGTAAAATAGTCGATGCACATATCAAGCGGATATTTTATGGCAACCCTGTAAATAAGTGGTATGTGCGCAAAGCAAAATGGTGAGCGTGCAAAGCAACGCCTAACGATTTTTTTGGCAAACTTGTAAATAAGTGGTATGTGCGCAAGGTAAAACGGTGGATGCGCAAGGCAAGCTTTAGGATCTATTCATTTATCTAATATTTAGTATTTAAGTACCAATGTTTAGGTATTTAGTATTTGATATGATTACGAACTCAAATTTAGTTTATCTATTTAGTAATTAGTATTCGATAGTATATGATTAATATTTTAGTTTGTTAGGTATTTAATAGTATTTGATAGGTTTAGATTTAAGAACCTCCGAAACCATCACTGTGTATATATAACTTTATACATATTTAAAGTATCTCCGAAACCGGAAACGAAACTACCGAAACTAGCGATATGGACGAAACCGAAACTTGCTTTCGAAACCGCCGAAATGGGCGATACCGATACCGAAACCTAAATTTTGGAAAGAACGATACCCAGACCGAAACCGAGACCTAAAACCTTGGTTGAAACACTCTCGATGGTACATATGATTTGGGATGGAGAGGATTGAGTGGAGAGATCCCAAGATATTTATATATACAATTTGAGCTGGGCTACTAGGTTTGTAATTTTTTGTTCGACCCAAATTGAAAGACATCTTATAGATATGGTTTGAAATGGTTGGGTTTGTATTTTATAGTTTAAACCAAGTTGGGAATATGGCTGTTCCAGTTTGAGATGGGCTAGGCTTGTAATTTTTTTGTTCGACCCAAATTGAAAGACATCTTATAGATATGGTTTGAAATGGTTGGGTTTGTATTGTATTATTTAAACCAAGTTGGGAATATGGATGTTCATGTTCGGACTTCGAGTTAAACATATTTTGATCAGATTCAGTAAGTCATTTAGTTTACACTCTACACTTTAACCCATTTTATGGTTATGGTCTCAAATGTTACGAATATCTTAATAAAGTTTATCTTCAACAAATATAATTACTTACAACTAAATACCTAAAATATAAATAAATTCGAATTGGAACTAAAAAATGAAACCAACAAAACTTATCAAAACCAACTATCTTTGAAGACGCTAGAACTCTAATTGAAACTGAGTTATCAAACCTTTGTTCTAACCCTTTGTTATGATAGTATTTATTAATCTATTGATGTATTTATTTAAATAAATACATTTTAACATTCATAACTTCAAAGTACATTGTGCATGATCAAGGTTACCTGGTTCGAGAAATGCTTTGGTATGCTATGTTGAGTATTGGTGTTTCATACTAATGTTATTTTGATGATGATCACAACATTATGTTGCTAATGACTCTCTTGTTTTAGTCTCATAGTTAACATTTCAAGAATATCTTTTTGGAGACTAAACACTTGATGCCAGAGCTTGACTCAAAGGATGCCAAAGCTTGGAGATGATGGAGAGCATTAAGGCATCAAGCTTGAAGCCATAGACTAAGGAAAGCAATGTAATCCATGTAATATTTCATTTACTGTTTTTCTCTTTTTGAGTTTAGGTTTAATGTAATGCCTTGATAGATGGTCTTCTCATTCATGTATATGCATTTAACCATCTTAATGAGCCTTAGGATTATCATAGAATCCAACATAATAGGTTCATTTTGTCCAAAGACTCAATTGGAGTCTCTGGCTCTCCAGTCGCTTGGGTGATTCCAGTTGCCTGTCGAGCCTTCTACAGTCGACTGTGGTGTACTGCTCAAGTCAACCTTTTATTGACTCATACTTGAGCTTTTGGAACAGTCGACTGAGAGTCAAATTACAGTCGCCTGTCTTCCGACAGTTGCCTGTGAATTGTTCTACAGTCGATTGTATGCAACTTGCATTGTCTGGGCTTCATCCCAATTTGCTAGTCAGTCGGCTGGTTCAATAATTAAAGTCTCCCGTCTATTTTACAGTCGACTGTATTCTGGTCATCAGTTGTCTGTCTGCATACAGTGCGTAAGTTGCATCTCTCTGTTTTATTTCATCCCCTGCAGCAGTCGCATGTTGAAGGATTTACAGGCGCCTGTCATGTTTATAGTCGACTGTATATTCTTCATCAGTCGACTGTCCTGGCTCAGATTATAGCTGTTGGGAATTATTTAGCCGTTGGACAGTCGACTGTCATTTGTTCATCAGTCGATGACGTTTTTGCCCAGATTCTAGCCGTTGCAGCTTTTTGTTTTTGGCTATTTCCTTGGGTTTTGAGCGTTAATATAGGGTTCTTATATATGAGAGGGCTGAGTTCATTGGAACTTCTTGATATTGGAACTTCTTGATACTATTGCAAATCATTAGAGATTGATTAAGCCACTCTCAAACTCTCTCATTTCCCTCTTAGAGCTCATTCTCTCCTTCATGCATTGAAGTCTAGCTCAAGGGAAATCACCCAAGTGCAATTCTAGCAAATCTCATCACTTGGAGATTCTCTCCCGTGCCTTGCATTCGTTAATGAGTAAGTTTATCTCAAGGCATAGTTAAGAGTATTTGTTTTACTTTGTTATTTCATTGAAACCCTAGCTTTCTGTGTGAGAGTTAGTTACTCTTTGTGTGAGTATAACCTTCTGTGTGAGGGTTGGTTCAGATCTCTCCGTGTGAGAGTTTGAGTCTTCTCTGTGTGAGAGTAAAACTCTTTCTATGTGAAAGCAATGATTTCTCTGTGTGAGAATCCAAATACTCTGTGTGAGGTATCTCTGTGTGAGATTGTATTCACTTCTCTGTGTGAGAATTATAGTTGATATTGGTGTGGCTGGACGTACCCAAATTTGGGGAATCAGGGTAATATCTTGTGTTTGCGTTTGGATTTTTGTGGTGTTTAAATTCATCTTCAATTATAATTTCGTATTTGCAAGTTTAATTCTTAAATACATAATTTGTGCTATTACACTATTCACCCACCTCCAGTGTGTTAGTATTGCAAGGGTAAGGCGATCCTTACATGCTATACATTGCACAGTATGCTAACCTAAGCAGTACTTGGTACGATGGGTGTCGGTTGAGTTGTTTTGCTATTTCGATACATACGGACATGTTGTATATACATTTGTACACATGCATATGCACACACACACACACATATATATATCCACATATACATCTATTATACAATTATGTGATATTTTTGAATGGGGTCGCTGACTAGGACAAAAAGGTCGGTAGAAAGATGGTAGAAAGATGGATGAGATTGAATCTTGAGGTATCAATGGGTAGGATAGGAGTTTGTTAAAATTTTGGTGAACCTAAAATTTTGAGAGGGAACTAAATTTAGAGAGAACTAAAAGTTTATATTTTGGAGGAACTAAATTTTCGGGAAACTAAAATTTTTGGGCTAACCAAATTCTCTGGGTGAACTAAATTTTAATTTAAATTTTTTGATGAACTAAATCTAGAGGGAATCAAAATTTATAATTTTGGGAAACTACATCTCTCAAGAATTGAATTTTTGGGAAAACTTAATTATTTCAGGAACTAAATTCTCTCGGTTAACTAAATTTTAGTTTGAATGTGGTTAAATTTTTTCGTTAGAAAGTATTTTTTTGAAGGTGACTGCATTTGAAGGTGACTGCAAATGTTTTAGGTGGATTTTGATGATGCTTCAAATTTTTCGGGTAAAGATTTTGAATGTGATGAAATTTTTCAGGGGAATATTGAGTGACCATGACTAGTAAACATATTGATGACCATGACTAGTAAACATATATATGCAGATACACATATATACATATATGTGTGTGCTATTAGAGATAAACTCCCAACAAAGGACAGGCTTCAGCAAGGACCTATGGAAGTCGGGGCTCGTCCCCAGTCAATATTAGATCAAACAATAGGGGAGTTTTAAGTAGCACTTACCGCACTTTTTCAAGACAATAGGGAAAAAGATGGCACTGTTCCCTACCGAGACAACGGACACTCTCAACGGATCCTCCACGCGATGGGCATACCATACCTCTTTCGTGCGTCTTTCTCGTGGCGGGAAGACAAGTGGGGTATATCCCCAGATCAATATTGCGGGCTTTGTGATGGTATGTCAACAGAGAGTTCCAACCATCTATACTTTGAATGCGACTATTCGCGATACATTCTTATCAGGAGTCTTCTTATGTTGGGCTACACAGGTGTTGCTTCGTTATCTATAGCAGGTGTTTGTGACCTATTTCACTCTCTTTATAGCACATTGGATCCTGCAGGGGTGCTTGCTAAAACTGTCCCCTCGGCCATGGTTTGGCACATCTGGAAGGAACGAAATAAGCGGATCTTCGAAGGAGTAAAACGGAGAAATACAGAATTATTTGAGGATATCAAGGCCGACGTGGCTATTGCTCTTCGGAACATGGACTTGGAGCAAGTTTCAGACTTCACCCCATTTTCTAACCGGGGATTTATAGATCCAGGATAAAATTGTTGCTTTAGCTTTTGTTAGTGTTTGTTAGTCTTAGCTTTTACTTCATAATTTGGGCACCTAGTAGTAACAGTAGATAGTGGGTAGTTGAGGGTGACGACGCTTGTGCCCTATCCCATCTCTTTCTACTATCCTCTGAAGCTAGCTAGTGTTTTTGTTGTAATTATTTGTTATTAAATAAAGATCGCTTTTACTTTAAAAAAAATATATGTGTGTGTGCTCGCGCGCGCACACATGCACACACACATATATGTATATATATGTGCATATGTATGTATATATGAGAGCGAGAAAGCAACCCACATACGAGAGCGAGATAGCAGTCCAGATGTCTAATTTGCCTCTAACTATACATATATGAATTCATGAAATTGATATATAATCAATTTATATCCAATATTTTTCTTCTCAACATTTCAGTTTTGCGGTATATTATGTTAGTTGATCAAGATCTTCCTTCACATATATTTTGGGTGGTTTGGATCGCTATTTTCGCAATCCAGACTGCTCATGATCATTGAATCAGGTTGCACAATCCATATCGCGGATCCAGGGATGGTGGTCAATTTCAATTGGGTAACACATTGGGTAACTCTGCACGATACAAAACCTACTTTTGTTTACTAACGCCCACACAGGCCCATCACTTTTGAGAGGATTTTGTTGTGTTGATGTATGAGTCTTGCATGTGTTGAGTAGATAGAAGAATGCGGAGCAGGAGGTGTTTTTATAGGTGACAACTAGAGCTTCAGGATTGATTTTTTATAGAATTTGAGGTAACTAGTAATAAATTATGCAAACTGATTGAGTAATAGATTTTTATATAAAAATTATACTCTCATAGTCTTATCCGTAATGGTGGGTTTTCCCCTTCCAAGAGATCATGCTTAGAATTTGTCAACTATTGCTTGAACTTTTTAAAAATCAAATGTTATTATTGAATTACCTTATTAGCTTGATCTGTAACCAAATACATAATGTAATCTAATTCTTCTTAGATGTAACGGTAATATGGGAGTTCAATGATCTTAGACCTAATAGATGCCTATGTCCTATCAGGTCCGTCACATGGTCACATGATGTTTAGGTTCTATTAAAATAGTATACTGCTTATGTTAAAAGCGTTTCTTTCTGTCTATTTAAGAGATGCATCTTTCTGTCTATTTAAGAGATGCATGTCACCATGGGTGTAATATGTTATCATTTGGTTATACTTTATTTTTATTTTTTTGAGCGGACATCATCCTATCATGCAATGTTTTTGATTCTCTCTCTCTCTCTGTGTACGTATGTACCTGCATACATATGTACATGTCTATATATATATATATATCTCTCTCTCTCTATGTGTGTGTGTGTGTGTATTAAAATAGTATTCCACTTATGTTAAAAGCGTGTCTTTTTTGTTTATTTAAGATATACATGGCACCATGGGTGTAATATTTTATCCTTTGGTTATATTATATTTTTTTTGAGCGGACATCATCCTACCATGCAAAGTTTTTGATTCGCTCTCTCTCTGTCTGTACATGTGTACCTGCATACATATGTACGTGTGCGTGTGTGCATGTTCACCTCTCTCTCTCTCTGTGCGTGTGTACGTGTGCGTGTGTGTGTGTGTGTTAAAATAGTATTCCACTTATGTTAAAAGCGTTTCTTTTTTTCTATTTAAGATATACATGGCACCATGGGTGTAATATTTTATCCTTCGGTTATATTATATTTTTATTTTTTTGAGCGGACATCATCCTACCATGCAAAGTTTTTGATTCGCTTTCTCTGTGTGTGTACATGTGTACCTGCATACATATGTTCGCGTGCGCGTGTGCGTGTGCGCACACGCGCGCATTCAGGAGCCCGCCTTCACATTTTTTGAGTAAGTAGCATCTCATATTCCTTGTTAACATTGGCTACCTTATCCTGTCATTTTTCATATTTTCCTTGTCCTTGCCTTTTGGATTGTTTTGCATAGCCCTTCTTTTTTTTATACCCGAGTGAAAATCAATATGTTGTTGAATTTTAATGAATAAAACCTATGGTTTCACTTGAACTATGCAAGAAAGGATGAGACTAGGCAAGATGAAATATGTAATTTATGAGAAGAGTAGATAGCTATACTGAACATTTAAAAAATAAAATCCAACAGGGCTCTCGGGTGCCACATTCATGCTGGAAAACTTGTCGTAAAGTGCCGGTGTATTACATGTATTGGACTTATTATTAGTTTTTGCATTTTGTAGGGTGAATTCGCTTGTACTGCATCATTAGCTAACATGCTTTGATTCAGTGACATCTTAAAATGCTCTTTGTGAAAAGTTTATATGCCTCTCTTTATTGCCATTGTAGCCCTACCTGAGCACGTTTAATTAATTCGCAGCGCCAGCTCATCTTCTTATCACTACTGTGTGATATCCTAGATGGATGCGACATGAGCTGGATGCAGCCATATATGTTATACTTATCTTGCACAACATGTGCATGATACATTTCTGGCACATCCAGCATGTATCCGGCCCCAAACAACCATCATGGAGGCGGTTGAATTTGAGCCAGTCATTTTTAATTTTCATGGTTTAGAATTCATATGCATTCCTTATGATATGCTGTGTAAACCTTGTAGGTTATATCAATCATTGTCCTAATTCTTTGTGTGTGTGTGCAAATATTATTTTATTTGTGTCCATGACATATTCATATTATAGGGTTTCTATGATTTTTCTTGATTACCGTGCGTGTCTGGCCATGTCCCATGTGATGAATACTTTTCGTTTGGGTGAGTGCTGATATCGGCGTCGTGCTGATTGCAACTTTTCAAGATCACGGCTAAATGCTAATTACTGGCTTTGAACTCTTTCTGGTTTACCCGTATTGAGGGCATTGCATTTTTTTCGGAATATAGGTGGTGAAATTTTTTTTGGCCAATGAAATCAATTTAAGCCATGGACCAATTGAGATATGTGGTATTCATGATTCTTGGATGTATTTTGTTTCCCATGAGAGAATTTAAGAGGCAGACGTCAGCAATTTGTTTGGCTTATTCACATGAAACAACATTCTTCTCATTCTGTGCAATACTAGAGATTTCCTAATCAACTTACTTTTTGCTTTTTGTTTCCAAACAGGTGGGAGATCTGATTATAGGAACAATTATGGTGGCGACAATCGAGATAGTCATCCAAGCGGGCTTCCTCACCCTGGGCGAGGTCGTGGGCGTGGAGGGCGTGGAAGAGGCCGTGGCAGGGATTCTGATTTTGGTTCATCTCCTAACCAGGGAGGCTCAGGTTCACGAAACGAGGATGATGGTGGCTTGAGCAGCTTTCCTGGGGCCAAAGTACAAACCACCCCTGGGAGGGAAAGGTTTCCTGGTGGATGGGGTGGTGGGGGCAGTGGCAGTGGTGGTGCCTGGGGCAGCAGTAATAATGATGACGTTGGAGGCTGGGGTGGTAGTGGAGGTGCTACCGGTGGCAAAGCTAGCAGTAGTGGGGGTTGGGGTGACCGTGATGGTGCTGGGGGTACCGGAGGAGCTGGCGGTTGGGGCGGGGGAGGGAGAGCTGCTAGCAGCACGCCAAGTTGGGGTGGTGGCAGTGATGGTGCTGCAAGTGGTGGTTGGAGCAGGGCTGGGGCTGGCTCGGGAGGCGGCAGCTGGGGAGGGGAGGATGCAGAAACATCCAAACAGCCCGATGGTCCTGACTCGGGCTTTGGCAACTCCGAGTGGGGTGGTGGCTCAAAGAAACTGATTACTCCCCAGGCTGAAGGTGGGAATGGGTGGTCTGGCGGCGGCAGTGGTTGGTAATGACAGCTAGGGGCAACTGCTGTTTCTTGGGAAGATGAACATCTGATTGTTTTGGAGCACAATCTCTCTTTTATGGAAACTGGTTTTATTTATTTGAGGGTAGACTTTACCCTTTCTTTAATGTGCTTGGCTGTATGGGATTAACTCACATGGAGTATGTGTGCTTTTGTGCCCCTTTTTAAGCCAGAGGCTTGTTAATGGATGGGCTCCCAGCTTTAAACAGAAACAGTGTGGTGTATGATGGCCAGGTGCAGTTTTCAACCTTTTCTGAGTTAACATATTGAAACTGGCTATCTGCAGTATTTGCACCAATATATACATATGCATATATATATATATATTGGTAAGAGTAGGATATTGGTCATGACTTGTGGCATGCGGTGTATGATAGGCTGCGATTCAAGGCAAGCAGATTGGCAGGACGATGCGAGCACTGTTATTGTTAGGTTCTTTTTAAAACTACTTTGTTTGTTCGGTGCCAATCTGTTTCTCTCGTCTCGGTTTGTAATGACTATTCTCATACTTGCCCTGCTCATGCTTTTAAGGAATTTCAGCAAGGTTGGATACGATATGCTGTTCATCGTTGGTTTCTTAGATGCTCTGCGGAAAAGCGCCATCACCTGGAGTCGGTCGTAAGGAGCCATTTCCGCTTGCTTCATCTTTGAATTCGGAAACACCGTTCATTTACAGGTGCATTGTGGATAGCAGGGAGTAGAATTGTGCTGTGATTTCCTACCCCCCTAATGTAAAATTCATCTTATGATCTAGCTCTTATTCTTCTTCAAAACCTTGGAAATTTGAATGTTGAATGCAATGTGGCAACTCAACCTTTGTTTGTCGCAGTTAATCCCTTTTAATTTCTACCCAAGACACGTGCGATCTATGTTTAAAGTCGATTTGGTAGAGGAGGAGCAATGAATGCTGATTGTAGTATTAACGTGCTTCAACTTCTGTGATTGCTCTTAGCAATGCATGGAGGTGGGCCCATACAGTGGTGGAGCGAAGTGGTGTCAAAGTATTTAACCTCACATAAATTAAATAATAAAATAAATAATTTTAAAAAAGATTTATAGAAATTTCATTGAATAATGATATTCATGAAGTAATATATGTGTTTGTAATTTATGCCTTCACAAAAAAAATGGTCCCAAAAAAATCACATGCCTTCCATCATAAAACTTTTCATGGGAGGGCCGCCTTTAAGAGGATTTTGGAGTTAAGAAGGACGACAATATAAAAAGGCCATGGAGTAAAGACCCAAGCTCCCAACTTTTGCTATTCTCGAAAATATGAATAGATTGTCACAAGTTCCATGGCCAAACAGAGCACAAAAGCACCACCATCTTAGAAGCAAGAGAAAAAGCTCACAATGATAAAGATAACTTTAAGATCACCAAAAACAAAACAAAAAAACCAAGCACCAACCTTTTATTTAATCCAAGTTATTCAGTATCTATATTACAAGCTATTCAGTATCTATATTAAATTTGACATCTGTTTTTGAATTCTAGTGTTGACTAGGACAAGCTGGCTAGGACAAAAGTTGATAGAAGAACGGCTGAGATTTAATCTTGAGGAATGAATGGTTGAGATGAAATATTGTGGAAAGTTTTGGAGGGAAAAACATTTTTGTGGAAATGAAAGTTTTTGGGGAAATAAAAGTTTTTGAGGAATAACAGAGTGCACGTAATTAATGCATTTGGAAAAAAATTTAACCATCGAATGATCTATCCCTTAACGCAGGGCCCACGTCTCCTCGACGCACATGGGGCAACAAGATGAGAATAATTTCCCACGTCGGGCCTAAGGCGACCGCTAAATTTTTTTTACGCGCCGAATTTTTTTCCTGAGTCAAAGGCGTCTGCGCCGCTAAATATTTTTACGCTAATTTGTTGTTTCGCACAATTTTGGATGTGAATAATTTTTTGGGAACCAAAAATTTCGCAGGGGAAAATCTTAAATGAACCGCGCCCACTAAATATATTTACGCTAATTTGTTGTTCCGCGCCGAAGGCGCCGCGCCGAATTTGTTGTTCCACGCCGAATACCTCAGTGCCGCTTAATATTTTTATGCTAATTTGTAGTTCTTTTAAATTTTAGCTGTGGATATAATTTTTTGGGGAACAAAGATTTCGCAGGAGAAAATCTTAAATGAACCGTGCCCGCGATCACGGGTTATGACTAGTCTATATTACATTTGACAACGGTTTTTGAATTCTAGTACTGACTAGGACAAACTGACTAGGACAAAAATGTTGATAGAAGAATGGTTGAGATTTAATCTTGTAAAATCAACGGTTGAGATGAGAGTTTATAAAAATTTTGGAGGGAAAAACATTTCTGGGGAAATAAAAGTTTCTGGGGAAATGAAAATTTTTGGAGAATGAAAGTTTCTGGGAAATAGCAGAGTGCACGCAATTATGCATTTGGAAAAAAACTTTAACTTGCACTTAATGCTGCCGATCGAATGCTGCTGCAGATCGAATGATCTCTCACTCAACGCGGGGCCCACCATCTTTTCGACGCATGTGACAACACAATGAGAATAATTTCCAGCGCCGAAAGTGCCCTCGAAATTTTTTACGCTAATTTGTTGTTTCGCCTCGAAGGCGACAGTGCCGAATTTGTTGTTCCACGCCGAAAGTGCCCGTGCCACTAAATATTTTTACGCTAATTTGTTATTTCGTGTAATTTTGGCTGTGGAAATAATTTTTAGAGGAACAAAGATTTCGCCGCGGGGGGAGGGGGGGTTAGATCTTAAATGAACCGTGCCTGCGGGTACGGGTTATGACTAGTACCCTAATAAAATACACTATGTTGAGTATTGGTGTTTCATACCAATGTTATTTTGATGATGATCACAACATTATGTTGTTGCTAATGACCCTCTTGTTTTAGTCTCTTAGTTACATTTCAAGAATATCTTTTTTGGAGACTAAACACTTGGTGCAAGGATGGACATCAAGCGGAGAAGGACCAAAGCTTAGACTCAAGGGGTGCCAAAGCTTGGAGATGATGGGGAGCATTAAGACATCAAGATTGAAGCCATAGACTCTAAGGAAAGCATTGTAATCCATGTATTGTTTCATTTATTGCTTTCTCTCTTTTTGAGTCTAGGTTTAATGTAATGCATTGATAGATGGTCTACTCATTCATGCATATGAATTTAACCATCTTAGTGAGCCTTAGGATCATCATAGAATCCAACCCAATATGCTCATCTTGCCCAAAGACTCAATTGGAGTCTCTGGCTCTTCAACAGTCGCCTGATGAAGGTTTTACAGTCGACTGAGTGATTTACAATCACCTGTCGAACCTTCTACAGTTGACTGTGGTGCACTGCTCTAGTCAACATTTTATTGACTCATACTTAAGCTTTTGGATCAGTCGACTATCGGTCAATTTACAGTCGCCTGTCTTCCTACAGTCGCCTGTGATTTGTTCATCAGTCGACTGTGCGCATACTCGCATTGTCTGGGCTTCATCACATTTTGCTAGCAAGTCGACTGGTTCAGTATTTACAGCCGCATGTCCATTCGACAGTCGCCTGTATACTGGCCATCAGTCGCCTGTCTGCATACAGTGCGAAAGAGGGGGGGGGGGGGGGTGGATCTTAAATGAACCGTGCCCGCGGGTACGGGTTATGACTAGTACCCTAATAAAATACACTATGTTGAGTATTGGTGTTTCATACCAATGTTATTTTGATGATGATCACAACATTATGTTGTTGCTAATGACCCTCTTGTTTTAGTCTCTTAGTTACATTTCAAGAATATCTTTTTTTGGAGACTAAACACTTGGTGCTAGGATGAACATCAAGCGGAGAAGGACCAAAGCTTAGACTCAAGGGGTGCCAAAGCTTGGAGATGATGGGGAGAATCAAGACATCAAGATTGAAGCCATAGACTCTAAGGAAAGCATTGTAATCTATGTATTGTTTCATTTATTGCTTTCTCTCTTTTTGAGTCTAGGTTTAATGTAATGCATTGATAGATGGTCTACTCATTCATGCATATGAATTTAACCATCTTAGTGAGCCTTAGGATCATCATAGAATCCAACCCAATATGCTCATCTTGCCCAAAGACTCAATTGGAGTCTCTGGCTCTTCAACAGTCGCCCGATGAAGGTTTTACAGTCGACTGGGTGATTTACAGTCACCTGTCGAACCTTCTACAGTTGACTGTGGTGCACTGCTCTAGTCAACATTTTATTGACTCATACTTAAACTTTTGGATCAGTCGACTATCGGTCAATTTATAGTCGCCTGTCTTCCTACAGTCGCATGTGATGTGTTCATCAGTCGACTGTGCGCATACTCGCATTGTCTGGGCTTCATCCCATTTTGCTAGCCAGTCGACTGGTTCAGTATTTACAGCCGCATGTCCATTCGACAGTCGCCTGTATACTGGCTATCAGTCGCCTGTCTGCATACAGTGCAAAAGAGTGCATCTCTCTGTTTTATTCCATCCACTGCAGCAGTTGCCTACTGAAGGATTTATAGGCGCTTGTCCTATTTCTAGTCGACTGTATCGACTTCATCAGCCGACTGTCGAGGCTCAGATTATAGTCGTTAGGAATTAATTAGCCGTTGGACAGTCGACTGTCATTTGTTCATTAGTCGACCGTCGGTGACGTTTTTGCCCAGAATCTAACCGTTGCAGCTTTTTCTTTTTGCCTGTTTTCTTGGCTTTTGAGAGTTTCTATAGGGTTCCTATATATATGAGAGGGCTGAGTTCATTAGAACTTCTTGATGCTATTGCAAATCATTAGAGATTGATTAAGCCACTCTCAAACTCTCTCATTTCTCTCTTAGAGCCCATTCTCTCCTTCATGCATTGAAGTTAATCTCAAGGGAAATCATCCAAGTGCAATTCCAGTAAATCTCATCACTTGGAGATCATCTTACATGCCTTGCTTCATTTATACTCTCTCATTTCTCTCTTAGAGCCCATTCTCTCCTTCATGCATTGAAGTTAATCTCAAGGGAAATCATCCAAGTGCAATTCCAGTAAATCTCATCACTTGGAGATCATCTTACATGCCTTGCTTCATTTATGAGTAAGTTCATCTCAAAGCATAGGTAAAAGTATGTGTTTTACTTTGTTATTTTCTTCAAACCCTAGCTTTCTATGTGAGAGCTAGTTACTCTCTGTGTGAGAGTATAACCTTTTGTGTGAGGGTTGGTTGAGATCTCTCTGTGTGAGAGTTTGAGTCTCTCTGTGAGAGAGCAAAAGTCTTTCTGTGTGAAAGCAAGGATTTCTCTGTATGAGAATCCAAATCCTCTGTGTGAGATTGTATTCACTTCTCTGTGTGAGATGTACCCAAATTTGGGAAACCAGGGTAACATCTTGTGTTTGCGTTTGGATTTTTGTGGTCTTTAAATTCCTCTTGCATTTATAATTCCGCATTTGCAAGTTTAATTTTTAAATACGTAATTTGTGCCATTACACAATTCACCCCCCCTCAAGTGTGTTGTTGTTAGTATTGCAAGGGTAAGACGGTCCTTACACACTATTCCCTAACTAAAACAAAGAATAAATGACGCCAACACAAATTCCTAAAAGCTTGCAACCAACCCCACTTTTAACCACCACATGAGTAGTAGTCCGAGGGAAACCCCACTGATGAAGTTTATAGAACTGCCCGTCACGACCGGTGAGACGGCGTCAGACTCAAGGGAGCAATGGCTGAATGGGGATCGAGGCCGTCGGGATTCAGGGTTCGAGGGAATGGTGGGCAATAAGCCCTTCGGTGAGCTCACCGCCCCTCCGTTCTTGGGCGAGAGGAGACCGGCATTAAGTCGGGCGACAAAGCTGGCGGCATTGAAGAAGGAGAAGGGTATGCGGGGAGAGAGGAAGGGGAGGCTGAGATGGAGGAGATGAGCTGAGCCGAGCTGGTGTTCGCGAGGGACAAGAGAAGGGTAAGGGAATATATGAGAGTGGTGACGGCCATTGAATTTATTTTGAATTGGGGGGGGGGGGGGGGGGGCAGCTGCTGACCTTGACCCTATGTGGCTTCGCGACTGGGCCCACATGCCAACGTAAAGTATATCACAAAAGTGGTACCAAAGAAATGGATCATATGGGCTCCATAGGATTACCCGGCTTCTTTCGGTTCCATGGGAATTCTAAAGTTAAGCATTCGGGGGCCGAAAGCAGTACCAGGATGGATGACTCTTGGGAAGTCATCGTGTTTTTGCGACTCATGGTCCCTCCCTCTCGCAGTGTGAGGTCAAGGGTTTTTTACTGCTTTCCGATAAATCAAAAAAATAAATAAATGGATCCTAGGCTATTGGAGCTCCGTTTCCGGTATTCCTCTTTTATGTTTTCTTAAAGGACAAAATTTTTAATTTGGAGACTGAAGAGTATGGATGAAAATGGGCCGGGTTCGATTGGGTCGGGGTCGCCTAATATATTTCGGGCCTAAAATCTGACCTCGGCCCTGGCCTATAGCTTTTTAAATGGAAGCCCAAACACTATCATTCAGGCTTTTGGGCAGGCTCTTTACTTGTTTCATTTTCAATTTCAATTTATAATTATTAACATTAACACATCAAATAAAAAATTAAGAATAATAATAAACATGGAGCTAGCATGAATAATAATAATATTCATCAATTTCATAAGTTTCTGCTTAGTTTGTTGCTCATGATTTCGTACTTTCATCAATTTCATCATGAAGCGATGATGTAATTTCTAGGTTTTGTGTTTTCAGAAAATAGAAAGAGAAAAATTGAGATTTGTTGTAAATAGATAAGAATACATGTGAGTGCAAAAGAGTGTATCTATTTGAGAGATTGTATCGCATCCTTGTATGACTCTTCCATCTCCTATAAATAAAGGCCTGGGGTCTCTCCCAGATCACTACGCTTCGTAACATGTTATCCTGACGTTCTACCAACTGAGATAGAGAGTGTGGATCGTTGCGAAAGACTTGACGAACAATGGAGGATCTAAAGATCGTAGCAGATCGGACGTTGAGGAACCAGATCCAAACCTCATGTAGGCATCTCAACCGTCGCAGATCTGAAGGACGGTTCTAGAGATGGAATGCTCTCATGACTGCTTTGTAGACAGTGCATCAACATACGATCCTTCAATACAAATGCTATTTTCATAGCATTATACCATATGAAAGCCCAGTAAATACAATATCAATGCCATCAAACATTATTGAAGGTTCAGGGAACGCAACACTGTTGCTCCCAAATGGAACATCAATAAAAATAAAGTATGCATTATTCTCTCCGAATTCAAAAAGAAACTTTGTAAGTTTCAAGGACATCTGTTTAAACGGATTCCACTTAGAAACTGCAAATGTAAAGGAAAAATAATATACATATGTAACGCTTCAAGAAAAAGGAACTAAATCCATACTTGAATGTTTTGAGAGCCTTATATCAGTCCTCTATCATACAAAGATTCGGAGAGAGGAAGCAAATTTGATGGAGCACCTGAAGTGCCCGATATCTGTTGGATATGGACGACATAAATACACCCATGAGGGGATGTATGAGGGTATACGGACCTCAGATGTCGCGTGCACGAAGGCGTGTGCGAAGGGAACATTTTCTCGTGTGAAAAGGACCACTCGATAAGTGGAAAAAGCCACTCGATAAGTGAAAAAAGCCACTTTATAAGTGCAAAATGGCACTTGATAAGTGGATAAAGAAGAAGATAAATGAATGTGCTAATATAGGCTAATAAGCTTATAATTGGTTATTTCCTACAATAACCACCCCTAAAGCCTATAAATTGGACCCAAGGGTAAGGCATTCATTCACACTTTCCATGCCATAAGTTTGCATAAGGCATCCTTATGTTCTTCTTCTCCCTTCCATTAAAATCCTCTTCTAGTTAGAGATTTAGGCGGTGAAACTCTGCTTCGATCTTCCGTGATGAAGTATCGACCGTTGTGGCGAATCCGAGGGCGAAGTTCCGAGATTATGGTGCCGCGTACGCAAGCGTAAGTTTCAACTTCATTTATCGATCCTAACGTTGTTTTGACAGGATCTAACATTGGTATCAGAGCCATACGGGTTCGCCTCGGTCAAACCGCCGCCCCGTCGAACCGATGAACGAGGCGTTGTCTTTTTCACGAATGGGTATCCTACCATTACGGATATGGTAGGAACGCTTCGTGACGGAGAGAACGCAGCGGTTGTTCTTTTCACGTTAGGGTCTCCTACCATTACGGATATGGCAGGAACTCTCCGTGACGGGAAGAACCGACCGTTCATATCGTCAAACTCGCACTCTTCATGGATGCCGAGTCTCCATTCATAGGGAATGTGAACTCTCTTCATGTGGAGCGTGTAGTTTACGAACTTTAAAGTAAGTTATTTTTCATTTTTGGCACACTGCCATTAGAGAATAACTACTTTCTCGACGAACGGGTGCTTCATCGACGAACGGGTGCTTCATCAAGGAAGAAGATGGTAGTTATTCCCATCGGGGAAGATGACTTTTGGTGCTTGATCACCATGGCCAAATGGGCTATGAAGGCAAAGCACCCCCCTTCCCATGCGGAGGGGGTTGGCTACGGCCAATAACCACCACGGCCACCCCTCCGGCGGGGGTGTGCGGTAACCCCATATAAGGGGGTGGCCGGCCATGGCCATATGGGCCATGGCCGGCCAAGGCCAAATGGCCATGGCCCGGCAATGGCCAGCCATGGCCGGACCTGGCCGGCCCCGGCCAGGGCCAGGGGGCCCTGGCCGCGGCCAAGGCCAGGCCTGGCCGAGGCCACGCCAGGGCCAAGGGGCCCTGGCCGGCCTGACCGGCCCTGGCAGTGGCCAGGGCCGGCGCCCTGGCCAATGCCAGGGCCTGGCCGGCCCTGGCCGGCCTCGGCCAGGGCAGAGGCCCTGGCCGAAGGGCCAGGGCCCCTGGCCGGCCAGGGCAGAGGCCCTGGCCGGCCCTTGGCCAGCCTCGGCCAGGGCAGAGGCCATGGCCGGGGGTGGAGGGTGCCAGAACCCTTGGTCGGCATTGGTCGACCAATTCGGGTTTTTTGGTCGACCAATTCAGCCGGAGGCCTTGCCAGTAATTTCGGCCCCGGCCACCTGCAAGGCTAGCCCATACGGGGTCGACGGCAGTCATTTGCGGTAAAATTCTCCTATAAGGGGGGAAGCACCTGGATCCATACGGGAGCCGGCGACACTGGCTTGTAGAAAAATCTCCTCAAGGGGGGGATCCGACCTTGGCACGACAACGGCTTAAACCCGGCAATGGCCAGGGATTGCCGAATATTTCACTAGTATCATAAGGGTACTATGTTGAAATATATTTTTTGAAAAATACGTTTTCATACGTTTTGAAAAATACGTTTTCAAAAACGCTTTTCCGCTGCGAAGTACTATAAGAGTACGATTATTTGATAAAGTGATGGGGAAATATTGAAAGTTGCTCTAGATGGTGATTGGAAACGTAGTGACTTTTCCGATTCTAGAGTAACATCTTCAATATTTTTCGAAAGTAACTTATCAAATTATGAATATCATTCCAAGTGGGAGTTGATTTTAGAACTATTCATATGGGATATTCTATTATCATTTCAAGTGGGAATTATATCTGAAAAATACGTTTTCAAACTCGTTTTTCCGCTGCTAGTACTATAAGAGTACTATTGTTTGATAAGTGATGGTGGAATATTGAAGGTTGTTCTAGATGGTGATTGGAATCGTAGAGACCTTTTCGATTCTAGAACAACATCTTCAATATTTTTCGAAAGTAACTTATCAAATATAATATAATTCCAAGTGGGATTTGAATTTTTAGAACTATCCAAATGGGATATTCTATTATCATTTCAAGTGGGAGTTATATTTTAAGAATTTTTATGCAATGTTTTGATCAAACCTTCGGTTTTGTGTCTTTTGCAGCATTTTAAAAGTAAAATGTCTTCCGCTTCAAAGAATATCGTCGCTGAGTTAAACAGAGGTGAAAAACTCAACGGCGATAATTACAAACTTTAGTCCATCAAGATACAATACGTTTTAGAGGAGCAAGAAGTGCTCGAAACTCTAAAGAACGTAATGATTGAACCCGAGTCGGGCACTACGGCCCAACACAGACGAGACAAGGAAGCTTTTGATGCTTGGTCTCGGAAGACCAAGATAGCACGCATTACGTTATTAAGCAGTATGGCTGATGACATAATGCGCATCTTTCGAGAGCATGACTTAGCCATGGACATATGGTCCAAGCTTGAGGAAAAGTTTGGTGGCACATCGGTGTCCAAACTTCGTGCCTTAACTATAAGATTTGATTCATACAAAAAACGTCCAGATCATTCCATGGGGAAACATCTGCGACATATGGTGAATCTTATCTCAGAGTTAAAGGATGCAGGTCATGTGCTCACTGATGAGCAACAAATCTAAGCAGTCATATGTTCCCTACCAAATGGGTGTGACCAAATGAAGATGCATCTCACTCACAATGAGAGCATCAAGACCTTCAGCGATGTTTCCAAGCACATCGAATTAGAGGAAGAGCGGCTTGCGGCTGCCAAGCCAAGTGCAGAAGTGCACATGGTTGCTAGTTCCTCACACGGGGGAAAGAAAAGGAAAGATCGTTCGAAGTCTACCAATGAACGTAATAAGCAACCTGAGTCTACCAAGAAACCCAAACATAAGGGTGGGCACAAGAAATGGCACAAGAAGAAAGACTTGAAAAGGATCAAGTGCTTCAAGTGCAACAAGCTTGGTCACTATGCTCGTTCGTGTACGAGTGGAGGCGACGAGGTAACTTGTAAATATACTAGTTACATATGTGTTTCTAGTTCAATATTTCTTGTGGAATCTAATCCATTTTGGATAATTGATTCAGGTGCCACCGACCACATAGCAAGGTACAGACGGTCCTTCGCGGAGTATCACCGGATACCCCAAGGAATGAAGTGGATCAATGTAGGAAACAACACACGTGTTGAAGTGAAAGGCGTTGGGACTCGCAAGCTAGTCTTGGACAACGACCGCACTCTCCTACTTCATGATGTTCTCTTCATTCCATATATTCAAAGGAATATTAAAACTGTGGTCAATTTAATGGGTCTTGGTTATAGTTGGTTCCTTCATGATTGTAATATGGACCTATTTTGTAAAAATTCCTTAATTGGCACATGGTATGTTTTCAAGGGATTTATTGTAATAAGTACAATGTATGATTCCTCATGTAATGAAAATTTCCTTGTGACAAATTCTTTGACTAATGAGTCTAATATAATTTGTTGGCACGCAAGGCTTGGTTATATTGGACCAACACGTATGGATAGACTTGTCAAACGTGGCCTTCTATCCAATGTTTCAAAGGTCGAAATGTCGACCTGCGAACATTGCCTTATGAGGAAATCTTGTCGCAAGCCGTTTGGAACCGGCACAAGGGCCGAGGTTCCATTACAGCTTATCCATTCGGACATATGTGGTCCGTTGAATGTCAAGACAAGACGCGGGAAGTCCTATTTCATCACTTTTATTGATGATTTCACCCGATTTGGTCATATCTATTTGATATCCCACAAAAGTGAAGCACTAAATCTGCTTTAAAAACTATATGAGTTTAGTGGAGAATCAATTAGATCGCAAGATTAAGGTCTTGCGAACCGATAGGGACAGTGAATATCAATCAACAAGTTTTAATGAACTTTGTGATGAAAAAGGCATAGTACATCAGGAAACTATGCCTTATAATCCTCAACAAACCGGTGTTGCAGAAAGGAGAAATAGGACTTTAATGGAAATGGTCCGTTCAATGATGGCGCAAAGCTAACTTGCCAATCACCTTTTGGGGTGATGCATTATTGACGGCCGCTTTCATTTTAAACCGCGTACCCTCGAAATCAGTTAGCTCCACTCCCTATGAGTTGTGGAACCAAAGGTCTCCTGACTTAAACATTTTTTGAAACCTTGGGGTTGTGCATCCTACGCACATATTTCCTCCCATAAATATGGCAAACTTGGGCCAAGGGGAAGGAATTGTATCTTTATACGATACGCAGAAAACTCCAAAGGTTATGTTTTTGTTAGTCAGGAAGACAATGGTGGGCTAATTGAGTTTGAGTCGAGGGATGTCACTTTCTTGGAAAACGAGTTTCCAAGACAGGGCGAGATAAGTCAGGACTTATCTCTATTTGAGATTTATGATCAAGAAGGATTACCTCATTCGAGTGGGAGAATTCTTGGTGAAAACGAAAATACGTTTCAACCTTCACCAATGGATTGTACGAATGACGATTATCCTATTCCATACGGGAATAATGATCCAAGTGGGAGCAATTCTAACGACATTTCAAGTGGGAGTGATATTAGAATTGATCTAAATTCGAGTCAACAAGGACTTGAAGAATCTCAAATACGACGTAGTAGTCGTACACGGTTGACTCCTCTAAGATTTGAGGATGAATTTCCGCAAACCTTTATGAATTTACTACAAGAAGATGACGAGCCTGCTACTTTCAAACAGGCCGTATCTTGCCCGGCTAAAGACAAATGGATGGAAGCGATACAAGAGGAGTTAGAATCCATGAAAGTTAACCAAGTCTGGGACTTAGTTGACTTACCCAGAGGACGTAGAGCTATTGGGAACAAATGGGTTCTCAAGATCAAGCATAAGGCTGATGGCTCTATTGACAGATATAAAGCTCGCCTTGTCGCGAAAGGTTTTACCCAACAGGAAGGGATAGACTACGAAGAGACCTTCTCACCTGTTGTTCGTTTTACCTCGATTCGCCTGATTCTGGCAATGGTAGCTTGCTTAGACCTCGAATTACATCAAATGGATGTAAAGACTGCCTTTCTCAATGGAGAATTGGACGAGGAGATCTATATGGTACAACCAACAGGGTTTGTAAAAGAAGGAAACAAACATAAGGTTTGTAAACTTCTTAAATCCATATATGGTCTTAAACAATCCTCGAGGCAATGGTATATACGATTTCAAGAAGTTGTCTTATCAAATGGTTTTTCCATGCTTGATGAAGATAACTGCGTATATATCAAGAGGATTAAAGAGCAAGTACGTTATTATGTCTCTATATGTAGATGACATTTTAATAGCCGGAAATGACAAGGGCTTTGTGATGGATATCAAGGCTTGGCTTTCATCAGTTTTTGAGATGAAAGACATGGGAGAAGCCGCATATACCCTTGGAATTAAGATTTCAAGGAATCGTTCGAAGAAACTTCTTTCTCTTTCACAGGAGACTTATATAAAGAAGGTTTTAGAACGTTTTAATATGCAGGACTGCAAGTCCATTGATACTCCAATAAGCTAGTGCGACAATTTATGTCTGAAATCATGTCCAAAGAACCAAAAGGAAAAGGAAATTATGAAAAAAGTTCCATATTCCAGTGCAGTTGGTAGTCTTATATACGCTAAGATGCGTAAAAGACCAGACATCTGTTTTGCCGTTGGAATGGTAGGTCGTTACCAATCCAACCCAGGGCAAGAACACTGGAAAGCGACTAAGAGGATAATGCAGTATCATAAAGGAACTACAGACTTGCAAAAGACTATGACAAGACCAAGAAGGTAGACATAAGGTACATATCTACGCATGAGATGATAGCGGATCCGCTTACGAAGGCGATCCCCAGAGATGTGTTTTACAAACACTTATCATCCCAAGGATTGCGTAAGAGCTGAGTTGTACCAATGTAAATTCCCATGTCTGTAAATGATCAAATTTAATAAAAGAATATGTTCTTTTTCAAACATTGCATATGAATTTCTTGAGAAATGTTTTTGTACATTTTTGAAATCTCAGCTATACTTTCTAGTATGTCGGACAGATTGAGGTTGGCTCTCTCACATGAGCAACCGCCTTATTCTATCAGACGGATAGAATAGAGATGAGACCTGTTTAAAGTCAAAATCATCAGACGGATGATTTAGAGTCATGACTTAAACAAAATGGTCGCATGAAAGATCTGCATCATATGGATGCTTACAAAAGATCTAAGAGGATTTTGAAATCCTATCTGTCTAAATGCGGGATGTGAGTCCAAAGGATTATTTGAGTAGAAAAAGGGACTCAAAGTCAGACATTATGGTGTCTGATCATCATCCTTACAACATCATTGAGACATACACTCCCTGGGAAAGGAGCGAAGTTGTAATACGTATTCATACTACGTATGCATTTTTGACCATTGGGTTAGAATAGTAAATAAGTTTACTATTATGTGAGACCCAAAGACCACATGGGTCTTAACTCATTACCCTTATGGACTCTAATTGGCTCCTTTAGATTTGACCGGGTGATTGCTATCTTAGCATGTTACTTATGGACTATGGTTAATTCGGTCCGGCGGGGCATGTTAGAAAAGCAAGTCAAGTCAAGATCGAAAGGATCGCAAGAAGAGGAAGATTAATTTCGCATTCACATTTGGACTTTAAAGATTCAAAGCTGGCCAGCCAATTGCAATCCAGATGGGATTCAATTGTTGAATATAAAGTATAAGAAATGTGAAGAAATAATCTAGGGTAAAGCATGTGTTGATCTACTCAACTTTGCACCTCGAGGAGTGTTGTGTATCTCTAACAAGTGCACAACAGCGGACTCTATGCGCATGACGGTCACACGGCCTATTTCTCGGTATGATAAACAGAAGAGTTAGAGGAAAATAAGTTTCCTTACAATCCCCTCAAGTGTGAGTGGGAGATGTTGGATATGGACGACATAAATACACCCATGAGGGGATGTATGAGGGTATACGGACCTCAGATGTCGTGTGCACGAAGGCGTGCGTGAAGGGAACCTTTTCTCGTGTGAAAAGGACCACTCGATAAGTGGAAAAAGCCACTCGATAAGTGGAAAAAGCCACTTTATAAGTGCAAAATGGCACTTGATAAGTGGATAAAGAAGAAGATAAATGAATGTGCTAATATAGGCTAATAAGCTTATAATTGGTTATTTCCTACAATAACCACCCCTAAAGCCTATAAATAGGACCCAAGGGTAAGGCATTCATTCACACTTTCCATGCCATAAGTTTGCATAAGGCATCCTTATGTTCTTCTTCTCCCTTCCATTAAAATCCTCTTCTAGTTAGAGATTTAGGCGGTGAAACTCTGCTTCGATCCTCCGTGACGAAGTATCGACCATTGTGGCGAATCCGAGGGCGAAGTTCCGAGATTACGGTGCCGCGTACGCAAGCGTAAGTCTCAACTTCATTTATCGATCCTAACGTTGTTTTGACAGGATCCAACAATATCAGCCAAGTTTCTACTTTGGCATGATAGACTTGCCAACCCGGATCGGTTATGATGCACCACATCTTATCCCAATTCAATGGGCAAGGAGAATTCCCTTGCATCCCTTACTATAAGAGAAAATCAATTACAAGGCCATCACCCCTAAAAGTGGACAAAGAATCTCTGAGCTTCCTCGAAAGAATACAAGGAGATATATGTGGACATATCCATCCCTTAGTGGGCCTTTTCGGTATTTTATGGTACTGATAGATGCATCCTTAAAATATTCATAAGTGTCTACTATCGACCTGTAACCTAGCTTATCCAAAGCTATTGGCACAAATAATAAAGCTGCGGGTGCATTTTCCAGACAACCAAATAAAGGAAATACGTCTTGATAATGCTTGGGAATTTACCTCCCGGTCATTTCAAGAATATTGCCATGCAACTCTGATAGAAATTGAACATCATGTGCCACATGTTCATACCCAAAATGGGTTGGGAGAGTCATTAATTAAAAGACTCCAATGGATTGCACGTCCATTACTTATAAAATCCCAGTTGCCGGTGACTGCAAGGCGACATGCGATATTGCATGTTGCATTGTTAATAAAAATCGGACACTCTGGAGATTAGTCTCTCTCCAATGCAACTTGCATACGGAATACCACCGAATATCTCTCACTTGAGAATTTTCGGTTGTGCAGTATATATCCCCATAGCACCACCACAGAGGACAAAATTGGGTCCTCAACATCGTCTAGGTATCTTTGTAGAGTTTGACTCACCCTCGATAATTAGATAACTAGAACCCCAAACGGGGTACGTATCCAAGGCACGTCTTGAAGACTGTGAATTTGATGAGACAAATTTTCCCAAACTGGGCCCAGATACTAAAAAATCTGGAGCTACACAAATAATATCAGGAGATACAAAATCATTGACCCACTATGATCCGGTAACAAAACAATGTGAAGATGAGATTTCGAAGATCCTACATATACAGAACACTATTCACCAGTTACTGGACTCATTTATTGACAACCAAAAGATTAGCAGATCACACATTCATGTTGCAAATACTCCAGCTAGGATTGACATCTCCGAGAATGGTTGCAATCCACCAGCAGTAGAAATGCATGTTTCTCAACTGAAAAGAGGCAGACCACTAGGCTCCAAGGACAAAAATCCAAGAAAAAGAAAAACACATGGAGACCTTGTGACAATACCCCACAGAAAAATTGTTAGTTCTTGGTTTCAAGACTAACGTTGTTTTGATGATGACCAATAAATTATGTTAGTGTGCTAATCATTCTTATGTTTTAGTCTCAGTTTATCTTAGTGATTATATGTTGATGAGACAAAGCATAATGCTTGAAGGATATTGCAAAGGATATCTTAAAGACCTCCAAGAGTGATGGAGTGATCAAGCTTGGATGAAGTGATGAAGATCATTTAATGAAGTCAAAGCTAGGAGCATGATGATGGATGGACATCTAGAGGAGCATTGCCAAAGCTTGGAGCTTGATGAAGGGAAGCTCATCAAGGAGTGCCAAAGCTTGGAGTGATGGGGAGCATCAAGATATAGTGAGCTTGAAGACTTAGACTCTAGGAGATGCAATATGTAATCCATGTAATTTCAATTACTTGCATTTCTCTTTTTGAGTCTAGGATTATTGTAATGCCTTGATAGATGGTCATACTCTCATGCATTTGCATTTAACCATCTTAGTGAGCCTTAGGATTATCATAGAATCCAACCCAATAGGTTCATCTATCCCAAAGACTCATTTGGAGTCTCTGGCTCTCCTGCAGTCGCCTGCTGAAGGTTTTACAGTCGCTGGATGATTTCCAGTCGCCTGTCGAGCCTTCTACAGTCGACTGTGATGCACAGCTCAAGTCAACTTTTTTATTGACTCATCTTGAGCTTTTCGCATTAGTCGACAGATGTTCAATTTATAGTCGCATGTATTTTTACAGTCGCCTGTGAATTGGTCGACAGTCGTCTATGCGCTTGTTGCATTTTCTGGGCTTCATCCCAATTTGCAAGACAGTCGCCTGTTGCTGTTTTTACAGTTGCCTGTATATTTACAGTCGCCTGTGAAATGGCCTTCAGTCATCTGAAAGGCGTAAGTGCGAATTATGCATCTCTCTGTTTTTCTCCATCTTATACTGCAGACGACTGATGAAGGAATTACAGTCGCCTGACTATATGACAATCGACTGTATTATTGACATCAGTCGCCTGTCTGCTTATCGGGAGAAAGTGTACAGCTATGTGTTTCTTGTCCATCCCTGCTGCAGTCGCCTGATGAAGGATATACAGTCGACTGTCTGCTTTTCAGTCGCCTGTGTAGTCTTCTACAGTCGACTATCCTGGCTCAGATTATAGTCGTTGGGATATTTCCTAGCCGTTGATCAGTCGACTGTCTAATGATCATCAGTCGACTGTTCTTGCCATAAACTGCCAAAATCTAGCCGTTGCAGATTTCTTCCCTTTGGGGTTTTGGCTGGTTTTATGGGTTCCTTTGAGCTTCCTATATATAGGAGTTGGCTTAGTTCTTGTAGAACTCTTGGTTGATATTGAATATCTTTGAGAATCATTAGCAACTCCTATTCTCTTCAATTTCCCTCTCATGAGCACATTTCTCTTCATGCATTGAAGCAGCTCATAGGGAAATTCTCCAAGGGATCTAATTCTCATCCCTTTCTTGGAGAACATCTTTCTTCTCTTTATTTCATACACTCAAGTGAGAAGTGTTAGTGTTCATTCCTAGAAGAGAGAAAGATCATCAAGTGCAATCAAAGCCTCAACTCAAGCACTTGGTTATTCACTTGCATGCCTTCTTCTTCACATTGGTATGATCATATCAAGGTATAGGTAAGTGTTGTTTCGTTTTGTTTTATGTTCGAAACCCTATTTCTCTTTGTGGGATTATGATTCTCTCTTTGTGGGAGTAACTCTCTTAGTGGGAGTTTAGTGTCCTAGTGTAGGGCTAACCCTAATTCTCTGAGTGGGAGTTAGTGATTCTCTTGGTGGGAGTCTTGACCCTTATGTAGGGTTGGTTGGGTCCTTGTGTAGGGCAAAATCCTCTTGGTGAGGTCTCTCTCTTTGTGGGAGTGTATCCCTTTGTGGGATTTGTATTCACTTCTCTTTGTGGGATTATAATGAATATTGGTGTGGCTGGATGTACCCAAGTTTTGGGGAACCAGGGTAAAATCTCTGTGTTTGCGATTGTTGTTGTTGAGCACTCTGTTTAATTTCCGCTGCTTATTGTGCTTTAATTTTAGTAACTTTTAATTAAGCACTTTGCTTGCTATTACATGATTCACCCCCCCCTCTAGTGTGTGTGTAGCCCCGCAGGGTCCTTTACAAAAATGAGCTCATGTCCATACACTTTCCCCTCCCAGAATCCACTGCAGAGGAACTACCGGGAGAAACTGAAATATCATTAAATTATGTACGTACATGGGAGGTGTTGGACAGAAAGAGTACAATCATCGACAATGACTTCACGTTTCATATTGCCATTCACTTCACTGAAAACGGCGATGATAATGATCCACATTCTGTTATTGAATGCAAATGTAGAAATGATTGGCCAAAGTGGAATAAGGCAATAGAAGCAGAGATGAACTCACTTAAGAAATGCATAGTCTTTGGGCAAATAGTCCAGACATCAAATGGTGTCAAACCTGTGGGATATAAATGAGCATTTGTCAAAAAAAAAGCAATGAAAATAATGAGATCGCACACTAAAAAGCAAGGTTTGTAGCATAGAGATTTTTCCAAAGACCGGGTATAGATTATGAAGAAATATACTCACCGGTAATGGATGCGATCACTTTCCGATTTTTGATAAGCTTAACAGCAAAGGAAGGATTAGATATGCAGATTATGGACGTTGTGACTGCATATCTATATGAAAATATCAATAAAGATATTTATATGAAACTTCCTGATGGCTTTTCATTGCCTACAGATTAAAACATAGACATCGGACATTTATTCTATTAAGCTACAAAGGTCATTATATGGTCTTAAACAATCGGGGAAGGATGTTGTATAATAGACTAAGTGAATTTCTTGTACAACAAGAATTCCATAATAATGAAGTCTACCATTGCATCTTTATAAGAGCAAAGGGAACATGATTCATCATAATGAAGTCTACGTAGATGATCTGAATCTCATTGGATCTCCTGAAGAGATCACTGAGATATCTGTAAGCCTAACAAAAGAATTTGAAATGAAAGAGCTAGGCAAAACAAAATTCTACCTTGGCTTACGGATTACAGATTAAACATTTAAAAGACAGAATCCTGTTACACCAAACCACATACACAAAGAAACCGTTACAAAGATTTCATATGGACTAATATCATCCATTAAGTACACATATGGTTATACGATCTTTGGATGCACATAAAGACCCCTTCCGTCCGCTGGAAGAGGGGGATGATATACTTGGTCATAAAGTCCCTTATCTGAGTGCTATTAGGGCACTTCTATATCTGGCCAACTACATTCGTCCCGATATAGCGTTCGCAACCAGATACAATGCAACGCCTACAAAGTGCTACTGGACCGACGTTAAGCACCTTCTGCGCTACCTCCAAGGGTCAACAGATTTGGGATTGTTTTTATAAAAGAGAATCATCCTCCAAACTTGTTGGTTATGCTGATGCAGTGTAACGATCCGTATTCATCAATACACGTATTTTCGTATTCTACGTATTTTTATACTATGAAGATATATTGAAATGGTTTGTCAGGAGTTTTCTACCAAAAATAGTTTCAAATCAATTATAGAAAAATATTTTGGTATCATCATACTAGTTATAACATGTATTCGTAAGTCTAAGTGTCGTCAAAAAGTTTAAATAGTTTATACAATATTTTCTACGAAAATGGTGTCATCAATTAATTTTCTATATAAACGTTATCAAAAAGATTTCAAACTTCTATAGTATGATTCTCTGGTCGATTAGTGCTCTCTAGATTATTTTCGTAATTTTCTGGAGTCAAATCGACCTATAACCCGCAAACCCGTATCCCAAACGTTTTGGCCCAAAACTCGTATCTTTGTAGCTCAAACCCTGAAATAGGCCTCGTATTTGCGATCCTCGCGATGATACAAACCCATGGCTATGTTTTCGTAATTTTTTGGAGTTGTATGCAAAAATGGCGTAATATTACGTCATTTTTACTAATTACAATCGCTAATGACGTTTTTACTATTACTAATTACCCAATTACTCTTACTTTTACCCCTAACCCCACTTAATTATACCCTAACCCACATATTTAACCCACCTCCTAAAGTTGGCAGTTCCAACTATACTAATAACTATTACTATCATCATCATCATCATCATCATTAGTTTCTTATTTAACCATATATATTAACAGCCCTTCCCCTGTCCAACACACACACAGGCAGACCCCCCCTGCTCTCTTCCCCTTCACGTCGAACGCAACCCCCTCCCTCATTCTCACATCGTCCGCCCCTCTCTCTCCCCTCTCTCGTTCACCCTACCCCATCTCCGATGAAACCCACCCCTCCCTCACCGTTAAACTCCTCCTCTCACCACCGGCGAGCTTGCCGTCCGCCTATGCCGCCCGGGCGACGCCTCCGAGGACCCGCAGCTCCCGCCGCCACTTCCTCCACTTCACTGCCGCCTCTGCCCGTCCATGCCCCTTTCTCTTCCTCCCCGCTCTCCTGCAGCTCCCCCACCACCACCACCTTGTCGACCTCCCCCGCTTCACCTGCAGCTCCCCTTCTCACGCCCAACCGCCCTGCCTCCTCCACGCTTCACCCTCCTCCAACGTCGAACGAATTCACGACATCTCCCTCCGCTCACGACGAACCCCTTCGACGTAGCAACGGTGAACCCACCGCCCGAAGCACCCCTGGAGCACCGCTCCTTCTCTCTCCTCTCTGATGTCACTGCCCGTCTCCAGCTCTCCGCCGCTCGCTTCACCGTCTGCTCCCTTTCCCCGCCGGCTCTCTGGTGAATGAAGGCCGCCGAACCCAGCAACACCGGCTCCCCCACTGCTTCCACTGCTCCTCACCGTCACTGCCGCGATACGCCACCGCCGTCGACAACTGCCTCGACGCCGTCGCCAACCGCCACACCGTCCACCCTCGCCGCCGTCCGATCTCACGAACCCCTGCAGCGAAGCGTAAAGGCGAGAGGGTGAGAGAAAATGTGATTTTATACGTATACGTATATATGAATATGCGTATTATATGTGTATATATATATAATGATATTAATAGCTGATTTGTTTTTAAATTGATTATAAATTGTACATGTCTCAGAAAATTACAAGACCAGGCCCAGAAAGTCAGAAACGAAGAAACAGACTCATTGGCGCTAGTTTCACCGCCAAAAGGCAAGTATATCTCCCACAATGTTTTTGAAAGGCAAAACTCAATAAAGCTAAATTTGCAGTAAAATTCATATCATGAGATTTTCACGTACACTGTCGTACGGAAAACATATATGTAGTAGTACTAGTTAATACGCTCGTTTGACCCCTTGTTGAAAGAATTCCGACGTATGGTTTGCCCTAAAGAAATCTTTGAAAAATGTAATGAAAAATCGTTTTCTCGTTTTCAATTAGTTTTTGGGTCGTATAAATTAAGAAAAATCCCCATTAATTATTTTAAGATCGTGAAAGATGTTTACTAGCCTTAGAAAAATATTTTAAACTTATTTATCCTCATTTGCTTAGTCAAAACCGTTTTCTATGCTTGTTTCTTTAAAGTATGGTGCACTTCTATACTTTGTATAATTGCGTAGCTAAATCACAAAACCGTGGAATTGGTTGATATTATTGAATGGACTGATGAGACATCATATGCATCTATTACGATGCAAATAAACCAGGAGCGGCTGGGAAAGCGGTTCAACTTGGTACAGGGAGTGGCTCAGGACTCGGTTCGGTACACCTTGTCGGTGCAAGCAATGTTCCAGGCATGTAGTTTATTAAGCATTTCATTTATATTATTGCAGTAGCTTAGATCTATCTTGGGGTGGTCGGACCGACCTCAAGATAGTAGAGATCCTGGCTAGGGTCTTGATATCCTTAGGGATGATTAGTTAAATGGTTTAACAGTTTTCCACTGCTTGTTTTTGCCTCTATCGTCCGTCCAACGTCGGACGGACATAGAAATGTGTCCTAAGGGTCCCTTAAAAACGCATCAGTGGTAAAAGAGCCTAGGTTTGCATCTGATCTAAGGACTGCAATAATTATAAATTGTCACGCCCCGCTTCCCAAAAATGTGGAGGCGAGACGTGAGAAGGTCCGCACAAACTTGAAGCTGTGAAGCTCCAAGTCTGATAAGCGTATAAAAACACTTATTATGGCAAGTCCTTGCAAAGCGAAACGAAACAACAATGATAATAAGGAAATGAGACGACATTTTATTGAATCTCCAAATGTCCATAAACAAATTACAATATCGCAGAAAAGCCACCAGGCTAAATGGAAAAGGGTCTAAGGCCCAAACATGGCCAACAAGGTATAACATACATACAAAGGTGCCACACACCAACAACTAACATCAAACCTAAACAAGAAGTGAACACGAGCGGTCTTCAAGACAGGCCCCTGGTGTCCACTCACCACCACATCAAACATCAGCATCAGCAACACCATATCTCCTGCAACAAAGCTCTGGCTCTGGGTCTAACATGTGACACCCAAAAGAGAGAGGGGCACATGTCAGCAAGTCTGGAAAGACTTGTGCAAGGAAACTGAAAGTAAACTAGCAACCTAGCAGTTATAATAAGATGCAATGACATGGCATTTAAGTATGATGCGACAGTTTTAAAGGTAGGGAAGCCAATCACTCACGATGTAGCAAAAGCTACCAATCACTATTCACGAATCACGATTATCACTGTTATCACTGTTATCATTGTTATCACTGTTTGTCCCGTACAAGTAAACACGTCAAGTCGAGTACAAGTAGCAAGTGGTAGTTGTGACATGTAATGTCAAGTAACAAGTACAAGGGATCACTCAACGAGTGCCCTATTGCCCGCAGGCTGTGTTCAAGTATCAAGTACAAGGGATCACTCAACGAGTGCCCTATTGCCCGCAGGCCGTGTTGGGCTCGTCTTCTGGAACACGAGCCAGAAAGTGTATTTGGCATAGGGTTGTGCCCGCAGAACGGGTGCCTAGCCGGAACAAATAGTACAAGTATGTAGCGAAGCTACGCAATCACGATGAGTGTTCAAGCATGCAATGACATGAGCAGATATTCGCGTACCGTTAATTGAAATTAAACGTGACAGGCAAAATGCAATGACATGAACATATTCGCGTACCGTTAATTTAAATTAAACATGGCAGTTAAAATGCAACAGCAGTTAAGGATGCATGGATGACATGAACAGTTAATACGCATACCGTTAAGGGAAAGTAAACGTGACATACAAGCATGATGAGGGTGACGGACCAAGCTTCGTTGTCAAGCTAGGTCAATGGCGTCTAGACGGCTATCCTTTCACCGTCTAGTCTCTTTTATGCTAAAGCAAGGTAATGGCCTAAGACATGGCCCAAATCAAGAAATGCAAGTTTCACTTGCCTGGCACCGAGGATGACGATCAACGAAGGCACATCACACAAATTTGTTATCTACTGGAATGGATCACTGTCATGGAAAAACAACATTAGAATGGTAACTAATCCGTATTCACAATCGAACCCTACGATTTCTAATGATCCATTTTATTAGGGTTTCACAAATATCAAGTGTGGGTTATGAGATTATTAAAGGAAGAATACTACCCGTGAAGAAGCGGAGGAACGACGCCGAGAACCACGGCGACGGAAGAACGATCCGGCTCAGATCTGGAAATGGGGAAAATCTGGAGAAATGGGTTTGGATGAGGCTTTTGGGGATTTGATGAGGGTTTGAGGTTGAGGAGAGGTAGGATATGTGAAATGAGGGTTTGGAAGATGATGGATGAGCTTGGGATGAAGGATTAATGGTTTGGGGAAGAAGGGGGCTCAATGGGGGAGAAATTAGGGTTTGGGGTGATGAAGAAGAAGAAGAAAACGTTTGGGTCGTATTTATAGAAAAGTGTGGCGGCTAGGGCAAAACTAGGGTTTCCTGGGCTGATTAGTCGGTCAAAGAAGGATTGGTGACCGACTAGTTTGGGAACTAGTCGGTCGGTTGATCAACGCAGACCGACTAAGAGCAAACAGTAACTCGCTCAGGAAAACTGGACTATGAGTTAGTCGGTCCGTGAAGGCTTGTCAACCGACTAGTTTGAGAACTAGTTGGTCGGTGAGTGTTCATTGACCGACTAAAGGCTGAATTCTGAGAGAGATTATGGAAATGAGAGTTAGTCGGTCTGAGAAGGATTCCTGACCGACTAGTTTATCATCTAGTCGGTCGATGGTTGTTCTTAGACCGACTAAGAGTAAACAGTAACTTCTGAATAATTGATTGAATGAACTAGTCGGTTCCAGTTGATTTCCTGACCGACTAGTTTGGAAACTAGTCGGTCGGTTGATCTTCTTGAACCAACTAACATGCACGAAAAGTCTCGAAATGGAGCGCGAAGGTCCGGGATGAATTCTAAGGTTTCTAGGATCAACCTATCGCTAAGATATGATCGATATGAAGCTCGTCACGAGTGACTTACTCCGAGTTCAATGATTCTAAGGAAGAAGCTAGAAGATCACATCAAAAGGAATGAAAACGAAAGCTAGGAAACCTCAACGAGATGAATGAAAGCGAGAACTATGGAAATGGAAACCACACAAGGAGAGAACCCACCATCACAAGCAAAACACACTGATAATCCAATCATACAAAAACCAGTCGTTACATCCTACCCACCTTAGAATAAAGTCCGTCCTCGGACTTTCTAACATATATATAGTCGCTCGGGTAACTACCCTCAACCAATATCACATCATAAATTCAACCAAGTACTTTCATTTCGAGTGCTTATATATATACATGCACTAGAAATCAAATATTACTACCACTACACACATATTTTCACGCACATAGTACACTCATACTTATTATAGTCAATCAATTTCATACACGTATTTCAATCACATATATATATTCAATATATTTATACAACAATAAACACTTATTACTTACTATAAGAAAATAACCAAGCCTCTCTTATTTGAAAATAATTTCACATTTTTTTGTCATTCAAATACATGCAAATATTTCACCATATTTTCACCCCACATATAGTCCTATAACTATATATTGGTATAGCCACCCACAATCGTGTGCGTAACACAACCAAGCACAAACAACTCAAATACCATACATACATCATCCATCACTATTCACTACCACATACAATTATACCAAAGTACATAGAGTATACCCACTCAAGCTTGAGTGAGACTCAAATCATAGCAGGACATTTATATGCGTAACACAGTATCCATACACATACCCATACCACTCCAAGGCATACACATCCACGTATCACATATTTTCACACCATATCCATCCATTTATAATTACCATATCAACACATCAACTACATACAAGTTTAAGAAATGCAATAGTCGGGTATACCTCCTGATATACACGCATACGACATCTCATAAAACAAGTAGTACCAATCAAAATTATCATTCTGTTATCATACGTATATCACATCATACTCAAGCAGAAAATTACCTACACACAACATACAAATGCCAACACCCATACCATTATATACACACCACGAAATCAACACTATGACGACATAACCACTTAACTAATGGGCCCACCAAACTATAACAAGGTTGACACAGGCAACGACAAGCTCTATGGGCTAGACAATAGGAAGGAACCGAACCTAGATCATGACGAATAGAAAGATCGAAAAACATGGGTTCAGCTAGGACGAAGATAAGGAGCCAAATTTGGTTAGGGGAATCAGGGTAAGACTGTGAATGTTTAGGTGGAAAGATGATGCAATGATACCCTTAAGGAATACGTAAAGAAGGTAGTGTAAACAACATAAGTTAAAATACGTGAATTCAAAGACCGTTGTACTTCAAAAAGTCGGAGTCCTCGTTTGTATAAAATTATTTAGAGGTCGATAAACAAGTTGTTTGAAAACGAGTTTGAGACGAATATACGTAGTAAGAGGAAAAGTGGTTTATTGGCTTATATAAAATCATCATGATGAAAAAGGAAATCATTTACTCGAACATTAAAACATAGGTCAGAAATGTTGTGCGGCAGCAATCTAAAAATTTTGGAAAAGTTTTGAGATTCGAAGATTGAAATCAGATCAAGTATAGTGTGGAGAATTTAAGCGCATGCTAAAGGTTTTCCAAATCTTAAAACTGAAGAGAAATCCCAAATAAACCATATCGAAAATACTTTTAGGGAAATCCAGATTTGCCAACAAAAATTGATTTATACAAGATCTTAATGTACGAGCAAAACGAACGTGGTACCGATATATAAAAATAATTGAAGTCATATTTTAGAAATTATCTTAAAAATGTGTATGGTGAATGGAAAGATAATATCTTAGTAGTATGGAAAGAGAAAAGGATATTTAAACTCATCAAGTTAGTATTAAAACTTTTAAACCGTTTTATGAAGGGTCTAAGTCAGGAACGATTTCGAAATAGTAATAAATTTTTTTTACAAAAATCTGAAATATGGAAAATGTTGAGCATAAAATCGACTTGCTAAAAGCCGAAGTCCAAAGGGACTTGAAAAGTTTATTAAGAGTAAGCACGAGGTATTTTCGAATAAAATTTTAATGGCACAAGTAAGAAAAGAAATTATGAATCGAGTTAGGAAAATAGAAATACGGTTCAGAATGAAATTGGTATATGAAAAGGGATAAGACATTTATATCGATACGAAAGTGTATGCTGAAAATATTATAAACTTCTAATCTAAAAATCTCAACACAAGTTTCGATATTTAAAAACATAAATAATTTAAGTCGGCGAAGGAGCATGAAACCTTACATATATCAAAAGTATTTCGAACAAATGTAAACTTAACGAAAGAAGAAGATCGAAGATACTTTTAGGGAAATAAGGATTCACCAAAAGAACGTGTTGGTATAAAAACTTTTGAAGTACGAGTACGACGAACCTATAATTGATATATACAAAAATTAGTTGAAGTCCATTCAGTTTGGAAAAATACCCCTAAGGTATGTAAGATAAATTTTGTAGTTAGGAAAAAGGACGGTATATCGAACCATCAGGATAGTAATAAAGTTTAAAAATCGAAATGCGAAAGATACATTGTCAGAAAAATAGTACAAGATAGTAATTTTAAAATTACGACCACAAGCCTTCAAAATTCAAGAACGACTTTTAACTCCATCGAAATTTAGGGAGACATATTTAAAGAAGTTTAGAACAAAATTTAAATTGAGTGAAACTTCAAATGAGGAAAGCATTCGAAAATAACTTTGGAAGAATCAAGTTTTGCAACGGAAAACATTTGAAAGATCAAGGATAATCGTAATGAGGTGGTCATGTGAATTGAGGACAAGGGAAGTGGTTTATGGAAACGTAATTTTCCAAAAATCTGTAGTTGGGAAAATGTTTGAACATAGCTTTGATTTGTTGAAAGCTGAAATCATCTGTGAATTGAAAAGTATAATAAGGGAGCGCGACGAGTCATTTGAATAGCATAAATAAGAAAGGAAAATTCATAAATCGAATTTGGAAAATAGAATTGCGGCTCAGAATTAAATCGATTTATGAAAAGGGACAAGATATTCAAATAGGTATGAAAGGTATAGGCTGTAAAACATTATAAAACAGTAATCAAAATCTCGTCAAAACTTTCGAATTTCAAAAATTAATTTAAGTCAACGAAAGAGTACGAGATATAAGTATACATATAACAATTGAAATTCCATTTAGCTTGGAAAAGATTTTAAAGTATGTATGCTATGCGATTAAAATGGATCTCACAGTTAGAAAATGGTATATCGAATTTTCCAAAATAGTATTGGAGTCTTTAAACCGAAATGCGAAAATATAGACAAGAAAATGGTTACGAGTTAGCAATTATAATTACAACCATTAGACTCCGAAATCTACAAGGAATTTGACTCAATCGAAAAGTGAGAAATTTTAAGTATATACGTAGCGGGTTTAAAACAAAATTTAAACTTAACGAAAACTTTAAAAAGGGAAATAGAAAATAACTTTAAAAGAAATTAAGCTTTGCGAATGGGGACATTCGTAGGATCAACGATTATAGAAACGTGGTGGTCATGGGAATCGAGGCAAGGGATTTGGTCGGATGATCAAAGCATAAATACGCCTAGGATATGACTTAGGAAAATCTACGGGAATCTCCTACGGTCAACCAGCTAAAGATTATGGAACTAAGCGCTAAGACTCCCTAAGGGCTAGACAGCGATGAATTGAGTTCAGCTTGGCCCGAAATCGATGAACCCAAGCGAACGGCTAAAGAAATCCTAGGAGTCTATCATGGTCGGAGCTAGACAGGAACCACTAAGGTAACTCTTAAGACTATCATATCAATCACTAGCATGGAATCTAACAAACAATCAGGGGCCTCTAACTAGCAAGCACAAACTTCTAACTAAGTCTCACTATAGTCCTGACCTAATGGATTTCCTATCAAGCTGGGACAGGTGCTCTAACACGTCTACTAGCCACCTAAGACATAGGGACGCTAAAAACCTAGACTCCGGGCTTATAATTTGGATGTTCTAATTCATTTAATGGACATTCTTTAATTATTATCGTTGTTCCGATAGTTCGCATTTGCAAATGGACCTGCATGGGCCACCAATAAAACCTGTCACGCCCCGCTTCCCAAAAATGTGGAGGCGAGACGTGAGAAGGTCCGCACAAACTTGAAGCTGTGAAGCTCCAAGTCTGATAAGCGTATAAAAACACTTATTATGGCAAGTCCTTGCAAAGCGAAACGAAACAACAATGATAATAAGGAAATGAGACGACATTTTATTGAATCTCCAAATGTCCATAAACAAATTACAATATCGCAGAAAAGCCACCAGGCTAAATGGAAAAGGGTCTAAGGCCCAAACATGGCCAACAAGGTATAACATACATACAAAGGTGCCACGCACCAAAAACTAACAGCAAACCTAAACAAGAAGTGAACACGAGCGGTCTTCAAGACAGGCCCCTGGTGTCCACTCACCACCACATCAAACATCAGCATCAGCAACACCATATCTCCTGCAACAAAGCTCTGGCTCTGGGTCTAACATGTGACACCCAAAAGAGAGAGGGGCACATGTCAGCAAGTCTGGAAAGACTTGTGCAAGGAAACTGAAAGTAAACTAGCAACCTAGCAGTTATAATAAGATGCAATGACATGGCATTTAAGTATGATGCGACCGTTTTAAAGGTAGGGAAGCCAATCACTCACGATGTAGCAAAAGCTACCAATCACTATTCACGAATCACGATTATCACTGTTATCACTGTTATCATTGTTATCACTGTTTGTCCCGTACAAGTAAACACGTCAAGTCGAGTACAAGTAGTAAGTGGTAGTTGTGACATGTAATGTCAAGTAACAAGTACAAGGGATCACTCAACGAGTGCCCTATTGCCCGCAGGCTGTGTTCAAGTATCAAGTACAAGGGATCACTCAACGAGTGCCCTATTGCCCGCAGGCCGTGTTGGGCTCGTCTTCTGGAACACGAGCCAGAAAGTGTATTTGGCATAGGGTTGTGCCCGCAGAACGGGTGCCTAGCCGGAACAAATAGTACAAGTATGTAGCGAAGCTACGCAATCACGATGAGTGTTCAAGCATGCAATGACATGAGCAGATATTCGCGTACCGTTAATTGAAATTAAACGTGACATGCAAAATGCAATGACATGAACATATTCGCGTACCGTTAATTTAAATTAAACATGGCAGTTAAAATGCAACAGCAGTTAAGGATGCATGGATGACATGAACAGTTAATACGCATACTGTTAAGGGAAAGTAAACGTGACATACAAGCATGATGAGGGTGACGGACCAAGCTTCATTGTCAAGCTAGGTCAATGGCGTCTAGACGGCTATCCTTTCACCGTCTAGTCTCTTTTATGCTAAAGCAAGGTAATGGCATAAGACATGGCCCAAATCAAGAAATGCAAGTTTCACTTGCCTGGCACCGAGGATGACGATCAACGAAGGCACATCACACAAATTTGTTATCTACTGGAATGGATCACTGTCATGGAAAAACAACATTAGAATGGTAACTAATCCGTATTCACAATCGAACCCTACGATTTCTAATGATCCATTTTATTAGGGTTTCACAAATATCAAGTGTGGGTTATGAGATTATTAAAGGAAGAATACTACCCGTGAAGAAGCGGAGGAACGACGCCGAGAACCACGGCGACGGAAGAACGATCCGGCTCAGATCTGGAAATGGGGAAAATCTGGAGAAATGGGTTTGGATGAGGCTTTTGGGGATTTGATGAGGGTTTGAGGTTGAGGAGAGGTAGGATATGTGAAATGAGGGTTTGGAAGATGATGGATGAGCTTGGGATGAAGGATCAATGGTTTGGGGAAGAAGGGGGCTCAATGGGGGAGAAATTAGGGTTTGGGGTGATGATGAAGAAGAAGAAAATGTTTGGGTCGTATTTATAGAAAAGTGTGGCGGCTAGGGCAAAACTAGGGTTTCCTGGGCTGATTAGTCGGTCAAAGAAGGATTGGTGACCGACTAGTTTGGGAACTAGTCGGTCGGTTGATCAACGCAGACCGACTAAGAGCAAACAGTAACTCGCTCAGGAAAACTGGACTATGAGTTAGTCGGTCCGTGAAGGCTTGTCAACCGACTAGTTTGAGAACTAGTCGGTCGGTGAGTGTTCATTGACCGACTAAAGGCTGAATTCTGAGAGAGATCATGGAAATGAGAGTTAGTCGGTCTGAGAAGGATTCCTGACCGACTAGTTTAGCATCTAGTCGGTCGATGGTTGTTCTTAGACTGACTAAGAGTAAACAGTAACTTCTGAATAATTGATTGAATGAACTAGTCGGTTCCAGTTGATTTCCTGACCGACTAGTTTGGAAACTAGTCGGTCGGTTGATCTTCTTGAACCAACTAACGTGCACGAAAAGTCTCGAAATGGAGCGCGATGGTCCGGGATGAATTCTAAGGTTTCTAGGATCAACCTATCGCTAAGATATGATCGATATGAAGCTCGTCACGAGTGACTTACTCCGAGTTCAATGATTCTAAGGAAGAAGCTAGAAGATCACATCAAAAGGAATGAAAACGAAAGCTAGGAAACCTCAACGAGATGAATGAAAGCGAGAACTATGGAAATGGAAACCACACAAGGAGAGAACCCACCATCACAAGCAAAACACACTGATAATCCAATCATACAAAAACCAGTCGTTACATAAATGCAAGTTTGCTTTTTAAATACATATTAGATTTGTTTTTAACTTTATGTGATATTCGTTAAAAATGGAACAAACATTTTATTAGATGCTTTTAATAATTATTTTAAGTGATAAATTCCTTTTTGAAGCATGCTAATATTTTATGATGATTTTAAAACAAAGTTTTGAACATAAAATTATCTGATAATTTTTATGAAACTATTTAATTTTATTAGATAAAATTTTATGTTTTAAAATCTTGCTTATTATTTCAGTGTTAAATTTTAAGATGCATATTAATTATTTATCAGATAAATTTTAATATGTTGTTCATATTTAATTGTTAAATAGTTGGATACCTAATTTTATTCGATAAAGTTAGTGTAGTTTATGTTTAATGTACATTCTAAATTCTTGCTTATTTTTTGTAATTCAAAAAACCATTTAGGTTAGCCATTAAAAACTTCTTTAAAATTTATAAGATGAATTTTAAATTACATGCTATGGTTTAATAAATCGTTACAACCTTTTCATACCTAATTCCCAATTAGGGTAGTCCTTTTAATGACGATTATTATTTTAATCGTTATAATAATAATTTTCATTAAAAGACTACGCTTTAAATTATTGTAATCTGTATTTATTAAAATCCTAATAACGATTAGGATAGCACGTTAATACAAATGAACCTTATAGTTGATAAGGACTTAATAAAAGTTATTAACAAATCCTAATTACTTTTGAATTTTATGATTCACTGGTTGATAAGATTAACTAGTTTTAATAAAAGCCTTTTAGTCTATGGCACGCATATAAAAGTGATAAGTTTCATTCAATGGACCATGATCCAGTCAATGTGCTTGGCTAAGTTTGTTGGATCGCCCTAGCTAGACTGGGGATAAGTGATCCTGGCTTAGTCAATTCACTGGCCGTATTCCGCTAAACCGCAATGACGCAAATCATGATTATATGACACCCTGGATTATATCTAAGTCAATTACGTTAAAAATCTTTTTCAAGATTAGCCGTAGCCCTCCATGTTTTTGAGGTTGGAAACTATAGGTTCTTTGTTATATTTGTTGAGCACACTCAAGCTATGACATAGACACTTTATGGAAACCAACTTCTCAATACATGATATGTAGTCTAGACTTGACCCAAACCGTCGCGTCGTGAATACACCGAGCGCCAGCGTAAATTAAGCTAAACACGAAAATAATGGTCCGACTAGACTAGTCATTGTGATTTGGATGAGCACACTAATGATCATAAATGGCTAGGGGTAAAAACCAATAAGAGAGTCATATATGATATGATTGATGAAGAGTCATCTACCAATGGCAAAGTCAAGCAATTTGTTGAGCACACTCAAGGTTGTAAGACTCAGGGTGGTTGGATCTCTTACCCATTAATTTAATTTAATTAAATAGTTCATTATTATGGCTTAAAATGATCGTGCATTAAATGCATTCATAGCCATCGCATTGAATTTGATCGAGTCCTTCTCCGCCTTTGTCCTTGAAGCCGCAGGTGTAGTGGGCTTCTCAAATGGCACCTCCGTGATGTCCCATAGGTCTTGACCCTCCATGTAGATCATCATCCTGATCTTCCAACTTGGGTAGTTGGTTCCGTTGATGAGCAAGGGTCGAACGGTAGAATGACCTTCTTCATGAGACGCGGATGTAGCATTGAATGCCATCGTTGCAGTATGCTATAACCTCGCTCTTATACAATTGTAAGGATCACCTTACCCTTGCAATACTAACAACAACACACTAGAGGGGGAGTGAATAGTGTAATGACAATAAATTGTGCAATTAAAATTTAACTTGCAAATGCGGAATAATAAATGCAAGAGGAATTAATCACCACAATCAAATCAAACGCAAACACAAGATTTTACCCTGGTTCCCCAAAACTTGGGTACGTCCAGCCACACCAATATCCACTATATTTCCCACAAAGAGAAGTAAATACAATCTCACAAAGAGATACCTCACCTAGAGGATTTTGTCCTACACAAGAACCAAACCAACCCTACACAAGGGTCAAACTCTCACACAGAGAATTTCTAACTCCCATTCAGAGAATTAGGGTTAGCCCTACACTAGGACACCAAACTCCCACAAAGAGTGTTACTCCCACAAAGAGAGTTATTCACACTAAGAGAATATCTAATTTCTACTAAGAGAATTACTCCCACAAAGAGAGTGTCTAATTCCCACAAAGAGAATTAGGGTTTTAAAGAAACACAAAGTAAAACAAATACTCTTACCTATGCCTTGAGATGAACTTACTCATAAATGAATGCAAGGCATGGAAGAGGATCTCTAAGTGATGAGATTTGCTTGAAAGCACTTGGATGATTTCCCTTGAGCTTGATTTCAATGCATGAAGGAGAATTAGAGCTCTAAGAGGGAAATGAGAGAGTTTGAGAGTGGCTAAATAACCTCTAAATATTTGCATTAGCATCCAGAAGTTCTAATGAACTCAGCCATATCATATATATATATATATATATATATATATATATATATATATATATATATATATATATATATATATATATATATATATATATATATATATGGGGCAAATGTGCCTGAGAACGTGCGCAGGTAGAATTACCTGCGCACGCCCCCTCTGTTCGGGGTTTCTAAATATTTTTTTTTGAAATTTTTTTTTGCAGTAGCTAGATATACTTGTTATGAAGCTCCTCACAAAATTTCAGGTCAATCCGACACCGTTTGAGCCTCCGTTCATCGATTTCAAAAACGTTACGCAAAACTGTCCAGAATTTGGACAGTTTTGCGCAACGTTTTTGAAATCGATGAACGGAGGCTCAAACGGTGTCGGATTGACCTGAAATTTTGTGGGGATCTAGAAGTTCTAATGAATTCAGCCCTCTCTATATATATATATATATATATATATATATATATATATATATATATATATATATATATATATATAGGAACCCTATAGGAACTCTCAAAAGCTAAGAAAACAGCCAAAAACAAAAAGCTGCAACGGCTAGATTTTAGGCAAAAACCTCACCGACTGTCGACTGATGAACAAATGACAGTCGATTGTCCAACGACTAATTAATTCCTAACTGCTATAATCTGAGCCATGTCTGTCGACTGATGAAGACGATACAGTCGACTGTAAACATGACAGGTGCCTGTAAATTCTTCAGCAGGCGACTGCTGCAGGGGATGGAACAAAACAAAGAGATGCACTCTTTCACACTGTATGCAGACAGGCGACTGATGGCCAGTATACATGCGATTGTTAAATGGATGGGCGACTGTAAATACTGAACCGTCGACTGATTAGCAAATTGGGATTAAACCCAGACAATGCAAGTTGTGCACAGTCGACTGTAGAACAATTCACATGCGACTGTTGGAAGACAGGCGACTGTAAATTGACCGTCAGTCGACTGATCCAAAAGCTCAAGTATGAGTCAATAAAATTTGACTTGAGCAGTATACAACAGTCGACATTAGAAGGCTCGACAGGCGACTGGAAATCACTCAGTCGACTGTATACCTTCATCAGGCGATTGTTGGAGAGCCGGAGACTCCAAATGAGTCTTTGGGCAAGATGAGCCTATTGGGTTGGATTCTATGATAATCCTAAGGCTCACTAAGATGGTTAAATGCATATGCATGAATGAGTAGACCATCTATCAAGGCATTACATTAAACCTAGATTCAAAAAGAGAGAAATCAATAAATGAAAGAATCCATAGATTACATTGCTTTCCTTAGAGTCTATGGCTTCAATCTTGATGCCTTGATTCTTCCCATCATCTCCAAGCTTTGGCACCTCTTGAGACCAAGCTTTGGCCCCTCTCCACTTGATGTCCATCCTTACACCAAGTGTTTAGTCTCCAAAAATGATATTCTTGAAATGTAACTAAGAGACTAAAACAAGAGAGTCATTAGCAACAACATAATGTTGTGATCATCATCAAAATAATATTGGTATGAAACACCAATACTCAACGGGTCTAACCTCTCATATTATGAAGTCAATAGATACTTGTAAATCTCGACTCAAAGGTATGATGATCTAATACCCTCTGTAAGACAGTGGGAGAATGAGTTGGTAAACTCGTAAGTTTGGTACATACGGATGTACCCGGACCCAAGTCTAAATTAGCCTAGATAAGTTATACTTATTTTATTACGACACATATTCTTGATGAAACACAAATCTGATAAAATAGAAGTACAAAATGACAGAAGTATTTGAACTGCTTCAATTAGATCGAAGAGTCGAATACTTAGTTGTATAAATCTTGCGTAAATTAAAAAGAAAATGTGATTTTCTCTCAGGTCAAGTCTCTTAACACTTCGGTCCGTTAGAGAGAGCATGAATCGCACTTTGTTAGACATGGTGCGATGCAGGGCAAGTGACTCTGAGTTATAATCCTATCTTTGGGTTAAGTCCCAGATAGTAATGCCTAGTTTTTAATAAGGTTCTATGAAGACCTTATCAATAAGATATTCATTAAATCAATTGTTAGGAAGCTAAAGGCTTATTCGAGTCTCGTGAAACGAAGAGTCGAGTTAGACATCATAGTCGATGATGGCCTAGACAACTTCCAGGATGTAATTCGGAGTAGGGATTCTGATTAATAACTTGATGCAATCGAAAAGGGTCCGTGCACATAAAATAAAGTATGGACTTTAGTTTATGTGCCCAAAGAAAGTGTTTCTTATAGACTGCAAGAAAATCTTCAAGTTAGAAGATATGTGAAGAAAGAAAGTAGTGAAGTACAACTTGTGTTGGCTGAGAACAGTTTTCATCCTAACTCCTATAAACTGCTTATGATGAAACTGTCTCGTCAGTAAATGTGTACAGATCTACTCGGACCGTACTCGATGTAAATGCTCATGATGACCATGAAAACTGGAGCATTCATTTATAGTCCATTTTCTAAATATGATTTAGAGAAACAAACTTATATGAATTGGCCAGAGAGTTTTCAAGGTCAGTGGGAGCGAATAAAATACATGCGATGCATCAAGAGGCTGGACATCTGTTTTGACAAAGTAGTCAAATAGTTTGACACTTTATCAGAAATGAATATGAACCATCTAAAATGACTAGTAACTTATTTTTGTCGTAAGATACGATGAGCTGGATGAGATCCAGGAAAATTAAATATTATGGATTCCGAGGGATCAAGAGAATTATTTGGATGAGATTCAAATGTATGGTCTAATATGAACATAAAAACCCCTTAAGTCTGTATTGTAAACGATTTAGCAGATCCACTCACGAAGGCTCTACCACATGAAGTCTAGAAAAGAATTATGTGTAAAATATGGTATACGATACCGGGATAAATGGGCCTGAGTGCAAGTGGGAGATGTATGCCCTCGAGGCAATTTATCTCTGTGTAATTGTACAAACATCTTGTTCAAAATTACAGTAAGCTGTATGGTAAGTAATTATCTAAATTAATTCATAATGTAGTAATCATTAGAAACTTAGGCAAAGTCCTGAGACTTAATACAAGGTCAAACATGTATCGGGATGAGGATCTCGATCATGTAGAAATTCTTGACCGTTTGTAGCATAAGTCTAAAAGGGTCTGTGGTCGTAGATGTTTCGAGAAAAGGATATCGAAACATCGAGTAGACCATTGTGTCTTAGTCTTCACCGTGTAGCTGTGACAATGATCTCATGGTCGTTCAACTTGGTGAAGTCAGAGGCGAGACACAGGTGATCATTAGAGAATGAGTTCACTGAACAACCCAACAAGAGTTATCGTATGGTTATGATTGACCAATCTGTCAATGATAACTCTTAGTGATGATAGGCAAGTTGGTCTTTTGACTTGAGGTCATTGTACGAACCTGTACGTGAATGGTGTCACTTAGATCCCTGACCTAGCTTCAAGGCAAGGCCTGTCGAAAGGTCTTTGGTTGGGTGACATTTGAAGCGTGCGAGGACAGTAATGACCAAGATAAAATTCGTCTCTCCCTGGTCAATGGGAGTTAGTGTCGTAGTGTTATTTCGGTCTTTAGTGAAAATTCTGGCCAGAGTATGTTGAATGATGTCCAATATTATTTGACTAAAGATCGATGGAGACTAACCGGTCTCGAGCTATTGGGGTTAACAGTTTGACCGTACCTAGGCTTGAACTAAACGACATAGTTTTGACGAAGAGACTACAACTGCAGAATTCATCACAGACACAGTCAGGGTTGTTCCGACAATACTCATGTCAATGATTTAACCACATAAGTATGATACTGAAACAGGAACGACACCTGCTGCTCGCGGTTACTGCTGTCTGGGGCTTCGAGTCCCACATGTAGTAGGGTTAGGCTGTAGGGTCTCACACAGAGTGTGACTTTCATCAAGTAATATGTAAAATTAGGGAGAATATGCATTTGATGCAAGGGATAGAAAACTGCAATGAGTTTACAGTTAGACTCCGTATTCAGGATAAATGATCCTGAGTGCAAGTAGGAGATTTAAAGCTTAGATGGGGACAATTTTGCATATGATGCAAAATGATATTAAATGTGTCTTAAATTGTTTAAGGCCATATTTAATATAATAAACGTGTTGAAAAGGTTGCCTAGATGAAGTGATCGTCCCGGTCTAAACGCAAGTTCAAACCGCGTCAAAAACGGAGTCCAAACAGTCCAGAAAACCTATTTAAAAGGGTTTTAAATAGGGGATAGCCAAGAATCCCAAAAGATGAATGCCCATTTTTTGGAACAACAAAAAAAGGGAGGCATCTGTCTTATTGGCACGGCCTATTGGCCATGCCAAAATTTTTGTTGGCGCCAGCTGTGCCCAAGAGAAAAAGGGGCGCCAGTTGGTGCCCCTTCACTGACGCCCATAGGGCGTCTGGTGCGCCTTGCCAGGCGCGTTGCATTGGGCAGCACATGCATTAGCAGGTGGGGCCCCTTGTGGGCCCCACTTCTAGGGTTACGAACCCTTGTTTGATGCAAAATTTTGACGACTCGGTTTTTCGAAAAAACTGGTTTTGGGCTGATCTTTGGACACACATTTGAGGGGCCAAACGAACTCGGATTGACGCACCGTTTTTTCCTACGCTTTCACCGTTCAACGCTCTTCGATTTGATAGGTTGTATCAAATGTAAAGCTTAACGGTGAGAGAGGTAAAATTCATGGAAGTTTGGCCTTTATGAAAGGCAAACTAACTTGAATTATTAACTCCAAAACATTTAGTCCCACATTGGAAGTGGAGTAAAGGGGAGGGATCAGCCGCCTATATAAATAGGGGCCTGCCCCTTCCTCTAAACTGGTTCCAAGCTCTAGATCTGAGCGACTCCCAAAAGTTTGGAGCATGCTCGGATCTAAGCTTAAAATAAATATTTTCTTCTCCCTATATTTCTGCCTTGCTCCTGAAGGGCTCCAGCAAAGCCATGAAGGGGCTCGGATCGGATCCGAGGTCTTGGCGGAGTGATTCGGGGTTTAAATTGCTTATTTCCCCCACATTTCTAGGCATTTTATGTGTATATCATGTTTATTTTGGCGTTGATACGTGCGTTTTCGTGATATCCTGGATTATTAACGCCTAATCTTATTTTATACATAAAATACGATTTCTATGGATTAGCTTCTATTATTTTTCAGGTACTCCTGCAAATTTTCTTGATGTTCTGGAATTTTTCCAAGATTTTTTGGAGATTGGAGCTATTTTTTGGGGATTTATTGGAGCTTGGGAAGCAATTTTGAATTTATTAAAAAGAAAAAAATGGAAAAGGGCCCCACGGCCCGCTCTCCTGAGAGGGCCGCTGTTCTATTTTTAAAAAAATAAACGAAAAAGCCCACTGATGCAGGTGGGTCACGCGCGGGGCGCGTGCCCGCCCAACAGCTGGGGCGAGCAAGTGCCCTGCGCGTGCCCGCGCCCGCGGGCCAGAGCGCCCGACCCGCTCTGCCTCATGCAGCCGCCTGCGTGTGCCTTAGCTTTTGAGCGGGTCAGGAGCCTAAAACCCGACCCGCAATGCTTCTAATCGACCCACAATGCCCCCTTTGGCTTATTTGGGCTGTCTTGTGCGGGTTTTAGAGCAAAAATTCGACCAGATTGCCCCATTTTACAGACCCGGGGGTTGTTTTCAGCTTTGGCTTTTGTTTTTGCTCAGTTTTTTTGGCTCTAAGAAAGGTTTCTAGTGCTTGGAAGAGCAAGGGAGAAGGAGGGAAACTCAAGGGAGAAGATCAAAGGGGAATCTTGGGATCTTCTCACAAGGGGTTTCTTTGCATTCAAGCTTATTTTTTTCTTTCTCTTTTTGATCCTTATTACTTGTAACAACTATTGATTGAAGCTTTTGAAATCAAAGTTATTATCTTTGTGTATGATGTGTGGCTAATTTCTTTGTGAGTGTTTTTGGTGGATTGATGTATGTTAGGCTTATAAATCTCATCTCTAGCATGATTTTACAATCTCATATGTGAATGAAATATTGAGTTAGGGTTGTTTATTGGAACCCTAGTGGGAAATCCAAAGAGAGTCTCATCATAGTGGACCCTCTCTATTGTGCTTAATGTTGATTACTCTCAATGTTTCATTCATCACTTTTTGCACCCCATGTGTTCGATAAAATGTTAAATTATCCGATCACTCTTTCCTTAGACGGACAGGAGGTCATAGTGATTTGAGATTGAGTTATAAGCCCGACTACATCATGAAACCACAAACACGTGCACTTCGCATCTTTGAATACTATCTCACATTTTTCTTTATTTGTATGCTTGACTTTGGTTTACTTTAAAAATTTGCCAACCAATCCTCACCCCCAAAGGGTGGTATTTCTCACATCGCTTAAGCCAATTGTGACCGTTGTTGATCGTAAACAAGTTGTCCCCGTGTTCGACCCTAGGCTCACTAGGAATATTACTACTTTGCGACCTCCTACACTTGGAGGATGAGCAAATAGGCAGAGGCAAGGGTTTATATGGGAGACATCTTGGGTGAAGGCTTTCCTCTCTTTTTTTGTATCTTTGCCATTGCTATTTTGTATTGAACTTGAGATGATATTTTTATATAAAGATTCCATCTTTTTCATGATGATTGAGTAATGGTGAATGCTTGGGTTGTGATTCATGATGGTTGGTTGTTAACCCTAGTTATAAATGTCTCTTGCATATTATCTTATGTATATTGGATGAATTGTTGGGACACATTTTTATTGGTTAAGTCCCAAGAGGGCACACTGTGAGAAAGTCCATGTTCTTATTTTGATTAGTGCCATGATGATGCATCTGTACTTATTGCAAATTATTGTGTTCATGAACGCTAAATATTCCGATTGAACTTGCCATAGCCGGAGGCCTAATTGAGTTTTATGTGGGTCATTTGAGCTTGATTAATACCAACCTTAGTGAACCTACAACCCATGCTCTCCTCCTAGCTATCCTAACGCCCCATTTGGTTCTCTAACCCTACCTACTTAGGTTAGGATTGTAGATTCACCACACATTTTCCCACTACCATTCACTTAGTGCGGTGGTTGTATCACGCTTTACCTTTCTTTATTGATTAAACTTGCGAGTGTAGAACGACTTGTCCCCGTGATCCGACCCGGTACTCATCAGTTATAATTTTATATTGCATTGATGCTCCTACACTTGGGTATGGAAGGCACGCTTCCTTTGCGCGTTTTCCGGTTCAATCAATTGGCGCCGTTATCGGGGACAACGGTTTTACCATCGACAATTACATTGCTTTTAGCTTTGCTTTGTGACTATATCATCTTTTCGTACATATTCTTATATAATTTTTACTTTGTTTGTTTTCGTTTTTCTTTGCATACCATCAATTACTTGGTTAGTTTATGTGGCTTCGAACACCTCGAACATATAGATTAACATGCACACACGTCATGGCAGAAGACAACATGAACAATGATAATACTAGTAACCATGACACTAATTCTTAAGCCGAAGTCCCTAGGTCTTTGAGGGATCTTTGAGACCCACGAGGTCTAGCTCGGCTTCATGCTTTGTGTTACCTACTAATGCAAATTCCTTTAACTTTAAACCCGAGTAATTCAACTCCTACCCACTTTCCATGGGTTGGAGAGGGAAAACCCATATCTTCACATAAAGGAATTTGAAGATGCATGTTCCACATGTTTTGATCGGAAAACAAGTGTCGACATGATCTGCTTGAAGTTATTCTCTTTTCCTCTCAAAGATAAAGCCAAGAATTGGTTTAATGCTTTGCCACCACACTCAATTACATCATGGTTGCAATTTCAAGCTGAGTTTCTAAAGAAATTTTTTCCCTTGCACAAGACACAGGGATTGAAGAAGCAAATCATGAGCTTTGCCTAATGCAACAATGAGACATTCTACCAAACTTGGGAGAGGCTAAAGGAACTACTACTCTCATGTCTACACCACAGATTCGAGAAATGTCGTGTCATTGGATTCTTCTATGAAGGACTCTTACCGACATCAAAGCAATTTTTGGAAACAATGTGCAATGTGGAATTTTTTAATAAGGAGACGGATGATGCATGGGATTATTTGGAGATGGTGGTGGAGGATGCACAAACGTGGGACACAACTTTGGAGTTTGATAGAGGCGACTCCTCTTCGTCACAACCAACTCGTGGTGGCTTACATACTTTGAGGACCGATGATGCTATAGAAGCTCGGTTAGAAGCTATGCAAAAGAAGATCCAAGCCATGGAGTTGAGGGCGGTGAAGACTGTAGCCATGGAGCAAAGTTGTGCCATTTGCAAGACCACGGGGCACGATACTTCCAATTGCCCCACCATTCCCACATTGAAGGAGGTTTTGAGAGAACCTAATACCAAGGTGAATCAAGTGTTTGGACAAAACTTCAACTCCAACACGTATAACCAAAGTTGGAAGAATCATCCCAACTTGAGTTGGATGCCACAACAACCGCAACATCAAGGGCCAACACAACAATCTCATCAACCGTACAAGGCAACCCCTTTCAATAGCAATTACCAAGGAGGTGGTTACCAAAGGAAGAAGGAGGAAGGAAGTGAGACCAAAATGAACTCCATGAATGAGACATTGCAACAACTCATCCAAGTGCAACAAGCCCAAAGCCAACAATTCCAACAATTTCAAAAACTCCAACGAACTTGTCATGCCCTATTTAGCACTATACGTGTATTCTACTGAACACACGTGGTATTTCTACTTACGATACATTTGTAGGCATGAAATAAGCATAGATATCGATGTATGTGACGTAGCGCAAGAGAGATTGGACCGTAATACGTGGCTAATAGTAGAGAATACGAAATGTGAATGCGGGAGAAGTGCGAACGACGTCGTAAGTGTAAAACAACAGGAATGTGTTGGACGTGTGTGTGTGGTGCATGTATGCATGTGTAGGCATGCATGGGTATGTGTGGGGAAGCCATGCAAGTGTGAAAGGGGTTAGGGGTCAATGACAACCCCCGTAAATTTTTAGAAAGGCTAGGGGCAAAATGGTCATTTGGACCAAAAGTGCTATGTGTACATACTATAAATGGTGTGTACATAAAGTAATGGCAAACTTGTAATTACCAAGAAGGTGAGGGATATTTTAGTCATTGCCCTCATGGAATATTCCCTTGGAATATTCCATTCTTGCAAGAGAAGGAAACTACAATTTTAATTTCCTTCTTTCTACACTTTTCTTTTCATTTCTAATTCTTTCTTCTCCTTTCTTCTTTTCCATCTTCTCTAGGGATGGCAGTAATGACCTTACCTGACCTGCCCGACCCGACCCGCTACGGTTTTGACTCGCCCCGCCCCGGCCTGCAGCCGGGTCGGGGCAAGCTTGGGCTTTGTATGCAACCCGGCCCGCCCCGCCCCGCCCCGATAAACTATAGAGGTTCTAAAAAAACCATACTATTTTAATGCGAACCATGCGGTCTGCCATCTCACTAACTCATACTCTGTTCCAATGTTCTTCCAATTAGGCCATTTCCCAATTCCAAATTACCAATAAATCACAATTCTCCCAAATCCTAAATAAAACTTTTATTTGGGATTCATATAGATGGTAGTAATGACCTGACCCGACCGACCCGACCCGGCCCGACCCGGTTTTGGTAAGAAATTACCCGACCCGCCCCGGCCCGAGACCCCCCCGGCCCGGCTCGCAGATGGGACGTGGCAAGCTTGGGTAGTTAAATACCCGCCCCGCCCCGCAATATTGCCATTCCTAAGATTCTTCTCCCTCTCCCTCCTCACATGGCCGGCCATCCCTCACCTATTTTCCCCCTCCTCCATCAAATGAAAACCCTAATTTCCATACCCTAATGGAAGGAATTCAAGCTTGCTTCAAGGAGAAAGGAGATGGAATGGAGAGAAAGAGAAGGAGAGAAGGAAATATTAAATTTTGAGGTAGGATCCAACTTGGATTTGAAAACCTATTTAGGCTTCAATTTCATCATGATTTTATACCATGTTTTATTAATATGAAGTAGTGGTAATCAAATTAATATGCCATGATTCAATTCCATGCATAACCCCTTGAAAATTTCAAGCAAAACTATCTCTTTTGAAATTCTGAAATTCTATTGTGTGTTTTTGCTGTGATTACGGGTACTGTAGCTTGAATTAGGTTTCGAAAAAATATATACTTATAGGTCTTGAAGTTCTACCCCAAAAGCATGTAAATTTTTATATATGTTCAATTCAAAAATTAGGAGCAAAAATTCCATCTTTTCAACATGTCTGTTTGATTTTCAGTCTTGACATAGTTTAGCAAAGTTGACGTAAACACCTGCACACACAATGGAATTTTATATTCTTGGTCTTGTTGGAAAGTTAACAAGTTTATCTATAATTTCATCACAATGCTTATATTTTAAATTTCTGGCTGCAACATGCCCAAAATTGGCTTTCAATACAGACCTTGAAACCTGGCTGATTTGACACACTTCACCAAATAATTCACCATAAATCACATACTTAATATTTTTGCTTGAAATTTTATCTGTGAATCCAAAACCACCATATCTATAAATTTCATTTGAGAGGTTTTGTCAAATGCTCACTGAAAACTGATTTTATATGGACATTTCTTGTGACTGTTTACGAATTCCTGCAAGTTGAGCAAATTCTAAGGGATGTTATATTATGTGTAGTTGCCAATTTTACTCCTATTGTCCACACTTGTTGTTATTACATAAAAGAAAGTTTGATTAGTGTGATATGCTGTTACATGGCTAATGTGATTGAGATGTGGAATATGATGCATGCCAAGTGTTTGTGAAAATGCCTAAGTGAAGGCAAATGCCAGAAATGTGAGAAATACTCCAATCTATGGTTAAGATTTGAGATTTGATATAAAGATGTAATGTTGGGAGCATGTCATGCATGGTACCATATGTGATCTGGATAATGAATTGGAATGGCTATGATGAAGGGCATGACACTTGGGTGCATGTCCCATGTTGATATGTGATGTGACTGCGATGGAGGGCATGACACTTCGGTGCATGACCCATGTTGGTATGAGTGTAGAAAGTGATGTCATGCAACATGATTCCTTCATTACTAATATGATAAAATGAAATCCTTGATTGTCTCAATCCTCCCTAAGGAGGGTGAGTTAGAAAAACCCAGGTTTTAGGTGGGATTTGAGTAAATTATGGATATGAGGCCTGGACTGAGAAGCTGGGGGAAATGATTATGTGATATGTGATATTTATACCTACTTGCCTTTACTGGGAGTGGAGGAGACATACGGAGGTTGTGTTACTATGGGAGAGCCTCACTCCTGCCAGGGACGGGGGAGCTGAGAGGCCCGGTGTTGTACAGTGCCAGTGTCCACTGTGCCGTGTGCTATATTCACCCTAAATTTGGGGTGATGTCCAGGTCCTGGTATCACACAGTTTACCCAAGTTCCAATTAATTCAATTATAAAGCAATAAAATAAGAATTTGCATGTTACTCCTTCTGCTGGCAGCACTTTCCCTTCCCTTTGCCTGTTCTTTGTGACTCTGTGTCATGCCTCAGGCACTTGCACTTATCTTATTAGATATTGGTTGCTTGAACACTTGTGTTATTATTATTATTATTATTCGTGCTAACCCTTTTCTTACAGTACCTCGACATTGGACCGCAGGTATGATCCTCTTACTTGGCTAATTACTTTTCGTTATTTTACTTAGTTACATGTCATATTTCTCCTGCCTTGCTTTGTGGATTGATAACCTTAAAAAACGATATTCCAAATCCAAGTTGGTTCCTACTGGGGAACGCATTGACGTGCTCCTCCCCACTTTTCAGGTAGCAGGGACGGCATGGTTGGTGGTGGCCTGGAGTTGGGTTTTAGGGGTAGTCTTGGTGTGAGCTGTAGCTGTGTAGTGTGACATGATTGTCGTGGGAGGTGGAGAATGGCGGTGTATGTGTTGTGGTGCATTTGGACTATGTGTGTAAATGAATGTTGTTATATAAATTTGTTGTGTTGTTCTATGTTATTTATGAGTTTTTTGATATCTTAATGAAGCTGCACTTGTACTATCCCAGCATGTGCACAGTGGCCTGCTATTCAGTTTCTTCTTTCTCTCTCTTTTCCTCTCTCACCACCCCCACTCTTCAGGATACTTGAAGAAAAAAATTAAATGCCGGGTATTATGGGAAACAGGGCATGACAGTTTTTGGCGGCCCATGCAGGTCACCGCACTGCGATGTACGTAAGGATAGTACATGTATTGCTTCAGTGGGTGATTGGGATAGGTTAGCCCTAAGGTGGGTAGTGACCTTAGTGACCTTAGAGCTTTAAGTGATCCACCCTTGAACCCCTAGCATTAGGGAGTTTGGGGATGAACTTTCTGTAATATATTATACCATACATGTATATTGTAGGTATACACGTGTATATGTAACTGTGTGAACCAGTGTAAATAAGTGCATTGTTGTGCTTAGAGGATTGAATTATATATGTTGCGGTATGGAATGAAAGTTACATGTATCCTAAATGCTTGTAGTGGTGTATGGATATGCATGGGGTGTATATACTAGGTGGGCGAATACTTGAGTGTATGTATATTTCGGCTCCATAAAAGTACATGATACGGATATGTGAGGCAGGTCTGTGGTATACTTGTGTGACTCCGAGACATAGGTGATATATACAAGTTTATTCGTGGATGTATACATGTGGGTACATATAAGCTGGTATGGATATATACCTTATAGAGGTGTGAGTGGGGATATGTACGTATGTGTTATGAGTGCATGTATGCAGTTTACTATCTATTAAATTATAGTTGTGTTTCGTGTGGGGAATGCACCGATGTGTGTACATATATCCTTGTATGGATAGAGTAGTGAAATGTCCATATTGTATAGGACATATGGGAGAATGTGTGTATGTGTGGATATATGTGAGCCTGTATGGGTAGAGGGTGTAGATATATATGTGGGAAGTTAATATATATATCGCTAGTGTTGCATTGCTAGGGTATGAATTCCTAGTGTGTTAAAAAGTTTAAATAACTGAGAATATATATGTGCTGCTTATGTGCCTATAGGAATTGGTATATTGTTTTACTTTGGTATGTGGTCGTGGGTTGTATTATTGTGTGAAGATAGGTGTTGTGCTATGGCCATATGTGGTGTGTATGTAGCGATATAGATAAGTATTGGACGCACGAGCAGTATGAGTAATGCTCCAGGGTGTTTGGAGTAGATGTATCCTAAGGTGAGTAAGGGTGCTTTAGACCCGTCCCCCTAAGTTGAGGCCTTAGCTCTATACCGTGCCTAATATGGGATAGGGATGTAAGTGTGACGTGTATCATATGCAGAATGTAATGAATGTAAGGATTTGAGATTATACAGTGCATGTATAAGTGGGATGGCTATGGGTTTGCACGGTTAAGTGGAGTTATGGTATATGTATATATGTGTGTATACGCTTACCCGTAGAATGGTGCCTATAGGACCATTTGGATGTATATGTAGTGTATGTACCCTTCCGTATATAGTGGAATGAAGGTGGATTGTGTATTAGCATATGAGATACATGTATGTACGTAGGTTTAGCTAGTGTGGTGTGACTGTGTATATGTGTTATTGAACGTGTATTGGTGTATGCCTTATGCGTGGTTATATGTATATGTATGTGAATGATCCATATTATAATATGCATGTATCAGTATATGAATGTATACGTATATGGGGTGTGACTATCTACTGAATGTGTACGAATGTTGAAATACACTTATTTGTATGTATACTAGTATGTTAGTAAAAGTGTGGATATATTGAATGTTATGTATATAGTGGTATGGGTAGCTACCGACTACCTACTAGTATAGTTTGAGTAGCTTGACTGTATAGGTGTGTAATAGCAGGATATGTATGGTATGTGTGAATGGGGGTGTGAGCCCATACATGGGAATGCATGTGCATGGTTGCAAGGATCCTAATAGGTATATATGCATGTTTGTGTGCATACCTACTATTAGAATAATAAATTGGTGTGTATGAGCAAACATGTATTTGGCTATGTGTAGGCTTAGATATATATATGGAATTGATACGTATACTCCTGCATGTACATAATGAGTATATGCATATAAATTGGATTACATAGAGTATCCGTGTGGTGTATTAGTTAATGTGTATGTGTGAATATGCATTATGGTTGTATGGATTTCTACTATACGTGTCACAATGGAGTGAGTGTAGGAATGTGTTCCTGTATGTGTAGTGTGCAGTAGAGGCATATGTGGTTGTGTATATTGGTTGAATATATATATATATATATATATATATATATATATATATATATATATATATATATATATATATATATATATATATATATATATATATGTTGACTAGGATCCATTCGGATGGATCAAACATGCGGATCCATCCAAGTGGAATTTAAAGTTAGACAATGTAAATAGAAAATCCGACCGTTGGATTTCATCTAACATGTCTAAACTACCTCCAAACAAAATTTCAACTAATTTTGACATGTTTTGCCCATGCATCAATTGGTTGCAAAATCGATGTTTTTGAATAGTTATAAAATCGGCTAATTTTGCAACCAATTGATGCATGGGCCAAACATGTCCACATTAGTTGAAATTTTGTTTGGAGGTAGTTTAGACATGTTAGATGACATCCAACGGTTGGATTTTCTATTTACATTGTCTAACTTTAAATTCCACTTGGATGGATCCGCATGTTTGATCCATCCGAATGGATCCTAGTCAACATATATATATATATATATATATATACTAGTCATAACCCGTGCCCGCGGGCACGGTTCATTTAAGATTTTCCCCCGCGATATCTTTTTTCCCCAAAAAATTATTTCCACTGCCAAAATTGTGTGGAACAACAAATTAGCAATTAGCGTAAAAATATTTAGCGACACGGGTGTCTTCGTGGTGAACAACAAATTTGGCACGGGCGCCTTCGACACGGAATGAAAAATTAGCGTAAAAAAATTGGCGCGGACGCCTTTGGCGTGGAACAACAAATTAGCATAAAAAATCGGCGCGGGCACCTTCGGCGCGGGCAATTATTCTCGCCTTTGCCTAATGGGTCAAAGTGACGGTGGACCCCGCATTGAGAGAGAGATCATGCGCCTTCAGCGCATGCAATTATTCTCGTCTTTGCCTAATGGGTCGAAGAGACGGTGGACCCCACATTGAGGGAGAGATCATTCGATGTGCAGCATTAAGTGCATGTTAATGTTTTTTCTCAAATGCATTAATTGCATGCACTATGATATTTCCAAGAAACTTTCATTCCCCATAAAGTTTCATTTCCCCAGAAACTTTCATTTTCCTAGAAATATTTTTTCCTCCAAAACTTTTCACAACATTTCATCTCAACCATTCATTCCTCAAGATTAAATCTGAGCCGTCTTTCTATCAACCTGTTTGGCCTAGTCAACTTGTCCTAGTCAGCCCTAGAATTCAAAAACAGCTGTGTTTTAATATATAGATAGTATATACCCGTTCAATGTAGATATTTCCTCCTCAAAATCTTAGTTCCCCCGAAAATGTGGGCACGATTCATTGTAGATATTCCCCCCCTCAAAATCTTAGTTCCACTAAAAATGTGACATGATTCATTTTAGAAATCCCCACCTCAAAATCTTAGTTCCCCAATCAAAGTCTTAGTTCCCCAAAATTTAGGTCCCCTCAATAGATTTTAGTTCTCACATTGTTTAATTACTCACAAAAATTTTAGTCACTGACAAAAATGTTAGTCCCCCAATATGTAGTTCGTTTCTCAATTTTTTTGTAAAGTTAGTTGCATTTTCCCCCACATTTTTAGTCAAAATATTCTATAAAGATGGGAGCTAAAAACATGTTACAGTATTAAGATACATGAACAAATAGAAAAATAGAGATGGATGTAAAAATTAGTCATGTCACCAAAACCTAGGAGTGCAGAAGTTGGTAGCATTGATCAGATTAAGTGCATTAGCCATGTCACCACGTTCCCCCCAATCACATCCAACCATGAAAACAATTGCAATTGGTGAAGTAAAAACACCATGCAAGCAACTATTAAAATTTACATTTCTAACATCAAAAAGTAGCACCTTAATAATGTTACACAAAAGTAATGTAGATCTAGTTCTATTAGTCTAAGCCAAGTAGAACCATAATAATATTTACATTTGTTACATCAAAAATACATCTGTTACATCAAAGCTGTTAATACACAATCCATCATGGTTCAGCAGGAAACTTCCTCTTCATTACATTATAAAAGGAATGCGTGTCAATCTCAATCCAACATCGTGTGTCATCTGGATGCACAATAACCTAGGAAAATTACAAACATAAATTGGTTAGAGAAATAAAGAAATATGTGATAATATTAATAATTTAAACTTAAAAATGTTTTTACCTTATGCGGGGGAGCATAGGTGGACGTGTTTTATAGACCCAATCAAGCTCCTTAAGAACTAACTTCCTATTCTATAACACAAATGATATGTTGATATTCAATGAAAATGATATTGTGGGAATAAAATTCTAATATTTTTTACATTACCTCCATAACACATGTTTCTGGTGCATCAATATTCCCTGTCACATGTGCATCTACAATTCTTTTTGCATCTTGCTGAAAATAATAATAATAATAATAATTTACTAACTTAAAAAGTCTTAATATGAAAATGATAACTTATGTATTGGTCAGCATACCTTGTCCCACCAAATTCTTATATAATCAGGCAACTTGACATCTATATTAGTCTAAGCCAAGTAGCACCATAATAATATTTACATCTGTTACATCAAAAATACATCTGTTACATCATAGCCGTTGATTTACCAAGATTAAATCCACACAGTATTTCTATCAACCTTTTTGTCCGAGTCAGCTTGTCCTAGTCAGACCTAGAATTCAAAAAAGTCCTCAAATATAATATAGATTTTTTAGATTTTTCATGTTTGTGTCAAGATCTCTTTGTATTGTTCATTTGGGCAATGTAATGTTTTGGATCATTGAACTTAGTTGTTTCATCATTTGATTCTAAAGAATCCAGGTTCATGTATATGTTGATAATGTTACTAATATATGTTCTGTAGGAGAAACATGGTTTACATTTTTATAAATGATTTATATTCAACAGGATGCCTTAGTGGCTAAGTGCACACTATCCTAATTTGATCCTAATAGAAACATGATTTTATGTATTATATACATTAAAATAATGTTAAGACTGTACAATTGAGTTCCTGAATTTACGCTATATTTCCTTCAGTTTTCTAGCTTTTAGAGTTAGCTTTTGTTCATATGGGGCTTACTATGAATTGGTCACCTCTTGTATTAACAAATAGTATATCCATGACCATCCAATCATTTGTCAAGGCAACTACGACACATCTTTGAGCTAGCAGCAACTAAAGAATATTTCAATGAACTATAAATATCTAATTAGTGTCCATCAAAATAATTCATGATGTTATTAAGTGGTTGCTCCTTGGGCTTTGAGGCTATTGACAAATGAAGCAATGCTAAAACAATCACCAAAACATTCGAGAACAATCACCAAAATAACTGATTGCTTTGTCACTGTCACCGTTATGTTTTCAATGGCAAAACAATGAACAAAGCACACTTTTCAGAACAATGAACAACAAAAATTTCAGTCTTTATATTGCTTCCAAATATCCAAAATTTACAATTTTGAGTAAAACTAACATAAAGTTCGCAGTTTTAAACTGCTGTTAAATCTACACAGAATATACACTTTTGATAACAAAAATTTCCAGGTACAGACTATACAAACTTTACATTAGAAAACATGCTGACTCAGGCATCACTGAATATATATCAGTTTTCAAATGTCCTTCCCCGTGGTCCTACCATGCATTTGTCTTCTCATCCTTTTCTGTGTAATGCCCCATATAAATTCCCTAAATACCCCTGCTTTAAATAGATATCGCCTGGAATGTCCTCGAAAGCAACCGCAACCGTCGCCCAAACAATAATTACACCCTACAAAAACATCAAGTAAACATAAGATCCCAAAAGCCAAATAACACACTAATTCTTCATTTTCATTTCAATAATATTAAAGATGATAGAAACCAACATAAGCACAAATTCGCAGCACCAAAGAGCATCCAGCAGCTCACATAAAGGAGAATGAAAAAAAGGCACCCACCACTTCATTCACACAATAACATGCAACACAAAGCTTTCGTTATCTAGAAGCATAGTTGCTTCTGCTGCTCCTAAATGAGCCCAATGCCTTGATGGCTGCTGCTCTCAGGATGTACTGGTGGTATGGTGCAGCTGCCAGAGCCCCAACAAATGGACCTACCCAAAATATCCACTACACACCCAACAATTTAATAGAACATTATGTAATTAATGAAAAGGAGGGTTTAGTCATAAACACACCTGATCATGCCAAGCCCTGTGCCCATTGTAGATGAATGCAGCACTAAAGCTCCTTGCTGGATTGATCCCTGTTCCACCACTAAAAGCTTATATATCTCGTAAGAAGTTAAGTTCAAGCATAATACCAAATTATCAACCTACTTCTCTTGGGCTAAATTGCCGATGTCCTGAAAACATGTAGGCACCACAAAATGTCCAGCAAAAACTTCTTCTGCGCTCCTCTGTGCGATGGTGGTGGAAGGAACTAATGTAGAAAACTCAACAGATTTTAGTAATCAACCTACATGAACAGTTACTCATTAAATCAATACTCGTAGTCAGCTAATTAGCCGATGGTTGTCTATCCCATCCTGGGTTCAACTTGTGTCTTCTAATCGCATTCACCTCATGTTTCTTCAGACCAAACTGTGTCATATATCTATTTTACACACGGCTTGCAAGCGTTTCCTTTATTAACGATCATAGGCCTAAACCATTCTTTCATGCACGCATGCACACACGTTCCCATGAACAGGATCCTGGAGAAAGCATTACTCTACATCACCTGCGAGGGCAGCATCACTTGCAGACTAATTCAAATGCAGATCATACCTTGATCAGTAAAATAATTATATTAAACATGTGCTTGCTTTATGAATAAGCTGCAAGATGCCTTATATTGTTAAAATCAGTGTACACATCTATATGCCTCATATGATATAAGATTGATGCAAAAGATGTAGGATTTGATGTATTCAATAGATCACTTGACACATGTATGAAATACATACTTCTCAACAAATATATAGAACAAAGAGGTAACATGATATTAAAAAAATTCCAGATGATGACCTTGTAAAATAAAACGTTATATCATTTGCCAACCAAGTTAAAAAGCAAAGATCTGACTTAATGGCTATGATTTGAAAGCACATACATGACTGTTACACTGTGATGCATACATAAGTAGTGAACTTGGTGTACACATTAGGTATTGAACCTACAGAATTGAAGACATTAGTTATTTAAGAGAACATACAGTAGGGTTACACTGCAATGCATACATACATGATTTAGGGATAAAATTACACTGCGATGCATACATGCCTCAGTATAATAATTTCACCAATAATACATGGATAAAATCCTTCCACTTTCTGATTCATGCATAGCACACATGCAAACCAGAGCATTTGACGTAAACATAAGGGCCAATGTGGAGGAGAACAAACCAGATCAAATCTCCCACCAAAATAATAATGAAAACAACAATATCAAATTAAATTACTCACTTGCAAACAAAATGCATTTCATAAAAACATGAATTTTGCAAATTATGTATTTATTGGCCAGGAGATGGCACATGCCCATTTCAGAACACATAAGTCTTAGTAACATCCAAGACCCCATCTTTTAAGATTAGGTCACTTCTAAAAAACACTGCTTAAATCATCAAAAAATTACCGACAGGAAAAAGACATACTCTTAACTTAAAACACAAAAATAATGAAAAATGACGGAGACCCAGAAGCAACATTCACCTCAAGAGTGTGATTGGTACAAACAATGTGGGAAACCATTGCTTTCACCTCAAGAGTGCTCCTGGTACAAAAATTGTGGGAAACATGGCGTCAAATATTCAGAAAACATGGCGAATGAAGCCTAAAATCCGAAATTAAACAAACAATGAGTCAGATATTTAGGAAACATAGCATTTTTTTAAAGTAGGGTTTCCTTTTTTTCCCCAATATAAGCTCAGCCGCTTGATATTTTCGTTTCCCCCAAAAATAAGCTCAGCTGCATTGAACAAAAATATCTACTACTTTCAAACATTATGCTTTCAAACAAATATGCATGAGAAATATCTACTGCTTTCAAATGTTAATAACCAACGCCTACTAATCACTGCGGGATAATGCTTTTAAACGGACTAATGACTAATGCGTACTGTTTTCAAAATGGTGGGTATTTCTAGATCAGCTAGACTTGAAGTCGAAACATGTTGAATGCATCTTCAAGTTACAAAAAGTCTCAATGTTTATGGAGTAGATTGAAGTGATGGTAGCTAAGTAAAAGTTGCAGCCGGCGTTGAGATGACATCAGAAGTAACCTGCTACATGCATATAAACTAAATGCAGGAATCGAAACATAAGTTCCATGTAGTTTTAATGCTAGTTTCCCACATTGATGGAGCAAAAGCTGATTAACATGAAGTGTCTTTTGAACATCTATCAAGTTGAAATAAATAGTTGAGTGCTTCTCAATGCATTGGCCGTACTTTTTACATGTTCATCCAACAGATTGTCAAAATTTAGCAAGAATGTTAATTGAATTTTTTTTCAAATAAACGTTTATGGCTATGAAATGTTATAAGAATATAATTTATCAGGTGTGTGAAGCTTATATTCATAGGGCGACGACAACAAAAAATTAGAAGCCAGTTATCCTAACTTTCTGTTAGTCCTTTTTCATAAAGTTTTATCAAAGATGACAATAATTTCAACTTTCTTGTCTACATGATACCTTTCTTGAACAGATTTCTAATCATTGCATATTGGCAAAGGACTAAAGCATGCAAAATATATAATGACTAATGAGCATAATAAACTGTGAACTCAATGTAACATGAAATTTTGAACGAATTAAACTCACTAAACATAAGAAATCTATCCTCATGTACAAAAATTGAGGGCAAAGTAATAATTTTGAACGCTATACAATTCAAATTAGGGGATTGATTGCATTTTGTATCCTAAGGAACAAAAACAATTTCAGGTCCATAAAATTTAAATTGACAATTTCAGGTCCAAAAAATGTATGCAACAAAATTTCAGGATACGTCAAAAATGTATCCATCAAAAATGCTACTGAACAAACATACAAAATTCCAAATGTATGCAACAAAATTACAGAGGTTATAGAAGAGGTTACATCAAATATCAATTTCGTGGTTACATCAAATGTCTCTAGTAGAGACACAAAGGAGGACCAACTGCTTATTTTGTTGATAATATTTTGGACTTCATAAAAATATGCAAAAGCACACAAAAAAATTTATTTGCAGATGATGATTCATACACTACACCAACAAAATCCTCAGCATCTCTAATAGGACCATTTCACATTGTCCAGATTTGCAGCCACCACAAAAGAATTTTTAAGGTTCAATTTGGTGAAAAGAGTAGTTTATTTGTGAACAAAGTGCCCTTTCATGGGTTGAAATGACAGCAAATAATCTGTCTATCTTCCAAACAATGAAACACACTGTAGCCTATAAACTGTCTATCTTCCAACTATCAAATAATCCAGCTTCCATCTAATTTGAGATTGATATTGTTAGAATTATTATTGCTTCCGTTGAGCACGGGTTCAATCTCATTGCTTCCATCTAATTTTCACCATAACCTCTTCTGTAAATTCTTCTCACAAAAAATCCAGCTTGCTCTCTAATTGAGCACGGGTTCAAACTACACATGAAGAATTGAGAATGTGCACATAATCAGTTTTTTATTTTGGCTGAGATCAGAGAGCAAGCTGGATTTTTTTATTTGCAAACTGCACATGTAGTCGTGAAGAACAAAAATGGCAGTCACTTATTCGTGAATCCCAGTTGTTAAGGATTTCTCCCAATACATCATCGTAGACAAAAAATAAGACCCAACAATTTCAATGCCTTTTAACCAAAAATTAAAAAAATGAGCAAAAAATGAGCTAAAATGACAAAAATATTACCTGGCTGCGAGATTTGAAAGGGCGATGACCTGCGATAATCCCCCCTCAAAATTACTTGGCTCTGCAAACATCAAAAATTAAAAAAATGAGCTAAAATGAGCTAAACTTGTTTGAAAGGGCAAAAAGCACCTGAAATGAAATTAGCAAGCATTTTCTGAAATTAGCTAAAATTTGTTCATCAAACATTTTTGAAATGAAAGGTATTTGCTCATTCAAACATTTCAAACAGTTCAAACATAGCAAAATGAAATTAGCAAAACTGAAATGAAAGTAGCAAACATTTCAAACATAGCAAGCATAGCAAACATTTCAAACATTGATGTATTTGCTAAAAGAAGAAAATTACATTCCAGTGTTGTATTTGCTCATAAAACATTTCATTTAGCTTGAAAATTGCTAAGAACAAAATTGATGTATTTGCTGAAATGAAATTTTTGATGAGCCCAGGACAAAATTGATGTATTTTCTGAAAGGAAATGGATAAGAGTTGATTAAATAATCAAAGTGAAATTTTTCTCATTCAACTGAAATGTTTTAACCAACATTCAACTACAAATTATTCTCTTTCAACTGAAATTAAAAAGTAAAACTTGATGAAAAAATGAATTTTTTAACCAACATTCACATACCCCATAGACAAAATCTATGTAACATGTTTCTTTGTCAACTGAAATTTTTAAGCGACATTCACATAAAAGCTCACCAAGGGTTGAAGTGACGAAGCTCTCAAACCCACAAATCTCACCAACGTGATGAAGCTCTAAGCTCTGCAATGGGGTTGGGGAGAAGATGGTGAAATAAATCAAACGAAACAAAAAAAATTGTGGAGAGTGTCACAAAGCTCACCAAGAGTTGAGGTGCTGAGGTTGCTCTAAGCTCTGCAACGTGATGAAGCTCTAAGCTCTGCAATGGGATTGAGGAGAAGACGGTGAAATAAATCAAACAAAAAAATATTATGGAGAAGAGGAAGAACTCACGTGAATTCAAAATTCATGTCAACATTTAGGTTTCATAATTCATAATTCAAAATTAAATATATTCAGTAAGCCAATTTATCCATGTCAACATTTATAGTGGTTCTGGCATATTTAATTAGCAAGTATTCTCAACTTATAGTGGTTTTGCAAGTTTACAGTATTGATTCAAGTTGGTTTATGCATGAATGGATAAATTGATATGCATTCATTCTCAACATTTTCTGAGAATGCATATCCTAATTCATTATCTAATAAACCAGTTCAGTAGTTTATGCATGAATGGATAAATTGGTTTATCCAATTCAGGTTGAAAATGTAAATTGGTTTATGAATAAACCAAATTTTCTCAAATTTTCAGTATTTTGCAAGTTGAGAATGTTGACATGGATCTAACAAAGTTAACTTGAAATGAATATCATGTCAATTTTCAATGTTGACATGAATAGTAGTTTGCTTTTTACAGTCTCAGTTAGTGTTATTGAAAATACATCATTCTCAAAATGAATATCCATTATCAGTTAGTGTTATTGAAATGAATAACACTAACATTGTTAAATTTGACAGGATATTCATTTTTGACAGGATATTCATTCAAAATTAGTCCATGTCAACTTTCAAAATATGAACTTAGTGTTATTTATCCTGTCAACTTTCAAAAATATGAATAACACTAACTTTCAGTCCATTATCCTGTCAAAAAACACTAAGATGAATAACACTAACTTTATTGAAATTAATAACACTAAGATTGTGTTATTCATTCAAAAGATTGTGTTATTTATCCTGGCTAATGATTTGTGGTAGATCAAAATTCTGAGTTTAACAAACTTTTAGCATGTGCACTGTATATACATATCCTTTATCTGTTAAAAGAAATATGTATAGAACTTTTGAGTAAAGCAAACTTTCAGCATGTGCACTGTACATGCATATCTTAATCAGTTAAAAAAGTGATGTACAGAATTCCATATGCAGGCCAGAGGCATGCATCACACATTTAAAAATAAGAGATCATGAATAGAATATGCTCAGAGCCTTATACAGTCTTCTCTAAAGGGCTACCCCCCCCTCAATTTATGCAATCAGGCAGAACTAAAAAATTACAATTGGCAAAAAAATGCTTGTACATATACTCTGTTAGGGCCATGATGACATCATAGCAGACAACCAGATCCTACTCAATAAATCCTACATGAATGCTATGAATATCAAATGCGATACAAATCAATCACAATGAGTGGTTGTAAGCTCTTGACTGCATGTGTGCGTGCGCACACACATAGGAGAGAGTTACTTAGTCAAGATACTTCTTAAAACATCTAATTATTACAAATCACAGTCAAGATACTACACATTCATTTGTAATAAAAGTAAGAAATTAGATGTTTTGATGATTTAATTTTGAGTCATATTCATTAGGCAGCATGTAGGATAATTTTGAGTCATATTAATTTTGAGTCATAAAAGTAATAAAATTTAATGATACAGGCAGCATCTACCTACAGAAACTTTCAGCATATTCATTAGACTTTGTGCATGACTCAAAATCTGAAAGAACCAATTAAAAGTAAGATCCTACAGAATTTCAGGGGATCATTTGGAGATTAAAAGTAAGATCTTCCTACATGTAGGATCTTAGCATCCTACAGAATTTCAGGAGAATATCCTACAGAATTTCAGGAAGAAATTGTTTCATTTGCAAGGAATATGCTGAAACCTAATATAGGATCTTAGCATCTTACTTTTAATTAAATGATCCCCTGATGTAGGATATTCTGTTGAAATTTCAGGAAGATCTTACTGTTAATTAAACAATCTGAAAGAACCTAATGTAGGATCTTAGCATCCTACAGAATTTCAAGGAATGTGCATGTCTCAAAGTTTCTGTAGGATCTTAGTATATTCATTAATTTCAACTCAGATCTTAGGCAACATCTTAGTCAAATTTTGAGTCATAAAAGTAAGTAAATATCAAAACATTCTCGTATCTTCCTGATTGCATAATTTTTTTTTGTAATTTTTACTCAGATCTCAATTTCAACTCCTGTAATTTTTCGTAACTTTTACTCAGATCTGAGTTGAAATTACAGGCATCATCATTCCATGTAATTGAGATCTGAGTCAAGGCATGCATCACAACTTTGGTTTCATGGTGTCATTCCTTGTAATTGAGATCTGAGTAAAGGCATTTTTCATAAAGGGCTAATTTCATATCCGTTACGAAAAATTCCCAAAATTGCAACCAAAAAACAAACGAAATTCAGAATTTCTTAATCTCACAAAAGGGTTTTCCGATACAAACCTATCATTAATCCAAAAAAAGACAGAATGTCAGAAGCACAAACCTATCATTTCCTCGATCAACTCCTGGACCTACCCGCATTCGATCCACTTCTCGATCTGCTCCCAATCACGTTCCTCCTGGCAGACGCTAATGTGGTGGTTGGTGAAGCTCTCGACGGCCTTCCGGTAGCCCTCGTGGTCTTGGTGAAGCTCTCGAGCGTTTGGGACCATGTCGAGGCCAGCGAATCCCCATCGTCTCCTTCGCTGTGGTTTTTGGGGAAGGAAAGTGGGATCAATAGCTGATGGGGTTTTCAAATTGAGAAGAGCGAGGGTTTTTGTTTTCATTGGTTTCAAATGTTTTCAGCAAATCCCAAATTCAAATGTTTTCAATCCGAAACTGAAATTTTAAACATCCATTGGTTTCCCCCCCAACCAATTTAAACATTCATTGGTTTTCAAAATTTGAGTTTCCCAAACAAAATTTCCCCCCAACATATAATCCTTAACCAATATCTCATATCAATTTCTCATATGCAATTTCTCAAATACAAAACATATCCAAATTCTTTTATCTATTTTCTCATATGCAATTTCTCATATGCAATTTCTCATAACCAATTTATCTTATACAATAACTCTTATCCAATAACTAACATCCCTCATATATACCCAATTTCTCATATCTTATCAAAAACTCTTATCCAAAAACCCATGATAACATCCCTGTTTTATAATATAGATATATATATATATATATATATATCCTTGTTTGTTTATCTGTGGATCTTTTCGACATGGTTGCCTATCTTGGTGTATCTTGGAGAAGCGTATTCCTGTGTGTATGCATGTATATATAAGTCTGTACCAAAGCATGTATGCACGTATATACATATGCAATGTGGATGTAAATGTGACAGATATGGGATATAGATGTATATATATGTTTGATGAATGTAAGTGAATGAAACTGTTTGATATGTGGGTATTGGAATGTGTATATTTGTTTGCATATTTATATGTATACGCATGTGTGGAGTGTAGATGGATGTTTATAATTATTTGACTATTATGGCTGTATATGTGTAGGATGTGCAAAAGTAGTTATATATATATATATATATATATATATATATATATATATATATATATATATATATATATATTTTGACAACCCAGAAAAATCCCCAACCCCCTCCCCATGCCTTTGGCTTTTTTTTAGGAGGGTAAGGCGAGAGCCCGGCCGAGACTATGCAAACTGGGGGGAAACCGACGTGCCCCCAACGGCCCCCGGGTAAGTCCGAGAGGGGAGATGTAGCCCCAGGGTAAATAATTCCACAACAAATTCCACAATAATTACCAAGTCACGGCGGCCATAGGCCTCGAACCCCGCACCCCTTGGCTTTGGAGTGGAATGACTTACCACTGGGACACCCTCTCGTGGGCATATATATATATATATATATATATATATATATATATATATATATATATATATATATATATATATATATATATATATATAGCATAGGAGGAGAACTTATTATGTTTGTGCACTCGTGTGTGTATTGTGTGTGCTATATGTGCCTATCTGTGTGAGGCAGTAGGTGCACTGCTATGGATGTGAGGTTATGTGCATATTTATTTATAGTATGATTGTGAACCTTATGTGACTTGATCATGCATGTGTTAGTAGGTGCACGTGAATGTATGTATGGAAGTGACTAAATAATGTGTATATATAGATATTTACGTGCCGATACATGGGAGTGAGCCTATATGACTAAGTATTGGGTGTATAGGGATCCGGCGTACATACGGTGTAACACCGTGATAGTGACCCTGTCTATTAAGAAATGGTGTGTAGATTAATGTGTATTGTTGTGTGTTTGTGCATGGATATAGACGTATATGTATATATATAAACAGGTAGGATGTAAGTCGTTTATATCTGGATGTACTATGGTATATATGAAAGCGTACCATGTGTGAGTGCCTTGTGGATCGTGATATGGATACGATGTGATGTCGTATGCACATGGATACAAGTAGTAATCTAAATACGTATAATAATACGTATAGAGACGGATTTGTGGTGTATGAATATGTAGTGATGCTTATAATGATATAGATGTGTTACTAGATGAGTAATAGGATGTATCTATGATATGTGTGTGATACGGATTGTTGGTAGCAACGATCTATGAACGTCGTGTTTGATGATAACAAACGTGTGTGAACGTTTTAACGTATGGGTTTAGTGTTTCAGGTGCGATTAATTCACGGAAGGACTTGGTCACTGTGCGAAAAGAAAGGAGAGCACTTCATCACATTTCTCCTCTTTGAAATCTCCAAAAAAAAAACCACAGGCCAATACAATAGTTCCCAAGAGCTTAAAGCTTTTTTTGTGCAGATTAAAAAAAGGAAGTTCTACCTATTTAAAAAGAGCATTGGGCTATATTGTTTTCTAGCTCTCTCCTTTTAGAATCCCTAGGTCTGTGAAGCAACCGGATTCTTTTTGCTTCTGTGCTTTGAAAACAAACATTTGCAAGAGCCCTTTATATAATATTTTTAAGGGGAAGTTAACATGCAAACAATATTTACATGCATACAATTTTTAATAGAGCTTTTTTCTAATTGGCAGGTGGTGAAAAGATGTGCCCGAGATTCAAATGAAAACAACCCCAACCGATTTGTTTTTTTGTTTTCTCCCAGAGCCGTGCGCAAGGGAAAAGCGCAACTTCAATTACAAAACCCTAATTATCCGGTATAAAAGACAACATCTAGGGTTCCAAAAGTAGACGGCCAAAAATTCACCTGAGAGAGACTTGCGGCATACAGAGGAGAACAACAATTCGGCCATTCACAATTTGCTATACACATTGCGGCCAACTCCTCACAAAGCTGCAACACAACTTTATTTGATTCTCTTTCAAATTAAAATAAAGGTAAGCATTATTAAGGTCTTCAATTATTGGAGTTGTGAGGCCTCTTTTGTTTTTGTGTGCAGAAGAAATCGACAGGGCAAAAGGGCAGCCGTATTTTTTTTCCAAGCAAAGACACTTAAAAAAAGGCCGACCGAAATTGAGTTGCTTCATGCTCCTTTTGGTGGCGCAACACACGTATTCCGACGTACATGTATTTCGAGGATCTCTTTGCTTTTGTGAGGAGAAAACAACAGGAAAAAGGGTTTTCTAACATCTAAGTTGATTTTTGAAGCCACCATTCGTTTGTCTCTTCTGTGCATGCAAGCACATGAATTAAGGAAGCAAAAAAAAGGGCAGCACTCATTATTGTATTAAAAAAATGTGCTTTGATTACTTAATTAATTATTGGTTAAGATTCCTTGTTTTTGTGTGCATGGACTTTTGAAGCTATAAGACTGAAATCCTCTTGCTATCGTTTTTGTTGTACATGTCATTGCTAATGGCATTAAAGAAAGGGGAGAGGTTGCAGGCTTTATAAAGAAAGAGACAAAGAAAGAGATTTAAGAAGATTGAAGGAGACCGCAAGTCTCATCGAGGAGCATATTACACTACCCATTATTGAGGGGTCATCCGAGTTTACTACTTGTCAGATTGATCTGACCACGCACTGAACGACAGAGACGACACACCATTACTGAGCATTTCTAAAACTCTATTTATTTATCTTTGTATTGGTGTAGCGATCTCTGTAGGGGAAACAATATTACCTTTTGTGTTACTTTTTGGGGACCTGACGACTTTGGGAGTCGTCACGGGGGAGAGAATCTGACTAGATTGATAGTGTAGAGCACGGGGTGTGCGTACGAGCTAGGTGGGAGTAGATTTGGGATCTTGACTCATTGTAGCTGTACAAGTTTACATATCTATCTAGTATTTGCTTTCGGGGGCTGGAGTAGGTCGTGGGGACGACCGAACCAGGGTATATATGTGCGTACTCTGTGATTGCTATTTTAGTGCCCCGTCTGTGCTTATAACTGCGTGGAATTTCTCGTGGGTTGCACGAGAATTTTTATTAGCCTATTCACCCCCCCTCTAGGCTAGGATCCAGATCCAACATGGATGTGTATGGATGATAGTGAAGCATATAGTGTATATAAGTGTGGTGTAGATATGTATTCTTGTTTGTACTTCATGGGTAGTAAGACCATCATACCTAGCTGACCTTTGGCAGCCTCACACCCTAGAAAGTCCGAGGACGGACTTTATTTTAAGGTGGGTAGGATGTCATGCCCTATTTAGCACTATACGTGTATTCTACTGAACACACATGGTATTTCTACTTACGATACATGTGTATGCATGAAATAAGCGTAGATATCGATGTATGTGACGTAGCACAAGGGGGATTGGGCCGTAATACGTGGCTAAGGGTAGAGAATATGAAATGTGAATGCGGGAGAAGTGCAAATGACGTCGTGGGTGTAAAACAACAGGAATGTGTTGGACGTGTGTACGTGGTGCATGTATGCATGTGTAGGCATGCATGGGTATGTGTGGGGATGCCATGCAAGTGTGAAAGGGGTTAGGGGTCAATGGCAACCCCCGTAAATTTTTAGTAAGGCTAGGGGCAAAATGGTCATTTGGACCAAAAGTGCTATGTGTACATACTATAAATGGTGTGTACATAAAATAATGGCAAACTTGTAATTACCAAGAAGGTGAGGGGTATTTTAGTCATTGCCCTCATGGAATATTCCCGTGGAATATTCCATTCTTGCCAGAGAAGGAAACTACAATTTTAATTACCTTCTTTCTACACTTTTCTTTTCATTTCTAATTCTTTCTTCTCCTTTCTTCTTTTCCATCTTCTCCCTCTCCCTCCTCACATGGCCGGCCACCCCTCTCCTCTTTTCCCCCTCCTCCATCAAATGAAAACCCTAATTTACATGCCCTAATGGAAGGAATTCAAGCTTGCTTCAAGGAGAAAGAAGATGGAATGGAGAGAAAGAGAATGGAGAGAAGGAAAGATTAAATTTTGAGGTAGGATCTAACTTGGATTTGAAAACCTATTTAGGGTTCCATTTCATCATGTTTTTATACCATGTTTTATCAATATGAAGTAGTGGTAATCAAATTAATATGCCATGATTCAATTCCAAGCATAACCCCTTGAAAATTTCAAGCAAAACTATCTCTTCTAAATTTTGAAATTCGGTTGTGTGTTTTTGCTGTGATTACGGTTACTGTAGCTTGAATTAGGTTTCGAAAATATATATACTTGTAGATCTTGAAGTTCTATCCCAAAATCATATAAATTTTGATATATGTTCAATTCAGAAATTAGGAGCAAAAATTCCATCTTTACAACATGTCTGTTTGATTTTCAGTCTTGACACTGTTTAGCAAAATTGACATAAACACCTGCACACACAATGGAATTTTATATTCTTGGTCTTGTTAGAAAGTTAACAAGTTTATCTATAATTTCATCAAAATGCTTATATTTCAAATTTCCGGCTACAACATGCTCAAAATTGGCTTTCAATACAGACCCTGAAACCTGTCTAAAAAACAGATTTGACACACTTCACCAAATAACTCACCATAAATCACCTACTTAATATTTTTGCTTGAAATTTTATTTGTGAATCCAAAACTAACATATCTATAAATTTCATTTGAGAGGTTTTGTCAAATGCTAACTGAAAACTGATTTTATATGGACATTTCTTGTGACTGTTTACGAATTCCTGCAAGTTGAGCAAATTCTAAGGGATGTTATATTATGTGTAGTTGCCAATTTTACTCCTATTGTCCACACTTGTTGTTATTACATAAAAGAAAGTTTGATTAGTGTGATATGCTGTTACATGGCTAATGTGATTGAGATGTGGAATATGATGCATGCCAAGTGTTTGTGAAAATGCCTAAGTGAAGGCAAATGCCAGAAATGTGAGAAATACTCCAATCTATGGTTAAGATTTGAGATTTGATATAAAGATGTAATGTTGGTAGCATGTCATGCATGGTACCATATGTGATCTGGATAATGAATTGGAATGGCTATGATGAAGGGCATGACACTTGGGTGCATGTCTTATGTTGATATGTGATGTGACTGCGATGGAGGGCATGACACTTCGGTGCATGACCCATGTTGGTATGAGTGTAGAAAGTGATGCCATGCAACATGGTTCCTTCATTAATAATATGATAAAATGAAATCCTTGATTGTCTCAATCCTCCCTAAGGAGGGTGAGTTAGAAAAACCCGGGTTTTTGGTGGGATTTGAGTAAATTGTGGATATGAGGCCTGGACTGAGAAGTTGGGGGAAATGATTATGTGATATGTGATATTTATACCCATTCGCCTTTATCGGGAGTGGATGGGACATACTGAGATTGTGTTACTATAGGAGAGCCTCACTCCTGCCAGGGACGGGGGAGCTGAGAGGCCCGGTGTTGTACAGTGCCCGTGTCCACTGCGCCGTGTGCTATATTCACCCCAAATTTGGAGTGATGTCCAGGTCCTGATATCACACAGTTTACCCAAGTTCCAATTAATTCAACTATAAAGCAATAAAATAAGAATTTGTGTGTTACTCCTTCTGCTGGCAGCACTTTCCCTTCCCTTTGCTTGTTCTTTGTGACTCTGTGTCATGCCTCAGGCACTTGCACTTATCTTATTAGATTTTGGTTGTTTGAACACTTGTGTTGTTATTATTATTATTATTCGTGCTAACCCTTTTCTTGCAGTACCTCGACATTGGACCGCATGTATGATCCTCTTACTCGGCTAATTACTTTCCGTTATTTTACTTAGTTACATGTCTTATTTCTCCTGCCTTGCTTTGTGGATTGATAACCTTAAAAAAAGATATTCCAAATCCAAGTTGGTTCCTACTGGGACACGCATTGACGTGCTCATCCCCACTTTTTAGGTAGCAGGGACGGCATGGTTGGTGGCGGCCTGGAGTTGGGTTTCAGGGGTAGTCTTGGTGTGACCTGTAGCTATGTAGTGTGACATGGTTGTCATGGGAGGTGGAGAGTGGCGGTGTATGTGTAGTGGTGCATTTGGACTATGTGTGTAAATGAATGTTGTTATATAAATTGGTTGTGTTGTTCTATGTTATTTATGAGTTGTTTGATATCTTAATGAAGTTGCACTTGTACTATCCCAGCATGTGCGCAGTGGCCTGCTATTCAGTTTTTCTCTCTCTCTTTTCCTCTCTCATCACCCCCATTCTTCAGGATACTTGAAGAAAAAAATTAAATGCAGGGTATTCTGGGGAACGGGGCATGACAAAACTCAAAATCAACAAATGGCGGAGCATTTGGCAAAGTTGACCGCAAGTCTTGAGAAGGGGAAGCTTCCATCCCAACCATTGCCCAACCCCAATATGAACTCTTCTTCATCGGTGGGAGGTTCGATGAAGCAATGCCAAGCGGTGACAACGTTGAGGAGTGGCAAAATTTTTGAAAATGTGGAGCCACCTAAAGATCCACAAGTTGAGGAAGTGGGAGAGAAGGAACAAATCCCGGATTTGGTGTTAGAGGAGGAGCAAGGTGAATGCACAAAAAAGAAAAATCCTTCCAAGGAGCCCGAGCCTTATTCCACTCCGGTACCATTCCCTCAAAGGCTCTCCCTGCAAACCAAGGACAAGTATCAAGCAGAAATCAGGGAGATTTTTCAACGATGTCAAATTAATATTCCCTTACTTGATGCAATTAATCAAATTCCCACATATGCTAAGTTTCTTAAGGATTTGTGCACGGTGAAGAGGAATTTGAATGTGAAGAAAAAAGCTTTCTTAACGGAGCAAGTGAGCTCCATTGTGCAACACAACACTCCCCCAAAATTTAGAGACCCGGGATCCCCTACAATTGAATGCACCATAGGCACAAAAAGGATAGGTCAGGCACTTTTGGATTTGGGGTCGAGTGTTAACATATTGCCTTACCCGGTCTTTGTTCAACTAGGATTGGGTGAACTAAAAAGCGCACCGGTTGTTTTACAACTAGCGGATGGGAGTGTGAAGATTCCATGGGGTTGTGTGGAGGATGTGCTTGTCCAAGTGGACAAATTCTATTACCCCGTTGACCTCATTATCCTTGACATTCAAGGACCCACATCGGGGAATCCCACCCCGATAATCCTAGGAAGACCATTTTTGGTCACTTGCAACGCATTGATTAATCGTAGGAGTGGCCAATTGAATTTTTTTTTGGAAACATGACCCTTGAACATAATATTTTCAATGCTTGCAAATTGCCACCACGAGAGGGGGGAATACGATGAAGTTAACATGGTTGACTTTTTAGCTTCGGAACCTGTAGACTCATGTGTTGAAGATCATTGTGGTTCCGAATTTGATAATGCTTTAAATTTTCTTGATACTTTTTGTGAGCATATTGATGAGTTTTTTCTTGTGCAGTAGACACATGCGGGACCAAGTACCAAATAGGTTCCGAGATTCGAGACATTGCCTACGGACTCCCCACCTCAAATTCCATCATATTCGGAGCATCCCAAATTGGATCTCAAGCCACTTCCGGAATATTTGAAGTATGCCTACCTTGGGGAGGGTGAGACATTCTCGGTGGTAATAAATTCAAACCTTACACATAAGCAAGAACACGATTTGTTGGGTGTGTTGAGAACACACAAAAAGGCTATAGGATGGACACTAGCGGATATCAAGGGGAATTAACCCTTTAGTGTACTCACATCACATTTATTTAGAAGAGGATTCAAAACCATCAAGGGAGTTGCAACGTCAGCTTAACCAGATGTTGAAGGAGGTTGTCAAAAATGAACTGGTGAAATTGTTAGATGCGGGTATCATTTACCCGATATCGGATAGTAAATGGGTGAGTCACATCCAAATTGTGCCCAAAAATTCCGAAATCACCGTTATTAGGGACATGAATTATGAGTTGATCCCTACGCGAACCACCACCGGTTGGCGTATGTGTGTAGATTATCGGAAGCTTAATGCCATGACCCGCAAGGACCATTTTTCTTTGCCATTCCTTGACCAAATTATAGAAAGGGTTGCGGGCCATGAATTTTATTGCTTTTTGGACGGGTACTCGGGTTACTACCAAGTAGAAATTACCCCAGAGGACCAAAAGAAAACCAATTTCACTTGTCCCTTCGGCACATTTGCCTTTCGTAGGATGCCCTTCGGTTTGTGCAATGCACCTGTCACATTTCAACGATGTGTTCTAAGCATTTTTAGTGATATGATTGAAATTGTGGAGATTTTCATGGATGACTTTTCGGTTTTTGGAATCTCATTTGAAATTTGTTTGTCTAACCTTTCTTTGGTTTTGAGTAGATGCATTGAGAAGAACATCCTCCTCAATTGGGAGAAATGCCACTTCATGACTACGGAGGGGATGGTTCTTGGACATAAAGTCTCAAAGTAAGGAATGGAGGTAGACCGAGCTAAAGTGGAATTAATTGAAAATCTACCGGCTCCAAGAACCGTGAAGGATGTGCGATCATTCCTAGGGCATGCGGGATTCTATCGTCGTTTCATCAAGGACTTTAGTGCCATCTCCCGACCCCTTTGCCATTTATTAACTCTTGATGCCGAATTTATTTGGACACGTGAGTGTCAATCTTCATTTGAATTATTGAAATGTTCATTGACTACTTCTCCCATTTTGCAGGTGTTGGATTGGAGCCTCCCATTCGAGATTATGTGTGACACAAGCGATTTTGCCGTGGGAGCGGTGCTCGGTCAAAAGAGGTAGAAAGTACCATGTGTCATCTACTACACGAGCAAAACCCTCAATGAAGCTCAAAGGAACTACACAACAACGGCGAAAGAGTTGCTCGCCGTAGTGTTTGCATTGGAAAATTTTAGGAGCTATATCTTAGGGTCACCCATTCTCATTTTCACGATCATCCGGCCCTAAAGTATTTGCTTTCAAAGAAAGACGCTAAACTAAGACTTATTAGAAGCATATTGCTTTTGCAGGAATTCCACGTCGTGATCAAGGATAAGAAGGATGTGGAAAACTTGGTGGCGGATCATTTGTCACGACTTACTTTCGGGAACAAGCCCGCCAACGTACCGATTCATGACGCATTTCCAGATGAGCAACTATTTGATGTGTCTTCCTTGCCGTGGTACGCCGATATTACAAACTACTTGGTTTCCGGTAAGGTTTCTCACTTTTGGTCTATTCGGGACATAAGGAGATTCAAACATGAGGTAAAATCATTCTTTTTCGATGATCCCTATTTGTATAAATATTCTACCGACCAAATTGTTAGAAAGTGTGTGCCAAATGACGAGTTTGATAGTGTATTACATTTTTGTCATTGTGGTGCATGTGGGGGACACTTTTCCGTACATAAAATGGTAGCCAAAATTTTACAATGTGGATTTCATTGGCCCACTATGTTTGAGGACACATACACGTATTGTAAATCTTGTGTGCCATGTCAAAAGCTAGGGGGAATAACAAAAAGAAACATGATGCCCTTAAGCCCGATCTTAGAAATTGAAATTTTTTATTGTTGGGGGATATATTTTATGGGGCCATTCCCCATTTCATTTGGGTACACATTGTAGGATCCTGCCAAAACAGAGTTAGGATCGATAAATAAAGTTGAGACTTACGCTTGCGTATGCGGCACGGTAGTCTCGGAACTTTGCCTTCGGATTCGCCACGACGGATCGAGTCTTCTCACGAACAGAGTAAGGCTACTAAATCCACAATCTAAATCTCTACTTTAGATTAAGAACTTGGATAAAGAGAGAGGAAGGATTTCGGCAGAGCTTCGCTAGAATGAAATGCATGCAAGAATGCCATGCAAAAGTGTAAGAAAATGGCTTACCCTTGGGTCTTATTTATAGCCCCCAAGGTAGTTATTTTAGGGTAAATTGTTCCTTTGGAACAATTTAACTAAGGTGTACCATGATACATGGCACATTATAAGCTTAAGTTGTACCATATGCATGGTACAACATAAGCTTAAGATATTCCCCCTTTATTAGCCATATGTCGCATGCACTTATGCATATATAATGCGACTTTCCCACTCATCCAGATATCCTCTCCGCAAGGGAACAGATTCCCTTTGCACACGACTTCGTGTACGCGACGTTCGAGGTCCGTATTCCCTCGTACATCCCCCACAAGGGTGTACAAACGTCTTCCATATCCAACATCTCCCACTCACACTTGAGGGGATTGTAAGAGAACGTCTTTCTCTTAGTTCTTTCATCTATCATACCGAGAAATAGACCGTGCGACCGTCATGCGCATAAAGTCTGTTGTTGTGCACTTGTTAGAGATACACAACGACCTCGAAGGTGCAAAGTTGAGTAGTTCAACGCATGCTTTACCCTAGATTATTTCTTCACATTTCTTATACTTTATATTCAACAATTGAATCCCATCTGGATTACAATTGGCTGGCCAGCTTTGAATCATTTAAAGTCCAAATGTTAATATGAAATCAATCTTCCTCTTCTTGCGAACCTTATGATCTTGACTTGATTCGCTTTTCTAACGTGCCCCGCCGAGCCGAATTATCATAGCCCATTAGCAACACGCTAAGATAGCGATCATCTCGTCAAATCTGAAGGAACCAATTGGAGTCCTTGAGGGTAAGAGTTAAGACCCGTATGGCCTTTGAGTCTCACATAATAGAAAACACAATTGCTACTAACTCAGTGGTCGAAATGCATACGTGGTATGAACACGTATTACAACATCACTCCTTTCCCAGGGAGAGTATGTCTTAATGATGTTGTACGGATGAAAGATCAGACACCACAGTGCCTATCTTTTGAGTCCCCTTACTACTCATGAAATATTCTCGGACTCTCATCCTGCATAATACAGATAGGATTTAAAAAATCCTATGAGATCTCTTTCAAATATCCTTGTGATATAGATCTCAGATCTTTTGTAAGCATCCATATGATGCAGATCTTTCATTCGACTATCTTGTTTAAGTCACGACTCTAAATCATTTAATGATTTTGACTTTAAACTAGTCTCATCTCTATCTTATCCATCTGATAAGATAAGGCGGTTGCTCATGTGAGAGAGCCAACCTTAATCTGTCCGACATACACACAATAAAATAGCTGAGACTTAAACACAAATGTACATAAAATCATTTGTAAGAAACTTGTATGCAAATTAAACTTTGATCTTCTATAGACATGGGAAATATTATATGATACAGCTCAGCACCTACGCATTCCCATAGATGATAAGTGTTTGAAAAAACACATCTCTGGGGATCGCCTTAGTAAGGGGATCCGCTATCATCTTATGCGTGGATATGTATCCTATGTCTACTTCCTTCCGTTTGTCATAGTTCTTCGCAAACTTGAATCGAATATCAATGTGTTTGGTCTTATAAGGATCTTTGACATATGCAATCGAAGCTTGACTATCACTGTATATAGGAACAGTGCTTGAGTCAGTGGCATCCGTCAGCCTGTCTAAGAATTTCCTAAGCCAAACAGCTTCTTGGACCGCCATGCAGAATGCTACAAATAGCATAATGCATAGTCCGCAGTCCCTTTGAGGTACCTTAATATCCTCTTCACCGCTTTCCAGTGTGCCTGTCCTGGGTTGGATTGGTAACGGCTTACCATACCAACAGCATAGCAAATGTCCGGTCTGGTACACATCATGGCGTATATCAGACTCCTGACAGCACTGGAGTACGGAACCTTTTCCATAGCTTTCTTTTGGATCTTTAGGACACATTTCCAAACATAGACCCTCGCCTTTGGAGGTAAAACGCACGACATGAGAGAAAAATCTCTTCGTAGTTTATTCCTTCCTGTTGCGTGAAACCTTTCGCAACAAGGCGAGCTTTATATTTCTCGATGGAGCCATCAGCCTTATGCTTGATTTTGAGAACCCACTTGTTCCCAATGGCTCTATGTCCCTTAGGTAAATTAACCAAGTCCCAGACTTGGTTTGTTTTCATGGATTGAAGTTCTTCTTCCATCGCCGCTATCCATTTATCTTTAGCAGGGCATGTGACGGCCTGTTTGAAATTTGCAGGTTCATCATCATCTTGTAGTAACGTCATGAATGTTTGAGGAAATTCATCCTCAAATCTCAGAGGTGTTAGCCTCGTTCGATTACTACGTCTTGCTTGAGTTTGATCACTCCCACTTGGAATGATATCACTCCCACTTGGAATAACATCACTCCCACTCGGAATAGGATTGGTATCGTTCGTATCATTCATTGGTGAAGTTTGAAACGTATTTTCTTCTTCACCAAGAATTCTCCCACTCGAACGTTCCGATCCTTCTTGATCCCAAGTCTCAAACAAGGATAAGTCTTGACTTATCTTACCCTGTCTTGGAAACTCATTTTCCAAGAAGACAACATCCCTCGATTCGAATTCTATAAGACCCCCATTGTCCTCTTGACCGACGAAAACATATCCTTTGGAGTTTTCAGCGTATCGGATGAAGATACACTTCCTCCCACGTGGCCCAAGTTTGCCATATTTGTGAGAGGATAAATGTGCATAAGAGGCACAACCCCAAGGTTTTAGAATGCTTAAGTCTGGAGTTCTATTGTTCCACAACTCATAAGGAGTAGAACTTACCGACTTCGAGGGTACACGGTTTAAGATGAATGCTGCCGTCAATAATGCATCACCCCAAAAGGTGATGGGCAAATTTGCCCGAGACATCATTGATCGGACCATTTTCATCAATGTCCTATTTCTTCTTTCCGTAACACCGTTTTGTTGCGGAGTATAAGGCATAGTTATTTGATGAACTATGCCTTTTTCATCACAGAGTTTCTTAAAACTCGTTGATTGATATTCTCCACCCCGATCGGTTCGCAAGACCTTTATCTTGCGATCTAGTTGATTTTCCACTAAACTCATATAGTTTTTGAAGCATGATAAAGCTTCATGTTTGTGGGAAATCAAATAAATATGACCGAAACGGGTGAAGTCATCAATGAATGTGATGAAATAGGACTTTCCGTGTCTTGTCTTAACATTCATAGGACCGCAAATGTCCGAATGGATAAGCTGTAATGGAACTTCGGCCCTTGTGCCAGTTCCAAACGGCTTGCGACAAGTTTTCCCTACAAGACAATGTTCGCAAGTTGACATTTCAACTTTTGAAACATTAGATAGCAAGCCACTTTTGGCAAGTCTATCCATTCTAGTTGGTCCAATATGACCAAGTCTTGCATGCCAACAAATGATCTCAGATTCAGAGTTAGAAGCATTTGTCAAATGGAAACTTTCATTAATGGAAGAAGAATCATCATACATTGTGTTTAAAATAATTAATCCATTACAAACATTACCAGACCCAATTAAAGAACTATTACAAACAAGGTCAACATTTTGTTTATAGAACCTCCATTCATAACTTAAAGACATTAACATGACCACGGATACGATATTCCTTCGAATATCTGGAACAAAGAGGAAGCCGTGCAATAATAGAGTCCGGCCGTTGTCGAGAACAAGCTTGCATGTTCCGACGCCCTTGACTTCAACACGAGTGTTGTTGCCGACGTATATCCACTTTGTTCCTTGAGTTATCCTTTGATACTCTACGAAGAACCTTCTGTCCTTCGCTACGTGGTCTGTGGCCCCTGAAAAATAGTTAGATTCAGCAAGAAACATGGAACTAGAAACACATATGTAACTAGCACTACAAGTTACCTTGTCACTTCCATCCGTACACGTACGGGCGAAGTGACCGTACTTGTTGCACTTAAAGCACTTGATCTTCTTCAAGTTTTTCTTCTTTGAGTGCACATTCTTTTGCCACTTAGTCTTCTTTGAGGTTTCCGGTTCTTGCTTTCGTTCGTTCACAAACCTTAAGCGTTTATTCTTCCGCTTATTTCCTCCATGTGAGGAACTAGCGTCCATGTGCACTTCTGCACTTGGTTTTGCGGCTTGAATCCGCTCTTCCTCGAGTTCGAGGTGTTTCGATACATCGCTTAAAGTTTTAATGCACTCATTATGAGTGAGGTGCATTTTCATGTTATCCCAGCTATCTGGGAGTGAACGAATGACTGCTTGGATCTGCTGTTCGTAAGACAGCGTAAGACCCGTATCCTTCAATTCAGCTATGATATTCGCCATGTGGCGGAGATGCTTTTTCATAGAATGATCTCGCCGCATCTTGTACGAATCAAATTGAATATTTAAGGAGCGGAGTTTGGTAACCGAAGTTCCACCAAACTTTATTTCTAGCTCAGACCATGTCTTTGGCTAGGTCGAATTCCCGAAATAGACGCATTATGTCATTGTCCATTGCGGACAGTAACGTAATACGTGCTATTTTGTTCTTTCGAGTCCAAGTATCATAAGCTTCCTGGTCCCTCTTGTGTTGGGCCGTATTGCCCAACTCAGGTTCTTCCATTATGTTTTGGAGTGTTTCAAGCACATCTTGCTCCTCCAAAACATATTGGATTTTTATTGACCAAAGTTTATAATTGTCGCCGTTGAGCTTTTCACCTTTGTTAAGCTCTGCGACAATGTTCTTAGAAGCGGTAGACATATTCGATTCAAAAAACTGCAAAGAAGATGATAAACACGATCAAAATTCTATGCATAAAGTTTCGATTCTTTAAACACTTGATAAGTTCCTTGGATGCGTTGAAATGTTACTCTAGAATCGAGAAGTTCACTACGTTCCCAACTACCATCTAGAAGTAACTTTCAAAGTATCCCTCTTACTTATCTCAAGTAAAAAGAAATCAGAAATGATACACGTATGGTACCAGCAGCGGAAAAAATACTTTTGAAAAACATATCTTTCAAAATAGAATAGGTGAGAGTTTGCGCAAAGAATTTTAGCGCAACAATTGCTAAGCCACGAGACCTGTTCTACACACCCATGGGTTAGATAACCATGGCCGGATCGTGGTAGGACTTGGAATTCTAAATTGCGCTATCCCGATTAAGGACGGGACATAACCTATTTGAAAACGCCTTTTTCAAAAATTTGAAAATACATTGGCTAATCTCCGTAGAGTAGAGCACAACGTTTATAAGTTCATTGGCTAATCTCCGTAGAGTAGAGCACAATGACATGGCTAATCTCGCATGAAGTAGAGCATTACGGCTAATCTTCAAGGAGTAGAGCACAATTTTATAAGTACATTGGCTAATCTCCGTAGAGTAGAGCACAATGACTTGGCTAATCTCGCATGAAGTAGAGCACTATGGCTAGTCTTCAAGGAGTAGAGCCCAAGTTTAAAAAAACTTCATAAAATGTTAGCCACGTATGGGCTAATCGGCACATTCGTGTTTGACCAAGGCCTTTTGACACCCCGTATGGGCTAGTCGGCAAATTCGTGATCGACCTAGACCTTTCGCCGGATTGGTCGACCAAAACACCCAAATTGGTCGACCAAAAATTGGTCTTCATCACTCTCGGCCAGTGCCGATCAGACCGGCCCTTGGCCAAAGAACAACTGCTGCCAGGGCTGACCGTGGCACTGGCAGCGGCCAGGGCCCCTGCCCTGGCCTCGGCCAGGGCGGCCTGGCCCCTGGCCGGGGCCAGGGCCCCTGCCCTGGCCTCGGCCAGGCCCTGGCCTGAGGCCAGGGCGCTGCCCTGGCCCCTGCCAGGGCGGCCAGGCCCCTGCCAGGGCGGCCAGGCCCCTGGCCTGGGTCCAGGGCCCCTGCCCTGGCCCCGGCCAGGGAGGCCAGGCCCTGGCCTGGCCGCGGCCAGGGCCTTCTGGCCCTAGCCGTGGCCGGCCAGGGCCGGCCCTGGCCTGCCTGGCCAGGCCGCGGCCAGGGCTCCCTGGCCCTGGCCGTGGCCGGCCAGGGCCGGCCGGCCAGGGCCAGGGCCGGCCATGGCCCGGCCATGGCCTATTTGCCTTGACCGGCCATGGCCCTTTAGCCATGGCCGGTCTCCCCTCTTTCATTGGGTGGCCGCATGCACTCCTCCCCCTTGATGGGGTGGTCGCCGGTGGTTATTGGCCGTAGCCAACCCCCTCCGCATGGGGAGGGGGTGCATGGCCTTCATAGCCCATTTGGCCATGGCGCATATGCACTAAAATTCATCTTCTCCGATGGAGACAACTACCATCATCTTCCTCGATGAAGCACCCGTTCGTCGATGAAGCACCCGTTCGTCGAGAAATTAGTTATTTCCTAATGGCCGTGTGCCAAAATGAAAAATAACATACTACGTGAACGGTCGGTTCTTCCCGTCACGGAGAGTTCCTACCATATCCGTAATGATAGGAGACCCTAACGTGAAAAGAACAACCGCTGCGTTCTCTCCGTCACGAAGCGTTCCTACCATATCCGTAATGGTAGGAGACCCATTCGTGAAAAAGACAACGACTCGTTCATATTTTTGACGGGGCGGCGGTTTGACCGGGGCGAACCCGTATGGCTCTGATACCAATGTAGGATCCTGCCAAAACAGAGTTAGGATCGATAAATAAAGTTGAGACTTACGCTTGCGTATGCGGCACGGTAGTCTCGGAACTTTGCCTTCGGATTCGCCACGACAGATCGAGTCTTCTCACGAACGGAGTAAGGCTACTAAATCCACAATCTAAATCTCTACTTTAGATTAAGAACTTGGATAAAGAGAGAGGAAGGATTTCGGCAGAGCTTCGCTAGAATGAAATGCATGCAAGAATGCCATGCAAAAGTGTAAGAAAATGGCTTACCCTTGGGTCTTATTTATAGCCCTTAAGGTAGTTATTTTAGGGTAAATTGTTCCTTTGGAACAATTTAACTAAGGTGTACCATGATACATGGCACATTATAAGCTTAAGTTGTACCATATGCATGGTACAACATAAGCTTAAGATAGTCCCCCTTTATTAGCCATATGTCGCATGCACTTATGCATATATAATGCGACTTTCCCACTCATCCAGAGATCCTCTCCGCAAGGGAACAGATTCCCTTTGCACACGACTTCGTGTACGCGACGTTCGAGGTCCGTATTCCCTCGTACATCCCCCACAAGGGTGTACAAATGTCTTCCATATCCAACACACATATATCTTGGTGGCCGTTGATTATGTATCCAAGTGGGTGGAAGCCATTGCATGTAGTAACAATGAGGGTTCTACCGTGCTCAAATTTCTCAAAGAAAACATTTTTGAATGTTTTGGAGTTTCCAGAGCTATTATTAACGATGTTGGCTCTCATTTTTGTAATAAACCATTCCCTAACTTGATAAAGAGGGTTGGAGTCACACACAAAATTTCCACACCTTACCACCCCCAAACCAATGGCCAAGCGGAATTGGCTAATAAAGAAATCAAGAACATCTTGCAAAAAACGGTGAATCCTACACGCAAGGATTGGAGTGTCCGATTGCTTGAAACACTTTGGGCATATCGGACCGCTTACAAATTTTTTTTAGGAATGTCGCCATATAGGATTGTTTATGGAAAGCATTGCCATTTGCCCGTGGAATTAGAGCACAAATCATTGTGGGAAATTAAACAATTTAATTCCTTTTGTGACTCATCCAACATTTTTTGTAAATTGCAGATATGTGAATTGGAGGAGTTGCGGCGGGATGCATACGACAATGCCAAAATAGCCAAGGAGCGGATGAAATTTGAGCATGACAAGATGATTTTGAGGAGGGAATTCTTTCCGGGCCAAAGCGTGCTACTATACAACTCCCGGCTTCATCTCTTCGTGGGAAAGTTGAGATCTAGATGGTCCGGGCCGTTCGTGGTGAAACATGTCTACAATCATGGAGCGGTGCCCTTGGTGAACAAAAATGATGGGAATGAGTTCAAGGTCAATGGACAATGTTTGAAGCCTTATTTTGATTCGTGGGCTAAGGAGCGGAACACCGAGGAACTTGCGGACCTGCCTTCGGGCGACGATTAAATAGGTGTGTTTGTTCCAACTTTTGCTTCTACGATCCTTTCATCCATTGAGGACAATGCATATATTTAGTTGGGGGGGGGGGTTGTAGGTTGTTGTAGGTATTTTTAGGATGTTAGTTAGTTGCTTTGTACAAAATTTTTTTGTGTGTGGAGACATCCCTTTTGACATCTCCAATATCTTGCGAGCTTAACATCGGCCCTCCTTGCTCATTTGCTAGCTTTGTGCTTGATCCCTTCCATGCTTCATCTTTATGCATACATTTGGATTCAAATTCTATTTTGGTATCAACTTCATAGATGTTTGATTGGTATGTTTTAATTCCTTTTCCATTTTGGAGTCAAATGTTAATATGCCATGTATGAAACTATTTTATACGTCGTGATACTCTCTTTGAAATAATTTGGGAATAGTTTGGTATAAGTGATTGCATAAATTGGGATGAATGGCTTAGTTTTTGATTGGAAAGGGTGTGGCCAATTGGTTATGTTTTGTTTTCTTCTAAGGAGTGGGTGGATGAGTTGATATAGTATTCAGAATGAAAAAGAGAGTTAATATAAGTGAATGTTTCTTCTAATGAAATTGAGTAGCCGGTGCCCCACGAAACATTGGGAAGGACGCCAAAGATGATATTTAGGGAATCATCCTATCCTTTTGCCTATATAACGTTATCGCGTGTATGCAAAGGTGGCGGTGTTTGCATTTCATAGCATGATTGCGTGAATGCAAAACATAAACATAAAACATACAAAAAAGGAGAGAAGAAGAAAATAAAAAGAAAAAAGAATGAATAAATGAAAGAATAAGCAATATAAGCGATGCAATCTCATCTCCCACAACTTAGATGAATTTCGTTTGTTTTGGCCATTTCCATGAAAATTAGAAACTTTGTCGTTTGTGATATATCCCAATAAATGCGATACAGTGCTTATTACTTCACTTCTCTTTGAATTGGATTGAGAAGAATGTCATTTGTTGTTTACTTTCATACATTGTGTATATTGGCTTTGAAATCACTTGGAAATAATACTTGTGGTATGCCATGAGGATATCTTGAATTTGGTGCATGTTTTCCATTTAATCCGAATATATCGCTTGTTTTGCTAAGGACTAGCAAAAAGTTAGTTGGGGGTGTGATTCGGGGTTTAAATTGCTTATTCACCCCATTTCTGGACATTTTATGTGTTTATCATGTTTATTTTGGCGTTGATACGTGTGTTTTCCTGATATCGTGGATTAACGCCTAATCTTATTTTATACATAAAATGCAATTTATATGGACTAATTTTAGCTTCTCTTAATTTTCAGGTACACCTGGGAATTTTTTGGATTTTCTGGAATTTTTCCAGGATTTTTTGGAGATTGGAGCTATTTTTGGTGATTTATTGGAGCTTCGGAAGCAATTTTGGATTTATTAAAAAGAAAAAACAATAAAAATGGAAAAGGGTCACATGGCCCGCGACCCGCTCTCCTGAGCGGGCCGCTGTTCTATTTTAAAAAAAACAAATGAAAAAGCCCGCTGAAGAGGACGGGTCACGCGCGGGGCGCGTGCCCGCCCAGCAGCTGGGGCGGGCACGCGGCCCGCGCGTGCCCGCGACCGACCCGCTCCGCCTCATGCAGCCGCCCCCGTGCGCTTTAGCTTTTGAGCAGGTCGGGAGCCTAAAACCCGACCCGCAATGCTTCTAATCGACCCGCAATGCCCCCTTTGGCTTATTTGGTCTGTTTTGTGCGGGTTTTAGAGCAAAAATTCGACCCGATTGCCCTATTTTGCAGACCCGAACTGCTGGATGCGTTTTTAGTTGTTTTTGGGGCTGTTTTCAGCTTTGGCTTTTGTTTTTGCTCAGTTTTTTGGCTCTAAGAAAGGTTTCTAGGGTTTGGAAGATCAAGGGAGAAGGAGGGAAGCTCAAGGGAGAAGATCAAAGGGGAAGCTTGGGATCTTCTCACAAGGGGGTTTCTTTGCATTCAAGCTTATTTTTTTCTTTCTCTTTTCGATCCTTATTACTTGTAAGAACTATTGATTGAAGCTTTTGAAATCAAAGTTGTTATCTTTGTGTATGATGTGTGGCTAATTTCTTTGTGAGTGTTTTTGGTGGATTGATGTATGTTAGGCTTATAAATCTCATCTCTAGCATGATTTTCCAATCTCATATGTGAATGAAATGTTGAGTTAGGGTTGTTTATTGGAACCCTAATGGGAAATCCAAAGAGAGGCTCATCCTAGTGGACCCTCTCTATTGTGCTTAATGTTGATTACTCTCAATGTTTCATTCATCACTTTTTGCACACCATGTGATCGATGAAATGTTAAATTATCTGATCACCCTTTCCTTAGCCGGACGAGAGGTCATAGTGATTTGAGATTGAGTTATAAGCTCGGCTACATCATGAAACCACAAACACGCGCACTTCGCATCTTTGAATACTATCTCACATTTTTCTTTGTTTATATGCTTGACTTTGGTTTACTTTAAAAATTCGCCCAACCAATCCTCACCCCCAAAGGGTGGTATTTCTCACATCGCTTAAGCCAATTATGACCATTGTTGATCGTAAACAAGTTGTCCCCGTGTTCGACCCTAGGCTCACTAGGAATAATACCACTTGGCGACCTCCTACACTTGGTAGTTAGCACGTGCAATCTTTTGCCCACGCCACGGCGGATCCACTCAAGTGAAACTTTCTTCGACACGTGGTTGGCTCAGCGACAAGGAGATTGCTCGCATTGGGACACGGTGCAGTTCGGGAAGCGGTTCGGCTCGGGACCAGGAGCGGTTCGGGACGCGGTTCGGTACACCTTGTCAGTGCAAGCAAGGTTTCAAGTCTGTAGTTTATTAAGCATTTCATTTATATTATTGCAGTAGCTTAGATCTATCTTGGGGTGGTCGGATCCACCTCAAGATAGTAGAGATTCTGGCCAGGGTCTTGATATCCTTAGGGCAGATTAGTTTAATGGGGGTTTCGCTGCTTGTTTTTGCCTCTATCGTCCGTCCGACGTAGGACGAGCATAGACATGTGCCCTAAGGGTCCCTCAAAAACCCATCATGAGTACCTATTGTGTTGATATTATATTGACATTGCTCGGATATGTAAGTATTCGTATTATTAATATGTTATATGGTCATAATATATTCTCACATGTTCATATAAATTCATATGTAATGTGTAGCCATATGTTCATGTATAGTTGTCTGCTTGAATGTATGTTTGTATACTATATTGTATTATTATGTTCTATGAGCCTTATGGTTATTGGCATGCATATGTCTGACTATGTATGTGGGTGCATTATTTGTGTGGGTGGAGATCAATATTTGTCTATATGCGAGAGATATCATATGGGTGTACACACCTTTAAATGGATAAATATATGGGTGAAGCCATGAATGATTATACTTGTATGGTTGTATGCATGTTAGGTATATATTACATATATATGTCGTCTATTGAGACAGTGTGTGTATTGCTATACAAATAGGGTGTGGTTGTGGGGTACTTGTATGTGTTGGCAGATATCTATATATGTGTGTCTATGTGGAGTATACATGTGTGTGTGTATATGCATGAACCATTTGTGTGTAATGAAAGATGTATTAGTATAAATGGTTACATGTTTGTGCATGAAGAATTATATGCTTAGTTGTATGACTTCATATGGGTGCCTAAATTGTGTACATTGTGTTCATAGATGTAGAATGTGCATCCATATATCCTGAATAGGTGTATCGGTTATTATATATGGTATGTCGTTATATTTGTGTTTTATTGGGAATGAGCATGTTTAGTGTATGACTTGTGTATTATCTTTGCTAGTCCATTAAATAATCTCGCTAAGGAAGCTTGCCTTCATGTTGCCTAGGAAATACTCTTATAGATGTGGTGTATGTATGACTATTCATATAACTATTAGATGTATCTAAGTGATATAGACATGTGAACGTGTATATGGTGTGTATAAGTGTTGCGTGTGTGTATGTTATGAAGGTGTTTATAAGTATGCTTGGATGAATATTTGCATATATCTCTGGAAGTTTAGGAATGTACGTATATGGTTGAGGGATTTGCATACATGGATGTATATTTGTCTGTATATTGTGTATGTTAGTGTGTGTCAGTTATCGATGTTGATTGTGCATATGTTGTGCTATATGTGGTGATAGACATGTGTTGGGTAGGTGTAAATGTATATGTGGTGATATATTAGTGTAGAATTATATCTGGTGCTATATGAGTAATATTATGTTTATCTGTGATGTTGTAGGTATGTATACATGGTGTTATATGTTTATATGGTGTTATAATTTGAGTACACTAAATTGATACGTGCCCTTAGATATAGGGTGGTTTTATGTAACCCTTTATGTCTCTATGTCTACCTTATGGTTGTATGAATATGGCTGCTTTGTGTGTATCCTAATTGTATGGCTCACTTGTTTGATATTTTAGATATATCTATAGTTATATGCATGAATATGGATTTCATGTATGGGATTGGATCTTGTATAATAATTAGATGATACTACTTTCGTAGTGTAATTATATCATAATATAGTTGTCTGATATTAATCATCTTGGTACGGAGTAATAGGCAGTACCAGTATTGGTTTGTATGACTATAGGTCTGCATATGGCTAAATACGTAAACATATATTGACTATTTGGATGCCTATTTCTTTGTATGTCTAGTTACATAGGTAGCTATGTGTTGTGATATGTGTATTGGGATCTAAGTGAGTGGCATGTGGCCTGAGTAGTTATACTCGGCATGATTATGTAGAAGATATGTGTAAGTATAGGTGTATAAGTAGAAATATATGTGTGGGTAGGCTATAGGATTGAGCCTAGGTACACAGGGGTATCACCAGATAGATATGTGTATGTGAGTATATCCTTGTGGCACACGTGCGCGTACTGACAATAGGAATCTGTATGTGCATAGTGCATATATGTATGACTGTGTAAGTGTGACTACCGTTGTGTGTTTATGTCTATCTGCATGCATACTTGGGCATTTAGGAGTATACTTGGATAAATGTGTGTAGGCATGTGTATGTCTGGGTGTTGTATATTGTGTGGATGGTTAGGTGTGTGCATGAGAATCTCTTGTGAGAGGATGTGGTGACTGTATGCAAGGAGTAGAGTGACCTTTAGCATCCACATCCATTCAACCTAGGTTGACCCTTGGCCAAGAAAGTCGAGGACGAACTTTGATGTAAGGTGGGTAGAATGTCATGCCCCATGTTGCGATATACGTTGACCTAAATGTGTATTTCTCTATACACGTGCAGATGTAGTATCGAGTGTTATGATAGTACAATATGGGTGTGTCTGTGACTAGGGGCATTCGTGTAATGCCGTGGATGGAGTGAGGGCATTTTGGTCTTTAATGGTATGTGATGTGTGTATGTAGAGAAATGGGGGGTGTGTGAAGTAGTTGCATAGTTGTAACTTCTTAGAAGTGGGTTATTGCATGAGGCTAGTGTGAAAAGGGTTGGGGTCAGTGGCATTTTTGTCATTAGTGGGAAGTGTGTGTATAAAGTAATGGCACACTTGTAATTAAGTGTAGGTATGTGTGTAGGGTAAGAGGGTATGTGTGAAGGAATGGCAAACTTGTAAATACAACACCAAGTTAGAGGGTATTTAACAAAAGACTACTTGCAATGTCATGTAATGTAATTAATGTCCAAAGTTAAAGGGCATTTACTAAGGGTCTTTGTGCAAATGGCAAACTTGTAAATAATGGGCTTTTGGAAGAGATATTTTCTTTACATATTTCTTTATTCTTCTACATCTTTATTCTTCCTTCTTTTTCTTTTCAACTTTCATTGTTGCTGTCATTCCTTCCTATTTGGGCCGAACCAAAAAAAAAGAGGAGAAAGAAAAGGAAAAACAAAGAAAAGAGGAAGAGGAAAAGGAAATTAAAGGAGACAAAAAGAGAGAGGAGGAGGAGGATGATGATGGTTCATCCACAACTCCCATGAGGTAGGATTCTCTACTACATGTAGTAAATGTTAATTTGGGGTTGTTGTAATGTTTGTAATATCAATTAATTCATGGTAGTATGTTAAATTTGTAGTTTTAGTTAAGAGCCCACTTAAAGCTAGCACCTTTCTTAAGTAGCATGCCAAATTTGTGCCAAATGTGGGAACTTTCATGGTTTCCTTCACTAAAGCTATCAATTTTATTAAACCATGTGAATGGCCATGAGTTGTCTCATTAATTAGTATTTCATTAGAACCAATACCGTTGATTGGTTAGCATGCTAATTAGAATGGTCATGGTTTTATGCAATTCCCATGGGAATGTGTAAGGTATCATTATCACATTAATATGTTTAACATGGATTCACCATTAGCTTTTATATAGATGGCATCTTGTGGTTATGGTGTATGTGATCTTCTATATTTGTGGTGATGAAAGCAAGTTGTATTGCTAAAGCAAGTTGCTCTTTATAACTTTCATTGAGTAATGTGGTAGGTTGTGGTGATGAAAAATGAGAGGGTTTATGGCAATTTGCAAGGGAATCTTACTTAATTCCCTTTTAAAGTCCGCATTTTGGCGGGAATGGATTGCTAAAGCGAGTTGTTACTTATGAACTTGCTAAGTGATTGGGAGATGTTGCTTGTTTCAATATGGCCAAGGGCCGGTTGTAATGATGAAGGGAGATATGGGTGTTGTCTTGTTATCCTCTATGTTGCATGCTTACCTTTTAATTTCAATGCATGTTAGCCTTGTGGTTCCTTTATGTCACCTTAATATTGCCCACTATGTTTAAATGCAATTTGAATATGCGAGCCTTGTTGTTAAAATGCAATTCTAATGTTGTATGATATTTCACCAATACTAAGGTTGTAAGCAATTATAATGTTGTTTAAATGCATTTTCAATATATACTAGCCATGTTGTTCCTTTGTGTCACATTACTATTGCATACTAATTTTGTGTCACCTTAAAGTTGTTTAAATGAAATTAGTAGTGTTGTTCCTTATGTCACCTAAATGTTGTTCAATTACAATTTCCTTAACGTGGTATGCTAGTTTACTTATCTTCGATGATAATAAATTATAGGGATGTCTCGGTCTGTAACATGGCAGGTGAGCACCCTAGAAAAGGGGCTGGGGGAAACTGGGTACTAGTGGGGTATAAGGACTGGAATATGTTGTGACAGTGGTAATGCACCTTGCTCAGTTTTAGGTACTTTGTGGTGATTTTCGTACCTTGCTCAGTTTCGGGTACAATGAGTTTTGGTGTTGTGGAGTTTTCCTTACTTGCACCTTGGTGCAGGAGAGTGGGTGGAATGAGAGGCCCCGTTAAGGAAACAATGCTCGTGTACCACTGGCAGGTGCTCCTTACCACCCGACCTTGGGATGGAGTCCAATTCCTCATAGTCAACGACAAACCCAGGTTTCCAAATAAAATGTAATTAAACACTTAATTGTTGTAAATTTCCAATATGCAATTTTTGTTTCCTTTTCATTGCATGATGAGACTATGTTTCTTTTCGTGACATGTACCATTTTGTGATTAAAAAAAACATCCCCCAAATTAATATTTGTTTTCTGCACGAGTTGGGGTTCCTAGTTAAACACGCTTGACGTGCTCCTTCCGTTATTTCTCAGGTGGTTGTGGATTTTCCCAGGAGGGTGTGAGCACGGAGCTGGGGTGTGGGGTAGTTTAGGGAATTGAGTTGTACTGGTGTTGTACATGGGGGTTGTATATTGGGAAGTTGTAATATAAAATTTTTACTTGAACTTACTTGTAATATGTGTGAATGACATTTATTTATCCATTGTTCTCTTGTGTTTCCTTTTAGTTGGTGGAGCATTATGTGTACTCCCAGCACATGTGCAGTGGCCTGCTGGCCCTATTGTATTTCTTTTCTTTTCTACGTTCGTACACTCGCTACTCTGGAAAAACCTGGGACGGATTCATACTTCCCGGGTATCCTGGGAAGCGGGGCATTATAGTGGGGGAGCAAGTGATGATTTTGAGGGTGGAGGTGATGATGATGTTGTTGGATGCGTGATTAGGGCTTCAGTGGGGGAGAAGTTTGTGAGGGTGTTTGATGTGATGTTGTTGTGGTTTCAACGACGACTGGGATAAGGAATTGACGATGGGTGGTGGTTGTTGTTGTAGACGGTAGGGAGATTGGCAGGGAGGAGGCGATCAACAACGTGATTAGGGCAATCGGCGACAGTATCAAAAGCAGCAAAAGCATGAGAGGGTGTGGGTGTTTTTGCAAATTGGCAGGCTGATTTTGCAATTTCGCAAAAAAAACAAGGGCTGTTTTAAAAAACAACATCGTCGAACCGCAAGCCGCTACGTGGTTGTCAGCACAGTAAAATATTATGCTGACATCACATATCCATTAATATCTACTTATAATAATTAATGAAATAATTTAATTGCGAACACCAAATTTCATTCGACCAAAATTTAAGCATCAGACTTGGGAATCTAGGATGTGTTATTTGATTGGGATTGGGTGAATGTTAGTTTACAAAATATTGGCATTTAGAATTTTGGCATTTCTATATGACAATACCCAATTTCATCTCATTTCAACAATATATGATGCTCAAGAGTCACTTTATATTGAATGATCCTCTCTCATTTAAAAACAAAAGGGGAAACAAAAACAATCCACATTTGCTAAAAAGTACCTTTTTGAAGGAGAGAGGGGGTCGTAGACTCTATTTAGAAAATACTCAAAATGTGTCATTCATGCTAAACAAGTTCTCAAGAAAGAGTAAAACAAAAAGTCAGCAAATCTTTACCGAGAGCAAAAGCTGAGTGATAGAGACTAGAAAGTGATTCACAATTTTGCATGTGTATGCATGTTCGCACATGATCCTTATAATCAATATATATGTCTCATATGCCATAATTCTCAATGCATATGTTGAATCATAATCATACATTGAATTAGGATCCAAAGTTTTAGTCATGGTCCCAATCCTAGAATGTTGTTTCTGATATTCGTACTTGAAATCTGAATCTGTGTTTTACTCTTCCACTTCTTCCTTGTCATTTGTCTACCATGTTAAAGTATTAAAAAAATATTTCTCGTACATTATCATAATTCAGAAGTTTTGGTGTAATGAAATGGAACATAAAATAGTAGTAGAGCAAAACATGTTACAATCCCACCAAACATACAATAACAAATGGAGTAAAATATTATTGTTCGGATTATGACACATGCGCCCATAATAAAGAGAATCATCCTCCACACTTGTTGGTTATGCTGATGCTGGATACGGGTTTAATCCACACAATAAAAAATCACAAACATGGTATGTGTTTGCCTATTGTGGGACGACAATTTCCTGGAAATCTGTCAAGCAGAACATGATGGTCAGGGGCGTAACTACGTTTGTGTTGCCCTGGGCAGCTGAACATGATGGTCAGGGGCATAACTACATTTGTGTTGCCCTGAGCAGCTGCCCAGGGCAAGAACAAATAAAATTTAGTAATGCAATGTAGCACATTAGCTCACATCTCATTTGGTTAAAAGGTGATGCTGATAAACTAAGGATCTTGGGTTCGAAACCTGTGGTGGGCTATAAATTTATTGAAAGTTTGTTTGGTCATAAAATTATAAAGGCAGTTGTTATGCAAACAGACCTAATTTGTTTGGTCATAATATTATAAAGGCAGTTGATATGCAAACAAACCTAATTGCTTAACACACATAACATTTATTAAAGTTTTCTTTGGTCATAAAAATTCTGATGGAAGATGCTATGCAAACCGATCTAATTGCTCACTACACAGACCAATAAATTTTTCATTAAAAGAGTTGCAATACGATCTTAGGCATCTAAATTGTTGAGGGTCTTTAAATTTATGTTTTTTCTTGGATTTTTTTTCGATAGTTCTGGTTGGGTTTTGTTATTGTAATTTGTTTTGAATTTGATAATATTTTTGGGGGTTTCACCTGTTAGTTCTATATCCAATTGACGCCATATCTAATTGTATGTGCTTCAATATGTGATTATTTTGATTTACTTGAATTGGGTTTTTTTCTCTTTTGGGTGTATTTTTTTTGGCTAAATCGTTGATTTTTCAAGAATTGTCTTTCTTGAATTATTCAATCCCGCATTTAACTCTAATTGCTTCAAGATTTTGTTTTGGTTGTGTTACCTTTAGTGTAAATTTAGTATTTTAATATTTTAGCAGCAAGGCTGGGTTTTGCATTGAATTTGGTGTTTATTTTAATATAGAATTAGTGTTTTTTTCAATATTTTTATTTGATTTTTACATAGATTTCATGTCTTTGTTTACATTTTGACCATAATAGAACATTTATTAAGAATGACTTTTTCATCTTAATTTTTTAATATTACCATTGGTTAATATTATCATTTTTACTTTGGCATCATGAGTATGCTAGTTATTTCTCTAAAAAAAAATAATTTCCAAAGCAACACACAAAATAAGTATGATTATTTTTAATTAGTTACATAATTACCTAAAAACATATTCTTAGACTTGATAAACTTTCATCATTATTGACATTGTAACATGGCGATCTATGTTTGAGATAAATCATGTGGTAGAAAATCAGTAGAAAGTCAATGGTATTTTTAAATTTTATACTTTGTAACATCTTTATTTTCGCCCAGGGCAAAAATTAATCCTGGTTACGCCACTGATGACGGTGACATCATTCAATCACTCAGAGATTCTCGCCACCCATGAAGCAAGCAGAGAATGAATTTGGCTATGCTCAGTTGTACATCACATCCTGGTGACGACCAGATTGAAGACTAGCGACCTTGAACCTACCACTATGTTCGAGGACAACATTGCTTGCATTGCTCAGTTACGAGGAGGTTATATCAATGGTGATAGCACAAATCGTATCTCTCATAAATTTTTCTGGACGCATGAGCTACAAAGAGATGGCAAGATTGGCGTCAAACAAGTGCAATCATGTGAAAACCTTGCAGACATGTTCACTAAATCACTTCCTACAGCCACTTTCAGCAAGTTTGTGCAAAAGATTGGAATGAGGCGCCTAAGAGATCTGAAAGCCTAAGGGCTTGTACAGATCAGGGGGGGTTAAGGGAATTTGTACTCTTTTTCCTTAGCAATGGTTTTTCCCACAGGGTTTTCCATAGCCAAAGGTTTTAACGAGGAAATCCCATTAACTTAGGATCCTGAAGTATCCACCCTTTGTGATACTCATGTGATGCTCAGAATCCCGAAGTATTTATAAGCAGAGTTTACACTTATGGCTGTATAATGGGGAGTGTTGTAAATAGATTATATGTGGGTGGGTGGATAAGATTGTATCTACTTGATAGATTGTATCATATCCATGTATGAACTCTCCCATCTCTTATAAATAAAGGTCTGAGGTCTCCCCCAGAGGATATGCTTCAAACATTATATTAATATATAATTTTTACTAAATTTTTTCAAATTATTTTTATGTAGCTTTTATGGAAACTTGATTTCAAATTTTAAAACTCTCAACTTTTATGGAAACTTGATTTCAAATCTTAATAGCCGTTAACTATCTGGGTCAACTTTCAGCTTTTTTGGAAAGTTGATTTTTGAATTTTTTCTAGCCGTTTGAGGAGATTTTTTGAGTTGATTAAGCTAATTTTTCCTCTATAAATACCCAAGGCTTAAGAGGAGTTCATATATCAAATATAAATCAATTATATCGTTTTTATTGCTCAAATTTTCAAAGCTCTCAAGTTCTTTCAAAAATCTTTTTGGCCTTAATTTGAATTTTCTTGTGCTAAAATTTCTTTACTGATTTTTTATCTCCTTGTCCTTCATACTTGATTATTGATCTCTAAAGCCCAAGTGCTATTATTTTAGAGACTCAATTTCAAGTCATTTATTTTTGATCAAGTTTATGTTTAAAGTTCAATATTTTATTTGATCAAACGAATTTTTGATTTCTTTTAGCCACATTATTCACAATACATATTGGCTATAGGAATCATTGTGCTTTCATTTCTTACATATTTTGTAAGGCTTTTGAAGTTACATCTTTAAGAGGTTTAAACCAAGTTTATTTTTGATCTCCCAAGCTTTTAAAGATTTTCATCTTTGAGATCAATCCACTCCTACATCAATCACATACACAAGGGCTTCTTCAAGTGACTATAGGTATTTGTAAAAGCTTCAAAGGTTGTAAGTATCTCTTATTTGGGTTTTAGTAAGAGGGATTTCCTCATTATAGGTGAGGATTTGTAAATCCTAGTTGGAGCATAGGTGGTGAGTGAACTCCTGTTATAGGCAATGTGTCTGTAAAAGATCTCGGTTTGTGAGGCAAGGGAAAATCCTCATTGGAGGTGAGGTGATTTGTACTATTTACCAAAAATAGTGGATTAAAGCCCGAGGCAGTTTGAGGACTGGACGTATCCAGTTTGTGGGGAACCAAGATAAACATTGTGTGTTGGCTATTGTTATTTATTTATTTGCATTTACATTTCACTACTTAATTTTATTATTGCAAGTATTATTTGTTGATTAAGACAGAATTAGGTAACACTAATTTTGATCATAGGGATAAAATTATAGAGGAGTTTTAATTTTTCAAAAAACACTATTCACCCAACTCTAGTGTTCTCTTTGCCATCTTAGGTCTCATCACTTGGTATCAAAGCAAGGTTACAAGATGGTGTCAACAAGATGACAAATTCCACATATCTTCGATGGCTCAAATTATGTCGATGGGAAAAGAAGGATGAAAGTCTACATTCAATCTAAAGGCATCAACTTGTGTAGATTTATGGAGAAGCCCTATCACCCACCTACCACACCCGAGTCACAATGGAAAAAGAGGAAGAAGAAATAGAAATCAAAGATGAAGAGATAATTGGATATATTCAAAGCTTTTCGAGAAACAAAATTGTTAGTCTTGTGTCAGAAGCTACTATGGTGCATCAACTATGGCACATGGTAAAGGAGCTCGAGGAATCCACTTCTAAAGATTCATCCTCCAATAAAGAAAGAGAAGGTTCTTATGCTTACTACACGGCACAAACAAATGATGAGGTAAACTCTACTTCTAGTGATGAAGATGACAATAATGATTTACTTTATGATACAATGATTTAGTTAGAACCTATAAATCATTGAAAAGTAAATTCACTTCTTTGAAGCATGATCCCAAGAGTTTAAAGAACGATCATAATTTACTTCTTTTTTATCATGATAAGATGAAGAGTGTGCATAATGCTTTATTGAATGAGTATGAATGTTTAAAGCTTGTGCATGATGAATCTATTGTTAGCTTGGATAATGATAAGTCTATTATTGAACAATTGAGAATTGATAATGATAGACTAGTAGTAGAAAATTCTTTGTTTATGAATGAATGCAAGAGCATTAATGGTAGAATTAATTTGTTGCTTAGTGATTTGTTTTTTAAGACTATGAATACTAAGGCACGTCTTGAAGGCTGTGAATTTGATGAGACGAGTTTTCCCAAAATGGGCCCATATACTAAAAAATCTGGAGCGAAGCAAATTATATCGTTGAATACAATAAATTTGACCCACTATGACCCGGTAACGAAACAATGTGAAGATGAGATCATGAAGATCCTCTACATACAGACCACTGTTCACAGTTACCGAACTTATTTACTGACAACCAGAAGATTGTCAAATCACACATCCCTGCTGTAAATACTCCAGCTAGGATTGACATCCCTGAGAATGGATTCAATCCACCAGCAGCAGAAGTGGATGTTCCTCAACAGAAAAGAGGCAGACCACTAGGCTCCAAGGACAGAATACAAAGAAAAAAAGGAAAAATAAAAACTCATAGAGACCTTGAGACAATACTACCATAGAACAATGAGCTCATGTCCATACCCTCACCCTTCCCGGAATCCACTGCAGAGGAAATGTCGGAAAAAACTGAAATGAAAGTAAATGTTGTACGTACTGGGGAGGTGTTGGACAGAAAGAACAACATTGTCGACAATATATTCACGTATCATATTGCAACATACATCGCAAAAGCGATGATATTTATATAATATCGTTCCATACTCCGTTGCTAAATTGCAAACATAGATATTGGCCAAATATGGAATGAGTCAATAAAAGATGAGCTGGACTCGCTTATGAAACGTGAAGTGTTCAAACCTGAAGTCCATACACCAAAAGATGTCAAACCTGTGGGTAAAATAAGTATTGCACAAATAAGAAAAAATATGTACAAAACCGTATGCTATAAGGCACAACCTATAGCTCAAGGATATTTTTGCTGAAACCGGGGAATAAACAAATTAAAATGAGCATGACTCATATATAAATGATGCATCAGATCCCCTAAGTTATCCACTGCGAATACCTTACGATTTGACAAAGGAAATTTTTGGATATGCTGCTATTGGATGTTGTGACGGCATATCTTTATGGATATCTTGGTAAAGATAAATTCCACATTTCCTTAAATGCCTGAATAGGCTTCGGGACGTCTATTCTATTGAAGAAGAATAATAATGATAATAAATAATGTACAAACAAGAGAATCACTTGACAAAGCAATGATTGCTACTAAGGGTTATCTTTGCATCTGAGCAAAGGACAGGATTTGAGATCATAGTTGTAAACAACTTAAATCTCATCGGATCTCCTGAAGAGAAAACCGAAACATATGTTCAAGCCTGACTATTAAATATGAAATGAAAGACCTATGCAAAAAATAAAATAAGTCATGGCTCACAGATTTATTATCTTAATAGAATCTTGTTACGTTAAAATTCATACGCCTAGAGTGCGTTAAAGAAATTACAAGGACCATTGTCATCCAATAAGTACGCCTATGGTAGTACACTCTATGGATGTACAAAAAGACCACTTCCGTTTGCTGGAAGAGGGGGATATAATTGGTCCTAAAGTCCCTTATCTAAGTGCAATCAAGCACTCCTGGCTAATTGCACGTGTCCCAATATAGCAGTTGCAGTAAACTCACTGGCCTGATAAAGTTAGGCACCTGAAAAGGGCCATTAAACTGGAGTTAAGCATCTTCTGTGCTTCCTCCAAGGGTCGATAGATTTGGGCTTACATTATAAAGTATCATCCTCCATGTTTATGCAAATACAGGTTACATGTCCGATCCCTATACTAAGAAATCACAGACTGGGTACCCACAGTGGGACGGCCATCTACTGCATATCTACAAAGCAAATTATGAAGGAAACATCATCCTATCATTTCGAGATCCTCACCATTCCAGAAACACACCAATGGTGTATTTGAGGGTGCCTGGTGATACATCGCATCACAATGACGACTGTGATATAGGCTGGTATTGTGGAGCTGACTACATAGTCTGAAGACCATGCCTCATGCTTACCCCACTTTGAGGAGCCACATCAGAGACGACGAAGCTAAGCACGCCTCTCCAGAGTTTTTGGATTCAGTAGCTGCTTAATGGTGGTGATATTTTTAATCTGTGTATATTTTTGGAATGTTGTAAATAGGAGTGATGAGATATGCCTAAGCGATCTGAAAGCCTGAGGGCTTTTACAGATCAGGGGAAGTTGAGGGAATTTGTACTCTTTTCCCTTAGCTATGGTTTTTCCCACAGGGTTTTCCATAGCCAAATGTTTTAACGAGGCAAATCACATTAACTCAGGGTCCTGAAGTATCCACCCCTTTGTGACACTCAGAATCCTGAAGTGTTCACGAGCAGAGTCGATTGTACAGATCAGTGGGAGTTAGAGAGCGTTTGTACTCTTTTTCCTTAACTATGGTTTTTTCCACAGGGTTTTCCATAGCTAAAGGTTTTAACGAGGCAAACCTCATCAACTCAGGATCCTGAAGTATCCACCCCATTTGAGACTCCTACTACACTCAGAATCCTAAAGTATTCATGAATAGAGTCCACACCTATGGCTGGATAGGGGGAGTGCTGTTGATCACTCCTTATTTTACACCTTTTTCCCGCATGTTTGCATGCCATTTAGACCGCCCAAATCATGTTTTTCACGACATATCGACGATATTGCGATGCTTTTCACGATTTGCTGTTTTTGTCGCATTTCAGGTGATTTGGCACGATTTGGAGTGATCTCGAGATGCGCTTACTCTAGATGGTCACCAACGACCTCCCCGAGGGGTATTTTGCTGTTGGAGAGGAGCGGAAGAAGAACGGACGTCGCAGGAGCGACGAGGAGGCCAAAATAAGCAGATTGGGCATTTTTTGTGTCCCACTCGGCCGAGTGGAGGAGCCACTCGGCCGACCAGCGAGACACTGCTCGGCCGACCAGAACAGACACGAGTTATGCGTGCACTCGGCCGAGCACCGAAGACCACATCGGCCGAGTGACGAGACCACGTCCGCCCGAGTGGCGCCCAGACGAAGCCCTTCCAAAACATCCAAGTTACTGTTTTTCGGCTGCCTGAACTTCAGAAGACCCACTCGGCCGAGTGGTTAATCCCGTCCGCCCGAGTACTATGAAGCCATCGGCCGAGTGACGACAACTCACTCGGCCGAGCCGCCCCTGAAGTAGAGACCCCTGAAAGCCCCGACTTACTGGAAAATTACAGGGTTTTCACTCGGCCGAGCGACTTTTGTCACTCGGCCGAGTGCGATGCGCTGCCTGTAGCGAAAACTGCGGAAAACAGGCTGTGCAGGGGTATTTTGGTCACAGTTTTTGGACGATTTTGAGGGCTATTTAAACCCTGTTTTTACCCTAGTTTGGGGAGCCTCTCTCTTAGATTTTTTGCAGATTTTTAGATTAGTTTTTAGTTTTATTCTTGAGATTGGAGAGGAGACAAAGATTGGAATTTTGTTGGATTAATTGAAGAACTCCATTGGTTTGCATCTCTTTTCCTTAAAAATTCTATTTTTATTGCTTATCTCAATATTGTGATGAATTCCATTGCTTATTTCAATGATTATTTTTGTGATCTCGCTATGATTTGTGAGTAGTCTCCACGTCTTGGGGCGTGGGGATGAACCCTACAAGCCCATCTTCATATTTGTGATGAATTGGTAGAAATTGGGCTAGAATTGTTATTAGGGTTTAGATTGGGATCAATTTACTACGGATGGCTAGGTATTCATATCAATTGGGATTTGCAAGAGATTGGATCCCAATTTGATAGGAAACCCTAGAAATCCGAATTGGGTTGGAGTCGGATTTTCGAAGTATCGGTTTGCAAGATATTGGACCGATACTAGGATTTCCGGTTGCAATTCCATGCCGATACTCGTTTGCAAGAGATTGGACGAGTAGGAACTATCCCAATTTAGGTCGTGGACCGAGTTTGCAAGAGATTGGGCTCGGTGCGCGATTGGACGATGATGTTGATCCTAATGCTAGTTTTCCTAGGCTAGGGTTTGCAAGAGATTGGACCCAAACCTAGGATAGCTATAGACTGGCAACAGCGCGAGAGCGTGAGCTTGGTTCTACATTCAGTTGCAACTAGTTCATCCAAATTCTCATTCAAGCAATTTTGATACCGATAAACCGCATTTATGAAATACGGTGAGTAGCGGGGATTCCCCATTCCCTAGACGTTCTTTATTTGATTTGATATTTCCGCATTTTTGTCTGACGATTGTGACAGGATCGCCAAAGGCAAATTTCTCTCTTAAATAGCCAGGTTGATTTGAACAAGCACGGTCATTCGTCCTCCCTGTGTTCGATAACCCGCTTGCCGCTATACCGTGTGCTTGCGGTAAAACTACAACCGTTCTCCGGGTGTATATCCGGGGCCGATCAAGTTTTTGGCGCCGTTGCCGGGGAGGCGATTGCGTTTGATTCTTTCTCACCCTAGCTATTTCTTTTTTTATTGTTATTATCATTATTTTTATTTCTTATTTCTTACCTAACCCTTCCACGGTACTAATCATTTCTTTGAAACTCTGTTTCCCCTGTGCATGTACACGAGATCTACGGCGGACCCTGCAGCTATCTTATTTGATCCCGAGATCGAACGTACCGCGCGGAGACTTAGAGCGGAAAGGAGACAAAATCCGGAAGGGCGGTTTATGACTAACCCGGAAACTTCTGAACAATTGGCGGCAAGGATGGCGAGGCTAATTTCTATTCGAGATAGGCTTCGGCCTAAGACCTCTTCTACTACTTCATCCATTGCCGTGCCGGAGTTGGCGGCTGACAAGAACTTCGAGCTAAAGACTGGATTGGTGGTTTTGATGCAACAAGACCCATTTCATGGGAACGCCCATGAGAACCCCCACTACCACATCCAATTATTCTTGTCAAAGTGCGCCACATTTCAGATGCCGGGGGTCTCCATCGATGCCATCAGACTGCGTCTCTTCCCCTTCACGCTAAAGGACAAGGCACTCTATTGGTTGAGGACGCAGGCTGACGGAGTTTTCACCTCTTGGGACGAGTTGGCGAGTGCATTTATTGACAAGTTCTATCCGCCATCCAAGACGGTGAAGATCCGGAGCACTCTCATGTCCTTCAAGCAAGGACCACAGGAGACGCTCTATGAGGCTTGGGAGCGTTTTAAGGATTTGCAGCATCAATGCCCGCACCACAGCATAGAAGATTGGGAGCTAGTTCATAGCTTCTACAACGGTCTCCAACCGGGGACCAAACAAATTATTGATGCCGCGGCGAATGGTGCTATCTTGTCAAAGACTCCCGAGGAAGCTACGGCCCTAATTGAGGAGATGGCCTCAAATAATCAACAATGGGGAGATGAGCGAGGACACTCAACGTCCTCCTTAAAGCCAACTAGCATCTACGAGGCGAAGGTCGTAGCGGAGCTTACGAGCAAGTTTGATTCTCTCCACAAGGTGGTGGAGAGATTGGAGAAGTTTATCACGGAGCCCCAAGGAGCCCCTTCTACCTCCGCTCCAACGAACCAAATGTGTGATTGGCAAGACCAATCTCAAGCCATGTACTCGGGAGGAGAGCAAGGAGAAGGATCCTTGGAGCAAGTACAATATGTTGCGGGGAACCAAGGATATTGGGACAATCCGGCCGCAAGAAATCATCCCGGATTCTCTTACGCCAACAATGAAGGAGCTTTGAACCCGCCACAACCGCCACCTCAACAAGCCCGACCACCACTACCACCCCAACAACAAAACTATCCACCGAGGGGGCCTACTCAACAAAATTTTCAACCAAAGCAACAAGTTCCACCATATAGGCCGCCCGGATACAATCAAGGGTGGAGGAATCAAAATCAAAACCCTCCACAAGCTCAACAACGATCCGACTTCGAAGCTAGAGTGGAGGCGTTCATGGTCGAGCAAAATAAGGTAAATGCTACCTTGAAGGCGGGGCAAGACTCCCTTAATACCGTTGTGGCTCAAATATCGGAGCAATTGGCGTTGCTCAATCGGAACACTCAACGATTACCGGCGCAACCCGAGCAAAACCCACGGGGCAACACCGGTCACATCAATGCCGTAGTTGCCGTTACCACTAGAGGCGGAAAGGATACCACCCCCGCCATGATCCCTACCGAGGAGCCCGTGGAGGAAAGTTTGGAGCCGATTGAACCGGTAGTTGAAGTTGATAAGGAGAAGGAGCCACAAGAAAAGGAGAAATCTAGAGCGGAGCAATTGATCGAGGAGAGAAGCTTCATGCCGCCGGTCCCATTCCCCCAAAGACTAGCGAGAGCGAAAATGGAGAAAAGGCTAGCGAAGTTCCTCGAGTATCTAAGAGGAGTTAGCCTCAATATTCCCTTCCTCGACGCCATCGTGGAGATCCCCACATATGCTAAATTCTTGAAGGACTTGATTTCGGGGAGAAAGAGGAAGGAGAAGATCATGCTAGCCGAGGAGGGCTCTTGGTTTACCAAGAGAGAAAAGGAGCCGGCCAAATTTAAAGATCCGGGGAGTTTTCGGATTCCTTGCACCTTGGGCGGCGTCCCTCTTCAAAAGGCGTTGGTTGATCTAGGGGCTAGTGTGAGCCTCATGCCTCTCTCCATGTTCTTAAGGCTAAACACCGGGACAAAGTTGAAACCCACCGACATGCGCATTCAATTAGCCGATGGACGGATAACAAGGCCAGTGGGGATCGCCGAAGACATCCCGCTACAAGTCCCGGGTGGAATATGCTTGCCATGTGATTTCGTGATCATGGACGTTAAGGAGGAGGGAGATACGTCATTGATACTTGGACGTCCGTTCCTCGCCACCGCCGGAGTAATTGTTGACGTGCGCGAAGGTACCCTAACTTTAAACGTCGGCAACATCGAGGTGGAGCTCCACATTCCTAAGGCTATGAAGCACATGCCTTACCACGAGGAACTTGACTACATGGACCTCCTTGATGAGGTGATAGAGGAGGCGATCCCCCACTCAATTGGCGCTCTTTTCGATGAAGATTTAGAGGAAGGCCCGGATTTAGGCCAAGATGAGAAGATAGATGATTCCCCCGACCTCTCCGCTGAAGATGATGAGGGCGACGCTGATGTCGCAAGGATTCGAGAGCTCTGTAAGCTCTCGAAATTAAAGTCTCCAAAGAAAGCTCCTCCGGTACGGAAATCGGCATCACCGGTGAAGCCGTTGACCGGAGCAAATGCTAGCTTGGGGGAGCCTCCCCCCAACACTATTCGAGACGGGAGACCACCGCGGGAGAACACGACGCCGCAACTTCCCAATCCAAGCGTTCTCCCCGGAAAGTTTGATGGGTGCATCTCATATGCACCAAACATCCCGCATTGATTGAAAATTATAGGGGGTCGAGCTCACGACCTTAAACGAGCGCTTGTCAGGAGGCAACCCGATGGTTTTCGCTTTATTTTCACTTTTTCTTTATTTTCGTTTTAGAAATTTTTAGTGTTTTGAGTCGTTCGCCCAAAAATTTTGTGATAACGGGTCCTATTTTTCTTGACAGGAGAGGTGATATGTAAATCCATCATGAGGAGGATGAACGAGACGACGAGGAGCGCCCCAAGAAGGCGCTCGATGCTTAGGAGGAAGATGGAATCGACTGGAGGAAGAAAGACGGAGTTTAGAGCCCAAACGAAGACAAACAGCAGAACACAAGGCTCACTCAGCCGAGCATACTAGTCACTCGGCCGAGTACATAAGTTCGTCCGGCCGAGCCGCTCACGAACGAGGGAAGTTTGCTGTACCCAACTCTCTGTTTATTTTTCTGATTCCAATATAACTGCTACTCGGCCGAGTATATATATTCACTCGGCCGAGTAAAACAGATACCCTCCTAGGGCGAGTCTTGCCGAGTAGCTTGAGTCACTCGGCCGAATGGAATTACTCCACTCGGCCGAGGCTGGTAAGGCCACTCGGCCGATGCGTAAGCGGGGAGGAATTTCCATTGATTCCACTCGGCCGAGTGACCTAGTCACTCGGCCGAGTCGTAACTTCTGCTATATAAGAGGTCGAGGGGGACACGTTTTTCGAAACGCTGAAACCGATCGCGCCCCCCGACCTTTCAGCTTCCCTCGCCCGCTCGCACCCCTAACTCGCCCGACCGCCGTCGTCGAGCCGCCGCTCGGCCAGCCATCGCCGGCCGACCCCCCGCCGTGACTCGCCCGAGTCGCCGCTGGCGGCCGCCGCTCCGACCACCTCCGGTATCGCCTTTATTGCCTTTTTCTCCTCTTTTTGAGTATATTTTGAGGATCCATGTGTTAAACGACCCCCAAACCAAAATCAATTTCTATATCTATCTGTTATACCCCTAATGCCCCATACGTTTTGATTATTACCCGCTGATATCTCCATTTCACGCGCAGGTTGTTTTTGGGAGCTTAGGGGAGCCTAGGGGAGCTCCTCGGAACTGATTTGAGCTTCGTGGAGGTGCTGACTTCGCACGCTTCCGTTGCTGAGCACTCGCGGCGTGTCTGGGTATACTCCTTCCACTCTTTTACACACACCGTACTTTTTTCACTTTTTCGGCGCGCTCGGGGCCGATATGCCGCCCCGGACACGGCCGCGGTCGAAGAGAGCTTCCGCCAAGCGGAAGCGGTCGGATGATGTCGGCCCCTCCCACGAGTTGGAGGACTCTCATCCACCATCTCCCACACACGCCGTTCACCCAGCACAGCCTGCAGGCCCCGCACACCCCGCACAGCCTGCAGTGCACCCACAGCCCGCACAGCCTCTCCCTGCCGCACCACAGCCACCACCTCCGGCTCCACTGGTCGGGCCGCTCGGGATTACGTTCCGAGACGACGCACACCGCACCGTCTTCGACCGTATCTCACAACGCTCGATCGTACCCTCCAGGTTTGCACACCTCGCTGACCTAGGACGCCTGGGGGTACTAGAGGGGATGCTCACGTTGTACGACAACGTGGGCTGGCGAGATTTTCTGCAGGTGTCGGCGGATACGTTTACCCGCCCGACACTTGAGGTCCTGAGTTCGATCGCCCGGACCGACGAGGGATGCTCGTTTCGGTTCATGGATCGAAAGTGCCAGGTCACTCTCGATATGATGAGAGCGTTTTTCTCGTGGCCCGCTGTCCCCGGTGCCGATCGCGGTTACGGCCCCACCCATATCCCCCCACCTTCCTTCGACGCCGGTGCCTTCTGGGCCCGGATTACGGGTCTTCACGCTGCCTTTGACCCTAGTAGGGCCAAGGCCTCGGCCATCGTCCATCCCTGCCTACGCATTGCTCAGCGCCTTATGGCGACGACCTTTTTGGCCAGATATGAGCCGGGCACGATGTCTACGCCAGAGCTCTACATGCTCTACGCGATGACACATCCTAGAGCTCTATCTAGGGATGGCGATGAGCTTGTCCCCGCCGTCGTGATCGATGTCGCGGCATGGTTTTTAGACCGCATCATTGTATCGGTGGGCGCTCTCTCACCGATATGCTGCGGCGGCCTGATCACCTTGCTTGCTCTTATGACCGGCGAGGACTTCCCCGACGACTTGCAACGCGTCCCGGGCCCCACTTCTCTGTCTATAGATGTTATGGCCTGGATGAAGATGCTTCGTCCGCACGGTGAGCGTCACTGGGTCTGGTTGCACGGCCCTTACGGGGCCGATTACATGATTCTCCCGATCCCTGCTCGGACTCTGATTGCACCGGCCCACGTTGACTGGCTCCCTGCGATGGATGTTCTCATCCCCGCTGCTTACGTGCTCGAGGCCGAGGAGGCCGAGCAGGCCCACGCTGCCCCTGTCGACCCCGTTGCCCCTACCGAGCCTGCTGCCCCTGTAGACCCTGTGGCCCCTCAGCCCATACCTGACGTTTTCGCTGCTCTTGACACCTCTGTCGGTGTCGAGAGCACCTCAGCTGAGCCCACTTCCACCACTTCCACCACTTCCGAGGCTGTCACCACCACTCCCACCACCACCACTGGCCCTCTGTCCGTCGAGCCTCTTTGCTCCGCACTCCCCGAGCGCCCGCCGACCTTTGTTGAGAGTGGAGAGCCCTCGTTTTCCGCGGTAGTGGAGACCATGGCTAGCATGATCTCTGCTGGGGTTGCGCCTTTTGGTCCACACACTTCCACCCCAGCGGTAGTCACCTCTGTCTCCACCCCTGCTGTATTTTCCGAGAGCGTCGTGGCGTCTGTCCACACTTCTGTGCCACCGAACTCCCCGGCCGCCTCGCTGCCATTTTTGCACTCTTCTTTCGCTGCTGCTGCCTCCACCTCCCACCAGCCAGTGCCCCGGCCTCACGCTGAGGCCAGGCCCACATTCGCAGGCGCAGCACCTTTTGTTCCCTTCCCCGCTGAGCCCGTCACATACGCGACCCGAGTACGCCAGCCCAGACCTGCCCAGCCCCGCCAGGTGCGTCCCTCTGCACCACCTCCCCCTGACACTGTACTTCAGAGCATTCGTGCTCTAGAGGGGGCGGTGAGTGGCCTCCGAGGCGACCTTAGGACCCTGTCCTCCACCGTCTCTGCGATGGCTGGTCGCTTTGACCTGATCCCCCAGATCCACTACTGTCTTACCCAGGTTCTGGAGCGTCTCCCGCGCGTACCCTCACCCACCCAGCAGGTTCCCGCCCACACTTCCACACACACCCGACCTGCTACCACTTCCACACCCACACCCGCTCAGCGGCCTGTCGAGCCACCACCACCACCTCCGCCTCAGGACGGAGACGGTGCAGCACCACCTTCCTAGGCACCCTTGATGCCATCGATTCCTTTTGCCGTTGTGCTGCCCGTTTCTGCTGGGTCCTGATGCCTTTTTGTCCACCACCCCCTCCCCTCACTTATTTTGGGATTCTCTTTTTGATCACATCTTTATATATTTTTTTGGGAGAGAGGGAGAGTTTTTGGTGCCACTTATATATCTGTATCACTCCTATCTGTGCATGCATCATGTCCGCATCATATTTTCATATCTTTATTTTTCTTTTTTATTTTCATTTTTCCATGCATGCATCCTCACTTGCCCCTCCCATCGCTTGTCTCTCGGTGTGCCACACTTTGCACATTGAGGACACTGTGCCATTTAGCTTGGGGGAGTGAGTTCTCACGTTCTTTTTCGATTTGCCACCTTTATTTTTAGTTTTTCACACCGTTTTTCACTTTTGCACTTATTTTCATTATTTTTCTTTTATTTTACCATGCATCACGTTTTTCTTATTTTTTCTGTGTGCCGCATTATAAATAGTTCTTTTTTTCCCTTTATCTTTATTTCTTTTTCATCTCATGCTAGAGATGACTCTTCTATGATGATGACGACGTTGGATTTAGCTTACTCTATATGCATGCTATATTTGTCATGTCTTAGATTTTATTCCTGATATCATATGTTATGACTTGCCTTGCATCTAGAGATAGTAACCCACACTTTTGCCACATGAAAATGGATGAAGTTCTATTATTAGCAGAGTTTGAATATTCATATGTATGCTATCACAGAAAACACACCAAGATTCACGCATTGAATGCATATATCTGGAGTACTGATTTCTTTTTCCTATATCACTTCTATATGCATGAATTGTACACTTCACTTCAGGATGATTGAATGATGTTAGCTATGATAAATCTGGATTAGTTAGCTTTTTTGTGATCGAAACTGAGTAGATTAGATTACCCTGCTGAAGTTGTCGTGCATGTCTTATAGAGTGAACCGAGAGTTATATCTATTTCTTTCTCCACAAATCTTAAACATCATTTCTCTACTTTTATAATCATTGGTGAATCTCCCCTTAGCGATTCTATTTTATGGCATTTCCCCCGCTACTAATTCCTAGCTCCAAATCCCTTATTCTCTAAAAGAAAAAAAAGAGAAGAATATCCTTGTATATCATTATCTCTCTTTGAGTTGGGATCGTTGTGTATATATGCTATATTGCATCAAAAAAAACAAAAAAAAAGAGAGAGAAAAGGAAAAATCCTCAATAAAAGATCCCATCTCACTTTCTTTCTTTCTTCTTTCTTCTTATTACCTTTGGAGCTATATAAAAATGGGGATGTAAATATTTTTTATGCCACCACGCTTATAGATAAGCTTGGGGGAGGGGATCCATTGATGTGTGAGAGAGTGACTACTTGACGTTGCACGACAACCTAGGCTAAGTAATATTCTATACTCGGTGAGATTATTTTTAGCTTTACGAAATCCAGAAATCTAAGCCTAGCGTTCATTTCATGAAATCCATACTTTTCTATTCTCTCTATTCTATTGTGTGATACTCTTATACTCCTGATAGAAAGCGTTCAATTGAAAAGTGTGTGATCTGTGATTTGTATACCGCTTTAAATGATTCAGACGATGTTAATTTTAGAATTATTCCGTTTTTCATGTTTATATCGTTGTTCGTGGGTTTTCTATTTCTATTTGCACTAATATACTATGATATCAAAATAAAATCCATTGACATGTATTTTTCATTCAGTGCATGCTATATGAGTAAGTGAAACCCACGTCCTGAGAAAATGATCTAGTATCCTACCTCTTCGCTTCTTTCTTTCTTCTTTATTTTCATTTCGTTTTCCATTCTTCTCCGTTTTTCATTTTTCATTTTTTTTTCGCCATTTTCGTTTTCCGAATCCACCGGGTTCGCCATTTACTTATCTTCCTCGAGGACGAGTAAGAGGCAAGCTTGGGGGATTTTGATCACTCCTTATTTTACACCTTTTTCCCGCATGTTTGCATGCCATTTAGACCGCCCAAATCGTGTTTTTCACGACATATCGACGATATTGCGATGCTTTTCACGATTTGCTGTTTTTGTCGCATTTCAGGTGATTTGGCGCGATTTGGAGTGATCTCGAGATGCGCTTACTCTAGACGGTCACCAACGACCTCCCCGAGGGGTATTTTGCTGTTGGAGAGGAGCGGAAGAAGAACGGACGTCGCAGGAGCGACGAGGAGGCCAAAATAAGCAGATTGGGCATTTTTTGTGTCCCACTCGGCCGAGTGGAGGAGCCACTCGGCCGACCAGCGAGACACTGCTCGGCCGACCAGAACAGACACGAGTTATGCGTGCACTCGGCCGAGCACCGAAGACCACATCGGCCGAGTGACGAGACCACGTCCGCCCGAGTGGCGCCCAGACGAAGCCCTTCCAAAACATCCAAGTTACTGTTTTTCGGCTGCCTGAACTTCAGAAGACCCACTCGGCCGAGTGGTTAATCCCGTCCGCCCGAGTACTATGAAGCCATCGGCCGAGTGACGACAACTCACTCGGCCGAGCCGCCCCTGAAGTAGAGACCCCTGAAAGCCCCGACTTACTGGAAAATTACAGGGTTTTCACTCGGCCGAGCGACTTTTGTCACTCGGCCGAGTGCGATGCGCTGCCTGTAGCGAAAACTGCGGAAAACAGGCTGTGCAGGGGTATTTTGGTCACAGTTTTTGGACGATTTTGAGGGCTATTTAAACCCTGTTTTTACCCTAGTTTGGGGAGCCTCTCTCTTAGATTTTTTGCAGCTTTTTAGATTAGTTTTTAGTTTTATTCTTGAGATTGGAGAGGAGACAAAGATTGGAATTTTGTTGGATTAATTGAAGAACTCCATTGGTTTGCATCTCTTTTCCTTAAAAATTCTATTTTTATTGCTTATCTCAATATTGTGATGAATTCCATTGCTTATTTCAACGATTATTTTTGTGATCTCGCTATGATTTATGAGTAGTCTCCACGTCTTGGGGCGTGGGGATGAACCCTACAAGCCCATCTTCATATTTGTGATGAATTGGTAGAAATTGGGCTGTTATTAGGGATTAGATTGGGATCAATTTACTACGGATGGCTAGGTATTCATATCAATTGGGATTTGCAAGAGATTGGATCCCAATTTGATAGGAAACCCTAGAAATCCGAATTGGGTTGGAGTTGGATTTTCGAAGTATCGGTTTGCAAGAGATTGGACCGATACTAGGATTTCCGGTTGCAATTCCATGCCGATACTCGTTTGCAAGAGATTGGACGAGTAGGAACTATCCCAATCTAGGTCGTGGACCGAGTTTGCAAGAGATTGGGCTCGGTGCGCGATTGGACGATGATGTTGATCCTAATGCTAGTTTTCCTAGGCTAGGGTTTGCAAGAGATTGGACCCAAACCTAGGATAGCTATAGACCGGCAACAGCGCGAGAGCGTGAGCTTGGTTCTACATTCAGTTGCAACTAGTTCATCCAAATTCTCATTCAAGCAATTTTGATACCGATAAACCGCATTTATGAAATACGGTGAGTAGCGGGGATTCCCCATTCCCTAGACGTTCTTTATTTGATTTGATATTTCCGCATTTTTGTCTGACGATTGTGACAGGATCGCCAAAGGCAAATTTCTCTCTTAAATAGCCAGGTTGATTTGAACAAGCACGGTCATTCGTCCTCCCTGTGTTCGATAACCCGCTTGCCGCTATACCGTGCGCTTGCGGTAAAACTACAACCGTTCTCCGGGTGTATATCCGGGGCCGATCAGCTGTGAACAGATATTGATAAGATATTTGTATTAGGATTTAGTCTTATCTATATGATAAGACCATATCCATTGTATCATATCCTTGTACGCTCCTCCATCTGCTATAAATAAAGAGCTGGAGACTCCTCCTCAGATGATGATTCATAACATTATATTAATATTGTTATTATCGGGCTTTTGTAGGTCTATTAATGTATTGGGTATCCACCCATTATGTAACCCTAGATCTATAAATACAAGGCCACTGGGTTCCGTAGCTACCAAGCTTACAACACGTTATCAGCACACGCACAGCTGAGCCGAACCTCTGTCGACGGACGAATCGTGAAGCGAAAAGGCTTCCTTCACCAAACGTCGCTGGATCCGGCGGGTAGGATCTAGAGGTTTTTTTCATCCCCTTTTTTAATTTATAGGTTTGCTTAAATTAGATCGACTTTTTTAATCTCAGATCTATATGCAAAATCAACTTTTGAATTATAACTCGACGTTTTATCACTAAAAATCAAATTTTTACGATTGAAAACGCTGATTTGAAGACTAAAAATAGTTTTTTTTACAAAAATCCTGTTTTATGATCTTCTTCCTCAATTTTTCAAACCCTAAAGGGGCTTCTTTGTCTCCACTCGGTCGGCAGCCACGTGCGCGCACGAAACCCTCCCTTGCGACCTTCACGCCGCCTGAAGCGGTGATGTGCCGCTGCCGCCCCAAGCGACAGCTGTTGCTACCACCCCGAGCGATAGCCCGTGTCACTGCCGCCCCGAGCGACAGTCGGTGCTGCCGCCTGGAGCAGCAGCCTGAGCTACTGCTGCCCCGAGCGACAGCCGGCGCTGCCGCTCGTAGCGGCAGCCAACGCCACCTTGCCGCTTGAAGCGCCCCCCGGCGGAGCAAACCGTAGCCTCCCGAAGCGGCGGCCCCAGCGGTGCAAAACCTAGCCGCCCGCACGGGCCCACACGACCGATCGCCTCCAAAAACCCTAACTAGGGGTTTTCCGCAAAAATTTCGTTTTTACAAATTCTTTTTCAGATTTAATCAAGATTTTTCTTCTTTAAATCCTGATTAATTACATGCATTATAAATCATCGTATCTTTGGATTATTTGATTATTAAACATTTAATAATTAGGAAGATCATGCGACCGCTCTGTCGTTAGTTAACTAACCTAACGGTGTATGACGTTGTCAAGTGGTCCAATAATTATTAAACGAAAAGTTTTCATTTCCATTATAAAACTACATGTGATGATTAAATGCCTGTGATGATTAATTGCTTGTGATGAAATAAATGCCTGCTGCATTTTTCTGCGACGTATGTTTATATTTGTTGTGGTTTTGGATCGGCTAGCTATCACCGTCATTTTCCTCGCATTTTTTCATTTTGAGAGAAATTGTAGTGAGGATAAAATTGTATAAACTCCAAGACTGGCGCACGTCACATGAAGATGACGATCTATTTCCAGAAGAATAGGGGCCCCACGAGGGTTCCCGAGTAGTATTTTCTATTTTATGGGACTGTGTAGACTTTATTTCTTTTAAAATGGTGACTAGCCGATCCACACAATAAATATCTGTGTCTAAAATGCATAATTACTTGTTTTATATTAAAATATCTAATTATTGGTCATTTTAACATGCTTAGATAATGCCAAAAATTGCGAACTTCGACTTTGACGTATTGGATGCTACAGGCAAAAATTATCTGAGCTGGCAGTTGGATATCAAATTCCACTTGCGCTCACAGGGACTGAGTCATGCCATTGATGTAGGCGATACGGTTTTTGATATAGATAAAGCGAAAGCAATTATCTATATCAGACGCCATATCGATCGGACCCTGAAGGCCGAGTACCTCACAGTGGACGACTCTTACGAGTTATGGACCGCTCTCGGGGATAGATACAAACATCAAAAAGATGTTATCCTTCCTCGAGCACGATATGAATGGGAGAACCTCTGTCTTCAGGACTTTAAGTCCATTGTCGAGTACAACTCGGCACTTTTCAATATCACCTCACGCCTGAAGTTATGTGGTGAGAAAGTGACGGAGGAGCGCATGTTGGAGAAGACTTATACATCCTTCCACGATAAGGATGTCATACTCATGCAACACTATCGTGAACGAAAGTTCACGAAATACTCGGAGCTTTTCTCATGCCTTCTGATGGCAGAACAGAATAGAGACATTCTGCTGGTCACCCATAACTTGCACCTTGCCGGCACTGCACCTGCGCCTGAAGCGCACCACATCTCCTTCCAGAAGAATAAGATCAACTTCAGAGGCAAACCCCAGAAGGGAAAGGCAATGGAGAAGCAGGCTAGATGACCCCCTCCAAAGACCTATAATGAGGGGAAGAGGAAAACTGTGTGGAAGAAGAAAGACAACGGCCAGACATCTGCCCCCAGAAAAGACTGGGAAGACAAATGCCACAGGTGTGGCATGACTAGACACTGGTCCAAAAATTGTCGGACTCTACGCCACATCCAGGACTTGTACAAAGCTAGCCAGAAGCCAGCCGAAATAAACCTGGTGGAACATGAAGACCTGAAACCAATCAGGTTCATCGCTGAGGACTTCTCAAACGATGACATGCTCGACTGAAGCCTTATCTATTTTTCTGCACTGCATTGTAGTTGAAACAATTTAATCTCCAGTTATTTATTTTTCAGCATGTTAGTTAACTTTCGGACTTTGAATGAAATTTAGTTATGTTTGTGTCTTATATTGCTATGCTTTACTCTCTTACTCTAGATGGATTATAAATGCTTAGTGGACAGTGCTTCTACGCACACGATCCTTCAAGATATTTGATTTTTTCAAAGCATACACAAATATGATGGAACCGTGAATACTAATTTCGGTCCATCAGGAATAATAGAAGGATCAGGGAAAGCACATTTTCTGCTCCCCAATAAAACACAACTATTAATAAAAGATGCTCTTTTCTCTTCAAGCTCACATAGAAACTTGGTAAGTCTCAAAGATATCCGTCTAAACGGATACCACCTAGAAATGGTGAACAAATAAAACAAAGAATTCTTGTATGTAACGACTCTTAAAAACGGTGCTATAACCATCGTTGAGCATTTCGAGGGACTTCCATTGGGTCTCTACCATAGAAAGATACGAGCAATGGAAGCTAACACAATTGAGCACCAGAAGTGCAAGAATCAACCATAATTCCAATTCTGGCATAATAGACTCGGACACCCTGGATCAGCAATGATGCATCGCATCATATCCTAATCCCGTGGAATTAACTCGAAGAGCCTGAAGCTACTTCGAAAGGGTGTGTTTCCTTGTCCCCCTTGTCACAAAGGGAAATTGATTACGAGACCATCTCCACTTAAGGTGGACTCAGAGTCTTCCAGCTTCCTAGAGAGAATACTTGGAGACATTTGCGGGCATATTCACCCTGCAAGTTGTCCATTTCGGTACTATATGGTACTGATAGATGCATCTTCCAAATGGTCGTATGTGTGCCTCCTATCCACCCGCAACATAGCCTTCGCAAAGCTACTGGCACAAATCATTAAGTTGCGGGCACATTTCCCAGACAACCAGATCAAGAAATTGCGTCTGGATAATGTTGGGGAATTCAAATCACAAGTCTTTCTAGACTACTGCCAAGCAACTGACATTGAAGCTGAACATCCTGTAGCTCATGTTCACACTCAGAACGGGTTAGCTGAATCTCTTATAAAGAGACTACAATGGATTGCTCGTCCATTGTTGATGCAATCCCAGTTGCCTGTGACTGCATGGGGACATGCTATCTTGCATGCTGCCTTGCTAATAAGACTACGACCGTCAGGTAATCAATCTTATTCTCCAATGCAACTCGCATATGGAACTCCATCGGATATCTCTCACTTGAGGACATTCTGATGCGCAGTTTATGTCCATATAGCATCACTGCAGCGGACCAAGATGGGTCCCCAACGTCGCCTGGGTATCTACATAGGATTCGACTCACATCGATCATTAGATAGCTGGAACCCCTAACGGGGGACACTTTTAAGGCACGTCTAGCAGATTGTGAGTTTGACAAAAGTACCTTTCCCAAACTAGGCATAAACATAGAGAAGCCGGAAGCTCCAAAGACTATTTCATCGGATACCAAAACTTTATCCCATTTTGATCCGCATACAAACCAATGTGAAGATGAGATCCTGAAGATCCTCCAAATACAGAATACAGCTTACATTTTACCGGACAAATTTACTAACAACCAGAAGATTGTCAGATCACACGTCCCTGCTGCAAACACGTCAGCTAGGATTGGCATACCCAAAGATAGATGCAATCCAACTGCGGCAGAAGCGGCTGTACCTCAACAAAAGAGAGACGACCCCCAGGCTCCAAGGATAAATTCCCTCGAAAGAGGAAAACTCCTGGAGAAATGATAACGATACCACCACAGGAAGCTGACCTCAGCCCAAATACCTCTCCCCTCCTAAAAACCCCTGAAGAGAAAAATATAGGAGAAATATCATTAAACTATGTACGTACTGGGGAGGTACTGAACAGAAAAGGCACAATCATCGATGATAACTTCGTGTTCATTATTGCCAATCACGTAACTGAATATGACGATGAAATCGATCCATGCTCTCTAGCAGAATGTAAACACAGATAGGATTGGCCAAAGTGGAACGAGGCAATAGGAGTAGAGCTGGCCTCACTCTCGAAACGCAAAGTTTTTGGACCTGTAGTCCTAACACCGAAGGGTGTTAAATCTGTGGGATATAAATGGGTATCCGTAAGAAAAAGTGTAACAACCCTAGTGTGCAAATACTAAGTAATCGTTAAATTCATCCAAGTTTCTCGTACATGTGCACACAAATTCCGGGGAATGGAGAGATTTGCAAATTGCCCCTCGATTTTTCATTTATACCCAAATGAGGGTATCATTGTAAGATTGGGCTTAAGGCAAATTTCTTTAAGTGAAGGGTTATTGTGAAAAAGGGAAATGAGATATTTGCAATGGCAAACTTGTAATAAAATCAAGCATTTGGATGGATAATTTTGAAAAAAAAAAAGAAAGAAAAAAAGGAAAAGAAAAGAAAATGGGGGTATGGCAATAAGTTGCCATACCAAAGTACACCTAACCCCCTCTCTCCACATCACCCTACACCATACTCCACCCCTCTCTCATTTAATCTCTCATTTTCCCCTCCCCCCCCCCCCCAAATTGCTTCAACCTGGCCGAAATTCACTAGAAAAGAAAAAAAAAAGAAAGGAGAGAAGAAAGGAAGAAGAATGAGAAGAATAAGAAGAAGAGGAAGGAGAGAGGAGAAGAGGAGGCCAAGTTGATGGTAGCTCCCTCCAAACCCTAGGCATCCTTGAAGCTTCAAAAGAGGTAGGATCTTCTCAACCTACCTCTAATTGTAGATAATGGCAATAATGTTGTGTGTTTAGGCTTCTTCATGAAAATTTGGGGAGAGTGTTGTAGAGCTAGGACTCTTGTTGCATGCTTGACAATTTGCTGAAACTTTAGCTAAGTGCTGGGATTAATTGGCTATTAGGAATGCTCTGAATATTTTATATGATATTTATCTCGTAGTTATGAGTAACTTTCATGTTCATCACTTTTTATAATTCGAACTGAAAGTTGGGGTAAAAATTCGAATTGTGCAACATGCCAGGAATTCTGTCAAGCTGTACACATTTCAGTAAAATGAGCACCACTACCTGCACACATCTTAGATTTTGTTGATTTTGGTCTTGTTGGAAAGCTAACAAGTTTTTCTCAAAGTTCATTTCCACTTTTATGTTGAAATTCTGGCTAAAATATGTCCAAAATTGGCTTTGAACACAGACACAGAAATCTGTCTGCAGAACAGTTTTGACACCCTTTACCAAATAATTCACTATAAATCCAATACTTCATATTTTTGTCTGAAATTTTATGGGTGAACTCAAAACTATAATATCTCCAACTTTAATTCTTTGAGATTTGTCAAACTCTCAAAAAAAATGGGTTAAAATGCTGTTTTTCTATCTGTTCATGTAATTTCAGTATGTTGAAGGGTGTTGGGTGAAATTGGACTTGTGTGATATTGCTAATTTTTCACTCCAAATGCATGAATGATGTTGATGCATGTATGTAAGATTAGTTATGCTATTTGTTACAAAAATTGGTGACATGATTTTCTTCATTTATGTGGCGCTCATTATATGTTTGTTAAAATGCCTGAATGAACTTAAGATTGAAGAAACTTGGAAAATGGCATTGTTAATTGTGTGACATGTATTACCCACGAGGAATTGTATATGATCAATGAGGTTATGATACATGGCTTATGGAGCATGCTAGTTTGTGGTGAATATCTTGATGAAAAGAATGAATTTGGACATCATTTACATATGTCATTTTACATGCTCAATACCCTACGATTAATGATTAGCTAAAAGATAACCTAGGGATATCTTGTTCCACTCGAAGTGGGTGAGGACCCTAGGAGGGTTGGGGGAAACCAAGGTAACGAGTGGACATGCGGGGATGGACTGCTGGGTTGTGGACCACTCCTGACGAGCCCTCAGCGGCGGGGAGTTGGTGCGGTTGTGGTTGAGTTGGTTGTGTTGGTGAACGGCTTCTTTCGTAAGAGCTTGTCTCGGAAAGTCGTAGCATTGCACCCACCTTACCGGGTGAGGTCCAGTCCCCGATGTCTGACCCGTTACTGAGGTTTCGAATTCATGCATGAAAACTAACCTATAAAGAAAAAAAACAGTAACTCTGGAATGTGATGCCTTTTCCTTTGTTGTGATTCCTTGTTGTGCACTATGATTAGAGTAGTAGAGTTGTGGAGTTCCTACTGGGCACGCTGTGATGTGTCCTCCTCCCGACAGGTCCAGGCACTGGTTCTCTGGCGGCGGGCCCGGGAGTGGAGACCCCGGAGGGCAGCTCGTCTCAGCAGGGTCCGTAGTGTTATGGTCAGTGTGGGTCACGTGGTGTAGTCTTGGGTTGTGTGTGTGTGTGATGAACGCAGTGTTGTACCCCTGTTCCCTTTGTACCCCGTAGGGTTGAGTTGTACTTTTGTGGGAGCTTTTGCTGTTGGGGTTGTACAGTGGACTTGTGCGGTACTGGCCATGTAGTAGCGGTGCTCTGTGACTCTTGGATGTTCTGTTTGTCGTATTTTACCTTACTGCCTGTGTTGTTGTGTCTTGTACTATCTTTCTGTGTTGGAGCTATACTGTTCTGTTAATCGTTCAGTCTGTACTTTACTGCCTGTGTTTCCTTAGCGTTTGCAGTGGCCTGTGTGACTTTGGTGTGTACTTTAGCGCTTGGTACTCTAATACCGCGGCTTGTCACGTCGACCCTCCCTATTTTAGGCAGCGGGGCGTGACAGGTTTTGTGGTGGCCCATTCAGGTCCGCGCCCACTGCGATACGCGTAAAGGGAACACATGTAAGGCTCCAAAATTTCAGTACATGACACTAATGCATTTGTTCTATTTCTCGCCTGCAGATGGAAGGTGGGAACGGGAGTTCCGGCGGGACCGGAACATCTGATGGTGGGATTGGCCCAGCTGGTGATGTGCAGTCTTCGGGTGACAGGACCTCAGAGTCAGCCCTGATGGCTAAGGTCCTGATGGGCATTTTAGAGCACGTGGGTCAGATGGAGGAGAGGGCAGTGGCGCCGAAGCCGCCGAGCTACAAGGAGTTCAGGACACTGCGTCCGTGATACTTCTCGGGCAGGGAGAGTAGCCTCGAAGTAGATGAGTGGCTGCGGCACACTGAGGATGATCTGACGATGTGTCGGTATCCCCGAGACGGTTGGGTAGAGTTGGTGAGGCGACAGTTGACCCATCAAGCTAGAGACTGGTGGGAGGCTCAGGAGAGGCGACTGAAGGGGAACATTGCTTGGGAGACCTTTCGGGAGTTGTTTGAGGCCAAGTTCCTTCCGGAGGCGGCGAAGGACGAGTTGAGGCAGAGATTTGAGCATTTGACTCAGGATGGGAGGACGGTGGATGAGTATGATGCAGAGTTCTCACTGCTGAGCAAGTACGCGCCAGTGCTTGTAGCGACAGATGCCATCAGAGCTAGGCGATTCCGCAAGGTACTAGACGTAGAGTTTCGGGCGGCCATGTCTACTCAGGAGTTATTGACTCAGGAGGCCGTACTGCGGGCTGCCAGACAGCATGAGACCCACCTACAGAGTGTGGGGAGGCCACCAGCCAGTGGTGGGAGACCAGCTGCTCAGTAGAGGACTGCACCTGGTCCAGTTCAGCGGGTGACATTCAAGCGACCGGGGGCTCCACCTCCAGCACAGAAGGGACCTTCATGCTACAAATGCGGGAAGCCAGGGCATGTGCAGAGAGACTGCCGAGTTACGAATGCCAGGTGCTATACATGTGGAGAGCCGGGACACATCAGCAGATTTTGCCCACAGTCGTGTCATGCCCCGGTGCCGCCGGTGTCAGCAACTGTCCGGCCTACACAGCAGAGACCTCTTCCACCACCGCCACAGCGGCTTGCCCTTCCGGCACCGTCAGGATCGAGACCGGCTGCACCGAGAGGACCCCCTCCACCTCCCCAGTAGCGACGAGGGAACCAGGGGGCAGTTCCTCCATCGAGGCGGCAGCAGTACACCATGACCCCAGTAGAGACTTCGGAGGGTGCTAGTCGAGTGATCACCGGTATGAATCTTGCCCATATGCAGTCTATTAGATTTGAGCCTCAGTTATTCTATTTAGCTAGTTGGCTGAGTTTTATTGTTGTGATACTTAGGTATTGTTAGAGTAGCCTCCTACCCTGCTATGTCCTTATTTGACACTGGAGCGTCACATTGTTTTCTGTCAAAGAAGTTTGTGACACAACACTCCATAGTAGTTGACACCTTTGCTGCTAGTTGGAATGTTCACACCGGAAATGGGGTTATTTGTAGTGTCTCTGGGATACGGAACTGTCCGGTTGAGATCGGGGGACGAGAGTTGTATGCAGACTTTTTGGTGATTGAGTTACCCGACTATGAGGCAGTGTTTGGGATGGATTGGTTGGGGATGTTCTATGCTAACATAGAATGTAGACTAAGGAGGGTAGTTTTTCGGATCCCTGACCATCCAGATTTTGAGTTTGGAGATGGTAGTAGCGAGCTTGAGCCCTTGAAGTTTCGAGCTACGGTCGTGGAGTATTTGGACATGGAAGCAGAGCCCGTGTTACCAAGGGTTGTTGAAGAATTTCCTGACATCTTTCCAGATGACATCTTTGGATTACCCCCAGATAGGTCCCTGGAGTTTACTATTGATCTGATTCCAGGCGCTCAACCGATAGCGAAGGCTCCATACCGTATGGCCCCATCGGAGTTAGCTGAACTCCACAATCAGTTGACTGATTTATCAGATAGGGGATTGATTCGCCAAAGTGTGTCACCGTGGGGAGCGCCAGTGTTGCTTGTGAACAAGAAGGATGGATCTCGGAGGATGTGCATTGATTATCGGGAATTGAATAAGGTGACGGTGAGGGATAAGTACCCTCTTCCCCGGATCGATGATATTTTTGATCAGCTTGGTGGATCCCGGGTGTATTCGAAGCTAGATTTGCGAAGTGGGTATCACCAAGTGAAGGTGAGAGAATCTGATGTCCCAAAGACCGCATTCCGTACTCGATACGGTCAATATGAGTTTCTGGTGATGCCTTTTGGAGTGACGAATGCCCCAGCTACTTTCATGAGGCTGATGAATCAGATCTTCTTCGAGTATTTAGATAAGTTTGTGGTGGTATTTATCGATGACATCCCGGTTTATTCAAAGAATGAGGATGAACATGCTGAGCATCTGCGGATGGTTTTGAATACCCTCAGGCAGCACCGATTGTACGCTAAGTTCAGCAAGTGCCAATTTTGGTTGACCAAGGTTGCGTTTCTTGGACACATAGTCTCTGGAGACGGAGTGTCTGTTGATCCTGAGAAGGTTGCCGCAGTAGAAGGTTGGCCTATACCTCGGACAGTCACAGAGATTCGAAGCTTTTTGGGGTTGGCTGGGTACTATCGGAAGTTCATTAAGGATTTCTCGAAGATTGCCTCGCCTTTGACTCATTTGACGAAGAAGGATGTTGCGTATGTCTGGTCGAAGGAATGCCAGCGTGCGTTCGAAGAGCTGAAGCATCGGTTGACCACTGCTCCTATCTTAGCTATCCTTGACCGTTCGGGTGGATTTGAAGTTTTCTGTGACGCGTCTGGCAGAGGACTAGGCTGTGTCCTTCATCAACACGGGCGAGTGGTGGCATATGCTTCCAGATTGTTGAAGGAGCATGAACTGAACTATCCCACTCATGACCTGGAATTGGCAGCAGTGATTCTGGCTTTGAAATTGTGGAGACATGTCTTGCTAGGTGAACACGTGAAGATATACACTGACCATAAGAGTCTAAAGTATGTGTTCACTCAGAAGGAGCTTAATATGAGACAACGACGATGGTTGGAATTAATGGCTGAGTATGACGTTGATCTGCTATACCATCCTGGGAAGGTGAATGTGGTGTCAGATGCTCTTAGTAGATTACCCGCCGTAATGAAGCTAACCTCTCGACCACAACTTCAGTGGGCAATCCGACAGATGAGAATAGAAGTTGTACTCCCAGGAGAGAAAACTGTTATGATGGGGCTGCAGATCTAGTCTGATTTGGTGAACAGGATTAAGGCAGCTCAATCAGGGGATGCCAAGTTGAAGAGGATCCGAGAGCAAGTGGAAGCTGGACTTCGGACCGATTTTCGTATTCACGAAGATGGGTCGTTGAGATTTGGGAACCGGGTTTGTGTGCCAAGTGGTGAGATTCAGGAAGAACTATTGAAGGAGGCGCATAGTTCCCCCTATTCTATCCATCCCGGAGGGACCAAAATGTACCGAGATTTGAAGCAGTATTATTGGTGATCAGGAATGAAGAAGAGTGTAGCCAAGAGTGTGGCGTCCTGCTTGGTTTGCCAGCAGGTGAAGGCTGAGCACCAGAGAACTGCAGGATTGTTGCAGCCTCTCCCCATTCTAGAATGGAAATGGGAGCATGTGACCATGGACTTTGTGACTGGTTTACCTTGGACTCCTAGGGGCAATGATGCGATTTGGGTCATCATAGATCGATTGACCAAGTCAGCACATTTTATTCCGTTCCGAGTTGGACAGTCAACAGAGAATCTGGCTAAGAGATACATGGAAGAGATCGTGAGACTGCATGGAATCCCGGTGAGTATAGTATCTGATAGGGATAGCAGATTCACCTCACATTTCTGGAAGAGTTTGCAGGCTAGTCTGGGGACGCGTTTGAATTTCAGTACTTCGTATCATCCTCAGACTGATGGACAGTCGGAAAGAACCATTCAGATTCTTGAAGATATGCTACGAGCGTGTATGCTTGATTTCAAGGGTTCGTGGGAGGACCATCTGCATCTAGTCGAGTTCGCATACAATAACAGTTATCAAGCAAGTATTGGCATGGCTCCCTTCGCAGCTCTGTATGGAAGGCAGTGTAGGTCTCCTTTAAGTTGGGATGACGTTGGAGACATGGAGTTTTTAGGACCAGACTTGGTGGCGGCAACAACAGATGTGGTGCGGACAGTCAGAGAGAATCTGCGCATCGCGCAGGACCGTTATAAGCACTGGGCTGATACAAAGCGGAGACCCTTGGAATTTCAGCCAGGGGATTACGTGTTCCTAAGGATCTCACCGGTTCGTGGGACCATCCGATTTGGCAAACGTGGGAAGCTGAGTCCTAGATACATTGGTCCGTTCGAGATTTCCGCTAAGGTCGGTGAAGTTGCGTATCTGCTAGCATTGCCACCGGCCCTCGAAGGTGTGCATAATGTCTTCCATGTGTCTCAACTCAGAAGATATGTGGGAGATCCCAAACATGTTGTAGATTTTTCAGAGATAGAAGTACGGTAGGATCTCACATATGAGCAGCAACCAGTGGCTATTTTGGACCGGAGGCAGAAGACGTTGAAGAAGAAGACCATTGACTTGGTGCGGGTCATGTGGCAGCAAGAGTCTCCGGGAGAGTCAACTTGGGAGCGAGTAGATGAGATGCAAGAGAAATACACGTACCTGTTTGAGCAATGACTGCTGTATCTTATATTTTCTGCAGTTGTTGGGTATTGTATATAAATGACTGCTCTCCTGATTTTGTTAAATTTCCGAGGACGGAAATTTTTCTAAGGAGGGTAGGGTGTAACAACCCTAGTGTGCAAATACTAAGTAATCGTTAAATTCATCCAAGTTTCTCGTACATGTGCACACAAATTCCGGGGAATGGAGAGATTTGCAAATTGCCCCTCGATTTTTCATTTATACCCAAATGAGGGTATCATTGTAAGATTGGGCTTAAGGTAAATTTCTTTAAGTGAAGGGTTATTGTGAAAAAGGGAAATGAGATATTTGCAATGGCAAACTTGTAATATAATCAAGCATTGGATGGCTAATTTTGAAAAAAAAAGAAAGAAAAAAAAGGAAAAGAAAAGAAAATGGGGGTATGGCAATAAGTTGCCATACCAAAGTACACCTAACCCCCTCTCTCCACATCACCCTACACCATACTCCACCCCTCTCTCATTTAATCTCTCATTTTCCCCTCTCCCCCCCCCCCCTTGCTTCAACCTGGCCGAAATTCACTAGAAAAGAAAAAAAAAAGAAAGGAGAGAAGAAAGGAAGAAGAATAAGAAGAAGAGGAAGGAGAGAGGAGAAGAGGAGGCCAAGTTGATGGTAGCTCCCTCCAAACCCTAGGCATCCTTGAAGCTTCAAAAGAGGTAGGATCTTCTCAACCTACCTCTAATTGTAGATAATGGCAATAATGTTGTATGTTTAGGCTTCTTCATGAAAATTTGGGGAGAGTGTTGTAGAGCTAGGACTCTTGTTGCATGCTTGACAATTTGCTGAAACTTTAGCTAAGTGCTGGGATTAATTGGCTATTAGGAATGCTCTGAATATTTTATATGATATTTATCTCGTAGTTATGAGTAACTTTCATGTTCATCACTTTTTATAATTTGAACTGGAAGTTGGGGTAAAAATTCGAATTGTGCAACATGCCAGGAATTCTGTCAAGCTGTACACATTTCAGTAAAATGAGCACCACTACCTGCACACATCTTAGATTTTGTTGATTTTGGTCTTGTTGGAAAGCTAACAAGTTTTTCTCAAAGTCCATCTCCATTTTATTGTTGAAATTCTGGCTAAAATATGTCCAAAATTGGCTTTGAACACAGACACAGAAATCTGTCTGCAGAACAGTTTTGACACCCTTTACCAAATAATTCACTATAAATCCAATACTTCATATTGTTGTCTGAAATTTTATGGGTGAACTCAGAACTATAATATCTCCAACTGTAATTCTTTGAGATTTGTCAAACTCTCAAAAAAATGGGTTAAAATGCTGTTTTTCTATCTGTTCATGCAATTTCAGTATGTTGAAGGGTGTTGGGTGAAATTGGACTTGTGTGATATTGCTAATTTTTCACTCCAAATGCATGAATGATGTTGATGCATGTATGTAAGATTAGTTATGCTATTTGTTACAAAAATTGGTGACATGATTTTCTTCATTTATGTGGCGCTCATTATATGTTTGTTAAAATGCCTGAATGAACTTAAGATTGAAGAAACTTGGAAAATGGCATTGTTAATTGTGTGACATGTATTACCCACGAGGAATTGTATATGATCAATGAGGTTATGATACATGGCTTATGGAGCATGCTAGTTTGTGGTGAATATCTTGATGAAAAGAATGAATTTGGACATCATTTACATATGTCATTTTACATGCTCAATACCCTACGATTAATGATTAGCTAAAAGATAACCTAGGGATATCTTGTTCCACTCGAAGTGGGTGAGGACCCTAGGAGGGTTGGGGGAAACCAAGGTAACGAGTGGACATGCGGGGATGGACTGCTGGGTTGTGGACCACTCCTGACGAGCCCTCAGCGGCGGGGAGTTGGTGCGGTTGTGGTTGAGTTGGTTGTGTTGGTGAACGGCTTCTTTCGTAAGAGCTTGTCTCGGAAAGTCGTAGCATTGCACCCACCTTACCTGGTGAGGTCCAGTCCCCGATGTCTGACCCGTTACTGAGGTTTCGAATTCATGCATGAAAACTAACCTATAAAGAAAAAAAACAGTAACTCTGGAATGTGATGTCTTTTCCTTTGTTGTGATTCATTGTTGTGCACTATGATTAGAGTAGTAGAGTTGTGGAGTTCCTACTGGGCACGCTGTGACGTGTCCTCCTCCCTACAGGTCCAGGCACTGGTTCTCTGGCGGCGGGCCCGGGAGTGGAGACCCCGGAGGGCAGCTCGTCTCAGCAGGGTCCGTAGTGTTATGGTCAGTGTGGGTCGCGTGGTGTAGTCTTGGGTTGTGTGTGTGTGATGAACGCAATGTTGTACCCATGTTCCCTTTGTACCCCGTAGGGTTGAGTTGTACTTTTGTGGGAGCTTTTGCTGTTGGGGTTGTACAGTGGACTTGTGCGGTACTGGCCATGTAGTAGCGGTGCTCTGTGACTCTTGGATGTTCTGTTTGTCGTATTTTACCTTACTGCCTGTGTTGTTGTGTCTTGTACTATCTTTCTGTGTTGGAGCTGTACTGTTCTGTTAATCGTTCAGTCTGTACTTTACTGCCTGTGTTTCCTCAGCGTTTGCAGTGGCCTGCGTGACTTTGGTGTGTACTTTAGCGCTTGGTACTCTAATACCGTGGCTTGTCACGTCGACCCTCCCTATTTTGGGCAGCGGGGCGTGACAAAAAGGAATGAAAATAATGAGATCGTACGCTACAAAGCGTGCCTTGTTGCACAAGGCTTTTCCTAACGTCCGGGAATAGACTATGATGATACATATTCTCCGGTCATGGATGCGATCACTTTCTGATTCATTATTAGCCTAACTACTACTGAAGGCCTAGATATTCAGCTCATGGACGTTGTGACTGCATACCTATATGTCAATATAGATAAGGATATCTATATGAGACTTTCGGATAGCTATAAACTACCGACAAAATGACAGAAAGACCTCGGGACGTCTACTCGGTCAAACTCCAAAGATCACTGTATGGTCTAAAACAGACGTGGAGAATGTGGTATAACAGACTCAGTGAATTCCTAGTGCAACAAGGATTCACAACTAAAAAATTCTACCCTTGCATCTTTATAAGAGCAAAGGGAATAGGATTCGTAATTATTGCCATCTACGTAGATGAATTAAACCTCATCAGATCTCCTGAAGAGATAGCTGAGATATCCACAAAACTTACACAGACTTTTGAGATGAAAGACCTTGGCAATCAAAGTTCTACCTAGGATTACAAATCGAACACCTCAGCGGAGGAATCCTGTTGCATCAATCCACCTACACAAGGAAGTTGCTGAAAAACTTCCTTATGGACAAATGTCATCCGCTTAGTACACCAATGGTCGTCAGATCATTGGATATAAATACGGACCCCTTCCGGCCGCTGGAAGAGTGGGAGGAAGCACTGTTCCTAAAGTACCCTACCTGAGTGCAATTGGAGCACTCCTTTATATGGCAAACTGCACGCGTCCCGATATAGCATTCGCATTTAACTTACTAGCCAGATACAGTTCAGTGCCCTCAAAGCACCACTGGAATGGAGTGAAGCACCTTCTACGCTACCTCCAAGGGTCAGTTGACCTGGGACTATACTTTAAGAAAGGCATATTTTCCAACTTAGTTGGTTATGCAGATGCAAGATACAGGTCTGACCCTCACACCGCAAAGTCCCAGACCGGCTTCGTAGTCACCTACGGTGGAACAGCCATCCCATGGAGGTATGTGAAGCAGACATCAACAGCAACCTCATCCAATCACTCCGAACTCATTGCGATCCACGAAGCTAGTAGAGAATGCTTCTCACTTTGTTCAGTCATCCGCCACATCCTTGTGACAACCGGCCTGAAGACGGGAGATCTTGAACCAACCACTATGTACGAAGATAATGCTGCCTGCAAAGCTCAACTACGAGGTGGCTACATCAAAGGTGACAGGACGAAGCACATTTCCCCCAAACTCTTCTAGACACATGAACAATAAGTAGACAACCAGATTGACATCCAGCAGATCCAGTCTTGCAACAACCTGGCAGATCTATTTACTAAAGCTTTACCTCGTTGTACCTTTAGAAAACTTGTAATAGGAATTGGGATGAGACAGTTGAAAGATCTACAAGCCTAAAGCTTGTACGCAACAGGGGGAGTTAATGTTGCATTGTACTCTTTTTCCCTTAGCTATTGGTTTTTCCAACTAGGTTTTCCATAGCCAAAGGTTTTAACAAGGCAACCACATCAACTCTGGATCCAGAAGTATCCACCTCTGATGATATCCATCGATCAGGGAAAGTTAAAGAGACTTGTACTCTTTTCCCTTAGCCATTGGTTTTTCCCACTGGGTTTTCCATGGCAAAGGTTTTAACGAGGCAAGAACTCTTAACTTAGGATCCAGAAGTATCCATACCCCCATGGTCAGATAAGCTCTATGAACACTGAAGCGCTCATATGCCTAGCTCACAACAATGGATGGATAAGGGGAAGTGTTATGAGCGGGCTTTTGCAGGCCCATTAATGTATTGGGTATCCACCCATTATGTAACACTAGTTCTATAAATACAAGGCTATGGGGTTCCGTAGCCACCAAGCTTACAACAAATATATAATTTTTACCAAAATTTTTCAAAGTATTTTTTGTAGCTTTTATGGAAACTTTATTTTAAATTTTAAAATTCTCAGTTTTTATGGAAACTTGATTTCAAAATATAAAATTCTCAGCTTTAATGGAAACTTGATTTCAAATCTTTATAGCCGTTAACTATCCAGGTCAACTTTTAGCTTTTTTGAAAGTTGATTTTGAATTTTACTAGCCATTTGAGGAGATTTTTTGAGCTGATTTTGAGCCGATTTTTCCTCTATAAATACCTAAGACTTAAGAGGATTTCGTACATCAAATATAAATCAATTATATCATTTTTATTGCTCAAATTCTCAAAGCTATCAAGTTCTTTCAAAAATCTTCTTGGCCTTAATTTGAATTTTCTTGTGCTAAAATTTCTTTACTGATTTTTTATCTTCTTGGTATTCATACTTGATTATTGATCTTTAAAGCCCACATGCTATTATTTTAGAGACTCAATTTCAAGTCATTTCTTTTTAATCAAGTTTATGTTTGAAGTTCAAATTTTATTTGATCAAAAGAATTTTCGATTTCTTTTAGCCACATTATTCGCAAAATATATTAGCTATAGAAATCATTGTGCTTTCATTTCTTACATATTTTGTAAAGCTTTTGAAGTTATATCTTAAAGATGTTTAAACCACGTTTAATTTTGATCTCCTAAGCTTCTAAAGATTTTCATATTTGAGATCAATCCACTCCTATAGCAATCACATACACAAGGGCTTCATCAAGTGGATATAGGTATTTATAACATCTTCAAAGGTTGTAAGTATCTATTTCTTGGGTTTTAGTAAGAGGGATTTACTCATTGTAGGTGAGGATTTGTAAATCCTAGTTGGAGGATAGGTGGTGAGTGAACTCTTGTTGAAGGCAATGTGTCTTTAAAAGACCTCGGTTTGTAAGGCAAGTGAAAATCCTCATTGGAGATGAGGTGGTTTGTACTATTTACCAAAAATAGTGGATTAAAGCCCGAGAGAGTTTGGGGACTGGACATACCCAGGTTGTGTGGAACCGTATAAAAATTGTGTGTTTGCGAATGTTAATTATTTACTTTCATCTATAACATCTTCAAAGGTTGTAAGTATCTCTTTCTTGGGTTTTAGTAAGAGGGATTTACTCATTGTAGGTGAGGATTTGTAAATCATAGTTGGAGGATAGGTGGTGAGTGAACTCTTGTTGAAGGCAATCTTTATAGCCTTTAGAATCTGTCTAAAAAACAGATTCGACAGGTCTCACCAAACAATTCACCATAAATCACCATAAATCACCTCTACAATTATTGCTACTTAATTTTATTATTGCAAGTATTATTTGTTGATTAAGACAAAATTAGTTAACACTAATTTTGATCTTAGGGAAAAAATTGTAGAGGAGTTTTAATTTTTCGAAAACACTATTCACCCACACTGTAGTGTTCTCTTTGTCATCTCAGGTCCCAACATGTACCACTAGTCTAATGTTGGCAAAGTACTCCATATTATTGATAGGGTTAAACATGGAAAGATCAAGTTGTTGAGGGACTTATTAAAGTGAATTAACAAAGAATACTTGAACATCAGTAATGTCATGGTCTATTTGATACAGTGGACAATGCTCTATATAGTGAGTAACCACCATCCCATCAGGGTGAAGCCGCAAAAATAAAAGCGAAGTTGAAGGCAAATGCAATTCATACGGTTGCAGAAGGAATGTCTGATACATTCTCAAAATTTCTGGAAGCCAATGCCCAAAAGAGGGGTTTGATGCAGGAATTCATCAAAACACAAAGTATGCTGGCAAATGCAATGGATAACACTGCCCGCACGAAGAAGTTAGAAATGCATTCAAAGATACTGGTGAAGGAAAAGCTATCAGATCTGGAAGAACTTTTTTAGAACGATTGGAGGCTGAATTTTTTCCAAAATAGTGTTGTCCTAGTTGTAAAATTAGTCGTTGTTGTATTTTACGTATGTTATTGTTCCTACCTATTGTAACGTATGTATGTTATATGAATGAATATATTGTGGATGTAAAAATAGCTGTCGCAAATTACCCATTAAAAACTAGCCGTTGTAAACTAGCTATTGTCCTATGCAGTCTTATATATAACCTCCAACATAACACTTCACTACATAAAAATCTTAACTTTGAGAATCATATATATTTCAATGTTTTCGAATACTTCTTCTTCTTTATTTACCGATCAGGTGACATTGATGTAAGGACCCTGGCTATGGGGAAAACACTAGAAGGTGGGTTGAATAGTGTATATGCAATTTAAAAAGATAGTTACACCAAATTAAATTCCTAACCAACAATTAATGCGGAATAAAAGTAAACCCCAAAATGAAACAATACAAATTTGACCGGTGCCCCGTTTACGGTTTGGGCGCGGTGTCGTTTTACCACAAGTGCACGGTTAGTGTAGGGTGCGGGTTTATCGAATTCAGGGAGGTGGATGGCTTGAATGGCTACTAGCCTCGCCTAGGTTGTGCGCTAGCTACGCGAACAATGCGGGTGGAAGTGTAGAAATAAAAGAAAGAAATAAAAAGACACGAAATGAATCCCCGCTAACACGGGCTAGAGCATTCATGACACATGGCATTTGACTTGACCCATGGTGAGACATTGCCCCAAAAGGTGGTACCTAGCGTCCATGGCCCGATATTCCGGTCGATGCCTACCATGCTAGGCCTACCCGGTTTCGGACGGTGGGCATTCCCATGTCCATTAATACCTTCCGCAATCAGGAGCATTAAGGCCACAATGATAACTCCCAACATTTTGTCCAAGTCGTTCCCATGCGCGAGGACTCGATGTCTACGCTAGGGGCGCGAGCTATGGCTAGGGAGTCAACCGCCAAGTTTATCCCCCCTTGGCCCGACGGTCAAATGTGGTCTTTCTCCTGCCAATGACAATGAAACACCCCCGCGTAACCCTAATGGCCAAATAGGTCGAATGTGATTTCTAGCAATACATCGAAGCGGATCTTGACTGGACAAGACACCTGACCCCAATCCCCAACACAACTAGTGTGTTGCCATACGAATTGGACTCAGATTGCTAGAAATCCCCATTGACACATTTCATCGAACACATGCCATGCAACCAAGTCAAATGAAACAACCCAAGCATCAATCCTACCCTAACCCGTATTAGGGTTCATCGACACTACTCAATGGTGAAGAACATAAAAATAAGCAGCATAAAAGAAATACAAACGTTCACCATCAAGCAAACTAAACACAATACAAAACAATAGAAAATAGGAGGAAGAAATACTTATCTTGAGTTTGAATCTTCAATCCAATACAAGATTTATTGATCAAAAACCTAATCTAACTACCCTAAGTCTCACAAGAGAAGGGGGCAAAAAGCCCTAAAACTGAAGAAGAAGACCCCTTTCAGTCGGCCAACACCGTGTATTTATAGTCCCCCTTCGAAACCCTAATGGTTCGGGTCCAAACCCGCAGAAAAATCGCCATCCGATCGGTTGATGAGTCAACCGATCGGGTGAGAGCTTTGAAGATTTTCAACCGGGCGTTGAGGCGAGCGGGCGGCGTGACCGGGTCGTCGTTCGAGGAATTGTGGCTACCGGTGAACCGATCGGGTGATACTTCACCTGATCGGTTGGAATTCAGTGCAATTAGACAGAGAGTTCTGTCGATTCACCCGATCGCTGAATCGATCGGGCGATCTGCTGCTCTTCTTTAGTTGCCGTCTGGGTAGGATACACGTGCATCAACCGATCAGGTGGCTGTGTCCACCCGATCGGTTGAGGACTGAAATATAGCAGTCTTCATCGTTTGACCCTCTGGATCACGCGTGACTCCTCCCGTTGCTCTGGGGGCTCATGATATCTTCTTTAAACGTCCCCAACGCTGGCAATCTCCTGCATTTGTACAAAAACATGGAGAAAGTGAAAAGATACAAAAAAACACGAAAGAACGGATATGAAATGATGGAAATCAACGAAAAATCACAAAGAAGACGTGCGTGAATATATAGAATATAAACGCACGTCAAAATCCCCCAAGCTGAACCCTTCCTCGTCCTCGAGGAAGATGAGTGAGAGTAAGAGCTCGGAGGGTAAAATAGAGAGAAAGAGACGGAAAGAGAAAGCAAAATCCTAGATCGCCTATCAGAGCCAACAAAACCAAACACGCCACACTATGCAAGCATGCGACAAAACACAACACTAAACCAAGGAATATGAGTCCAACAAGTGTCATGGGCCCCCGCGGTGAAGCGCGAGTGAGTGTGGTCGTGCTAGTAAACGGTGTCACTATCTACATCGTGCAATACAGCTCCATATACACATACCCAAAGAAAGACCCAAATATTGATTCAATTCGAAATTGCGGTGAGTAAAAGCTCAAGCATGCATGAGAAGAGCGTAAGAATGGAAACGCATCATGCATCGGGGACTCCACAGCTAGGGACAAGGAAATCACCGCACTACAGCCTAAATAATAGCTAAAAGTTCCTAAGCCAAGTGTTTTCGAAAACGATGGAGGTTGAGAAGATGTGGAGTAGATCACTCAGTGCAAATTCTCGCCTTCCCTTTATTCTCGGTAGATAGGAAAAATATTCACACTGGAAATTTTTGGGTTTTGGGTATTTGTATTTTTTTTTGGATTTTTGGCTATACATATTTTTTTTCTTTTCTCTTTTCTTTTCCTTTTTGGGTTTTTCTTTTCTCTCTTTTTTTGGATTTTTGGATATTGGGATATATACATGTGTACTCTCCCAAGTAGGAGAACGGTACACGACGAGGGGATTTGCACCAAGTAAAATAAAAATGAAATCGGATTCTAAACACTTGGGCAAAGGAGATATATCTCGCTAATCAGAGCATAGGCTAAATGGGTTATCCTAGTCCTTGTTTGTGGAATCCCGACACATGCAAAATGAAGTATACGATATATATAGCATGCATATAGAAGCAGACAGTAGAAGCAAATACCGCATATTCAAATCGAAGCATGATAATCTAGGGGTCAACCAAGGAAAGGTATATAAATCAACATCACAAAGTAGAAGCACACAATAAGCTAGTCACGACACACGACTCACATAGAAGCATAGTGAACCCACGAAGCATGAAATGCAATAGGACTCGGCTTCCTAGGGTTAGTGAATGTGATCATCGTAGCTATGCTATGTGTGTGTGTGTGTGTGTATTTCAGTGGCAATTCATCTTATGGGGTCATCTCTAGGAGAGAGAGAACAAAAGATGAGAAGAAAAAGAAAAACACGAAGGAAAACGACTCAAAAACGAAGAAAAACGACACAAATGATGCACGAAGTGCGACTCCCCCAAGTTGAAATTTGCATTGCCCTCAATGCAATCATAGTAAATACGGGAGGGCGACGAAAATGGGGGGGGAATACGCGCCGACACAAAAAAGTGAAAAACATGAAAAAACACACACAAACAAAACTGAAAAATAAAGAAAAAGAAACACAAATAAACATCACATAAAAACAAACACACGACAAAGACGTCACACGACAGTACACAAAAGTCGATTTCCCCCAAGCTGAGCATGGCAATGCTAGCGAAATGATGTGATCAATGTGATGCAGAAAAATGCTAGGGGGAAGATCGGAAAAGAAAAAGAAAGAAATCAAAATGTAGGAGAGACGGTGTGCTCATTCTCCTCAGAAGATGATGTGGGGTGTGGGCGGTAGAAGTGATAGAAGGGCACGACATGATGGGTTATTATGATGCAAAAAGCGAATCCTAGATACGCTCCCCTTGTTAATGAGAGGAGACGAGATTATTCAAATCTAAACTAGAAAGCGGTAAATTTTTACACTACTGGATTAGGATACATCTGAGCATAGGCGGATCCAAGATCTGGAGTGGGGCAGGTAGCTGCTCTAACTGCTCCTTCTGCGGCTCCACCAATATTCTGGTGCCACGAACACCAACGAACTCTAGCAATGCTCCCAAAAGCTTCTCTCGATGATGCCCACCTAAATCATTCGAAAGAAAAGGAGCATCGGTCCGTGGTGAAAAATCCTTCCCCGCAATAAATGTATCCCAAAGAGTATCGTCAAAGTGCAATGTGAAGCGTGGAAAAGATTGACGATGACTCCCTGAGAATGTGGTGCTATGCCCTGGTGGTGACACGATGATCTCCTCAGGTGCTGACATGCCCTGACATATTTCCGTATAATGTGAACTTGGATCCTTTGGAGGGTATGCCATGTCAGTAGTATCTGAATCTAAAAATATGGGGAATGTAATATGAGATTCAGAAATAGGGTCTAAAAGATCTCCCTGAGTGGGAGTAGTAAGCTCTGGTGGATGTGATGCCTCTGGTGGAGTGAGGGTGAGCTGTCGATGTAGTGGTAGAGGCAAGGGAGCATGAGGCTCAACAGAATGAGTCATGATGTTCACGGCTCCACGCTCTCCCTCCTCGTCAATATGGACATCCTCCATGGCCTCCTTGGTACCGTACGTCTCAAAAATTGTACCTGCATAGGGAAGGGGACTCATATCAAAATTTTCAAATTGTAAACCATAAGAGTTACCTTCCAGGGTGCAAGTTGTAGATGATATATGAGACGCGACTGCTTCACCCCCAAAAGTAGAAGTGGTAGGCGGAGATGGAATTGGTGAATCCACCTGGCCCTGGGTTACCGTGGAATCCTCCATCAATAGCTCAAGGATAGATTTCTGGGATGGAGATAAGGGTGATGGTATTGTCGGGCCTTGATTTACAAAGGAATTCGCCACTAACAACTCAAGATCGGTCCCAGGGGGTGGAAGTGACAGTGGTGGAGTCATCTGGCCTTGGTTTAGAATATTGTCTTCTAATAATAATTCAAGGTCAGACATCGGTGGGGGAAGTGGTAATGGGAGTGGAGGTGATATCAAGTGCATTTGAGTTGCAATGGAGTTTTCCAAGAATAATTCAAGGCTCGATATTGGTGGAGGATGGGGTGTGTAAATTTGGGGGTAAGGATGGGAGGGTTCTTGATGCAGGTTATAGGTATAGTATGGCATGTAAGAATCAAAATTTCCGATGTATGATCCATCGGGCATCCACATAATTCACCTGACAAACAAAAAATTTGGCTACGACAAGCACGTCAGTGGTACAAAGAATAGCACAAATTTATAATGGTGGGGAAAAAATTTCTTGGTTATTGTGTTATTTTTTTGGTTTAAATTTTTTTAAGCGTATTATAACGAACCCAAGCTAAGCTAATATCAAACCGAACGCCTCCCCGGCATCGGCGCCAAAAACTTGACCGGTGCCCCGTTTACGGTTTGGGCACGGTGTCGTTTTACCGCAAGTGCACGGTTAGTGTAGGGTGCGGGTTTATCGAACTCAGGGAGGTGGATGGCTTGAATGGCTACTAGCCTCGCCTAGGTTGTGTGCTAGCTACGCGAACAATGCGGGTGGAATTGTAGAAATGAAAGAAATAAATAAAAAGACACGAAATGAATCCCTGCTAACATGGGCTAGAGCATTCATGACACATGGCATTTGACTTGACCCAGGGTGAGACATTGCCCCAAAAGGTGGTACCTACCGTCCATGGCCCGATATTCCGGTCGGTGCCTAGCATGCTAGGCCTACCCGGTTTCGGACGGTGGGCATTCCCATGTCCATTAACACCTTCCGCAACCGGGAGCATTAAGGCCACAATGATAACTCCCAACATTTTGTCCAAGCCGTTCCCACACACCAGGATTCGATGTCTACGCTAGGGGCATGAGCTATGGCTAGGGAGTCAACCGCCAAGTTTATTCCCCCTTGGCCCGACGGTCAAAGGCGGTCTTTCTCCCGCCAATGACAATGAAATACCCCCGTGTAACCCTAATGGCCAAATAGGTCGAATGTGATTTCTAGCAATACATCGAAGCGGATCTTGACTGGACAAGACACCGGACCCCAATCCCCAACACAACTAGTGCGTTGCCATACGAATTGGACTCAGATTGCTAGAAATCCCCATTGACATATTTCATCGAACACATGCCATGCAATAAGTGAAATGAAACAACCCAAGCATCAATCCTATCCTAACCCGTATTAGGGTTCATCGACACTACTCAATGGTGAAGAACATAAAAATAAGCAACAGAAAAGAAATACAAACGTTCACCATCAAGCAAACTAAACACAATTCAAAACAATAGAAAATAGGAGGAAGAAATACTTATCTTGAGTTTGAATATTCAATCCAATACAAGATTTATTGATCAAAAGACCTAATCTAACTACCCAAAGTCTCACAAGAGAAGGGGGCAAAAAGCCCTAAAAACTGAAGAAGAAGACCCTTTTCATCGGGTGAGAGCTTTGCAGATTTTCAACCGGGCGTTGAGGCGAGCGGGCGACGTGACCGAGTCGTCGTTTGAGGAATTGCGGCTACATGTGAACCGATCGGGTGATACTTCACCCGATCGGTTGGAATTCAGTGCAATTAGACAGAGAGTTCTGTCAGTTCACCCGATCGCTGAACCGATCGGGCGATCTGCTGCTCTTCTTTAGTTGCCATCCGGGTAGGATACACGTGCATCAACCGATCGGGTGGCTGTGTCCACCCGATCGGTTGAGGGCTGAAATATAGCAGTCTTCATCGTTTGACCATCTGGATCACGCGTGACTCCTCCCATTGCTCCGGGGGCTCATGATATCTTCTTTAAACGTCCCCAACGCTGGCAATCTCCTGCATTTGTACAAAAACATGGAGAAAGTGAAAAGATACAAAAAAACACGAAAGAACAGATATGAAACGATGGAAATCAACAGAAAATCACAAAGAAGATGTGCGTGAATATATAGAATATAAACGCACGTCAAAACGCAAGGATGTTTCAAGGGTTCGAATTACCCAAGTCACTTCCCGACTTGTTCCCGGTAATCCAACGTCCCTTCCACCCGAAATACCACCGGATACTCAAGTTAGAACCCAAACTTGAGGTTTCCTTAAAACCCCACTTGTAGCAACCCTACAAGTGAAATCGAAATACACTCGATGTCCTTGACTCCCACAACTTGGGAGCAAGCAAACCACTCTCACAACCTGAGAGCAAATCAAATAACGAAAGTTATGAAATATGAAACTAAACAATACTTACAATCACCTATGCCTTGAAGTAGAACTTGAAGGAGAAGTGCGTTGCGTGTTGAATGACACTCTAGGAAGAGAGGAAAGCCCTTTCTCTTGACTGCACCAAATGCCTAGAAGATTTCTCTTCGGTTCTAGTTTGGAGAGCAAGAGATGAAAGATAGGAATTAAAGGGGTTTTGGATTTTGAAAGCTTTGATCTTGAAGAATGAAAGCTTGAATGTTTGAGCAAATGAATAATCAAATGAGTCAACCTCTCAATGGAATAGTAGAGGCATCTTTTATAGTTTTCTCAAACCCTTCAAACAGAATTCCCAAAACCCCCTTTGAAATCCATGAAGAAAAGCTCAATGGATAGAATCTGTGCATGTGACAGTCGACTGTTGAACAACTCACAATCGACTGCTGCACAGTGACATAGGGTAGGTGAGAATTCAAACGGTAACTTACCATGTGGACAGTCGACTGGTAAGAAGTAGACAGTCGACTGTTAAACCAACAGGCGACTGTAAATCCTTATAAAGGCAACTGGCAGTAGTGAGGGTAAGTCAAGAAGGTCATAGAAAAGTCTGGGAATACAGGACAGTCAACTGATGAAGAGAAGACAGTCGACTGTAAATCCAACAGGCGACTATAATTCCTTTTGCAGACGAATGTGACAAACCCTGACATTTTCCAGAGAGTTCAGTCTTCAGAGAGGCTCAAAGACAGACGACTGTTGAAGCATTGATAGTCGACTATGCCAGTCAGACAGTCGACTGTAAATACAACATTAGTCGACTGGCCTGATCAAACTGAGAAATAAGTTTGGGCTGAAGATAGACAGTCGACTGAGTAACAAACCACAGTTGACTGTCTCCAGGACATGCGCCTGTGAAATGCACAGCAGTCGCCTGATAGAGTTAAAGATAGGAAGCCCAAAAATTGACTAATTAAGTATGTACATAACAGGCAACTGTAGAACAAAACGCAGTCGACTATGTTAAGACAGGCGACTGTAAATCGTTCAGCAGTCGACTGTTAAGATCATGACATGCACATTCTTGATAGAAATGAATTGGAGTCTAAAGAAAGGTTATCTAATGATTTTCTAAGACTGAAATGAAGATGTGTGTGTGCTCCAACATAGTTCTATTTTTAAGCTACATACTAGAAGAGAAACAAGAAGATTACACTTGAAGAACTATCTCTTCTATCCAACACATGAGCTTGAAGTCTTCTAGGAGCTTCAATCACCATCTTTGATCATCCAATCCACTTCCTTTGCTTTCAATGATCTTTGAGTGTCATTCATTGCTAATTGATCTTCATGATATGCTTAGGCAATAGATTAACTGTAAATAGAGATTAGTCACAAGTATTTATGTTTGCTCATCATTAACACCAAGTAGGGAGAAATCCAATACTCAACATTCTCCCCCCTTTTGATAATGACAAATAAACATAAACAAAAAGATAAACAATTGTGCTTAAAGAAAACTTACGCCCCCTACTTAGATGCCAATCAAGTTAGTCAAGAAATATTAAGGCATCTATAGATCAAATGAAGCAAATGAGTAAGATATGCATGAATGAAATGATTTGCTTAAGTCCATGAAATCTAGGATTTTATAATCCATATTTATTGTATCTTACTCCCCCTGAATCTATGGCAACTTCAATCTTAGATTCAAGTTAGTTTTGAATTAGAATTTACTTAGCACATAATTATGATGATATGTTTATTTCTCTCCCCCTATGGCATTATCCAAAAGGTGGGAGTAGAATAACAACAACAATAGTGCTAAATAAGTACTAAAACAATCATAAGAGTCTAAAGATATACAAATCAAAAACTCATAAAACACATTAAAACTTAGTTGACTAAAGGAATGATAGTCCAATATCAACATTACGAGCCACATGATAAAAATCGTCTCAAATCACATCATATAAATGATGTCGCATACAAAGAGACAGTTTCACAAAATTCACACATATAAGATAGATAATGATACAATGTGTGGAACAGAATTAAGAAACTGCATTTTCTTATATAAATATGGTCAATGTTACAAGGGCACAAAATACATCCAAAATACCCATGTACATCACACACAACATGATCAAAATACATATAACATACATATAACATCAGCATACATAATAACATGATCCATACAAAAGCACTCAAACACTCAACCCTAACAAAAAGTCCAAGTCTAAGGATGAGTGTCCCCAGAGCAGCAACATCAGCATCAGTCGATGTAAATGACTGATGTGACTGAAGGGCGACCAGATTGACGAAACATCAGTCTGGTGGAGTGACGGGTAGGGCATGCACGAGCCTTCCTCTTGGATGACGACGCACCAGCAGAAGGAGGCTCACCATGATCAAGGACACTGGGCTGGACAGCAGTAGACGGAGGCACGAAGCCTGGAAGAGGAGGGACAGCAGCTGACTTGATAAAATCCTCCGACGATGGAAACGTGGCCTGAAGAGCGGCCGGAATGGGGATGCCGTGAAAAAGGAAATACTTGTACTGAAGCTCAAGGAGAAGCGAGAGCTTATGATCCAAGTCGTATACACGCGTTTCAATCAAGGAAACACGGTCACACAGCCTACCGAGGAGGAAATCCTCGAGTGGAACAGACGGTGGAGTAGAGGGTGGTTGGTCAGTTGGCGAAGATGAGGGTTCAGCGACATTTGCTGAGGGAATAGGGTCACCAAACGAAATATCCAAGTACTCATCTGACGACGGAGGACTAAAAAGTTCCATGAAGTACAAAAGATAGAAGCTAGGGTAAGCAAGAGTCGATAAACGAAAGAGGATGATACCTAATCGGTGAAGAACGACAGAAAGGGAGACAAACGACCAAACAATCGAAAGAACGGAGGAGAGATGCTTCGAATCGAATCGAAATCGACGGAGGAGAGATCGACAGCGGATTTCGAAAGGGAAAGACGAGGGAGATTCTCAGGCGGATGAAAGAGAAAACGTGCGATCGAATTGATGGCTATCGTACATATAAAGAGGGATCAGAAGAATCTGGGCCGTTGGATCGAAAAAACGACGGCTCAGATCAAATTAACGAACTGCCACAATAGTTGACAGTCGACTGATGATCTTCAGTCGACTGGTTCAAAGGAAAAAATGGGCTTAGGTTGACAGACAGTCGACTGTTGGAAAAATCACAGTCGCCTGTCAGAGAGACAGTCGACTGTATATTACTCATCAGTCGACTGACTGAGAATCAAAGATTTGAGGACATAAAAACAGAGACCACTGAAGATATGGGCTAGCGCCTGATGACCAAAATGCAGTCGCCTGTTGATCAGACAGTCGACTGTAAAGTCGTCATCAGTCGCCTGTGCGAAAGATACAGTCTGTTGTATGAGAAAAATAAAGTATGGCATTCGACTGTCGAACGAATGACACGAGTTTGTCCTGGTCCAAAAATGCACAGTGAGGTTAAAATCCAGAGGATAGATACAACTCACTCTAGGACCTATACTCTAACATAAATCTCATCAAGAAATCAATATCAAGATATAGTCGTTTAACACACAAATCTCTTAACACAATCCAAAAACTAACGAAATCAACAAAATCTCAATAACCTCTCTTAAAACAAATATATGAGAAACATATAATCTATCAAAAGAAAAGAAGTGCCATGATGATATGAGTCCAAATATGATATAACATGAAGGTTGAACTCCTAAATTTCATATTCACCCATAATCCCCAATTCTCCACGCAACCTCACAAAAGAATCTTCTTCAAGAGGTTTATTGAAGATGTCGACGATTTGTTTTTGGGTTTCAATGTACTCTAAGATGATGTCCTTCTTAGTTACATGATCATTGATAAAATGGTGTCTCACATCTATGTGTTTGGTATGGGAGTGATGTACCAGATTCTTGGAAAGACATATAGCACTTTGGTTATTAATCATGATAGGACAAGAATCACAATTGACACCATACTCCTTAAGAGTGTGTCTCATCCAAAGAATTTATGCACATGCAAGACCCGCGGCAATATATTCTGCTTCAGTCGTGGACAATGATACCGAGTTCTGTTTCTTGGCGAACCAAGAAACTAGGAAATTTCCTAGAAAATGGCAAGTGCCACTAGTACCCTTCCTATCGGATTAGTCGGCATCACTATATGAGATTAACTTATATGTGCTAGATTTAGGATAAAGTAACCCATAATCTAGTGAGTGATTGAGGTAACGAAAAATTTGTTTGACCGCAATCAAGTGATTCCTTATGTCTAGCTTAATATCTAGCACAAAGGCATACAGAAAACATGATATCTGGCCTACCAGCAGTTAAATAGAGTAAGCTTCCGATCATACCTCGATATAGACGAACGTCTACATCTTTTCCGTTCTCATCCTTGTGTAGATGGGTCGTCGTACTCATGGGAGTCCATTCGTTTGAAGACGATTCTATCTCGAATCGCTTGATAAGCTCCCATGTGTACTTGGTTTGATGTATGAAAGTCACATCCTTCATTTGCCGAATTTGCAGTCCAAGGAAATAGTTGAGCTCACCCATATGGCTCATCTCGAATTCATTATTCATGGACTTAGAAAATTCTTGACAAAGATTAAAGTTAGTAGAACCAAATATAATATCGTCTACATAAACTTGAATTAAAAGGATGTCACTTTCATAATCCTTAATAAAAAGTGTTGAATCAACTTCACCCATTTTAAAACCTAAATCCAAAAGAAAGGTTTTGAGTCGATCATACCAATCTCTAGGAGCTTGTCTCAACCCATACAACGCTTTCTTAAGTTTGAAAACATGGTTTGGAAATTTTTCATGTATGAAACCAGGTGGTTGAGAAACATAAACTTCTTCATTAACAATAACATTCAAAAATGCACTTTTAACATCCATTTGAAACAATTTGAAATTCTTATAAGATGCAAAAGATAAAAGCAATCTAATAGCTTCTAATCTAGCTACATGGGCAAAAGATTCTTCGAAGTCGATACCTTCTTCTTACAGGTAGCCTTGAGCTACTAACCTTGCTTTGTTCCTTGTGATGACCTCGTTCTCATCGGTCTTGTTCTTGAAGATCCACTTGGTCCCAATCACTTGTTGACCACTTGGAAGAGGGACGAGCTCCCAAACTTCATTTCTCTCGAATTACATGAGTTCTTCTTCCATTGCTACTATCCAAGAGCTATCCTCACATGCTTCTTGGATGTTCTTTGGCTCAATGGTAGAGACGGATGCACAATGAGAGAATTCTTCAATTCTAGACCTCGTTCGAACACCCACACCAATATCTCCAATAATTTGGTCATAAGGGTGGTTGCGAACGGTTGGGTAAGCTTTGGAAATCCCTGCATCACTTGAAACATCTTCAATAATCTCATTAGTAGTGTTAGTCTCAAGAATAGAATCATTAATCTTGACATTACTAAGAGAATCACATATAGCATCTACACTATCATCAATAACATGTGGAAGATCAAAATCTTCATAAAATGATACGTGTAATGATTCCTCGATCGTTGAAGAAGTTTTGTTGTATATCCGGTAGGCTTTGCTACGTGTGGAATATCCAACAAAAATTCCTTCATCGGATCTTGGCTCAAATTTATCTAAGTTACCAAAGATGTTCTTGATAAAGCATTTTGAACAAAAAACTCGAAAATATTTAACTTGTGGCTTTTTGTCATAAAATAACTCAAAACATGTTTTGTTCGTTCGGGGTCTCACTAGGATCCTATTGAGCACATAACATGTCGTGTGCATCGCTTCTGCCCAAAATTGTAGTCCAAGATGACTATCATAGAGCATGGTACGAGCACACTCAATAAGAGTCATATTCTTTCTCTCTACAACACCATTTTGTGGTGGTGCACGAGGAAAAGAAAAATTATGAGTTATCTCGGCGCCATCACAAAACTTTGTAAAAGACTCATTCTCAAATTCTCCTCCATGATCACTACGAATAGTGATAATGGTGGATCCTAAGAAATTTTGAGTTTTCATTACAAATATGGTAAACTCTTCAAAGGCTTCATTCTTATTAGTTAAAAATGAGACCCAAGTAAATCTAAAGAAGTCATCAACGACAACTAATCCATAATGAGTATTACCTAAAGAAGCGGTTCTAGTTAGCCCAAACAAATCTAGATGAAGTAATTCTAGGGGCCTCTTAAAGGTTATGCCTCCTTTAAGCTTGAAAGATGATTTACTAAGTTTACCTCTTTGACATGAATCACAAAAGTTTTTCTTACTAAAAGCAATTTTTGGAAAGCCTTTGACACGATCATGCTTAGCTAACTTATATAAGTGCTTAAAATGAACATGACCAAAACGGCGATGACATAATAGTTGTTTATTTGTATTAGCAACTAAGCAATGTTTTACGGTTTTTGGCAAGCTCAGATAATAAATATTCTTACGCCTAATACCAGTAAATAAAACATGTGAATCAAAATCAATAATTTCACACATACTCTCTCTAAAGTTAACCTTGTAACCTTTGTCACAAAGTTGACTAATGAAGATAAGGTTATGACATAAACCACTAACTAAATATAAATTAGTAATGAGTGGTTTGGAAGGATTACCGACTTTACCTACTCCAATGATGGTTCCCTTTTGATTACCTCCAAAAGTGACCGTTGCACCATCCTTGATGCTAATCAATTCGGAGAATAGTGAGGGATCTCCCGTCATGTGTTTGGAGCAACCACTGTCGATTATCCATCCTTTCCTTTTAGAGCCAATATGACGTTTATTGCTCTCATTCTTCTTCTTGGGTACCTACATGATATACCATAAGCTGATGGTACCCAATTTTTGTTGGGTCCAAGGGAATTAGCCCTTTGGAAGCCAAGTCCAAGTGGACTTCCGTTTCCCAACATAATTACCACTATTAATAATATCATGAAAATAGGAATCAACATAGGCATTCCTATCATTTAAGCTAGTGTTCTTAGTGAAGGGTTTTGGCGGACCCTCAGGGCTCAGATGTGTGCTCGTCCGAAGTCGGACGGACCACAGAGGCATAAAATGCAGTGGAAAATAAAACATGCTAGCTAAACATTTTAGCTAGGCCCTAAGAGAGCCAGAACCTAGCTCGATCTATGTCAACTTGGGGTGGGTCCAGCCCACCCCAAGAGGGATCTATCCTACTGCGACGAAATTAAATTACACTAAAAAGCTTAAAGGACATACCCGGAATCTTGGCCCTGGGGCAGGCAAGATGTACCACACCAACTTCTTGCGCTCCTTGTAGCCGAGCTGCCTTGCACCCTTGACTCGATCCACCCGAGCCGCCTTGCACCTTCGAACTGATCCACCCGAGCCGACACCCGCCTCCGAGCCAATCACTTGCAGTAGAAGGTTTCACTTGAGCAGACCCGCGTCTTAGACGTCTGGATCCGAATCCAAACCCCCCTTCGTAGTCTTACTAGGACCCGTCGGGAGAATATGAAGAAGAGAGGAAGAATAGTTTAAGTCGTAAATCGAGCTTGCTCAAAAATTCGGAGCTACTCGATCGAAGACTTGGTGTGTTTTTCAACGAAGAAAGTGCACCCCTATTTATATAGGGAGTTGGCACCTCTCTTTTCGTCACGAGCAATGTGGGACAAAACAAAATTAAAAGAGAATTAATTTAGTTAATTGAAGTTAGTAAGCCTTTCACAAAGGGCCAACTTCAACCAATTAATTCTCCTTCACCATTGAGATTTAAAGATGATACAAACTATCATTTCGAAGGGCTTTGAATGATGAATGCGTAGGAACGAACGGCGACGAATTCGGACTTTGTTTGACCCCTCAAACAATTGCCCAAAGATGGGCAAAAAGTCAATTTTTGTAGCCGTCAAAAGGGTTTCCAAAAAACCCTAATAAACTTAAGTTACGGGCGCGCCTGTTAAGCTTAGCGGGCGCGCCCGCCAAGGCACATGGGCGCGCCCAAGTTGGGCGCGTCCGGGGCAGGCGGGCGGGCCGCTGAGCAGGGGGCGCGCCTGCTGAGCAGCGGGCCGTGCCCACTGGTTCAGCGGGACGTGCCTCCTAGCGGGTGGACCCGCTAGCCCAAGTGGGTCTAACTCACTCTTGCCTTTGATTGTTTTGCGTTTCCGGGCTCGTTTGAGCTCCGATTTGGACGCGGTTTGAACCTGTGTTTAGACCGAGACGATCCCGTCAACCAGGTAACCCTTTCCAATGCTTTTGTTCCTACAAATATTGACGTAACCACTTTACGACATGTTTAATCTTGTTTGCATCAAATGCAACATTGTCCCCATCTATGACTTAGTCTCACAACTAGCTTGTGAACTTAACTATTCCATTTCATCGAATGAATTCCCCTTATTTATCTTCATATTGCTAAGACATGAATACTACTCGGTGTGAGACCCTACAGCCTGACCTTACTACAGGTTCGGGCTCGAAACCCCTAGACGACGGTCACCACGAGCAGCAGGCGTCGTCCCTGTTTCAGAATCATCATAACGTGATCGACCCATTGACAAAAGTTTCGTCGGGTTCACTCTGACTGTATCAGTGATGAATACCGTTAGCTATAGTCCCTTCATCAAGACTGTGTCTCTGTTGGCCTAGGGTACGGTTTACTGTCAACCCCATTAGACAACATTGGTCAGTATATGGAGGTCTTTGTTGTATTCACGTTGTACATCTTACAACGTACCCCGGCCGAGGATTAACACAAAGACCGTACTGAGCCTGTGACACTAACTTCCCTTTAACGGAAGAGACGAATCACATCTTAGTCATCTACTCACCTCGAGAGCTTCAGGTGTAACCCAACATAAGATCTTTCAGCAGCCTAGCCTCGAAGCTAGATCATAGGTCTAAGAGACACTGTTCACTCACAGGTTCGCACAAATGACTTCAGGTCTTAAGGACCAGCTTACATATCATCATCCTAGAGTTATTATAGACATTTTTGTTAAATTTAACCATTTAATAACTCTAAGTTGGTCGTTCAGTGAACTCATTCTTCAATAAGCACCCGTGTCTCGTCTCCGACTTCACCAAGTCGAATGACTATGAGATCATCATTACCCTAACGTAAGACAAAGACACAGTGGTCTGTCCGATGTGCTAATATCCAGTTCTCGACACATCTTTGACTATGAACCGTTTAAGACTTAAGTTTCTGTCCGGTCACTTACTACTCATAATCCAGATCTACATCTGGATATGTAAGGACCTAACTATAAGTCTAAGGAAATTATCTAAGTATATGATTCAACGAATTTATACTTAGGATAATGGATACCATATTATATCTTAATAAGATGTATACAAAGGATATATTGCCTTATGGGCATATATCCTCCTACATCTTCCACTTGCACTTAGGCTATTTATCTCGGTATCTCATACTGTTATAGCATATTAGTCACATTGGACTTAACATATGTCAAACCTAAGAGTGGATTTACTAACGAGTATCTATAATACATTTTAATGGATTTTTATTTATACATCTCTTGATTACACAAGGTTGATCCTTGAAAAATGATTTGGATCAATTTTCTTTTCTTTGTATAGCTAACAATTAGCTCATACAATCTTGATGTATGGTCTAACATTTCTATAAGTCAGGCTTAGCTCATTCCAATTATTTTGTGTCAATATGTCAAGTACATAAGTGACACCTTAAGTCTCTATATATTCGATTAAATCAAAACTATTTTGATTCAATGTCTTACATAGATGATTCAAATAAGTTGGAAACCTTTTTACTTAGTCTGAGAAACCCGGAGCTAAGTATATGAGTTATCTCCCACTGACTTTAAGATTTAACTGATTAAATACTTCTACTATATATCTAAATCATATTTAGAATATATATGATAAGCATAACCAATTGAGAAGTGCTTAGATGGAATGTACCAGTGTCAGGTTGGATTTGACGAATGAGTCATATCAAGATTGGTTTAAGAAATCTTGATATTGACTTACTCAGTCAAACGTCCTACTTAGTACTTTTCCCTTAACTACATTTAATAATAACTCTTAAAAATAAAATGTAGTTTGAATCAAGAATAAATCTTAATATGCGTATAATTGTGATCATATACAATTAAACGCTCTTGGAACTTATATTTAACTATCGACTGGCTATAATATTAAGTCAGCTCCAAACAATCAAATTATTCAGAAGCTCTGCATGACAGCTCGAGAATTTATGCAACCAACTTAGATAGCCACATCCACAGAAATGAGTTATTTACAACAAATCACAATTTAAAATAAAGCACATTTCCCGAGATATTTATTCAAACAATGGATTCATTAAAATGAATCATGATTTGTTTATCAAAATAAACTTTGAGTGCTTAACACTCAATCATTGTTTTAACTAAAGCAAACGATACATTTTATTCATAAAAAATAAGTATCGGTTGCTTCTTCTTCACATCTCTTGTAGTCCTCGCACGGCCCCAGCAGCTACGATTGCTCAGATGCCGACGTCCTCGGAACTTCTTCCATCATCTGCTTCGTATTAGCCACATGTATACATTACACAGATGTCTTAGTATCTCATACTATGTGACAAAGCATTTATGTAAATTATTATGCTTTATTAAAAGGAATTCATTGTACCTGAGGTAGAGGCATCAGTATGTCCCTTCTGTTGTGCCCTGTGAAGCTACTGCACAGCGTACTAGAGGGGGGGTGAATAGTACTTAAAATAATTAAGAGAGTTATTCCTAACTATTGTGCAATGAACAAACGACAATGCGGAATTAAACAACAATCAACAGGAATTAAAACATACGCAAACAAAGTATGTTACTGGGTTCGGATCCACCCAAGTCTCCCCGACTTGTTCCCGGTGATCCTACGTCCCAACCACCCGGATCCCCTCCGGATACTTGAGTTAGAAACCCTAACTCAAGATTTCCACTAACCCACTTGCGGAAACCCCACAAGTGCAATCGACCTACAATCGATGTCCGTGAATCCCACAACCCGGGATCACGCAAACTCTCACAACCGAGAGTGTACAACAATTCAAAGAAATGAAATGAAATAAACACTTACCTACAAAATCCTATGCCTTGAGTAAATCTTACCAAATTAGGGCAAAGAGGGATTTTGAGGAAGATGATGCCACCAAACCCTAGCTTCAAGAAGTTGACCAGCAATGGAAGGCCTAGGGTGGAGTATGGTGACTAGAATCAAGCTCTTGGCTTGAGAAGCTCACAATGGAGAGAATCTCTCTTGAGGAATTAGGGCTCAATGTGTTGAGGGAGAGATTCTTGTGAGGGAGAGAGAGCTTTGAAATAGCTTGGGAGAGCTCTTCTCTTAGGTCTGAAATTGCTTGGAAATAGGACCTCTAACCTTGCCTCAAACGAATCAGGTTTGTATTTATAGAGGCAAGGAAAATCGTGTTGGAAAAGATCCCAACGGCTCTATTCTGAACCAGACTAATCGGTCAAAGAAGGATCACTGACCGATTAGTTCATCAACTAGTCGGTCGGTGATACAACGTAGACCGACTAACGGTTGAACAGCCAAAAGGTCGAAGTACAGGAGATGACAACTAGTCAGTCTAAGAAGACTTGCCGACCGACTAGTTCCACAACTAGTCGGTCGGTGAATGATCTTTGACCGACTAACAGTCGAAATAGAGTAGGTTGACTTCAAGATGAATTAGTCGGTTTAAGAACAAATGCTGACCGACTAGTTTCTCAACTAGTCGGTCGACAAACGTTCTTTGACCGACTAACTCGAAACAGTAACTCAGGATGTACAGAGGCAAGCTCAACTAGTCGGTCTAAGAAGGATTCCTAACCGACTAAATCGTCATCTAGTCGGTCGGTGACTCTTCTTTGACCGACTAATTGATCAACCTGGAATGAGCTGAATTTAGCAAGGCATCTAGTCGGTTCATGTAGAGTTGCAGACCGACTAGATCGTCATCTAGTCGGTTGGTGACTCTTCTTGAACCAACTAACATGCACTCGAAGCCGAGGGAAGAAGTGATAGGCTTCGGGAAAGTTTCTAATGGCTTCTATGATAATCCTAGCTCTAAGATATGAGCGAAATGCAGTTTATAATGTAAGTCCTACTCAAGGCTTAACATTCTAATCTATGAAGCTTAAAGACAATAGAAAATACATTTGACGAACCGTCTTCAAAGCTTCAATCTTCATTCTTGACTTCATTATTGGTCCTTGAGCTTCAACGAAGCTTTAGGCACACGATCACGCGTATTGAGAAGTCTTGAGACATCGCTTTTGATGAACGTGGTATTTTGGCGACGATCTCCATAACTGCGCTCACAAAGTGTTAGTACACGATATTTATGTTTGCTCATCATCCAAAACCAAATCCGGGGAACCAATACTCAACATTCTCCCCCTTTTTGGTGATGACAACCCAACATAAATAATAAGCAATAATAATGATTCAAATGAAGTTTACTTACTCCCCCTGCATTGATGACACGTTAGTTCCATATTCAATAATATTCATATGCATCAAGCAGCGAGGGAAATATAAAATATGAATCCTATTATTGCACATATTGGATCTAAATCCTTTTATTTATATCTTCACTCCCCCTGAATCTAACACATCAAATTAGATTCATGGTAAATTCCTTTGAATTTTTAATTAGCACATTGTCATTATTATATCTCTCCCCCTTTGGCATTAGCAAAAAGAGCGGGAGGAGATCAACGACAAAAGCAATGGCTAAAAAAAATAAAGCATGGGAGTCGAAGAATACGACCACGGTCCAAAATGACACCAATGCAAAACATCAAATGTAAAATACCGAATAAAAGCAAAGCATGCCAAAGAGACCAAAGTCGAAAACCGAAAACCAAAATCATAAAACCATCGGTGAAAATCGGAAAACGAAATCACCAAGCCATAGGCGAAAGTCGAAAATCGAAAACCGAAATCATCAAACCATAGGCGAAAATCGAAATACGAAATCATCAAGCAATAGGCGAAAATCGAAATACGAAATCATCAAAACTCATATCAATTTCACTTATTGAGTTTTGGAACATACTCTCCAAAATCAATAGAATGCATGGAAAACAATTCTATGTTTCCATAGAAAGAATTCTATTTAATCCATAAAATCGTCGAACGACGAAATCAACATCAGAGACAAAAATAATCCGATGTGCATATCAAATGTATCATGCAAAAATGTTACACCAAAAATAGATAGAACATCATAGGACAATGGCATACATTAATCTAGCATACAAAATGAAGCAAAATGATACCAATTGTAATATAATCTACCAATGGATACCAATATGAATCAAAAGTATGAAAATACTTACAACATTAAGCTCCCCCTACTTTGGTGCATCACTTAAGCACCATCAACTCCAATCGAATGAAAATCCTTGCAAATCACGGAGTTGGTAGGGTTGGTATCTCATGGTGGATTTAACCTAGAGAAAATCATTTTGGTAACCAAAAATCTTTTTGGATCCTATGGGTTAGGCAATAAATTTAGTGAACTAAATTCAAATTAAATGTAACCCATTCTTACCACTATTGCTTTGGTACCCATAAAAATGAAATTAAACTTATGGTACCAAGCAATGAAGGGTCAAAGGAAACTAACCCCTTCGGAAACCAAGTCCACGAGGACCGTGATTTCCCAACATAATCATCATTCAAAATAATATCATTTATAAACGATTGCACATACAAATTCTTATTATGTGTGCTTGTGTTCCTCGGACCCCAAATGGTGTATGTTTTGGGAGTCCTAATCCTATTGGAAACATGCTCACGTTGTTGATTTCTATGTGATGCATGTCGTGTGTAAGCATATGGCATGCGATGCAATGGTGCATGATGATAATTATTCATATGCGAATGAGGATGAGCATATGAATATGGAGGAACACGTGCATGAGTGTGTCTCACATGGTGTGCACATGCTCGTGGATGCGGAGCATAGAAATCATCATACGTGCTAATATGTAGGGTAGGATGTGTGTTCCTACGTGGCATGGTATACATGAAAGCATGACCCTTCTTTGGAGGTCCACCCAAATTGGGTTTCTTTCCAAATGGGGGGTGTGTTCCTAGCAGAAGCACCATTGGTAGAAGAAATACCCATGAAGTGTTTACTTCCACTAGTAGAAGCATCGGAAGATGGCCTAACAAAGGTGGCGGACGATTTGGACGAATCTCCCATCTTATACCCCAAACCAATGTGATGGTTGGCCGAAGGTAAGTCATTTAGGATATTATCCAACTTGCCCTTACCTTTATTGAATTCATGAATTCGGCCTAATGTGCTCTCATGCTTCTCGGTGAGAGAATGCAAAGAAGCATCCAAAGTGGACACTTGCGATGCGAGTGCACAAACACGTGACTTGAGATTTTTATTCTCAATACTCAAGGTTGAGATTTGAGACGTCAAATCCGCTATCACATGTTCATCCGAATCCTTGATTTGAACATGCTCAAGTTGAGATTTGAGATTTACGATCTCATTTCTCAACTCTTCAACAACGGTGTCGTTGTTGACAATGCAAGGCTTAGGCGAGTTTTTAAGACTATCTAATTCATTTTTAGTCTTCATAAACTTAGTAGCCATATTAGAAAACTTATTCCAAAGTTGTTCGTTGGCTAATCTAAGTTCATCATTGGTTACCTCTTCGCTTTCATCCTCGCTTCCATCCTCGCTTTCATCGGAGGAAGTCTCTTCATCACGATCCTCTTTTCCCATGAAGCACGTGTGTGCTTTCTCCACTCTTTCATCGTCCGACTCTCCACTTGAGGAGTCGGAGTCGGTGAAGGTACCTACAAGTCCTTTCTTGTGCTTTCTCGACTTGTCGTGCTTGGATGCCTTCCACTTCCCCTTATGTTTGTAGAGAGGACAATCCGGCTTGATATGTCCTGGCTTATTGCATTTATAACACTGGAGTAGAAGCATTAGTCGAAATAAATTTTGATTTACGATTCAACTTACCTTGTCGGAAGAATCGGATGAACTTCTTTGCCATATCGGCCAAAGCTTCCATGTCCAACTCATCGTCCGCTTCTTCTTCCGAATCTTCATCATCGGTAGATGGAGCGGCCTTATATGCAATCACCCTTTTCTTAGTCTCGTCTTGCTTCAAGTACGACTTCAGCTTTTCTTTCATCATGAGCTTGCTATCCTTGCGTACCTCATATGACATCAAGGTACCCATTAGTTGAGTAACCGTATAAGTTTTCATGTCATTACCTTCCTCGATGGCGAAGGTACGCTTCTCCCAACAAGAAGGAAGTCCATCGATTATCTTCGAGACTTTCTCCTTTTGGGTGTAGGTCTTCCCAAGAGCTTCCAACTCGTTTGTGATGTCGACGAATCGAGCATAATACTCTTTCATCTTTTCACCCTGCAGCATATGAAATAATTCGAAATCTTTATTCACGACCACGAGTTTAGAATCTCTTACCCGACTCGTCCCTTCATGTAAGATGAGGAGGGAGTTCCATATTTGATATGCACTCTTACATGTGCATATCTTATTGAAGTCCTCGGGCTCCAATGCGCATTGCAAGGCGTTCAATGCCTTGGCATTACTTACCTCCGCGGAGACCTCCGCGGGAGTCCACTTTGCAAAATCTTGTTCGAAGGGCTCGACGTACTCATTCATCGTGGCTCTCCAAAGTGAAGCACTCCGAAGGAACGTTTCCATTCGGCATTTTCAGTACCCGTAGTTGGTACCATTGAAGGAGGGAGGCCTAGATGAAGATTGCCCTTCCAAGACTGAAGAAGCTCCTTGACGATCCTTGAAGACGCTGTAGTCATTGTTCGTCATATCTTTGAACTTGTAGCTTTAACCTTGGCTTTGATACCAATTGTTGTGCCCTGTGAAGCTACTGCACACGTACTAGAGGGGGGTGAATAGTACTTAAAATAATTAAGAGAGTTATTCCTAACTATTGTGCAATGAACAAACGACAATGCGAAATTAAACAACAATCAACAGGAATTAAAACATACACAAACAAAGTATGTTACTGGGTTCGGATCCACCCAAGTCTCCCCGACTTGTTCCCGGTGATCCTACGTCCCAACCACCCGGATCCCCTCCGGATACTTGAGTTAGAAACCCTAACTCAAGATTTCCACTAACCCACTTGCGGAAAACCCCACAAGTGCAATCGACCTACAATCGATGTCCGTGAATCCCACAACCCGGGATCACGCAAACTCTCACAACCGAGAGTGTACAACAATTCAAAGAAATGAAATGAAATAAACACTTACCTACAAAATCCTATGCCTTGAGTAAATCTTACCAAATTAGGGCAAGGAGGGATTTTGAGGAAGATGATGCCACCAAAACCCTAGCTTCAAGAAGTTGACCAGCAATGGAAGCCTAGGGTGGAGTATGGTGACTAGAATCAAGCTCTTGGCTTGAGAAGCTCACAATGGAGAGAATCTCTCTTGAGGAATTAGGGCTCAAGGTGTTGAGGGAGAGATTCTTGTGAGGGAGAGAGAGCTTTGAAATAGCTTGGGAGAGCTCTTCTCTTAGGTCTGAAATTGCTTGGAAATAGGACCTCTAACCTTGCCTCAAACAAATCAGGTTTGTATTTATAGAGGCAAGGAAAATCGTGTTGGAAAAGATCCCAACGGCTCTATTCTGAACCAGACTAGTCGGTCAAAGAAGGATCACTGACCGACTAGTTCATCAACTAGTCGGTCGGTGATACAACGTAGACCGAGTAACGGTTGAACAGCCCAAAGGTCGAAGTACATGAGATGACAACTAGTCGGTCTAAGAAGACTTGCCGACCGACTAGTTCCACAACTAGTCGGTCGGTGAATGATCTTTGACCGACTAACAGTCGAAATAGAGTAGGTTGACTTCAAGATGAATTAGTCGGTTTAAGAACAAATGTTGACCGACTAGTTTCTCAACTAATCGGTCGACAAACGTTCTTTGACCGACTAACTCGAAACAGTAACTCAGGCTGTACAGAGGTAAGCTCAACTAGTCGGTCCAAGAAGGATTCCTAACCGACTAAATCGTCATCTAGTCGGTCGGTGACTCTTCTTTGACCGACTAATTGATCAACCTGGAATGAGCTGAATTTAGCAAGGCATCTAGTCGGTTCATGTAGAGTTGCAGATCGACTAGATCGTCATCTAGTCGGTTGGTGACTCTTCTTGAACCAACTAACATGCACTCGAAGCCGAGGGAAGAAGTGATAGGCTTTGGGAAAGTTTCTAATGGCTTCTATGATAATCCTAGCTCTAAGATATGAGCGAAATGCAGTTTAAATTATTATGCTTTATTAAAAGGAATTCATTGTACCTGAGGTAGAGGCATCAGTATGCCCCTTCTTCTTTTCTGCAAGGTAAACCTTGCAGTTTCTCTTCCAATGGCCTATCTTATGGCAGTGAAAGCATTCAGATTTAGACGGAGCCCCCTTTGCCTTCTTCTTCCCCTTCTTCACCTTGGCTGGTTGTGGGACCTGCCTCTTCTTACCCTTGCCTTTCGGCTGGTCTGAAGAACCAGAGCCAACAACCAACACAGTCGGTTTCTTCTCGATCTCCTCAAACTGCCTAAGCTTGTTGAGGAGACCGAAAAGATCCGTTTCAATACTGTTCATAATGAAGCTAGTAATAAAAGGTTTGAAGTCTGGGGTCAAAGACTTAAGGATGATGTCCACGGACATCTCATTGTCCAGGACAAAACGCAACCGGGCGGTGTCTTCCACGTACCCGATTTTAATCACATGATCTTGCACGGGGCGCGTTTCCATCCTAGGTCCCCAGAGGTTGCTCGTGGCTTCAAATTTGGCAGCTCTTGACTGCTTGCCAAACAATTCCTCTACATTTCGAAGCATGCTTTGAACATCCAGATGTTCATGCTTTCTCTGCAGATTGTTATTCATTGAAGCCAGAGTAAGGCACCTGGCCTTCTCGACAACTCTCTGGTACTCCTTGTAGGCTTTCTTCTCCTCAGGCGTTGCATCTTTGTCCGGCTTTTCCAGAGGGTCCTCGAACATCACATATCCAATCCGGCTAAAGAAATGACTAACTTAATGTTTCTAAGCCAATCCTTATAGTTTGTTCCATCGAGCACGGTCCTCTCTATCATATACTTTATTCCTGAATCCATTCTGTAATTTATTAGATACTTAGTTAGTATATGTTCGTTGTATAGATTCAATGGTTTTTAATAAAACTATATTCTCCCACTAAATTTATTAAAGCCATAATTATAAACAGTTTATTATACAATAAAATTTGTGGGAGAGGGATCCGACTACCCTGAGTCTGACAACCTTGAGTGTGGCTCAACAAGTTGTTCGACTCTGCAGTCGGTAGACGAACTCTTCATCAATCATATGAAATATGACTCCCTATCGATTTTTACCCCTAGTTATTTGTGATCATGAGTGTGCTCATCCAAATCACAATGGCTAGCCTAGTCGGACCCTTGTTTTTGCGTCTAGCCTGACTTGCCTTGGCGCTCGGTGTATGCACGACACGTCGGTTTGGGTCAGGTCTTAGACTACATCTTTGGTTAGACTTACACCGGCGTTCGGTGTATGCACGAGACGACGGTTTGGATCAAGTCAAGATGTTATCAAGAAATCGATTTCTATAAGATTGCAATGTCACAGCTTGAGTGTAGATCAACAACCGTAACACGGGTCTTACAGTTGCCAACTCCTAAAACAAGGAGGGCTACGATTTATCTTGAATAAGATTATTATCGTATTTGACTTAGGTATAGTCGATGGACTTACTCAGTCATGATTCAACTCCTTGCGGTCCAGCGGACGCGGCAAGGGAATTGACTAAGTCAGGACCACTTAACCCCTAGTCTAGCTAGGGTGGTCCAGCAAACTTAGCCAAGCACATTGACCGACATCTTGATCCATTGAAGGAGGTTCATCAATTCTATGTTCATCCGTCAACTAAATAGCTTTTAATTAATAATAGTTAATCCTTATCAACTAGTTAATCCTTAAAATTCGAAATTTTTATGGATTTGTTTGATGACTTTTATTAGATCCTTATCAACTATAAGGTTCGTTTTATTCATCGTGCTACCCCAATTTTTATTAGGATTTAAATAAAACAATTACAACATTTTACAATATTAGTCATTTAATGATAATCATTATCGAACCAATTTAAAATAATGATAGTCAATTAAAGGGACTACCCTAATCAGGAATTAGGTTTTGATGTCGTAATTGTTCATTAAAACGTATCATGTCACAATATTAAATTTTATCTCATAAGATTTAAAATTAATGGCTAACCTAAAAGGTTCATGAATAATCTGATTATGCATCATGGCCAATAATGTCAACCAACTAGTTATCACATGAATTAGGGTTCAATAATGTGACATATCAAGAGAACATGCAAGTTAAAATTATCTACCACATAAATAATGAACTTGCTGATCTACAATTTAACACTTAAATTTAAAATTTAAAACTTTAAATATTTTATCACATAAAATTTGATTTATAAAAAATTATCAAATAATTTTAAATACAAACATAAGATTTAAATTTAATGGAAACATTTTAAGATTAAATTATCTCATAAAATAATCTTTAAAACTTTATGTAACTAAAAGAAATGAATTTTTAATTCCATCTCAGTAAAAAAAATTCTTTATGTTACATTTACTACAAAATAATTTTAAAACATTTTTAAAATCGTTTGAAATCAAATTTAAAACTTTCAGATAAAGTTAAAATCTTTCAAACTTTATGTAACTAAAAGAAGTTAATTTTTAATATCATCTCATGAAAGTAAAAATTTCTCTTTATGTTACATAAAAAAAACTTTTTATATGCTTACTAAAATTATTTTATCTCATAAATTTTTTTAAAAACATTTAAACATAGAAGACTTATTAAATTTATCACATAAAATTTAAAAAAGTCCATCAAAAATTTTCATGTTATAAAAACAATTTTTAAAACACAAAAATTTGTTTAACCAATTTTAACATAAAGTTAAAATATACGTATGTTCAAAAACAAGCAATTTAATAATTTAAAATCGCCGAAAATCAAGATTTACAAGCATAACTTGGCTCTGATACCACTGAAGGTTTTGGCGGACCCTCAGAGCTCAGATCTGTGCTCGTTCTAAGTCGGACGGACCACAGAGGCATAAAATTGTATCGGTCCATATTTTTTTTTCAATACAACTATTCACGTATTTTCAATTTTTAAACTATTTATAATGGTTCGTCGGGAGTTTTATGATTTCAAAATTTTCTTATAAAAATATTTTGAAGTATCAGACTAGTTATGAAGTATTTTGGTAAGTTTAGATTTTATCAAATACCTCTAAACAATAGTGATAAAAATTCATTTTCAATTATTACCGTTTTGGCTTAATGAATTTATTTTCTATACAAATATCATCAAAATGATTTCAAACTTTTATAATAACATTCTATGATCATTTAGGGCTTCCCACATTAATTTCATAATTTTCTAAAGTCAAATCAATAGAGAACCCACAGACCCACTTCCTAAATGTTTTGGCCTAAAACTAGTATCTCCATAGCTCAAATCCTGAAACGGATCTCGTATTCGCGATTCTCGCGACGATACGATCCCATGTGTATGTTTTCGTAATTTTTCGGACACGTTTACTAGTAGGGGCAAATTCGTAATTTCGTGTTTGTATTTTACTAATTGCTTTCGCAAATAGGGTTTTACTTATTACTAATTACCATTTAAATTAACCTAACTTAATCAATTACCTAACCTAATCACCTACCCCGATGATTGGCAGCCCATGTGAAATATGTGTAAGCCTAATTTCTAAGTTTAGTCAAAAAGTGTAACCTAACACAACCTAACATCTTAATTAAGTTTGACTAAACAAAATTTTAATTAAAATCAGTTATAATTTTAAACCCCCTACCTTTCGTTCTCCTCCCCAGGGCGTTCTCTCTCGAACTCAACCCCCTAAACTCACGCACCCAGGCAAACCTATCCCCTAACCCAAACACACGCAAGCTCAGCTCTCTCTCTCTCTCTCTCACTCTCTCGTTCCCTCTCTCTCAGTTCTCTCTCCGTTCGAAAACACCCGTCTCCCGCTCTCCCCCGTCTCTCTCGCTCGACCCATGCTCCGACGGACCCCTGCCCTTCGATGCCACCCATCACCGAGAGCAACACCCCACCTCGCTGCTCGACCCCGACGTTTCCCCCACCGTCTTCCATCCCGACGCTGCTGCAAGGACGCAAGTTGCAGCGGCAGCTGCAGCTGTCGCTCTTCGCCTCGCACGACCTCGCCGTGCTCCGACCAGCAACCCACGACGCCGCCTCATCCCCCTACTCCGACGAAGAACCGCCGCTGGGCTCGCCCTCGCCGTGCAGCCACCATGCTCCACCCCACTCGGACGCACACGCCACCACTTCGCCTCCCTTCTTCTCCGATCAACCCTGCAACCCTACCTACGCTGCCTGCAGCAGCTCTCAGCAGCGCCTCGCCGCAGCACACCCTCTCCGACACGCTCCACCCTCCGCCCCGTGCTCCTCTGAGCAACGAGACTTCCACCCGCCCCTCTCCACATCGCACCGCCCTCCGGAGGACTCGTCGACAGCACCCTCGCCTCGCCGTCGAAGCTCGCCCACGTCGCCTCCCCGCTACCACGAAGCCCCCGGCACGCCGAGCTCCGCCCCACGCTCTTCCCCGCTTCGATTGCCTCACCGTCGATAGGAACCCACCGCCGTTCGATCCCTCCGCCTCGCTCACTCCAGCACCGCCGACGCCTCGCCGACGCTTCGCCTCCGCCCGCATCCGCCGATGACGACTGCCGCTGCGCCCCCATCGTCGACGTCGGAGAAACCCCCTCGCATGCACGCTAACGTGCGGAGGTGAGATCATTTTCTTAATATGTATTATTATAACATATTGTGTATAAATACATGTATAAACCGTATTTTGATAAATTAGATTATATGGGTTTTTAATAAATAATTGATAACTAATTATACAAGGGTCAGAAAAATGCAAGACCAGCTCTAGAAAATCAGAAATGACGTTCTGGACCCAATTGCACTAGTTTCATCTCAATCAGATGCTTAGTATTTCCAGAATAAATTTTAACCCTAAAACTTAATTACGTCTTTTTCACTTAAAAATCTGTAACTTGTTAATTTCACGTAAACTGATACGTGAGAAAAATATATGTCATAGTACTCTTCGAGCCGGTCATTTTGACAGCTCGCTTGCAACTTTCTGATGCAGATTGCATCCAGAATAAATTGTTGAATAATTACGTTACTAATTAAAAAATAGTTTTTTATTATTTTTGAGCTTTTTAAAAATTATAAAAATTAACAGAGGCTTGTGAAAAATATTTCCTCTTGCAGTAAAATTATTTTCATCATATCTAGCGTATAGAAAAATTTCGAATGTTTTTCGACACCGTTTCAACCAGTTTTAAAAATCAAAACAATCAAGTAGAAAATAGTGTGTGCTTTAACCAATTGTTTCTTGTATTTGTAGGTACCAATCCTCGTGCACCAGCTTCTATAGCTCCAACCTCGTCTTGCCACGATAAGCTCAAAATTAGCAAGTCACGACGAATTCTAAAATTAGAAAATTAGTTAGTGTCCATGTATGAACTTAGGACACCACCTATAGTCTCAGAACGGCTACTTGACTTGAACCGAACTAGAGACCTAATCTAACAGGAAATTAATCAACCACAGATTACTTTGCCAACTTTCAACTTTGGTGGTTGTAGCACACAACCATTAACTTGGGTAAAATGTGTGCTAAACAATATTACTACATGCTCGAAGCATGGAATTGACACCCCGAATGTTGGACTTGTCTTTATCCTCACTTCGCTTGGCCAGCTTGCTTTGAAAAGAGTTTCTAACTCTCTGGTTTTCAATAAGAAAGTCAACCAGTTGTCTTGACTAGCATCATGTGGAACATCGTATGGAACATCTTGTGGAACATCCCGTATAAAACATGTACATAGAACACTTGACACTTCACTGGGGTTTTAGGGTAACTCATAGTTTGAGAGAGTGCAGGAGTGACTGGAGTTCGATCTTCCTGTCCTGTCGCCTGAGTTTCGGCATCCCGTCCTGCTGCCTGAGTTTCGGCATTCGTCTGGGTCGCGTCCAGGCAAGAGATGGACTCGATGGTCACATATTGTACTCTCCGACTTGAGTCACGTAGTTCTAGTGTAGCTTGCACGATCACTTTTACTTTATGCATTACAGTCACCTTTACTTTACGCATTCCATGCACGTTACGTACTACACTTGTGCAGTCACAGTACTTTACTTGTCGTGTTTAGCTACAGCAGTAATATGTTTCACTTGCCTAGCCTGCTTTATACTTGCACTACCACAGTACAGTTGTTCTCTCCTTTCAGTTCAGTTTGCCTTTACTTTTCAGTTGTTTACAATTGTTACTCAGTACTTTACTTTTCACTCTGATCTGCTTGTACGTAGTTACTTTTGTCATACATGTGCACTGCTTCTTTTCTATATTTAGAAACGTCTGGATCCGAATCCAAAACCCCCTTCGTAGTCTTGCTAGGACCCGTCGGGAGAACAGGAAGAAGATAGAAAAAATAGTTTAAGTCATACATCGAGCTTGCTCAAAAATTCGGAGCTACTCGATCGAAGACTTGGTGTGTTTTTCAACGAAGAGAGTGCACCCCTATTTATATAGGGAGTCGGCACCTCTCTTTTCGTCACGAGCAATGTGGGACAAAACAAATTAAAAGAGAATTAATTTAGTTAATTGAAATTAGTAAGCCTTTCACAAAGGGCCAACTTCAACCAATTAATTCTCCTTCACCATTGAGATTTAGAGATGATACAAACTATCATTTCGAAATGGATTCGAATGGTGAACGCGTAGGAACAAATGGCGACGAATTCCGACTTTGTTTGTCCCCTCAAACAATTGCCCAAATATGGATAAATAGTCAATTTTCGTAACCGTCAAAAGGGTTTCCAAAAAACCCTAATAAACTTAAGTTGCGGGCACACCCGCTAAGCTTAGCGGGCATGCCCGCCAAGGCACATGGGTGCGCCCAAGTTGGGCGCGCCGGGGGGCGGGCTGAGGCGGGCGTGCCCGCTGAGCAACGGGCCGTGCCCGCTGAACACAGCGGGCATGCGTCCCGCTGGTTTAGCGGGCCATGCCTCCTTTGCAGGTGGACCCGCTAGCCCAAGTGGGTCTAACACACTCCTGCCTTTGACTGTTTTTGCGTTTTCGGGCTCGTTTGAGCTCCGATTTGGACGCGGTTTGAACCTGTGTTTAGACCGAGACGATCCCGTCAATCAGGTAACCCTTTCTAATGCTTTTGTTCCTACAAATATTGTTGTAACCACTTTACGACACGTTTAATCTTGTTTGCATCAAATGCAACAATGTCCCCAATCTATGACTTAGTCTCACAACTAGCTTGTGAACTTAACTATTCCATTTCATCAAATCAATTCCTCTTATTTATCTTCCTATTACTAAGATACGAATACTACTCGATGTGAGACCCTACAGCCTAACCTTGCTACAGGTTGGGGCTCGAAACCCCTAGACGACGGTCACCACGAGCTGCAGGCGTCGTCCCTGTTTCAGAATCATCATAATGTGATCGACCCATTGACAAAAGTTTCGTCGGGTTCACTCTGACTGTATCAGTGATGAATACCATTAGCTATAGTTCCTTCGTCAAGACTGTGTCTCTGTTGGCCTAGGGTATGATTTACTGTTAACCCCATTAGACAACATTGGTCAGTATACGGTGGTCTTTGTTGTATTCACGTTGTACATCTTACAACGTACCCCGACCGAGGATTAACACAAAGACCGTACTGAGCCTGTGACACTAACTTCCCTTTAACGGAAGAGACGCATCCCATCTTAGTCACCTACTAGCCTTGAGAGCTTTAGGTGTAATCCAACCTAAGATCTTTCAGCAGCCTAGCCTCGAAGCTAGATCATAGGTCTAAGAGACACTGTTCACTCACAGGTTCGCACAAATGACTTCAGGTCTTAAGGACCAGCTAACCTATCATCACCCTAGAGTTATTATAGACATTTTTGCTAAAGTTAACCATTTAATAACTCTAAGTTGGTCATTCAGTGAACTCATTCTCCAATAAGCACCTGTGTCTCGTCTCCGACTTCACCAAGTCGAATGATTATGAGATCATCATTACCCTAACGTAAGACAAAGACACAGTGGTCTGTCCGATGTGCCAATATCTAGTTCTCGACACATCTTTGACTACGAACCGTTTAAGACTTAAGTTTCTGTCCGGTCACTTACTACTCATAATCCAGATCTACATCTGGATACGTAAGAACCTAACTATAACTCTAAGAAAATTATCTAAGTATATGATTCAACGAATTTATACTTAGGATAATGGATACCATATTATATCTTAATAAGACGTATACTAAGGATAAATTGTCTTATGGGCATATATCCTCCTACACTTAGGACACCAAATAGTGTATGTTTTGGGAGTCCTTTTCTTAGTTGCATGTGATTCGGAGTGAAAAGTGTATATTTATACCCCCTAACTACTCCCATTTTGTGCTAAGAATTATACTTAATCTTGCTCTTTTTGGGTATAGCTTCACTTCATGTCATTTTTAGAGCTTATCCACATTCTTTGCCCAAAATACTGATTTTATCGTCCATATTGGCTTCCTAGTATTTTTCATATGCTCTTACTATTATTGTGATCATATCGCCATTTTTGTTTATTATTTGAGCATGTGAATAATTTATATGGATTATTGGATGTCAATAGTGTTTTATAATAGCCATTATATTTATTTTATCATCATATGGACTAATTTCCACTTCTCCTATCTTTCAGGTACTCCTGGGAGTCTTGGGGATTTTCCAGAATTTATAGGTATTTTTGGGGATTTATTTGGAGTAAGGAGCAATTCTGGAATTATTTAAACGAAAATTAAAAAAATTAACAGACAGAGCCTTTGGGCCGGCCCACTGGCCGGCCCAATCTCGCGGCCCGCTCTCAGCAGCGGGCCGCTGCGTTTTCTTAATTTTAAAAAAAACTCTGAAGCATTGCCGGCCGGCCCGCTGCCTACTGGGAGTGGGCACGGGCCCGTGCACTGCGCGGGCGCAGCGGGCGTCCGCGGGTCGGGCGCAGCGGGCGTCCGCGGGTCGGGCGCTGGCGCGCCCGACCCGCAATGCTATAGAGGCTTTGGGTGTTTATTTTTGCAGGTTTGGGGGGTTTATTTCGACCCGCAAGCCCACAAATTGGGTATTTTCGGCCTGAGATGTTTTCCATCGCCTAGTGCGGTTTTTTTGCTTTTTTGACAGATTTTAGGGGTTTTGAACCTCATCTTCTTCCCCAAAGCTAGGGTTTGGGCTTGGAGGCCATGGGAGGTTAGAAGCTTGGTGGAGGAGCAAATTGGAGGAGGCAATGGCTCATTTCGGGAGATCTTGGGAGAAATATTTCCTCTTCCCCATTGTAATTTGATATCTCTCTATTGTAGTGAACTTGGGATGAATTTTTGTATAAAAATCTCATCTTTTTCATGATGATTGAGTAGTGTTGATTGCTTGGGTTGTGATCCATGGTGATGGGTTGTTAATTTTAGTTCTAATTATCTCTTGCCCATTTTCATGTTAATCTTGGATGAATTATTAGGGCACAATTTCATTGGTTAAGTCCCGAGAGGGCACACTTTGAGAAGAGACCATGTTCATGTTTGATTAGTGCAATGATGATGCATCCATGCTTATTGCAAATTATTGTGCTCTTGAACGCTAAATATTCCGATTGAGCTTCCTTAGCCGGATAATCAATTGAGTTATATGTGGGTGATTTGGTCTTGATTACTCTAACATTAGTGAACCCACAACCCATGCTCCTCTCCTAGCCATCCTAACTCCTAATTTGGTTCTCTAACCCTACCCACTTAGGATATGATTGTATTTTCACCACACGTTTTTCCCACACTTTTCCACCGTTAGTGAGGTGGTTGTAACACGCTTTATTTTTCTTTATCGATCAAACTTGCGAATGTAGAACGACTTGTCCTTGTGATCCGACCCGGTCTGGTTATTTATAAATTTATTGCATTGGCGCTCCTACGCTTGGGAGAGGAAGGCGTGCCCTTGCGCGTTTTCTGGTTCAATCAATTGGCGCCGTTGCCGGGGACAATGGTTTCTACTACTTGCATTTTTGATTGATTTTGAAAGTTTTAATGTGATACTTCTATCTCTTAGTATTGTGTCTTTACATTTTATTTATTTTTCACTTATTGAGTCGTTTGGTTGTTTATTTTTATTTTCTTGAGAAAATTTTTTTACAACAAAATGACATCATTTTCAGACTTTTCCGACATTGATTCGATGGATATTCCACTTCCACCATTCTTTCATGGTTCAGAGTGTGAAAATCCTTATTTACAATTGAAAAAGTTTGAAGATTGGATATTTTCATGTCTTGGTGGGAAAATTTTTGATGATTAAATATACTTTAGATTTTTTTCCCTCTTCTTTGCAAGATGATGCTAGGCTTTGGTTTAATTCATTGTCTCTCGACTCACATTTTACTTAGTTTTCATTTCAGGCTGAATTCCTCCAAGTGTTTTTGCCTATTTTCTTGGAGCGGGTACAGGGGCGACAGGCCATAGAGCAGCATATAGCAAACTTTATCCAAGCTGAATGGGAGGCCTACCATCAGGCTTGGCGAAGATTCAATGATTTGGTGATTGCGTGCCTACACCAGAGCTTTCACGAGGATCATCTCCTGCAGATCTTCTACATAGGATTACTACCTTCTGGACGGGATTTTGTGCAGATAAGTTGCGGTAGGGAATTCTTTGATTATTCGACCGAGGATTCATGGTGTTACCTGAGGGACCTTGCAGAGTATAAGAAGACAGTCCAGCAGGTCCAAGACCAGCCTGAGGAGCCAGCTGAGGGCTCATTCCATTACGGCCCTACGGAGGAACAAGCAGAACATGATGATGGGGCGCATTGGAGCCAAGTAGAGGAAGCTGGATGTCCATATTTTGAGGAGTCAGATGAGATGGATGATGGAGTGTGTGTCGACCATGACAGTGACACGATGCATTTTCACTTTGAGGTTGAGGATGAAGCGAATGTGCATGATGGCCAAGAGCAGATTGAGGACACCATGGAGCCTGAGCCACATTCCACTTCAGAGTTAGCTTCACAGGTTGAGGCGGTTGAGTACTTAGGGAGGACGACTGAGATGAACTATTTCTGGGATGACGAGGATGATGTGTTCTTGGATTTGCCAGAGACATGTCTACCTCCAGTCCTGTCACAGATGTCACTTCCCTCGCCTCAGGATGCGCACTTGCCAGTCATCGAGGAGGTTTGTCAGGAGCAGTTACCAATTGTGGGAAGTGCCGCAGAGATTGTTGATGTTGATATTGATGTCGAGGAAGAGGATAGTGACGGGGATTGCGACATGATATATATTGAGCCCGAGCTCCCTCCTACTCTAGTTTTCTCTCTGCAGCGACTTCCACCTCCTCTTGAGGCCATGCATCATCCCGAGCCTAGCATCATATTTCAGAGAAGTTTCCATCTTTCTTTTTCCTCCACCTCCGAGTCAAATTATTTAATTCCATATCATAATGATTCGAATTGTCGCCATTTGATCGTAAATTCATTTATTCATTTCGACGACCCATTTTGGCAAGCTTTTCACTTGGACGTGTGCTCTCACCTAATTATTTTTTGACATGACATATCTCCCCCATTTGGCAGGAACTCATCACAAGGAGATGCTCGGGGTTGTGTCGCTTGCCACTAATGCTCGCAATGGAGGTATGGCATTGGATGTGGCGACGCTCATGGAGGAGGGTAAGGATATGATCGAGTAGTTGCCACCACCGTTATACATTCGAGATCTGCCTTTTGCCACAGTGTGTTCTTTCCAATAGTGTAAATAAATAAATTTTTTATTTTAGTGTTTTCGTATGCTTTTCTTTTCTTTTCTAGGATCTTTTGCCGAGATCTAATACTCTCCCAACATTGAGGACAATGTTTATTTTAAGTTGGGGGAGAGTGTTAGAATCTTTAGGATTGTTAGGATTTTGATGGTAGCTTAAATTTTTTTTGAGATACCTCCATTTCGCCATCATCCATTGCTCTTTATCGCATATCATATTTATCCTCCTTGTCCCTATGCCGCTAGCTTTATGCGTAGTCCCTACATGCTTTAATGCAATGCAATTTTTTCGGATTATTATTTTGGTATCAACTTCTTCGATGTTTGATTGGCACGTTTTAATTTCTTTTCCATTTTGGAGTCAAATGTTAATATGCCATGTATGAAACTATTTTAGATGTTGTGATACTCTCTTTGAGTTAATTTTGGAAAAGTTTGGTGTAAGTGATTGCATGAGTTGGGATGAATGGTGTAGTTTTTAATTGGATTGGGTGTGGCCATATGGTGCATGTTTTGTTTTTCTCTTAAGGAGTGGGTGGATGAGTTAAAAATTCATGTTTAGGATGAGAAAGAGAGTTACATAAGCGAATGGTTTTTCTAATCAAATCGAGTAGCCGGTGCCCCACGAAACATTGGGGAGGACGCCAAAGATGAGATTTAGGAGATCATTTCATCTCTTTGCCTATATAGCATTATCGCGTGTATGCAAAAGGGGGCGGTGTTTGCATTTCATAGCGTTATCGCGTGAATGCAAAACATAAACATCCAAAAAAAAGAAAACAAAAAAAGAAGGAAAAAGAAAAGAAAAGAAAAATGAATGAATAAATGAAAGAATAAGCAACATGAGTGATGCAATCTCATCTCCCACAACTTAGGGGAAATTTTTTTGTTTTGGCCACTTCCTTGAAAATTGGAAACTTTGACATCGTGATATTTCCCAATGAATGTGATATGGTGCTTACTACTTCACTTTTCTTTGAATTGGATTGAAAGGAGTGTCATTTGTTGTTTACTTTCATACATTGGGTATATTGGCTTTGAAATCATTTGAAAATACCAGTTGGAGTATGCCATGAGGATATCTTGAGTTTGGTGCATGCTTTCACTTTAATCCGAATTTATCGCATATTTTGCTAGGGACTAGCAAAAAGCTAGTTGGGGGTGTGATTTGGAGTGAAAAGTGTATATTTATACCCCATAACTACTCCCATTTTGTGCTAATAATTATACTTAGTCTTGCTCTTTTTGGGTATATCTTCACTTCATGTCATTTTTAGAGCTTATCCTCATTCTTTGCACAAAATACTGATTTTATCGTCCATATTGGCTTCCTAGTATTTTTCATATGCTCCTGCTATTATTGTGATCATATCGCCATTTTTTGGGAATTATTTGAGCATGTGAATAATTTATATGGATTATTGGAGGTCAATAGTGTTTTATAATAGCCATTATATTTATTTTATCATCATATGGACTAATTTCCACTTCTCCTATTTTTCAGATACTCCTGAGAGTTTTGGGGATTTTCCAGAATTTTCTGGGATTTTTCTGGGATTTTTAGGTATTTTTGGGGATTTATTTGGAGCAAGGAGCAATTCTGGAATTATTTAAAAGAAAATTAAAAAAAATAAACAAACAGAGCCTTTGTGGCCCAATCTCACGGCCCGCTCTCAGCAGCGGGCCGCTGTATTTTCTTAATTTAAAAAACGCTGAAGCATTTGCGGGCCGGCCCAGCGGCCGGCCCGCTGCCTGCGCGTGCCCGTGCCTAGAGCGGGCGCCCGCGGGTCGGGCGCTGGGCGCGCCTGACCCGCAATGCTATAGAGACTTTGGGTGTTTATTTTTGCGGGTTTGGGGGGTTTATTTCGACCCACAAGCCCACAAATTGGGTATTTTCGGCCTGAAATGTTTTCCAGCGCCTAGTGCGGTTTTTCTGCTTTTTTGACAGATTTTAGGGGTTTTGAAACTCATCTTCTTCCCCAAAGCTAGGGTTAGGGCTTGGAGGCCATAGGAGGTTAGAAGCTTGGTGGAGGAGCAAATTGGAGGAGGTAAGGGCTCATTTGGGGAGATCTTGGAAGAAATTTTTCCTCTTCCCCTTTATATTTTGATATCTCTCTATTGTAGTGAACTTGGGATGAATTTTTGTATAAAAATCTCATCTTTTTCATGATGATTGAGTAGTGTTGATTGCTTGGGTTGTGATCCATGGTGATGGGTTGTTAATTTTAGTTCTAAGTATCTCTTGCCCATTTTCATGTTAAATTGGATGAATTATTGGGGCACAATTTCATTGGTTAAGTCCCGAGAGGGCACACTTTGAGAAGAGACCATGTTCATGTTTGATTAGTGCAATGATGATGCATCCATGCTTATTGCAAATTATTGTGCTCTTGAACGCTAAATATTCCGATTGAGCTTCCTTAGCCGGATAATCAATTGAGTTATATGTGGGTGATTTGGTCTTGATTAACTCCAACATTAGTGAACCCACAACCCATGCTCCTCTCCTAGCCATCCTAACTCCTAATTTGGTTCTCTTGATTGTATTTTCACCACACGTTTTTCCTACACTTTTCCACCGTTAGCGAGGTGGTTGTAACACGCTTTATATTTCTTTATCGATCAAACTTGCGAATGTAGAACGACTTGTCCCTGTGATCCGACCCGATACTCAACGGTTATTTATAAACTTATTGCATTGACGCTCCTACGCTTGGGAGTGGAAGGCGTGCCTTTGCGCGTTTTCCGGTTCAATCAGCATGCACAATAGATTGTTTTCTATGAGGTGTGTACATCCTAGGAACATGAGTTCTAGCATAAAAATGAAGAGGAGGACATGCATTAGACATATGTGGGTTGTATGCATGCTTAGGACATGCAAGTTGTATGAACCATATGGAGCAAGCATGACATGTGGAGGGTAAGCATACATGTAGGAATGATGTGCATGAGCATATGAGTGTGTAGGAGCACGTACATAAGTATTTCTCATGTGTGGATTTGCACGTGTCTGTGGGTGTGGAGCATAAAAAGTGTCATGAGTATCCACTTGTGAAGTAGGAGATTTCCTACGTGGATGAAGGTTGGTGTGCATGTAAGCATGACCTCTCTTTTGGTTTCCACCCGTAATGGGTTTCTTACCAAAAGGAATAGATTGTGAAGCGGTGACTTTTTGGTAGGTTTGCTACCTATAGTGTCTTTGACACCACTTGTGGATGTACCAGAGGATGGCCTCACAAAGTCTATAGTGATACCACTATAGGAGGTGCGAGCATTGGATGCATTCGCTTCCACAAAACCAAGACCAACACGATGTGTGGCCGGATATTGGTTTGTTAGCAAATCGTCCAATTATCCTTTCCCCTTATTAAATCTCATAATACGGAAGGACATGAGCTCATATTTCTCCTTGAGAGAAGAAATGTTGGTATCCAAGGTGGACACCCGTGCTTTGAGCTCGTGCACTTGGGTTTTAAGAGAATCATTCTGTAAATCCAATTGTGTGTTTTGTGAACCTAGATCACTATTATCCTTAGGATATGTTTGATCTAGTTGAGATTTGAGGGAATTCACCTCATTTCTCAAGGTGACATTTTGAGAAGTCAAGTTTGCTTTCTCAAGAGTTAGTATATCAACAATGGTGTCATTGTTGATAATGCATGGAATGGATAGCTTGCTAACATTCACTTTCTTTAAACTAGTATATCTAAGTATTAAATATTGATACTTAGCAAATATTTCTTCATTAGCAATACGCAATTCATCCATAGTTACCTCGGGTTCATCGATGTCGGAATCACTTTCCTCGGAGAGTGAATCTTCCCGGGCCATGAAGCACATGTGGGCACTTTCACCCTTCTCATCATCAGAATCGCTTGATGAGCCTCCACTTGAGTCATCGAATGTACCGACTACTCCTTTCTTCTTATATTTCTTATTCTCGTCGGACTTGTGGTATTTCGGAGCCTTCCACTTCTCTTTGTTTCGGAGCATTGGGCAATCCTTCTTGATGTGTCCTGGCTTATTACACTTAAAGCAAAGAGAGGAAGTGTTATTGGTAGACTCAAATCTACTCTTAGAGGGAAATTTACCTTTGCAAAAGAAGCGCTGGAACTTCTTCGCCATTTGAGCCATCTCCTCCAAGTCCATCTCATTTTCTGATTCTTCACTATCAGAGGATGAAGAATTAGCCTTGAATGCTAAAGCTTTATTCTTGGCCTCCGTAGGGTTCATCATAGCTCGAATCTTCAATCGGTTCTCCCATCTTACTTCGTAAGACATGAGAGTGCCGATGATATTCACGATAGTGTAATTCTTCATGTCGTTGACCTCCTCAATGGCGATAGCTCTTCGTTCCGATTTGGAGGTCATCCCCATTATGATCTTTCTCACCTTCTCTGGTTGGTTGTAGGTTTACCCAAGCGCTTCCAGTTCATTGGTGATGTCGGTAAAACATCCGTACATCGTTGCTATGCTTTCATTTTTCTGCATGTGAAATATATCGAAATTTTGCACGACGACATATAGTTTAGAGAGTTTTACCTTGTTCGTTCCCTCATGGGTAACGACGAGATGGTTCCAAATTTGATATGCACTCTTACATTTCATATCTTGTTGAACTCATCCGGGTCACAATGAAGAGCGTTCATTGCCTTTGCATTGTTGACTTCGGCGGACTTCTCGGAGGGCGTCCATTTGTGGAAATCCTCTTCGGTGGGCTCGACGTATTCCTTGTGGTGGGTTCTCTAAACGGAAGCACTCCATAGGAACGTCTCCATCCGGCATTTTCAATAACCTAAGTTCCCACCATTGAAACGCGGAGGACTCACCGTTGATTGTCATTCGAATACTGTGGACGCTCCATCACGATCGTGATTGTTGTACGAAGTCGGTGGAGGAATGTTGTTGTTGTTAGATGCCATAGCTTAAAACCAGTGCTCTGATACCAATTGTAAGGATCCTGGCTATGGGGAAAACACTAGAAGTGGGGTTGAATAGTGTTTATGCAATTTAAAAAGATAATTACACCAAATTAAATTCCTAACCAACAATTAATGCGTAATAAAAGTAAACCCAAAATGAAACAATGCAAACGCAAGGATGTTTCAAGGGTTCGGATCACCTAAGTCACTTCTCGACTTGTTCCCGGTAATCCTACGTCCCTTCCACCCGGAATGCCACCGGATACTCAAGTTAGAACCCTAACTTGAGGTTCCCTTAAAACCCCACTTGTAGCAACCCTACACTTGAAATCGAAATACACTCGATGTCCTTGACTCCCACAACTTGGGAGCAAGCAAACCACTCTCACAACCCGAGAGTAAATCAAATAACGAAAGTTATGAAATATGAAATTAAACAACACTTACAATCACCTATGCCTTGAAGTAGAATTTGAAGGAGAAGTGTGTTGTGTGTTGAATGACTCTCTAGGAAGAGAGGAAAGCCCTTTCTCTTGACTGCACCAAATGCCTAGAAGATTTCTCTTTGGTTCTAGTTTGGAGAGCAAGAGATGAAAGATAGGAATTCTAGGGCTTTTGGATTTTGAGAGCTTTGATCTTGAAGAATGAAAGCTTGAATGTTTGAGCAAATGAATAATCAAATGAGTCAACCTCTCAATGGAACAGTAGAGGCTTCTTTTATAGTTTTCTCAAACCCTTCAAACAGAATCCCCAAAACCCCTTTGAAATCCGTGAAGAAAAGCTCAACGGATAGAATCTATGCACGCGACAGTCGACTGTTGAACAACTCACAGTCGACTGCTGCACAGTGACAGATGGCAGGTGAGAATTCAAACGGTAACTTACCACGTGGACAGTCGACTGGTAAGAAGTAGATAGTCAACTGTTAAACCAACAGGCGACTGTAAATCCTTATAAAGGCAACTGGCCGTAGTGAGGGTAAGTCAAGAAGGTCCTAGAAAAGTCTGGGAATACAGGATAGTCAACTGATGAAGAGAAGACAGTCGACTGTAAATCCAACAGGCAACTATAATCCCTTTTACAGACAAATGTCACAAACCCTGACATTTTCCAGAGAGTTGAGTCTTCAGAGAGGCTCAAAGACAGACGACTGTTGAAGCATTGACAATCGACTGTAAATACAACATTAGTCGATTGGCCTGATCAAACTGAGAAATAGGTTTGGGCTGAAGATATACAGGCGACTGAGTAACAAACCACAGTCGACTGTCTCCAAGACAGGCGCCTGTGAAATGCAAAGCATTCGCCTGATAGAGTTAAAGATAGGAAGCCCAAAATTGACTGATTAAGTATGTGCATAACAGGCGACTGTAGAACAAAACACACTCGACTGTTTTGAGACAGGCGACTGTAAATCGTTCAGCAGTCGACTGTTAAGATCATGACATGCACATTCTTGATAGAAATGAATTGGAGTCTAAGGAAAGTTGATCTAATGGTTTCCTAAGACTGAAATGAAGATGTGTGTGTGCTCCAACATAGTTCTACTTCTAAGCTACATACTAGAAGAGAATCAAGAAGATTACACTTGAAGAACTATCTCTTTTATCCAACGCATGAGCTTGAAGTCTTCTAGGAGCTTCAATCACATCTTTGATCATCCAATGCACTTCCTTTGCTTTCAATGATCTTTGAGTGTCATCCATTGCTAATTGATATTCATGAAATGCTTAGGCAATGGATTAACTATAAATAGGGGATTAGTGACAAGTATTTATGTTTGCTCATCATTAACACCAAGTAGGGAGAAGTCCAATACTCAACAGTTGATGTTGCAGAATAGCCGACATGAGCAATTTTTTGCTTAATGATTTCCTAAGCAATCCAAGTATTCCTCCAAGCATGAACGAGCCTCCACACCGTATAGCAACCATAAATAGAGATCGAGTGGTAGGTCATAATCATTTTTACAGAGACTACTTCTTCGGCCAACCAATTTACAATGATTGTCAATTTCAGGGAAGATTTCGAATGAGGAGGCATGTATATCTTCGCATAGTAGATGCCTTTAGTAGTCAATTCTCACACTTCCAGCAATATGTTGATCATTGGGGTCGTACCGGTCTTTCACCATTGCAAAAATGTACTGTGGCTATGCGAATGTTGGCATATGGAGTATCGTTGATGCAGTTGACGATTATGTACATATAGGCAACACCATCACTCAAGAATGGCTTAATAATTTTATCAATTGTGTTGTTTCGATTTTCGGAGAAGAGTATATAAGAAGGCCAAACGCCGCAGATACTCACTGGCTTCTAGGTGTAGAAGAAGCATGTGGCTTCCCAGGAATGTTGGGAATTATCGATTGCATGCATTGGAAATGAAAAAATTGCCCATCGGCATGGAAAGGACAATACTCACGTGGAGATAATGTGTCCCACCCTAGTCCCCCAAATATCCGGGAATTTTTTTAAAATGAAGAATATGTTGGACCTACTAAAAATAGGATTTTTATTCAAGAGTTCATGAGATCTATACAAAAAATGACGTCTTAAAAATGATACACAACTTTTTACACTAAGATAATAACTTTCTCATGATTTCATTAGCTAACTAACAATTTAACAAGATATCATGAGAAAGTTATTATCATGATCCTGCCATTACCATAAATGGTAAGTCCTTACTCATATATCTATAAGTTCCATGTATTTACAACTTTGCCATTTTCCCAAAAATGTTAAGTTTTTCTTCATGCCAACTTTTCCCATATTTACAAATTTGCAATTAAAATTTACCCTTCATCTTAGAGTGTTAATTACCTCACATGCCATGGCAAGAAGCCCCTTCATAAATGCCCTCTCACATTGTGTTCAATTTACAAAAATGCCATTGCACAGGTGAGTGTGAAATCACCCCTACTCTTGGATACTCAATTACTTACCCGTGTCATTCCTCACATGAATCATGACGACCATTCCTACACACCCATTGGCATATTTACCAATCATGGAGTATGATCTCAACGTCCGCATATACGACTCAAAAGACGCGTACACAAAAACAGGGCACTTCTTCGTATTACACCATACATGGAGTTACTTTTGGGAGATGTGCATATAGTTCCATTCCAGCAATCTCCATATGATAGTTCCGTAGGCCAGATGAACAACATATTATCCCGTTTCCAGTTTGGACATTCCAGTTAAAGGTACAACTACCACTATCTTATGCCTGGTCACAAACTCTTTAGACAAGAAGCAATGGGAAGCCCCGGAATCGAAAAGTGCCAATGCAGGGAAAGAGGCTATTCTAACAGTGCCTTTAGTCAAACAAACGAGGACGAATAAGCATCTACACCTACAACAGGAAAGAAGACAATGCATAACTAATGTAAAAGAGTAGGGACTCACCGGTGATAACCTGGATAGTGCCCTCTGCCCCTGCTACGGTCAGCAAGAAGGTTTGGCACTCCTGGGGAGTTGGAGCCGCTCTCCTAGCAACCTGTCGCTGAGGAGCGAAGGGAGGCCCTCTCGGTGCTACCTGCACGGGTCTGGGTGGTGCTGGAAGTGGAAGTCTTTGGGGTATCGGTGGAAGGGCTCGCTGCTGAGCTGGCCTGGCCATAACAGGTGCACCCAGTGCTACAGGATGACCCTGGTGTGGACAGTCCCTACGGATGTGCCCTCCTCCCCCACAAGCGAAGCACCGCCTTGAAAGCCAGAGTCGACAACTCGCTGCATCGTGCCCTGCCCTGCCGCAGTGATGGCAAGACACCTGCCTCTGAGCTGAGGGTGGGACTCCTGGCCTTTTGAACTGAGTGGTTTGTACCGACCGAGGAGGAGCCCTCTGTGGTACCGGTGGTCGGCTGCCTCCAGTAGGTAACCTCCCTACGTTGTGTAGGTGAACCTCGTACATCCTTGCCGCCTTCAGCACGGCCTCCTATATGGACATGTCCAAAATGGCGATGGGCCCCCTATACTCCGGGTCAAGGCCCAAACGGAAACGCTGAGCTCGATTGGCCTCTGTCGCCACCAACTCGGGAGTGTACTTGCTGAGCAATGAAAACTCAGCATCGTACTCATCCACGCTCTTCCGCCCCTGAGCCAGGTGCTCAAATCTCTGCCTCAGCTAGTCTCTAGCTGTGTCAGCGAGGTACTTAGCCTCAAAGAGCTCCTGAAACTTCTCCCAAGAGATGACATTCCCTGTCAAATGCTGCTCTTGGGCCTCCCACCAGTCACGGGCTTGGAAAGTCAAACACCTCCTAGCAGCATCCACCCACCCCTCTCGCGCAAAGTCAACCATGGTCAAGTCATCCTCTATGCACTGCAGCCACTCGTCTACCTCTAAGGCACTCTCCTTCCCAGAGAAGTACTTTGGGTGCATCTCCTGAAACTGCTTGTAGCTCGGCTTCCTCAGAGCCGCGACCACATCCACCCTCTCATGCAGCTGAGTCATGTGCTCCAGAATCCTTGTCAGGACCTTCACCATGAGGGTGGACTCAGAGGACGCTGCATCAGAAGGAGGCTCCCGTCCCCAGAGGTCCCATCTCCGCCAGCCATACTGCAGAAAAGAAAACAGAACTTAGATTAGTACCACATACTGAAGTGTTAGAGCAATGTCCGTGTTATTCATACGCATGTCGCAGTGTTAGTGGACCTGCATGGGCCAGCACAAAACCTATACTCGGGAATTTTTTAAAATGAAGAATATGTGGACTTACTAAAAATAGGATTTTTATTCAAGAGTTCATGAGAACTATACAAAAAATGAAGTCTTAAAATGATACACAACTTTTTATACTAAGATAATAACTTTCTCATGATTTCATTAGCTAACTAACAATTTAACAAGATATCAATGAGGATGAGAAATCCTACAATGAGATGAAGAGGGATGATGGTGATGGAGTTGATGAGAAAGCCCCTTTGGATCATCTCCATTTTCCCTTCTCCTTCTTCTTTCTTTCCTTTTCTTCTTTCTTCTTCTTTCTTTCCTTTTTTGTTTCCACCCTCAAAAACTCACGTCAAGCAAGTGAGGGGAAGGGGGGGGGGGAAGAAAACTTGGAGAAAAAGAAAAGAAATGAAGAAAACCCCCTAAGCTTGAAAATATTGACCAAAAGGACTTTCCTTAAAACGAAACTCCTCCAAAAATATCTCATCCCCATGTAATCCTTAAAACGAAACTCCTCCAAAAATATCTCATCCCCATGTTTAATTTCAATTTATCCATTACCATAAATGGTAAGTCCTCACTCAAATATCTATAAGTTCCATTTATTTACAACTTTGCCATTTTCCCAAAAATGGAAAGTTTTTCTTCATGCCAACTTTTTCCCATATTACAAATTTGCCATTAAAATTTACCCTTCATCTTAGAGTGTTAATTACCTCACATGCCATGGCAAGAAGCCCCTTCACAAATGCCCTCTCACATTGTGTTCAATTTACAAAAATGCCATTGCACAAGGTGAGTATGAAATCACCCATACACTTGGATATTCAATTACTTACCAGTGCCATTCCTCACATGCATCATGATGACCATTCCTACACACCCATTGGCACGTTTACCAAGCATGGAGTATGATCTCAACGTCCGCATATACGACTCAAAAGACGCGTACACAAAAACAGTGCACCTCTTCGTATTACACCCTACATGGAGTTACATAATGGATCGCTCAGAATCGTACTTGAAGTAGTCACTAATGGAAATTGAATTCCACCCCAAGTGATTTTGATGATGAGCACACCAAATGAAGCTTAGTGTACTAACTACACTACAATTAAGGGTGCAGGTTATACAACGAATGAAAGCTTTATGTATACTCCGAAGAAACACAAACTTCGCTAAATAGGCAAAAGACGATGTTGCAAAGTCAATGATGAAGCTCAAGCTCAAAAAGGAGAAGAAGCTCATAGAGAAGCTCACCTTCTAGTCATCATCTGACCAAGCTTCGTGAAGACTTGTCTTAAGTCTACAGTGTGTGAGTTGTGTCTTTCTTAGGGTTATGTTAAGGCCAAACGTATAAACAACACACACACACACACACACAAATGGTTTCGAAGCTAAACATTTTAAGATACCTTTTCAATCACTTTCAAAATTATTGAGAGCTTTTGCTTGTCGCTTTGCACTTTCATAGTGAAACTCCATTACACCATGGAGCTAACTACATGTTTTACTAGCCGTGCCTCAGAAGAAACTCCTCTGGGAGTCGACTACCAAGGAGTGGGAGTCGACTACCAGCTGATAATTATTTTCTCCTGAAACACACTGGGAGTCGACTACCAATCCCAAAGAGTCGACTACAAGCTGTCAAAATTCGACGTTTGACCTGACTTTTGACGTATCACTAATTTATTGTTCCCATGATTTTCGGGGCAAAAGTCAAATGAGTTTGAATTTTGAATTCTCCATTTTCACCTATAAATTGAGGACTATTTCTCTGAGAAAAAACAACAACTCTTGAAATCAAAATTCTCTTGCGCAAAAGTTCTAAACGTTCTCAAATTCTCAGCTCTCATTCTCTCTTAGCCAAATCGGTTTTTACATTCTTGATCTTGTATTTATTTGAGATTGTTGTGAATGGGTATTTACTGGGTTGGATGAGTTATTGGGCCATCCTAAGTGTTTGGGCCCATATCTGTATAAGCTCACTTGTATTCTCCCCTTTGGCTATAAATATAGACCTGAGGGCTCTCCCCTCAGTAGTTGATTCATAACACGTTATCAGCACGAGCCTCTAAATTTTCTTTTTTTCCACAAAATTTTTTTCTGTTCGTTGCGAAGGCGACGGCGGGAGATCCACGAGCGCGGGGCAAGGCTTCCTCAATCGAGCGTCGTCATCCGTGTAGGGCTTCGAGCAAACGTCGCTATATCCGGAGGACGGATATAGAGGTAAAAACTCTAAAAAAATGTTTTTAATCATACGTATGATTGCCCCTCCCCTAGATCTCGCAAGATCGCCATGGGGATTCATCGTCGCCTTGAAAACGACAGATTTTTCATCCCAAAAAATCAATTTTTTTTAGGGTTTTTTGGATTTTTAAACCAACCCCTAAATCAACCCCGCCGGCGGCCTCGCCGCCGGCCGCCTCGCCGCCGGCCGCCCCACCCCCACCTCGGCCACGCCATTCCCCCCATAGCCGCCACACCCCCCTGAGGCCGCACCCCCCCTCTGCAGGGGGGGCGGCCCCCGCCGCTCCCCCTCGCAGAGGGGGGCGACGGCCCCGCGCCCGTCGTCCCCCCCGCTGCGGGGGGGGTGCGACGCCCCCCGCACCCCCTCAGCGGCCCCCGCCGCATAACAAAAAATACACACAGATCTGTGGGCCTGAAGCCCACAGCAGATTTGTGGGCTTCAGGCCCACAGATTTCAAAAAAAAACAAACAAACAGATCTGTGGGCCTGAAGCCCACAGCAGATCTGTGGGCTTCAGGCCCACAGATTTAAAAAAAACAGATCTGTGGGCCTGAAGCCCACAGCAGATCTGTGGGCTTCAGGCCCACAGATTTCCAAAAAAAAGGGCATATGGGCCTGAAGCCCATAGGTCGACTGCGGGCTTCAGGCCCGCAGGCTGGTTTAACTGGAAAAAAAAATTTGGGGGAGGCAAATGGCTATAAACTCGCCTCAAAAGGCAACTTATTAGCCTAAAAATTAATTTAAAATGGGGATTCAAAGGCAAAATATTCGTAAAAAATCACGGTAAATTACGGGACAACTATCGGGCAGACAAGGGCGTTTTGGGGATCTTTTGGGGGGGCTTTTGGGATGATGAGGGAACCTTTTTCCTCATACAAAAGAAAATGTTAATTTTGGGCTCTTAATCAATTTAATTGATTAAACCCATTTACTTTACAACCTATGCATCGTAATTTCTTTTACATGCTTTACATCTCTGGTAAAATTATGTGGATATTATATTTGCGTGGTTGTACATTTTATTTAAAAACTTAATAATTAGGAAGATCCTGCGACCGCTCTGCCGTTAGTTACCTAACCTAATGGTGTATGACGTTGACCAGTGGTCCAATAATTATTAAGTGATTAAATATCGTTTTATCCTCATAAGAATAAACTGCCTGTGATGTCTGTGGATGAAAATGTTGATGAGCACAATATTCTTGCATGAATTGCTAAATGTGGTTTTTGGATTGGCCGTTTAGTCCCACAGTTTATTTCCCGCACTTTTCTTTTATTTTTGAGAGAAATTGTAGTGGGGATTTTATGTAAATGTCAAAGAAAGAAGACCAACTTCCATGGAGACGGAGGCCTCGCTTGAAGACGAAGATATTATATGGGACCCACGGGGTTTCCAAAGTTGTATTTTCATTTTATTCAAGCTGCAAATTTGTATAATTTGGACTGTGGACTTTTTGGACTCTTTCTTGTGGGACTGGCCGATCCACACGTTTAGCTTTTCATTTAATATTGCTTCCGCATGAAAATGTTCCTTTTCTGATTAATTATTAATTCATGCATGTTTGTGCTCTGCTAGATAAATGGATAAAATTGCAAGCGTTGACTTTGAAGTGTTGGATGCATCAGGCAGAAACTATCTAAGCTGGCAGCTAGATGTTAAGTTTCACCTGCGGGCCAAGTCCCTCATCACTGCTGTGACTGAAAAAGAAAATGTTAGCGATATAGAGAAGGCGCAAGCCATCATCTATATTCGCCGCCATGTGGATAAGACCTTAAAGGCTGAGTACCTTACGGTCGAAGATCCACTTGAGCTATGGACTGCCCTTGAGGACAGGTATAAACATCAGAGAGATGTTATACTCCCAAGGGCGAGATATGAGTGGGAGAACCTGAGACTGCAGGACTTTAAGTCCATTGCTGAGTACAACTCAGCACTTTTTAGCATCACCTCACGCATGAAGTTGTGTGATGAAAAAGTCTCAGAAGATCGCATGTTGGAAAAGACGTATACGTATTTCCATGAAAAGGATGCGATACTTATGCAGCAATACCGTGAACGTAAGTTCACCAAGTATTCAGAGCTGCTGTCATGTCTTCTCATGGCCGAGCAAAACAGAGAGCTTCTTCTCGACACTCACAATATGCGCCCTCCCAGCACTGCCCCCTACCAGAAGCTCACCATACCTCTTCCTTCAAAAAGAAGAGGGATAATAAAAGAAAAGAAAGACCACAGAAAGGGGACAACAGAAAGAGCCAAGGGCCCACCACAGCAGCGCAAGAATGAAGGGAAGCGCAAGTTCACCTGGCGCGGGAATGATAACAAGAAAAACAATGCACCCCCACCCAAGAGGGACTGGGAAGACCAGTGCCACAGCTGTGGCATGACAGGCCACTGGTCTAGAGTGTGCAGGACCCCAGTGCATCTCCAGGAGCTTTACAAACAAAGCAAGAAAAAGAATGTTGAATCAAACCTAGTGGCTGCGAAAAATGCAGTCAAATTCATAGCAAAAGACTTCGAGTCAGATGATCTGCTTGATTAGCCTGTTATCATTTATCTTAGCATGTTATTGTATGAACATTCTATTTTATGAGAGCTTTTATGTATCTTCAATTCTGTTGAATAAAATTTAGCCTTTCCGAATGCAAATGTTTACTCATCTTTTTTAGATGGAATGCTCTCATGACTGCTTAGTAGACAGCGCGTCAACACATACGATCCTTCAGCACAAATGCTATTTTCATAGCATTATCCCGTATAAGAACCCTGTAAACACAATTTCAGGGCCATCGGACATAATTGAAGGTTCTGGGAATGCAACCTTGTTGCTCCCCAATGGAACAGAAATAAAAATAAAAGATGCACTTTACTCTCCGAATTCCAAGAGAAACTTACTAAGTTTCAAAGATATCCGTCTTAACGGATTCCACTTGGAAACAGCAAATGTCAAAGAAAATGAATTACTGTATGTAACGTCTCAAGAAAATGGAGTTAAAACCATACTTGAACGTTTTGAGAGCCTCTCATCAGGCCTCTACCATACAAAAATTCGGAGAGAGGAAGCAAACCTGACGGAGCACCTGAAGTGCCCGACATCGGCCAAATTCTTACTTTGGCACGATAGACTTGGCCACCCCGGATCTGTGATGATGCACCGCATCCTAGCACAATCCCATGGGCATAACCTGAAGAACCAGAAGATTCTTCAGAAGGGAGAATTCCCTTGTGTACCCTGCTTTAAGGGTAAATTAATAACAAGGCCATCACCACTTAAAGTGGATATTGAGTCTCCTAGCTTCCTTGAAAGAATACACGGAGACATATGTGGACCTATCCACCCCCCTAGCGGGCCCTTTCGGTACTTTATGGTACTGATTGATGCATCTTCGAAATACTCGTATGTGTGTCTACTTTCAACCCGCAACTTAGCTTTTCCAAAGCTTTTGGCACAAATAATAAAGTTGCGGGCGCATTTCCCAGACAACCAAATAAAGAAAATACGTCTGGATAATGCGGGGGAATTTACCTCTCAGTCATTCCAAGAATATTGCCAGGCAACGGGAATAGAAATTGAACATCCAGTGCCGCATGTTCACACCCAGAATGGGTTAGCTGAGTCGCTAATTAAAAGACTCCAATGGATTGCACGACCATTGCTGATGAAATCCCAGTTGCCGGTGGATGCATGGGGACATGCAATTTTGCATGCTGCATCACTAATAAAAATTAGACCCTCAGGAGGTCAGAGTCTATCCCCAATGCAACTCGCATATGGAACGCCGCCGAACATCTCTCACTTGAGAATCTTCGGCTGCGCAGTTTATATCCCCATTGCACCACCACAGAGGACCAAGATGGGTCCTCAACGTCGCCTAGGTATCTACGTAGGGTTTGACTCACCCTCCATTATAAGATACCTAGAACCCCAAACGGGGGACGCTTTCAAGGCACGCCTTGAAGACTGCAATTTTGATGAGACGTATTTCCCCAAAATGGGCCTAGACATCGAAAAGTCTAGTGCAAAGCAAATGTTAACGTGGGATACAAAAAGCTTGACCCACTATGATCCGGTAACGAAACAATGTGATGATGAGATCCGGAAGATCTTACACATCCAGGACACAGTCCATAGATTACCGGACTCATTCACTGACAACCAGAAGATTGTCAGATCACACATCCCTGCTGCGAATACTCCAGCTAGGATTGACATCCCGAAGAATGGATGCAATCCACCTGCAGCAGAAGTGGCTGCACCTCAACAGAAAAGAGGCAGACCACCAGGCTCCAAGGATAAAAATCCAAGAAAAAGAAAAATATCCGGAGACCTTGGGATGATACCCCCACAGAGAAATGAGTTCGTGTCCATACCCTCTCCCCTCCCAGAATCCACTGCAGAGGAACTGCCGGGAGAAACAGAAATATCACTAAATTATGTACGTACAGGGGAGGTATTGGACAAAAGAGTACAGTCGTCGACGATGACTTCGCGTTTCACATTGCCATTCACGTCGCCGGAAGCGATGATGATTATGAACCACACTCCGTTGCTGAATGCAAACGTAGAGATGATTGGCCAAGGTGGAATCAGGCAATAGAAGCCGAGCTGGACTCGCTTCAGAAACGAAAATTCTTTGGGCAAATAGTCCAGACACCTACCGGTGTCAAACCTGTGGGATACAAATGGGTATTCGTCAGAAAAAGAAACGAAAATAATGAGATCGCACGCTACAAAGCTAGACTTGTAGCACATGGATTTTCCCAAAGACCGGGTATAGACTATGACGAAACATACTCCCCGGTCATGGATGCGATCACGTTCAGATTCCTGATAAGCTTAACAGGAAAGGAAGGCCTAGATAGGCAGCTAATGGATGTTGTGACTGCGTATCTATACTGCAATCTCGACAAGGAGATCTACATGAAACTTCCTGATGGCTTTTCAATGCCTGCTGAACTGAAAGATAGACCTCGGGACGTCTATTCTGTTAAGCTACAAAGATCATTGTATGGTCTCAAACAATCAGGAAGAATGTGGTATAACAGACTCAGTGAGTTCCTTGTTCAACAAGGATTCACGAACAATGAAGTCTGCCCCTGTATCTTCATAAGAACAAAGGAAAAAGGATTCGTGATAATAGCTGTCTACGTAGACTATCTGAATCTCATAGGATCTCCCGAAGAGATCACTGAGATATCTGTAAGCCTAACAAAAGAATTCGAAATGAAAGACCTAGGCAAAACCAAATTCTGCCTTGGCTTACAGATTGAACATCAAAAAGACGGAATCCTATTACACCAAACCACATATACGAAGAAAATGTTGCAAAGATTTCATATGGACCATTGCCATCCATTGAGTACACCTATGGTGGTACGATCCCTGGATGCACATAAAGACCCCTTCCGGCCGCTGGAAGAGGGGGAGGATATACTTGGTCCGGAAGTTCCCTATCTGAGTGACATCGGAGCACTACTATATCTGGCAACTGCACGCATCCCGATATAGCGTTCGCAGTAAATTTGCTTGCAAGATACAGTGCAGCGCCTACACAGCGCCACTGGACCGGGGTAAAGCACCTTCTGCGCTACCTCCAAGGGTCTACAGATTTGGGACTCTTCTACAAAAATGGAACATCCTCTACACTTGCAGGTTATGCTGATGCAGGGTACTTGTCTGATCCCCACAAAGCAAAATCACAGACTGGGTACGTGTTTACCTACGGAGGGACAGCCATTTCATGTAGATCCATCAAGCAAACCTTGACGGCGACCTCATCCAATCACTCGGAGATCATTGCCATCCATGAAGCAAGCAGAGAATGCGTATGGCTACGCTCAGTCATCCACCACATCTTGTCTACGACCGGACTGAAGACTGGAGACCTCGAGCCCACTACCATGTTCGAGGACAATGCTGCTTGCATAGCTCAGCTACGAGGTGGCTTCATCAAAGGCGACAGAACGAAACACATTTCACCAAAGTTCTTCTGGACGCACGAGCTACAGAGAGATGGCAAGATCGACATCAGACAAGTGCAGTCATGTGACAATTTGGCAGATTTGTTCACTAAAGCCCTTCCTACTGCTACCTTTAGAAAACTTGTACATAGGATTGGTATGAGACGCCTAAGAGATCTGAAAGCTTGAGAGCTTGTACAGATCAGGGGGAGTTTGGCAGAGTTTGTACTCTTTTCCATTAACTATGGTTTTTCCCACTGGGTTTTCTATAGCCAAAGGTTTTAACGAGGCAAATCTCACCAACTCAGGATCCTGAAGTATCCACCCCATGTGAGACCCATACAGGCTCAGAATCCTGAAGTATTCATGAGCAGGGTCCACAACTATGGCTGGATAAGGGAGAGTGTTGTGAATGGGTATTTATTGGGTTGGATGAGTTATTGGGCCATCCTAAGAGTTTGGGCCCATATCTGTATAAGCAAACTTGTATTCTCCCCTTTGGCTATAAATATAGACCTGAGGGCTCTCCCCTCAGTAGTTGATTCATAACAGAGATATTATTTTCTGAAGATCGATTTTTATTTGGCTATTTGTTTTCAAAATCCATATTATTTATTCTCTGATTTTATTTAAAATGATTTTGAAAAACATTTGATTTAGATCACAAAGACTTCATTAGTATCCTTGTGTGATCTAAAATCTTATTCTATCAAGCCACTAATACACATAGTTGTCTATTACTATTGGCTATAGAATTTGGGTGTAAATCCAATCTCCACCAAACAATTGTGGTGAGTTGGATATCGTTTTTCTCTTTGTGTTTGCCCTTTGTTGTAAGGGTGTTGGTGAAAGTCCTAGACAAGTCTAGGTGTTGCTGTTGGAAATCCTGGTTAAGGCTAGGTTGTTGGAAATCCTAACAAGTGAAGTTAGGTACTTGTATTTGCTAAGGCAGATAGTGGAAATCTCGTACCGGATTGGTCGAGGACTGGACGTACCCAAGGTTGTGGGGAACTAGGATAAAAATCTTTGTGTTTACGTTTGCACTCTCTGCGATTGTTTATTTGTTGGTAAATATTATTCTTGTAACTCATTTATAATATATTGCAAAGATCATTATTGTATCTGCTTTTCTCTTATACTTCTGTGCAATTTTATATATCTTCATTAAGTATTTCATTTACTCAGTTGTGCTTAATTTCGCTCTGGGAGTCGACTACTGTTCATAGGGAGTCGACTACCAGAAGATTTTTATCTCTGATTTGATTTTGAAGATTGATTAAGTTGATTAAGAACCAAGCATAGATCACTCTACTTGGTTTCTTAGGCAACATTAGAAGTCTTTGAATTGTGCTAATCTATTAAGAACGAAAAAGTTTATTTTCTACAACACTATTCAACCCCACTTCCAGTGTTGTTTGCCATCCACAGGATCCAACACTTGGTATCAAAGCGAGGCTTTAAAGGTGATGTCATCAACATCATTCCATTCCGAAGGACTTAATACCATGCCACCACCACTGTTCAACGGAACAAACTATGCTAGCTGGAAGATCCGAATGAAGACTCACCTGGAGTCATTGGACATCGAAGCATGGACCGTCACTAAAATTCCGTACATCGCACCCACCGAAGTTGAATTTGGGAAGTGGTCAGCCGACGAGAAGAAGAGAGCAAATCTTAATGCAAAGGCAATGAATGCACTATTTTGTGTTGTAATAGGAAATGAGTTCAATCGAGTCTCCCAATGCGAGACAACACATCAAATATGGCACACTCTTCAGGTAAGTCACGAGGGAACTGAAAAGGTAAAGGAATCCCGCATAAATGTTTTACATTCTAAATTCGAATCTTTTAAAATGGAAGAAGGAGAGAGTATCAACGATGTGAATACTCGTTTTACTAACATTACAAATGAGCTCGCAGGATTAGGAAAGAAACTTTTCGAATACGAGCAGGTGATGAAAATACTGAGATCTCTCCGACCCGAATGGAAGGGAAAGACAACGGCCATTCGAGAAGCTCATAACGTAAAGGATCTTACCATCGAAGAACTAATGGGAAATCTCATGGCGTATGAGATTGAACTTGAAGAAGGTAAGAAGATCGAAGAAAAACCAACGAAGAAGAATCTCGCTTTTAAAGCTCAAGAAGAAATTCCGACTACACGGACAAAGAAGACCATATTGCCTTCATCTCAAAGAACATTAAAGAGTTCATCACAAGTAAGTATGGTAAACGCTCTTTTAGACCTACTAACGGTATTATTTGTTTTGGTTGCAATAAACCAAGGCACGTCAAAAGAGACTGTCCGTTAGAAAGAAACAACCGTGATTCCAGAGATCGTGGGAAGAACCGAGATAGCAATGAAAAGAGAAACAATGGAAGAAACAAATTCCGACGACCAAAGAAGGAAGCCTACGCAGCTTTCAACCAAAGCGACGATTCCTCATCCGATGAATCCTCAGCAGACGACAATGATGAAAGAAGAGAAACATCACACATGTGCTTCATGGCTTCCACATCTTCTAAGGTAAGTTCTCATCATGATTCATCTAGTGATAATGATTCTTCATCAAGCGATGATGAAGACATGGACTATAGGGGAGAATATAAGGAGCTATGCAAAATGCATAAAAAGCTCATAAAAGAACATAGAAGAACACTTACGAATATTAAAAAGGATGCTAAATAAAAAGAAGAAATTATTAAGGAAAATAGTCTTGTTAAAGAAAAGATTAATTCTCTGCAAAAAGACATTCTTTCTGTAAATGAAAAAGTTGAAAATTTGAATAATCTTCTCGTATCTGTCAAAGATAAATACGACGCTACGATGAAAATTATTGAAAATTTCAACAAAGGAAAAGGGAAGCTAGATAGTTTAATGATAACTAAAAAGCCTCATCTAGCAAAACCGGGTTCGGATATGATTCAAATCATACCAAGAAACAGGTTAAGCAGACTAGGATGCATCATTCTAACAATAATTTTCTGAGCATCTGGATACCAAAGAACTTGTCCAATCAAAGAAAGAAAAGGTACTCTACAAACTTTGTTCAGCAAGTTCATTTAAGCAAAAATTATAAATATATCTTTCATGAAGGAACTAAACCATACTGGGTTTGGTTTCCTAAAGACTAACCCTCTGGACTCAAAAGTAAAGAGTACCATAAACGTCTATCTTTCAGGTACTCTAAGGAAACGAAGATGAGAAACAAGATCCAAAGCTTGATAACTGGATCAACATCAAAAGATTCTTTTGACTCTGGAAAAATATATGCTTAACATGTTTAAATGATTAAATAATTTTTAATCTCTTTATATATGATTATAAATGTTTGCGTTATATTTATAAACCACTTTTTGTTCAGAAACGCGCTCAGTCTTGGTTAAAACCCCCCATGGTAAAACCCTAAGGTAGCCGACTACCCCATTCTCTCATCCTCTTGAAAAATTTCCCTTGGCACTTGGAGCTCTCTTGATGATCTACCTCCTCTCATCATTTGGTTTCATCATTCTCTCAAGTTTACTCAAGGTAAAATCTCTCCTCATCAACCTCTACTTCATTTTTATATCCTTGCATATCTAGTTTTGTAAATAATTTTTACTCTATCTAGATGCCTATCAAGAGAATGGTTTCTAAGAAGAGGAAGATCACAAGTAAATCCATCGCTGAGAAAGAAACCATCTTGCCCTATTTATTTAGAAGCACTACCTATGAACACTTTGTTAAAGTTTCCAAGAAACCTGTTCTCCATGAAAGATTTGTGAAACTTGATCATGTTCAAAACTATGGCATTGACAGCATTCTAGAATCTTTAAACTTGGCAAACCTATTTTCTGCTGAAAACATTTATCTCTGCTATCCCAGACTTGTGCATCTCTTTTATGCAAATATGGATTATGACCTTACCAAGAGTAGATTTGTCACCAAAGTGCTTGATACTAAACTTGCCATAACCATTAAATCTCTAGGAGAGCCCTAGGAATCCCGTACACTGGTGTGTTACTGGATAATATAGAGATGAGTCGATGACTGATGAAAGTATTTTGGAGAGAATGTATTTGCCGGGAAAGTATTTCCAAACTAAACTTCCTTGTAGCGATCTTCGCTATCCGGAAAGAATCCTTGTAAATATATTGTCTTACAATATAACTCAAAAGTCTGGTAGTCACTCTGTACTATCTGAAAAAAGCCAAGTGCATCTATGCAATGCTAGGGAATATTCGTGTCAATTGGGCCAAAGTCATTATGGACTCCATCCTTGCATCAGCTTCTTTAGACAGACCCTCATCCACTCTAGCACATGGACATTATCTCACCATCCTGTTTATTAGTTATAATGTGTCTTTGGATAATGAAACCACAATTCTGGATCCAGCATGCATATTTGATGTTCATGCTCTTGGGAGAATGAATCTTCATAAAGACCTTGATCAGAACATCCCTGAAGAGAAGCTTGCTGCTGAAGGAGGATCATTATCCTCCAGGAGAGGTAAGAAAGTCATTATTTCAGATTCTGATGAAGAAGAAGAAGAAGGAGAAGAAGAAGAAGAAAAAGGAAGCAAAGAAGAAGACGACGAGGAGGAAATACCAGCCTACATCATTGAACTTCAAGATATGCTCTTGAAGAAAATTGGAAAACTGAAGATATCCCAAGAGAGAGGCTTTGAAGACCTCAACAAGAAAATAGACGATCTCAAGGAATTCGTGGTGAAGAGCAACAAAATGACGGAATAGACACTTGGCATGATTCTTGACGAGATCAAGGAATTAAGGAAGAACATCGGTCATCCTTGATTTTATAAACAATGGTTTTAAAACAATGATTTCAAAACTTCTGGTCTGTAATCACTATACTATGGAGTGATGCTTGCTACTCTTATATTACTATGCTTATGGATAAACTTATGTGATATATTCTGCTTGACATTGGTTGATCATATGCTAACATATTTTTTGCAGGACTGGTAATTGAATTCCTTTCTGACAAAATTCTTGTTACAACTTGGATGATTCATGTGTTGAAATGATATGTCATTATTTTTTTTGTTGATGACAAAGGGGAGAAAGTATATGAATGTTAAATGAATGTATTGTTTTGCTAACGGCTTCGATATAGGGGGAGTAAGTTTATTTTCATGTCATATTAGTATGTCAACTTACTTCATTTTTCATTTGGGTGTCATCATCAAAAAGGGGGAAAGTGATGGAAATTGAATTCCACCCCCCAAGTGATTTTGATGATGAGCACACCAAATGAAGCTTAGTGTACTAACTACACTACAATTAAGTGTGCAGGTTATACAACGAATGAAAGCTTTATGTATACTCCGAAGAAACAAAAACTTCGCTAAATAGGCAAAAGACGATGTTGCAAAGTCAATGATGAAGCTCAAGCTCAAAAAGGAGAAGAAGCTCATAGAGAAGCTCGCCTTCTAGTCATCATCTGACCAAGCTTCATGAAGATTCGTCTTAAGTCTACAGTGTGTGAGTTGTGTCTTTCTTAGGGTTATGTTAAAGCCAAACGTATAGACAACACACACAAAATGGTTTCGAAGCTAAACATTTTAAAATACCTTTTCAATCACTTTCAAAGTTATTGAGAGCTTTTGCTAGTCGCTTTGCACTTTCGTAGTGAAACTCCATTACACCCTAGAGCTAACTACATGTTTTACTAGCCGTGTCTCAGAAGAAACTCCTCTGGGAGTCGACTACCAAGGAGTGTGAGTCGACTACCAGCTGATAATTATTTTCTCCTGAAACACACTAGGAGTCGACTACCAATCCCAGGGAGTCGACTACAAGCTGTCAAAATTCGACGTTTGACCTGATGATGTATCTCTAATTTATTGTTCACATGATTTTCGGGGCAAAAGTCAAATGAATTTGAATTTTGAATTCTCCATTTTCACCAATAAATAGAGGACTATTTCTTTGAGAAAAACAACAACTCTTGAAATAAAAATTCTCTTACGCAAAAGTTCTAAATGTTCTCAAATTCTCAGCTCTCATTCTCTCTTAGCCAAATCTGTTTTTACATTCTTGATCTTGTATTTCTTTGAGATATTATTTTCTGAAGATCGATTTTTATTTGGCTATTTGTTTTCAAAATCCATATTATTTATTCTCTGATTTTATTTAAAATGATTTTGAAAACATTTGATTTAGATCACAAAAACTTCATTCGTATCTTTGTGTGATCTAAAATCTTATTCTATCAAGCCACTAATACACATAGTTGTCTATTAATATTGGCTATAGAATTTGGGTGTAAATCCAATCTCCACCAAACAATTGTGGTGAGTTGGATATCGTTTTTCTCTTTGTGTTTGCCCTTTGTTGTAAGGGTGTTGGTGAAAGTCCTAGACAAGTCTAGGTGTTGCTGTTGGAAATCCTGGTTAAGGCTAGGTTGGTGGAAATCCTAACAAGTGAAGTTAGGTACTTGTATTTGCTAAGGCAGATAGTGAAAATCTCGTACCGGATTGGTCGGGGACTGGACGTACCCAAGGTTGTGGGGGAACCAGGATAAAAATCTTTATGTTTGCGGTTGCACTCTATGTGATTGTTTATTTGTTTGTTGAATATTATTCTTGTAACTCATTTATAATATATTGCAAAGATCATTTTTGTATCTGCTTTTCTCTTATACTTCTGTGCAATTTTATATATCTTCATTAAGTATTTCATTTACTCAGTTGTTCTTAATTTCCCTCTGGGAGTCGACTACTGTTCATAGGGAGTCGACTACTAGAAGATTTTTATCTCTGATTTGATTTTGAAGATTGATTAAGTTGATTAAGAATCAAGCGTAGATCACTCTACTTGGTTTCTTAGGCAACATTAGAAGGCTTTGAATTGTCCTAATCTATTAAGAACGAAAAAGTTTATTTTATACAACACTATTCAACTCCCCTTCTAGTGTTGTTTGCCAACCACAGGATCCAACAGTCACATCGTATGATACATGGATAGTGCATGCTTTTTCAGCATTACAGGTACGTGCAATAATATAAATGTATTGGACCGTTAACCATTAATTAACGATGTTTATGAAGATCGAGCTCCTCCTGTTTAATTTACGATTAACAATAACCAATAGGACCTTGGATATTACTTGGCCGATGGTATATATCCACAATATGCTATGTTTATCCGATGTATTCGTCTCCTGTAGTCCGCAAAGGCTCAATTATTTGTCGCCATACAAGAGGCTACAAGAAAGGATGTAGAGCGTGCATTCGGCATTTTATATTCAAGATTCACAATTATCAAGGATCCATCTTGAAAGTACCAAGTAAACCTTCTTGGAAAAATAACGCGGACTTGTATCGTTTTGCACAATATGATTGTGGATGATGAAGGACATATGTACGCTACACAATATGAGTTGCCACATTACGATAAACTTGGAAATGACATTACAAACTGACAATATTCTTCCGAGGCAACCTCAGACTTGGTGAGCTATATACAGAATAGATATCGAACTCGTGACAAGCAACGACACATCCAATTAAAAAATGACTTGATGGAGCAAATATGGTCATTAGAAGGCAATGTAATTTAATTTGCATTTCCATCTATGCATGGAAATGTAATTTTATATTTAAAATTTTTACATATGTTTTCACTTTTATGCATTTCATATTTCAAGTTTAGAAATATTTATTTATGGCTATTGCAATCTATGCCATATGGTTCCAATGTTAAAAATATCTAAATTGACACTTTATGCCATAATTAGACGTCTGATTCACATGAATTATACGTCTAATCAATGATCAGTTGTCTGATTGGTGAACGTCAGACATCTGGTTTCATGGAGGGCTGAAAAATTTTCTCCACCAGATGTCTGGCGCTGAAACATCGGACGTCTTCTCTGTCTGTAAACAAACTTCTCTGTTGCACCAATAGTAGATCAGAGGTCGGTTGGGTATCGTTCATGCGTCTAATCTACTTTAGATTAAAAAAAATTACGGCTAGATTACTAAACGTCTGGTAATCTAGCCGTTGAAGACTGATGTGGCATCCATTAAGCTTCGCATTCAGCCTTCCATTAGAACTGACCATGGACTGAATCTGACGCGACACTGATTCAACCCACATCAAGACCTTGTGACATCCATCTAGAGTGGAAGCTTGACAAGCCCACGACTCATGGGCCACATCACACAGTCCTAGCCATGTTCTTGATGGCATTTTGGTAATTCGGCACACCAGAGAGGACGGGGGTCATATAAATTCCCAATCTCATATAATCTCCAGCCTACAAATTTGGGTTTTCTCTAGGGTTTTCTCTTCTATCTTACGGCCGCCACTCTCTCTCACATCACTCAATTTCGATCACCAAGCCATGACTGCTCAGACTCAAGAGGAACTTCTCGCCGCTCATCTCGAGCAGCAAAAGATTGATGTAATCTCCTCTTCCACCCTATCTCGCTGTTTCAATATATGAAACGGATTCTGATTGTTGATTTTGGTTCACTACCAATTAGTTAGATTCTGGTACAGATCTGATCTCTAGCGGTTTGAATGCTTCGTTTTATCTAGTTTCCACTTACCTAATACAATCTAAATGTTTGGTCTTTGAGTTGGGAAGTGTTTATATTGTGAGCTTTTTAGTTCATTTAGTCATACTAATTGATTTGAGATGAGGCATAAAGTAAAATGAATGAAATGTTTGTTTTTTTACCCCAAGCGTATGGATAGTTTCTGGTTATATTTTAAACAAGTCAAATTTTAGACCACGTTATTTGGGTTTGAGTCTGAGCTGAATAATACTGAGGTTGATTTTACTAGTCTTCAAGTTGGAGACGCTACTTCATTGAGCTATGTAGTTTCATCCCTTTTTTAGACCCTTAAAAATGCATTCACCTTATAAGCATATAGGTTGATCTCCTAAAGGATTTTCCCATATACTTTGTGTCCTTAGAATTCCTTGAACATATATTTTGTTGCAAGCATCAATTGATGCCAATATATTTTTCTTTGAAAGAATAGCGAAGTATGTTGCCTGTTGCAAAATTTCCATAATTTATCATTGATTCGTGACCGCCCATGCCTGCTTGTGGGTCAAAGTGATTGCATGTTTTTGTAGTTGGTTTCGCATTTGGTGTTAGGAATTTCCATTGTGATCTCAAATACAAACCTGCTAAAGTTGCTCTTAAAAACAGAGTTTCTTCAAATTTCTAATAGTATTTCTACCATTTGCATTGATCATTTGTTTTTCTTATCATGATGGATTAGATTCAAGGATCCTTTAGCAGTATCTATGGCTTTCGAAGGCCTTTCTTGTTAGGTTTATTCCAGAGATGAAGGATTCATATTTAAGTATTCATCCATGGCCCATGGGTTCAGTTACTCATCTCATGGCTTTTGTCTTTAAAATTCTTCAGTGCCTTGATGATATTCTTCATCTCAAAATTATTGACCGTGTTTACCCTATTGTTTAATGTCTATGCGCTGTTATTTTACTCTGCTATATTTTGCAACCTATGTATTAGAGCATAGAATACGGAGAAAGAAAGTACTGCGGTAGCAGCTGGAATCATACACCCTCTGTACTGTACATATAAGGTTAAAACATAGGCTGTACAAGTGGTCTTGGTTGGGCTGTGCATCAATGAAGACATCTAATGTGTTTGGTTACAGGGGTTGAGTTTTTTGGGTGATGAACAGTGGTGGAGGTTTGGGGGATTTTTGGAGTTGCATGCATGCTAACTACATCTCCCCGGCTTTGAGGTGGGTTTGTTGCAACTCTAGCCACCTTCATAATAGTGGTTTTGAGGATATTTTGAGGTGTTTTCAGGGTTTGAGGTGGAAGTTCAGGTTTCCATTCTCCTCATATGACCATCAATCCCAGTTCAAGTTGTTGTATCTGATTGGGGTTAGATATAGTTGAGGCCTACTACATCCTAACATCAGACCTCAAATGGGACCTAAGTGTTAGATAAGAAAACGAGGGCAAATATTTGGACTTAAACACCTGTCTAATATGGATTTAGGCATCAACCTTAGCTAACGCCAACTAAACACACCAAATTAAGCTGGGGTTAGTGGTCACTGGGATTGCTTCTAAATCTAAAAAATCATCTTGAAACAACCCCAACCAGTATTTTAGGATGCTGCTAGAGTTGCAACCCTCCTCAAATCTAGGTTGCTGGAGTTGGCATGCAACTTGAGAAATCTTCCAACCCCAATTCCTCCAACCAAACAAGCCGGGTGGATGCCATTGGCAAAATGAAATTTTGGCAATTCGGGAGCGTATACATTCAGCTGGTGATGTTAGTTGATAGTCAATTTTCTCTCCATTTATGACCTTTACTTAAGTGTGACTTTATTGGTGTTGTTACGATAATGATTTTATTCTGACTTTGATGCTTACTGGTAGCATGTGTGCTGATATCGGTTTCTTTGAACTAGCTGTGCAAGAAAAGTTGGTGATAAGACTAGCTGATCTGTTAGGATGAAACATGCCAGTTCCTTTCTGCTTGATATAACTTGCGTTTCTCATGTTTTTAGATAATGCATCCATTGTTGTTGGTTGTTGATGGTAGTCTCAAGCTAGGTCGCTATCACTGGTTGAAAACACTAGTATTTACATTTGTTGTAACTGAACACTTACTGGGGAAGAGTTTCTCGGAGGATTGGTTTCTTTGTAAAGTCCATTACCTTTGAAAACATGCATTCTTTGTGTTCCTTTTGTTCTGTTGGTTTGCACCTTTCTGCTATTTCACTTGCAGGGACTCTAATGGGTTTCTTTTACACTGTTAATTGCTGTTTCCTGCTGCTGGTTGGATAATCTATGCATCAAAAATTCTTATTTGGATGAAAAGATCTCGTTGTTGGTTGTTGATGAAATATGCCAGTTCCTTTCTGCTTGATATAACTTGCGTTTCTCATGTTTTTAGATAATGCATCCATCGTTGTTGGTTGTTGATGGTAGTCTCAAGCTAAGTCGCTATCACTGGTTGAAAACACTAGTATTTACATTTGTTGTAACTGAACACTTATTGGGGAAGAGTTCCTCGGAGGGTTGGTTTCTTTGTAAAGTCCATTACCTTTGAAAACATGCATTCTTTGTGTTCCTTTTGTTCTGTTGGTTTGCACCTTTCTGCTATTTCACTTGCAGGGACTCTAATGGGTTGCTTTTACATTGTTAATTGATCTTTCCTGCTGCTGGTTGGATAATCTATGCATCAAAAATTCTTATTTGGATGAAAAGATCTTGTGAATTTCCTTCTGTTATTTATCTAATGACCAAAGTATAGCATTTTAACCAGAGCTTGTTATGCAGCCGGATCAGCCTGTAGTTGAGGATGACGACGACGACGATGATGACGAGGAGGATGATGATAAAGATGAGGACGAGACTGAAGGTACATACAAAATCATATATACAAACTCTTCAAAAGTTCTTCTATATTGCCTGTTGAAATACTCTTTTATTCTTGATTCTTAGTTCGTGAAGTTAAAGTTTTGATGCTTAGTAAGAGACATATATTATATATTGTGGTGTGGTTCTCTTGCATGATTTTTGTAGCATCTAAATAAATTCAGTTACTTCATTGGTGATGATAAATATAGCTATTTTAATATTTCTTCTTGACATGTGACAACTATAAATGGTTTGAGCTTTCCACGTTTGCATTAGCATTGCCTTTAGTGTTGTTGTTTGAATGGTTGGTGCCTGGAGTTGCTAAAGTAGTTAGAATATTTTTGCTGCTTGATATATATAGTGGCTACTGAGACACAAGTAACTGCATGTAGGTTATCTTGTTGATCAAACTATGAGATAATTTTACTTGTTGGTTACTTGTGGCTACTGAGACACAAGTAACTGCATGTAGGTTCTCTTGTTGATCAAACTATGAGATAATTTTCAATTCAAAGGGTAAACTTTTTATCGAAATTTAAGTAGCCTTTGTTTGCATCATCCCATGAATGGGATGATGGGTGGTTACATTTTAGTACTCATTGGAATGATTCAATGATACTTGCATCCTATTAATTTTGCTTCTAGGTTTATTTAGCTGTGCTATGTAAGCAAACAATGCTCTAATGGGTAGTCCTAAAAGGAATTTAACTTCTGTCTAGTCTAGTAATTTCAGATTCAAGTTAGTAACTAATTTTCCATACTTTAGCAGTCAATACATAGTTTGTGGAAGCCATGTTTCATTTAGATGGTTAATATGTAGAACCATATCTTATGGTAGCACTATCTGATATATTGGTAAGCACCAAATATTCCTTCTTAATGTCATGATAACGGTGCTTTTAAGCTAGCTTTACATTTCATGTTCTTCGAGGTGTGTCAATCTGTTGGGGTGTTTCCAATTGCTTTAAACATTTAGTTCAATATATTCAGTTGTCAAAATGTTTGAGCAAAACTTGATCCGTTTTGTTACTTGAGCCATCATTCTTGATCTACACTATATTCTTCAGGATTCCAGTTATGCCGGAAACCTTAAGATGGTTTTGATTTCCATTTTTCTTCATTCGTTGTCTTTTATATATGCAGGACAGGAGGGTGATGCCACTGGAAGATTGAAGCAGAGCAGAAGTGAGAAAAAGAGCCGCAAAGCCATGCTGAAGCTCGGAATGAAACCTATTACCGGTGTCAGTCGCGTCACTGTGAAAAAGAGCAAGAATGTTAGCCCGACACTTGGACTGTTTGTAGTCGTAGTTTTCAGGTATCTTGCAATATAATACAGCTTCTGCTTATACATCTTCCGATTGTTTTCCAGATATTATTTGTCATATCAAAGCCCGATGTCTTCAAGAGCCCAAATTCAGATACATACGTTGTATTTGGGGAGGCAAAGATCGAGGATCTAAGCTCTCAGCTCCAGACCCAGGCTGCGGAGCAGTTCAAGGCTCCTGACCTCAGCCATGTGATATCGAAGCCAGAGACATCGGCCACAGCTCAAGACGATGAAGATGTCGATGAAACTGGCGTTGAGCCGAAGGACATCGAGCTTGTAATGACGCAGGCAGGGGTTTCGAGGTCCAAGGCCGTCAAGTCGCTCAAAGCTGCAGATGGTGACATTGTAACTGCTATCATGGAGCTGACAACTTGATGGGGAATGTCTTTATGTTATCTGGACCTTTTCTTAATGTACCACCTTTTCATATCTAAAACGTTATGAACGATCTCAGAGCTTCTGCTTGCTGTTATCTACTGATGAATTTTTGTTTTACCTTGCGTTGTATTAGAAGTACAATGGAGCTTTGGTTTATATGTTATTGTTCTTATTATCTGTGATTCATCATGATTTTGCCCGTGTTTGATCATATTTTACCGATGAGATCATGGTGCATGAAATTTGCGAAGGCTGGGTAATATGTTGTTATGAGTTGTTACTGCTGATGATTATAGTTTGTATTGTTTGCAGTTGCATGCTTAGAGTGTCAGCATGACATGCTACGAAAAAAACAGACTCCATTGTTATAAAGGGAACACCAGCCTTCAGCTAATCAAGGAACATTATTATCAGTCCATCCTCTTTTCATCTCACATCATCCATGATGATAAACAAAGCATACTGCCACTCAAATTGACACTTCAAGCATACTTGCAGCCACCATAGCCTGCAAAAGAGAGGCGATATTATCATTCAGAAACAATACAAGAACTTAAAATAAAAACATAGCAAATTATAGAATCATACACCAAACACCTACTTGGATCAGTGAGGGTAATGAGACCTGAGTCTCTGAAGTCGCAGTTCAAGGAAGTCTTCCCCTTGGCCTGGTAATATAGGTTCATGGCCACCGAAGCATGGGACAACTGAGTGTTGGGGTCGAAGCAAGGGCCGCCTTCTTCGATACAGCTGCAGTCGATGGCTGAACAAACGAAATCGATGTTGGACTGCAGAGCCGTGTTATCCGCTGAAGGCTTCGCCACGCACCAGTTGTTCTGCAAGTTCAGATGTATGCACATAAGAGCTAAGTACTAGTTTTTTAAACTAGATTTGCTTCAAATAGATATAAGCCATGTTATTCTCAGAATGATCATCCAGTTACCTGAGCACTGACCGATTTTATGTTTCCACCTGTGAATTACGACGAAAAAGGAGCTTACTTCAAGATATGGTTAACTAGCCTTGAGAGAAAACTAGCCTAATCATAAATTCAAGAATTTACCAGAGCAGCCAAGGGAGATGAGCACCATAAAGATGAGGAGCATGGACATTGGGAGATGCCCGCTTGCCATTTTAGTGAAATGAAAGGGAGAGATGGATGATTTTTTTTTTTTGATGTTGGCTTAAAAAAATGAGCAAGCAGATCAATGTCTATAAATAATAGAAACATGACCAAGATTTCTGGCCTGAAATCTAATTTAATTACTTAAAAACAGATTTGGCCAACCTCCCCTTATGGTTGTTATGACTTAGCATATCTATTTAAGATATGGTTAAAAGCAAGGTTCAAACATTTTCATATAACACTCACGAGTAAAGCAAGGTTTAAAATGTTCCCCTCTCTTTCTCTCTCTTTCTATGCGTTCATAATGCCGACTCCAAAATGAAGTACATGTTTTGGTAAGATCATGGTGCCTATTCTAAATCGTGCTTGTCCTTTAAATGTAAAAGATACTAGTAACCAAAAATGTTGCTCCAACAACTACTAATGCGATTATTAACGCTTGAGTTTTCTAAACCATTTTTTGTTAAGATGACAACTCTGCCCTCATCTGTTAGGATGCTGATGTTGAGCGATGGAATTGGATGTAACAAAGGAGAACTTACCGATTACCTTAAATGTGCAGCGGAAGGATCGATTTGCCAAGGTTTATCTACACCGGTTGTTGTAGATGATCACACGATGGAAAATCTACGGATTTCCACAACCTAAAACTCTCTTATATAGTGCAGAAATTTGGGCGGGAAAACTCACTCTTTTGGTGTACACTCTCTTGGAAAATAAAGACTAAATGCAAGCAGTTGCTCTCTACTTCAAGTATAATTTTCCAACAAGAGTGGGGTCTATTTATAGCCTTCCCACATGGTAGGAGTTACAATTTCTAGCAATAACTACCTTGTGTAGTTATAGAATCACCCAATGACCAATTAATTAATATAATTGTGACATTTCCTAAGTCCTCAACTTAGGTATCACATTAATGTGTGTAATTGCTTCATTTAGCCCTCAAATTCCAACATTGAGAAAAACCGACACCCTATCGTCTGCACCAATGTGTGCACAACGGATTAAACAATGATAGCGTATAACCAACTTTAATCAAACAGAGTTAGGATCTTGGATGAATCATAGAAAGCGAAAAATTAATCACCACACAACAAGAACAAGGCAATCACACAAAGACACAAAATTTTATACTGGTTTGGTCAATCTCTAGGCCTACGCCCAGTCTTCCGTTGTCATGGCTTTCACTAGATCAGAAATGTTTATGAAAATAGTTTACACCAGCTCCCAAATATCCTCCAAACAATATGTAGCCCTCTTGACAAAGTAATCGTAACACTCTAGCAATTATAGGATCTCAAGCATACAAGAACAAGCATACAAGAATAATGGAAAAAAAATCCAATCATAAACTCAAAGATAAGACTATCTCACCTCCAAGAACTCAAGCCGCCATTCTTCATCTCTCACTCATTCAAAGTCGATCTCTCAAAGCTTCGATAGCTGTCTAGGGGCTTACGGTAGTATTAATTAGGTTTTAGGAGCCATTTCAAATGATGGTCGTTCGATCTGACTCATTATCAATCAAACAGCTAAGATCCAAATCTGCCCAGGCTGAGAACTCAGTCGTCGGACGTCTAACCCCATGCGGTCAGATGTCTGATGTAATAAGTCAGGCCACATCCCTGAACTATCAGACGTCTAGCCCAAAGCCATCAGACGTTTGATAAAAGACTGTACATGGTGCTACAGTTTCCCGAGAGTTGGAGATTTCTGTTTTAAGCCGTCCACCCGTATGAAGGCAAGAATCCAAGCGTCCGATCCTCCAGTTAAACAACTGATCGTCCAATATCAGACAGCTGTCGTTTCTGTCTTATATTTTCCTTTGAAGTGGCCCAGAACCAGATGTCTCGTCCAATACTACCAGGCTTCTGGTGCTGTGAAAAATCCAGATTTGAGTTTGAAGCATAAACTTCAACACTCTACACTGCTTCAAACTTTCTCCAACATACGAGCACCACTCCAAACATCACCAAGACACCTCCAAGCTCTCCATAATGGAAGTACCCTAATTCAAAACATCTCTACCCAGATCTAGTATTTCTGAAAATCAAATTACAACAGAAAATCGTCAATCACTCATCAAGTATAGAGCAAGCTTAAGCGGTGCTTGAGCTTGACTGCAACAACCGTCTTTGTGAGTATATATGCAGGATTATGATCCGTCGAGACTTTCTCCAGTGCTATCACTTTTTCTCCTCCGGTAGAAAGAAGTTTCACACTTCTATATGATTGGTCCTCAAACTTTAGGCCTGATGCTCTGCCAAGTGGATGGCGCTCTGGCTATCACAATAGACCTTCATCACCTCTTGTAGGATACCTAAGTTTCTCAGCAGACTTCACATGTACTTGCCTTCCTTGATCGCCTCAACTGCAGCTATCAATTCTGCCTCTATGGTTGATAACACTACAACAGACTGAAGGACCGATCTTCAGGATACTGTAGCAGTGCCCAATGTGAACATATATCCAGTCGTAGACATCCTCTTGTCTCTGTCGCCTACATAATCTGAAGCACAGAATCCAGATATCACCAACCCATCACCCTTAGCGTAACACAAACCAATTCTGACTATTTCCTTTTGTTACGACCTAAAGATCGTAGGAGCCCGACTCCCGCCCGGATCCGCTAACATACCCCATTAGCTCACCATTTCACAAAAGGGCCGCCGCCTCGAAAATCCGGGGCATCATGGAGATAGGCGCACCTTGCAGCGCTCCCCGAACCGGCCGAGGCGAACAACCGCAGCCGGCCGAGGCGAACAACCGCAGCCGCCCGACCCACCGGGGTAGCACGCTTGGGGACGCTTGGGTAGCTAGGCCAGGCCTATTGACGGGCGCGGCCGGGTCGGACAACCCCCGACCGGAACGGCCCGTCCGATTCCCGCGAACCGCGGCGCCTAAAGTGACACAGCCAGACCTTTAGTTCGACGCTAACGACAAACAGCCTAGGATAAGGACACGACTGACACATACGTCACCCGACCGCCTGACAAAGCACCCCCAGGCGGCTGACCTGTCCGGCGGTTAGTGCTTTCGGCCCTGACATCCCGACAAAAGCACCCCTTGGCCGTTGCGCCGCCTGACAGAAGCAGGTCAGAAACTCCTGTTCCCGATATCCTTGTCCGAAGCTTCCGCTGACACCCGAGCCAGCTCAGCACGCCTAGTCATCACCTGTCAGGTATAAATACCCCCTCTCCTCTTACGGAGAGGAGGTGGGAAAATTCTCTCATCTTCTATTACTCACACACGAGAGCAAAGGTCCTCCATATCTTTGTTCTCCCACATATAGCTCGTCACGCGAGGCGGACACACCGTTAGTCCGGCCGGCGTGTCTAGCCCCCCTTTTAAGCCCTTTTACTGACTTAGGCATCGGAGGGGCTAAGGGTTGAACCCCAACCCCGCCCTTCTGACGAGTTGTTCGTGCTGCAGGAGAGCTCGCCCCTTGACCAAAGTCAGCGTCATCCTCCCGCCGTCCAACCTTCCTCAGCTGCGTCCGACGAGATACGATCCCATGAGCTCCACCGGCAACGGATCCAACCTCTTCATCCCACTAATCACTTGTAAAACAGCCTACCTAACCCCCCATTTCCATATAACCACCGTGCCCTTGGTTCCCCATAATACAAATTCATTGTACGCGAGTTCCACCTCGTAACAATTGGCGCCGTCTGTGGGAACGAAGGGTCACACCCATGTTAGACTCCATGCCAATTTCGCGGAACCCTGACCACGGCAAGGATCCCGTGGATCAGGAGCCGCTCTCTCTACAAATCACCCCGGCGTCCGACGCCCTTCCGGGCGTGGGTACCGAAACCGAGCCAACTTCATCCCGCGTCGTCCTGAAAAGCTTCGAGGCCGTCACTCAGGCCGGGGGAGGCTATCAGAAAACCGGAACGGGGCCACCGCCCGGCCCCTTGGAGCCCCAGAACGTGAGGCAGAACCTCCGCCTTCAGTTTGAGGAGGAGGGAGAAAACGGGGGGCTCGCTGAGGAGATTGCGGCCCAGCAAAGGCTCCTGGAAGAGGAGATGGAAGTTGCGCAGCGGTGGAAGCGCCTGGGGGAGGCGGTCGCGGCGCAAAGGCGTTTGGACGAGGCGGCCGAGACCGCCCGGAGGGCCTACCAGGAAGAAGAGGCCGCCCGCCGCCAACTCCGCTTCATTTTCACGGAACGCGAGAGGCTAAGGAGAGGAAACATGAGTAACTAAGAGGTTCTTGAAGAGACGGCGACGGGCCGGCGGCCCGGGGGCGGACGGGACCCGTTGCTGAACAGGTCCCCGCCTGGAGGAGGCGGCCCGCATCACCAGCACCACCCCTCCGATACCCTGCACGAGGAAGCCGTTTGTCGACAGCTACGCTTCCTCACCGCCGAGCGCGAAAGGCTCCTCCGCGAGAATCAGGAACGGATGGAGGCCCGAGGAGAGTTGGCCGGGAGGCGCTGGCGCTGGGAGAGCCGTAGCCCACAACCCGTCGAGTCCTCGGCCCAGGAAAGGAGCCCCGCCAGACGACCGTCGGGCTACTCCCCGGGGGCGGAGGACCGTCGTCGGCCGTGGCGCGATCGAAGCCGGACCCCCGAATGGCGGAGAGGGGAGGCCCCGGATCGCCCTACCTATCCGGAGGAGGCCACGCCGCTCGCACGGTGGATCACGTCCGTCCCAAGGCCCAAAAGGTTCAAACCCCCTCACTTGGCCACGTACAGTGGAAGAGGCGACCCCCTCACGCACGTGCAACAATACCGGGGGGCGATGGAGGCGCATGATGTGGACGAGGCGTTCCTATGCCGACATTTCTCCCAAAGCCTGAGGGACACCGCGCTGGACTGGTACTTCGGCTTGCCCGCGAGATCCGTCGGGAGCTTTGGCGAGCTGTCACACAAGTTCTGCCAAGAGTTCCGGGCCGGGCGGACGAAGAAGAAGACTTTGGACTATCTCTGCACGATAGTCCAAGGAGAGGGGGAGAGAACGGGAAGATACCTCCGCCGCTTTCAGGAAGAAAGGCGGGCGGTGGTGACATGCGGCGATGAGGTGCTAATGCTGGCCTTCAAGGCGGGGTTGCGGACTCGGAGCCTCCATAAATCCCTGCTCCGGGACCCGCCGACCGACTACGAAGCGCTGGTTGCAATGGCGGAAAGGCACGCATTGGCCGAAGAGACCCTCGGTGCAAAGGTCGTATTCCCCCCGGCGAAACCATCCCAGGACGGACCCCGGCCGCACCCTCGGCCGAGGCAGGAAGAGAGGGGCCGAGGCCGCGATCAGATGGCCCTACCGCGGCGGGAGCCGCCCGAGCCTCGCCCACGAGATCGCCTTGGCCCGACGCGCGAGTTCGCCCCGGCGCGGAGGCCCCCCGGAGTCATCCCAAGACAAGAAGACCCCCCACCGGCACATTACACGCAACTCAATGCCTCCTTGATTGAGGTGATGGCCGCGGCTACACGGGCCTGACTGCTGCCGGAGCCGCCCCGAGAAATGAAGTCGGACCCCGCCCGGAGAGATTTTAAGAAATACTGCCGATACCACCTGTAACGACTGCTTTTCATGTATCTGGATTATATATATATATAATATATGTTTTGGTGGATTTTCTCCTCATGTGTGGTTTTCGTCTCCATAGGTTTCATTTTCGATCGATTCGTCGTATTTCTCGCTCCTTCCTTAGGATTGTCGATTTCGAAGTAAGTCACTCGTGACGGACTTCTTAACGGTCGTATCTAACTGTTAGATCAAGCCTAGGAGTCTTAGGAATCGATCCCGGGGCCCCGCGCTCCGTATCGGTACTTTTCTGTGCTCATTAGCCGGTGTAAGAAGGGCCACCGACCGACTAGATGACGATCCAGTCGGTCAGCAATCCTTCTTGGACCGACTAGTTAGCTTTCTAAATTTTCTCAGGAGTTACTGTTTATCGTTAGTCGGTCTAAGAACGTTGGTTGGCCGACTAGGTTGCAAACTAGTCGGTCAGCAATGCTTCTTGAACCGACTAACTCATCCAATTATTTTTGTATCAGTTACTGTTTACTCTTAGTCGGTCTAAGAACGTTCATCGACCGACTAGTTGCCAAACTAGTCGGTCAGTACTTGTTCATGGACCGACTAACTCTAAATCCTATTTTCGTTCAGGAGTTACTGTTTACACTTAGTCGGTCTGCGTTGGTCGACCGACCGACTAGTTGCCAAACTAGTCGGTCAGTGGTTGTTCTTTGACCGACTAACCAGTGTTAAAACCCTAATTTCTGGGCAGCCGCCAGCTCAACCTATAAATACCCAACCCAAACGTTTTCATCTTCTCCAACACGACCCTAAACCCTAGTTTCTTCCCCTCTAAGCCCCCATCTTCCTCCAAGCTTCAATCCTTCATTCCAAACCCTAAATCCATCATCCAACCCATACATTCACTCCATCTACCCCTCCTCTTCCCCAAATCTCCATTGAAATCCATCAAAACCCCCAAATCACCCAAAACCCTAGTTTCTCCAAACTTCCCCAATCATTTCCAGATCTGGTCCTAGGGTTCCCCGGAGTGTTTCTTCCGCCTCCTCTCGGTGAGAAATCGATCTACCGTTGTTTTTATAACTTAGTTATATTTTTATGAAACCCTAATAATAATTCATGTTGTTTGTTGATTGGTCCCCCAAAACAGCGATTCCCTCGTAGATAGCATCCGAGTGACGAAGTGATCGTCGATCCCCGGTGCTAGGCAAGTGAAACTTGCCACTTAGGGTTTAGGCCATGTTTTAGGCCATTTGCATGTTGTAGGCGTAAAAGAGGCTAGGCGACGAAATGATACTCGCCTAGGCGCAAATTGGGGAACTAGCTTGACAACGAAGCTAATTCCGACTTTTAGCATGTTGCACAATTACCATGTCATGTTTACTTTCAATTAACGGTACGCGAATATGTCATGTCATTGCATTTCGCCTGTCACGTTTAATTTAATTAACGGTACGCAAATAAAATGTCATGACCTCGCATTCTTTAGATATTGCTGTGATTGCGTAGCTTCGCTACAATGTTGTGTTCCTGGCTCGTGTTCCAGAAGCGGGCCATGTGTTGGTTGATAGCCAATGCCCGAATTGCGTGTTCCGGCTAGGTGTTCCCTACGCCATACTAGTGTTCCTGGCTCGTGACCAGAAGCGAGCATAATGAGTTGCTAACCCCAACGCTCGATACATTGAATTGTGAACTAAGAATGCGAGCTCAATGGCGGGGCAACCCTAGGCTCACTAGATGAGCTCAATGTGCAGGGACCCCAGGCTCCATTTCGTGTGAATATTGGGTAGTGTTTAGTGCCGATCGGTCTGAAATGCTATGCCATTCAGCGAATGGCGTAAACACCTACAACAATGTGAATTGATTGAGAATTTTAGTAGCGTGGCTACTTTTGTCTTGTCTTGTCCCGATGGTTGCTCTCATGTACAAATTGTCTTGCCTTGTTTTAAATTGTGCACTCATGTTATAACTGCCATGTCATGCATACTAAACTGTTAGGTTGCTAGTTGCCTTACTTTCAGTTTCCTTGCCCAAGTCTTTTAGACTTGCTGACATGTGCCCCTTTCTCTTTTGGGTGACGCATGTTAGACCTTGAGCCTGAGTTGCCAGCTGAGGGTGAGGTGTTTGCGGACGCCGAGCTTGAGCCCGTGTTGGACGGGGAGTACGTGGACACTGGGGACCAGTCCTAGTGTCCCCGTGTGTTTTACTTTGTTAGATAGTTGTTTTGTTATCGGTGCGTGGCACCTATACTTTTTATGTCGTTGCTTTTGTTTGGCCTTGTTCTGGGCCCTTAGACTCTTTCTTTTAGCCTGGTGGCTTTTTCTGTGATGTTGAATATTTTGTGGACAAGCTTTGGGATTGGTATTTCTTATCCGTTTATTATTATTATTATTGTTGTTTCGATTGCAATTACAGGGACCTGCTTATACTAAATTGACGCTTATCGGGTTTGGGGCTTCACTGCTCCACTCTCGTGCGGACCTTTTCACGTCTCGCCTCCACTTTAGGGAAGCGGGTCGTGACAGGTTTTAGTGGTGGCCCATGCAGGTCTCCTTCTGTAACTGTGATTTTTGGAATAGCGATAATAATATTAGAATGTCCAATAAACTAAGTTCGACGTTCGAGTCATAAGCTATGAGTCTAATCTGATTTGTTCTCCGTGTCATTAGATGGCAGGAAGGCGTTTCACCCGTGGTGGGGGCATTGGTGCGCTCCCTCATGATGAGGAGCCTGAGCGGGAACCCACCAGCGGTGAGATGATGCGGATGATGTTGCAGATGATGCAAGTGCAGCAGGGCGTGCTTCTGCAAGTCCAGAATGCTCCACCTGCTCGAGCTGCCCGGGTTGTTCCGGATGTTCCTCGCTCTGAGCCAGGAGCGAAGCAATTTCGGGAGCTGGGTCCAGCATATTTTGATGGTTCTGAGGGTCCTCTGGCGGCCGATGAGTGGATTCGGAACGTCGAGGACAATCTGAAGATGGCCAAGATCACCCCGGCTGGTTGGGTTGACTTGGCGAAGCGCCAGCTGAAGGATAACGCCAGGAATTGGTGGGATGCGGAAGAGAAGTTGTTGGTGGAGCCGATCGTCTGGGCTACCTTCAAGGCCAGATTTGATGGTGAGTTTTTCCCGAAGGCTGCCAGGGAAGAGATGCTGCAGCGTTTTATCGACCTGAAGCAGGGGAACTCGTCGGTGGACATGTACCACCAGGAGTTCATGAGGCTTAGTCGGTTTGCACCAAAGATGGTGCAGGACGCTGAGGAGCGAGCTCAGAGGTTTCTGCAGAGGCTTGCTTCAGAGCTCCAGAGCTTTGTGACCTCTTCTGACCGGGAATCTTATCAGAAGGTTCTGGTAGCAGCTAAGAGGCAGGAGCTGCTCGTGAACCAGAGGAAGGGGTCTGTTGTTGGCGCTGGGAAGAGGCCTGTGGAGCAGGCAAGAGCTGTGGTTAGACCTGGATTCAGGCCTAATCAGTCCGCTCAGTTTAAGAGGCCAGGAGGGTCTATTCCGAAGATCTGCCATTTCTGCGGCAGGCCTGGTCACGTCAAGGATCAGTGTCGGAAGTTTCTGGGCCAGTGTTTGATTTGCGGTGATGCTTCTCATGTCGCGAAGGATTGTCGGCATGCGGATCCGCTGCGGAGGGCTCCTGTTGCAGCTCAGCCGTTGCAGCAGCGAGCGCCTGTTCCTACTGGACGTGGAGCAGCTCTTGTTCCGCAGAGGCAGGCTTTTCGGCAGGCTGTTCCGCCGAGGAGGCAGGCTTTTCTGATGACCGCTGCGGAGAGCGCGGCTGTGGATGAGGTTATCGCAGGTAATCCTCACTCTAGCTGTTACTTTCCTAGCTGGTTCTGATTGTTAGATTATGTTGTTCGCTTGAACATGGTTGTTTGTTAGATTAGGGTTTGATTGTTAATTGATTGATTAGGTGTGATTTTGGTTTGCACATTTCCTGCACGAGTCCTCTTTGACTCTGGTGCATCGATGTGCATTATTTCTCGGAGCTTCGTGGAGAGGCATTCCTTGTCGACGTCCCCTCTCCCCAAGAGTTGGAATATCGTTACAGGGAATGGTGTGGTCTCGGTGCATCGTGGTTGCAATTCTTGCTCGTTGGTGGTCTGTGGACATGAGCTTTTTGCTGATTTCATTGTCCACGACATCATCAACTACGATGCGGTCTTTGGGATGGATTGGCTTGCGAGCTTCTATGCTACGATCGACTGCAGGAGGAAGAAGGTGGTGTTCGAGATTCCCGGACATCCAGTGTTTGAGTTCAGTCGTGGTAGCAGTTCGCTTGGTCCTGTCAGATTTCGGGCCAGGCCGGTGGAGGCTGTGGCTATGCAGATGGAGTTGGAGTGGCCAGCCGTGGTGCGAGATTTTGGCGACGTCTTCCCCGAGGAGATGTCTGGGTTGCCGCCTGATCGGGCTTTGGAATTTTCTATCGATCTTGTTCCAGGTGCGCAGCCGATTTCGAAGGCGCCGTATCGTATGGCACCTGCAGAGTTGGAAGAGTTGCGGAAGCAGTTGGATGAGCTTTTGCAGAAGGGTTATATTAATCCTAGTGTGTCTCCGTGGGGAGCACCGGTGTTGTTGGTTAAGAAGAAGGATGGTTCGCGTCGCATGTGCGTGGACTATCGGGAGTTGAATGCGGTGACCATTAAGAATAGATACCCGTTGCCTCGCATCGATGATATTTTTGATCAGCTTGGAGGTTCGAGGGTGTTTTCTAAATTGGATTTGAGGAGTGGTTACCATCAGTTGAAGGTGAAGAAGGGAGATGTTCCGAAGACAGCGTTCAGGACGAAGTATGGACACTATGAGTTCGTGGTTATGCCTTTCGGCGTAACTAACGCGCCCGCAGTTTTCATGAATCTGATGAATCTGATTTTCTACGACTTTTTGGATAAGTTTGTCGTTATCTTTATTGACGACATTCTGATCTATTCGAAGTCGGAGGAGGAGCATGCCTCGCACTTAAGGACGGTGTTGGAGATTCTGAGGAAGCATCGGTTGTATGCTAAGTTTTCGAAGTGCGAGTTTTGGCTGGATAGAGTTGCTTTTCTCGGGCATGTGGTGACTGGAGATGGTATTTCAATGGATCCCGAGAAGATTAGGGCCATCCGGGAGTGGCCTGTTCCGTCGTCAGCGTCTGAGATTCGGAGTTTCCTTGGACTTGCTGGTTATTATCGGCGATTCATTAAGGACTTTTCTCGTATTGCTGAGCCGATGACCAGGTTGACGCGGAAGGATGTTGCTTTTGTTTGGTCGGATGATTGTGAGGGTGCTTTTGGTGTTCTGAAGGAGAGGTTGACGAGTGCCCCTATTCTTGTTGTGCCTGATCGCAGCGGTGGATTTGAGATCTTTTGCGATGCATCTGGCAAGGGTCTCGGTTGTGTGTTGCATCAGCACGGGCATGTTGTGGCGTATGCGTCTCGTCAGCTTAAGGTTCATGAGAAGAATTATCCGACGCATGATTTGGAGTTGGCTGCCGTTGTGTTTGCTCTTAAGATTTGGAGGCACTTCTTGCTGAGTGAGAAAGTGAAAATTTTCACCGATCACAAAAGCTTGAAGTATATTTTCACTCAGAAGGAGCTAAACATGCGACAGCGTCGATGGTTGGAGCTTATGGCGGATTATGATATTGATTTACAGTTTCACCCTGGCAAGGTGAATGTGGTTCCTGATGCGTTGAGTAGGCTTCCGGCGGTGATGATTTTGACCTCGCAGTGGAGATTGCAGCAGGATTTTTGCGAGTCTGGAGTGGAAATTGTTCTTCCTGGGGAGGCTTCTTCGTTGATGTACATGCAGGTACAGTCGACGATCGTGGATCGGATTAAGGCTGGCCAGGCCGGAGATCCGAAGTTGGTAAGGATTCGGGAGATGGTGGAAGCCGGTCTGCGGACTGACTTTTTGATTCATGAGGATGGCTCGCTGAGGTTTGGAGCCAGGCTGTGTGTGCCAGCTGGGGATATCAGAGAGGAGCTGATGGTGGAGGCACACAGTTCGCCGTATTCTGTGCATCCTGGTGGCACCAAGATGTACCAGGATCTTCGTCTGAATTATTGGTGGCATGGTATGAAGAGGAGCGTGGCTCGGAGTGTAGCCAAGTGCTTGGTTTGCCAGCAAGTGAAGGCGGAGCATCGGCGTACGGCCGGGTTGCTACAACCGCTTCCGATTCCGGAGTGGAAGTGGCAACACATCACTATGGATTTTGTGACTGGACTACCTCGGAGTCCGAAGCAGAATGACGCGATTTGGGTGATCGTAGATCGATTGACCAAATCTGCGCACTTTATTCCATTTCGAGTGGGACAGTCCACGGAGGTGCTAGCGAGGAGATATATGGAGGAAGTCGTGCGACTTCATGGAGTCCCCGTGAGTATCGTGTCGGACAGAGACACGAGGTTCACATCTCAGTTTTGGCAGAGTTTGCAGAAGAGCTTGGGTACGCGTCTGAGTTTCAGCACGGCGTACCATCCGCAGACGGATGGCCAGTCCGAGAGGACGATTCAGATTTTGGAAGACATGCTGAGGGCGTGCATGTTGGATTTCAAGGGTTCGTGGGAGGACCATCTACATTTGGTGGAGTTTTCCTACAACAACAGCTTCCAGGCGAGTATTGGCATGGCGCCATTCGCCGCTCTTTATGGGAGGAAATGTCGATCGCCATTGAGTTGGGATGACGTTGGTGATCGGGAGTTGTTGGGACCTGAGATGATCGTGGAGGCCGTGGATATCGTCAAGAATATTCGGGAGAGGTTGAGAATTGCTCAGGACCGTTTTAAGCATTGGGCGGATGCTAAACGTCGTCCTTTGGAGTTTCAGCCGGGCGACCATGTGTTCTTGAAGATTTCCCCGAATCGTGGTGTGATTCGTTTTGGGAAGCGTGGGAAGTTGAGCCCGCGATACATTGGACCGTTTGACGTTTTGGAGAGGGTTGGCGAGGTAGCGTATCGCTTGGCCTTGCCGCCATCTTTGGAAGGAGTTCACAATGTTTTCCATGTGTCGTAGCTTCGTCGATACATTAGCGATCCGTCTCATGCGGTGGATTTTTCGGAGATTACCGTTCGCCCCGATATGACGTATGACCAGCATCCAGTGCAGATTCTGGACAGGCGTCAGAAATCGCTTCGGAACAAGATTGTAAATCTTGTGAGGGTGATGTGGCGACACGGTTCACCTGGAGAGTCTACTTGGGAGAATGAGGATGAGATGCGAGAGCGTTTCCCACTTTTGTTCCCGGACTCGTGAGTTTTGGAAATTCCGAGGACGGAATTTTTCTTAAGTTGGGGAGGATGTAACGACTGCTTTTCATGTATCTGGATTATATATATATATAATATATGTTTTGGTGGATTTTCTCCTCATGTGTGGTTTTCGTCTCCATAGGTTTCATTTTCGATCGATTCGTCGTATTTCTCGCTCCTTCCTTAGGATTGTCGATTTCGAAGTAAGTCACTCGTGACGGACTTCTTAACGGTCGTATCTAACTGTTAGATCAAGCCTAGGAGTCTTAGGAATCGATCCCGGGGCCCCGCGCTCCGTATCGGTACTTTTCTGTGCTCATTAGCCGGTGTAAGAAGGGCCACCGACCGACTAGATGACGATCCAGTCGGTCGGCAATCCTTCTTGGACCGACTAGTTAGCTTTCTAAATTTTCTCAGGAGTTACTGTTTATCGTTAGTCGGTCTAAGAACGTTGGTTGGCCGACTAGGTTGCAAACTAGTCGGTCAGCAATGCTTCTTGAACCGACTAACTCATCCAATTATTTTTGTATCAGTTACTGTTTACTCTTAGTCGGTCTAAGAACGTTCATCGACCGACTAGTTGCCAAACTAGTCGGTCAGTACTTGTTCATGGACCGACTAACTCTAAATCCTATTTTCGTTCAGGAGTTACTGTTTACACTTAGTCGGTCTGCGTTGGTCGACCGACCGACTAGTTGCCAAACTAGTCGGTCAGTGGTTGTTCTTTGACCGACTAACCAGTGTTAAAACCCTAATTTCTGGGCAGCCGCCAGCTCAACCTATAAATACCCAACCCAAACATTTTCATCTTCTCCAACACGACCCTAAACCCTAGTTTCTTCCCCTCTAAGCCCCCATCTTCCTCCAAGCTTCAATCCTTCATTCCAAACCCTAAATCCATCATCCAACCCATCCATTCACTCCATCTACCCCTCCTCTTCCCCAAATCTCCATTGAAATCCATCAAAACACCCAAATCACCCAAAACCCTAGTTTCTCCAAACTTCCCCAATCATTTCCAGATCTGGTCCTAGGGTTCCCCGGAGTGTTTCTTCCGCCTCCTCTCGGTGAGAAATCGATCTACCGTTGTTTTTATAACTTAGTTATATTTTTATGAAACCCTAATAATAATTCATGTTGTTTGTTGATTGGTCCCCCAAAACAGCGATTCCCTCGTAGATAGCATCCGAGTGACGAAGTGATCGTCGATCCCCGGTGCTAGGCAAGTGAAACTTGCCACTTAGGGTTTAGGCCATGTTTTAGGCCATTTGCATGTTGTAGGCGTAAAAGAGGCTAGGCGACGAAATGATACTCGCCTAGGCGCAAATTGGGGAACTAGCTTGACAACGAAGCTAATTCCGACTTTTAGCATGTTGCACAATTACCATGTCATGTTTACTTTCAATTAACGGTACGCGAATATGTCATGTCATTGCATTTCGCCTGTCACGTTTAATTTAATTAACGGTACGCAAATAAAATGTCATGACCTCGCATTCTTTAGATATTGCTGTGATTGCGTAGCTTCGCTACAATGTTGTGTTCCTGGCTCGTGTTCCAGAAGCGGGCCATGTGTTGGTTGATAGCCAATGCCCGAATTGCGTGTTCCGGCTAGGTGTTCCCTACGCCATACTAGTGTTCCTGGCTCGTGACCAGAAGCGAGCATAATGAGTTGCTAACCCCAACGCTCGATACATTGAATTGTGAACTAAGAATGCGAGCTCAATGGCGGGGCAACCCTAGGCTCACTAGATGAGCTCAATGTGCAGGGACCCCAGGCTCCATTTCGTGTGAATATTGGGTAGTGTTTAGTGCCGATCGGTCTGAAATGCTATGCCATTCAGCGAATGGCGTAAACACCTACAACAATGTGAATTGATTGAGAATTTTAGTAGCGTGGCTACTTTTGTCTTGTCTTGTCCCGATGGTTGCTCTCATGTACAAATTGTCTTGCCTTGTTTTAAATTGTGCACTCATGTTATAACTGCCATGTCATGCATACTAAACTGTTAGGTTGCTAGTTGCCTTACTTTCAGTTTCCTTGCCCAAGTCTTTTAGACTTGCTGACATGTGCCCCTTTCTCTTTTGGGTGACGCATGTTAGACCTTGAGCCTGAGTTGCCAGCTGAGGGTGAGGTGTTTGCGGACGCCGAGCTTGAGCCCGTGTTGGACGGGGAGTACGTGGACACTGGGGACTAGTCCTAGTGTCCCCGTGTGTTTTACTTTGTTAGATAGTTGTTTTGTTATCGGTGCGTGGCACCTATACTTTTTATGTCGTTGCTTTTGTTTGGCCTTGTTCTGGGCCCTTAGACTCTTTCTTTTAGCCTGGTGGCTTTTTCTGTGATGTTGAATATTTTGTGGACAAGCTTTGGGATTGGTATTTCTTATCCGTTTATTATTATTATTATTGTTGTTTCGATTGTAATTACAGGGACCTGCTTATACTAAATTGACGCTTATCGGGTTTGGGGCTTCACAGCTCCACTCTCGTGCGGACCTTTTCACGTCTCGCCTCCACTTTAGGGAAGCGGGTCGTGACACCACCGGGACCACGGCCACGACACCGACAACTGCTTCACCCTCAAAAGGGAAATCGAGCGGCTGATCCAGGCGGGCCACCTGGGGGACTTCGTCGGAGGCCGGAGACCCGACCGGGAAGATGGGAACCACCGAAGGGCACGGAGGGCAGACCCTCCGGCAAACGACGAGAGGGAAGAGCTTCACCCCCCGAAACCCTTCATGCGCATAAACACGATATGCAGCGGGCCATCTTCAGGAGGGGCATCGTCGTCAAGCAAAAAGGCGTATGCGAGACAAGTAATGACGGCGGGTCTTGGAGGGGACCAGAGAGGGAGAAGGATGGCCTACCCTCCCATTACTTTCATCGACGAGGATCTAGAGGGGATCGAGCAGCCCCACGACGACGCCATCGTCATCGAGGCACAGATTGGGACGGCCATCGTCAGCCGCCTCCTGATCGACACAGGGAGCTCTTGCGACATCCTGTTCATGTCCACAATCGAGAAGATGGGGTTAAGGCCGACGGACCTGAGACCCTGCACTGGACCCCTCGTCGGTTTCACCGGTCACTCGACCCCCATCATGGGAGTGATCACCCTGCCGATAACCCTCGGAGAAGAGCCACAGGTCGTCACTCGAATGACGCTGTTCGTTGTGGTCGACATTATGTCGGCGTACAATGGGATCATAGGACGACCTTACATGTCGGCCATTGGAGCGCTCCCCAGCCTCCTCCATCAGATGGTCAAGTTCCAGACCCCCCGAGGGGTGGGGATCGTACGGGGAAGCCAGAAGCTGTCTAGAAGCTGCTACGTAGGGTCGACCAAGCACAAAGGACCAGAGGTGAACCTGAAGATCGACTCCTCGAGGCGGAGTTATGACCCCCACCAGCCAGAGTTAGCTCCAGCCGATGCCACTGCCGAGGGAAACAGGATTGACCACGCGCCCAACACCACCACCACCCCCCCTGAGGAGGACGGGCTAATCACTCCAAGGGGCGCGGTGCGCCGGTCGTGGCATAGCTGGGAAATGTAAGTCCTGAACGAAGTACCTTGTTCCCTTCTTTTTATCTTCGAATTTCGCCTTTTCTGCATGACAATTTCAGTTCAACCCTCTCAAAGACTCCGGGGCAGGACCAGTCCTCGCCACCCAAACCGGAGAGGGGCACAGGCCGAGCTGCGTACTCGCTCCCCCCCAGGAAGACCTCCGGGGCAAGTTCACTGAGCTTGGCCACCCAAACCGGAGCGCCATATGCGGGGTAGGCAACGGCCCAATACCCGTCCGACTATAGAGGCTGCGGGGAGGCGACGGCCCAATACCCCCCTCTCAAAGACTCCGGGGCAGGACCAGTCCTCGCCACCCAAATCGGAGAGGGGCACGGGCCGAGCTGCGTACTCGCTCCCCCCCAGGAAGACCTCCGGGGCAAGTTCACTGAGCTTGGCCACCCAAACCGGAGCGCCATATGCGGGGTAGGCGACGGCCCAATACCCGTCCGACTATAGAGGCTGCGGGGAGGCGACGGCCCAATACCCCCCCTCTCAAAGACTCCGGGGCAGGACCAGTCCTCGCCACCCAAACCGAAGAGGGGCACGGGCCGAGCTGCGCACTCGCTCCCCCCCAGGAAGACCTCCGGGGCAAGTTCACTGAGCTTGGCCACCCAAACCGGAGCGCCATATGCGGGGTAGGCGACGGCCCAATACCCGTCCGACTATAGAGGCTGCGGGGAGGCGACGGCCCAATACCCCCCCTCTCAAAGACTCCGGGGCAGGACCAGTCCTCGCCACCCAAACCGGAGAGGGGCACGGGCCGAGCTGCGTACTCGCTCCCCCCAGGAAGACCTCCGGGGCAAGTTCACTGAGCTTGGCCACCCAAACCGGAGCGCCATATGCGGGGTAGGCGACGGCCCAATACCCGTCCGACTATAGAGGCTGCGGGGAGGCGACGGCCCAATACCCCCCCCTCTCAAAGACTCCGGGGCAGGAACAGTCCTCGCCACCCAAACCGGAGAGGGGCACGGGCCGAGCTGCGTACTCGCTCCCCCCCCAGGAAGACCTCCGGGGCAAGTTCACTGAGCTTGGCCACCCAAATCGGAGCGCCATATGCGGGGTAGGCAACGGCCCAATACCCGTCCGACTATAGAGGCTGCGGGGAGGCGACGGCCCAATACCCCCCCTCTCAAAGACTCCGGGGCAGGACCAGTCCTCGCCACCCAAACCGGAGAGGGGCACGGGCCGAGCTGCTTACTCGCTCCCCCCAGGAAGACCTCCGGGGCAAGTTCACTGATCTTGGCCACCCAAACTGGAGCGCCATATGCGGGGTAGGCGACGGCCTAATACCCGTCCGACTATAGAGGCTGCGGGGAGGCGACAGCCCAATACCCCCCCTCTCAAAGACTCCGGGGCAGGACCAGTCCTCGCCACCCAAACCGGAGAGGGGCACGGGCCGAGCTGCGCACTCGCTCCCCCCCAGGAAGACCTCCGGGGCAAGTTCACTGAGCTTGGCCACCTAAACCGGAGCGCCATATGCGGGGTAGGCGATGGCCCAATACCAGTCCGACTATAGAGGCTGCGGGGAGGCGACGGCCCAATACCCCCCCTCTCAAAGACTCCGGTGCAGGACCAGTCCTCGCCACCCAAACCGGAGAGGGACACGGGCCGAGCTGCGTACTCGCTCCCCCCCAGGAAGACCTCCGGGGCAAGTTCACTGAGCTTGGCCACCCAAACCGGAGCGCCATATGCGGGGTAGGCGACGGCCCAATACCCGTCCGACTATAGAGGCTGCGGGGAGGCGACGGCCCAATACCCCCCCTCTCAAAGACTCCGGGGCAGGACCAGTCCTCGCCACCCAAACCGGAGAGGGGCACGGGCCGAGCTGCGTACTCGCTCCCCCCCCAGGAAGACCTCCGGGGCAAGTTCACTGAGCTTGGCCACCCAAACCGGAGCGCCATATGCGGGGTAGGCGACGGCCCAATACCCGTCAGACTATAGAGGCTGCGGGGAGGCGACGGCCCAATACCCCCCCTCTCAAAGACTCCGGGGCAGGACCAGTCCTCGCCACCCAAACCGGAGAGGGGCACGGGCCGAGCTGCGTACTCGCTCCCCCCCAGGAAGACCTCCGGGGCAAGTTCACTGAGCTTGGCCACCCAAACCGGAGCGCCATATGCGGGGTAGGCGACGGCCCAATACCCGTCCGACTATAGAGGCTGCGGGGAGGCGACGGCCCAATACCCCCCCTCTCAAAGACTCCGGGGCAGGACCAGTCCTCGCAACCCAAACCGGAGAGGGGCACGGGCCGAGCTGCGTACTCGCTCGCCCCCAGGAAGACCTCCGGGGCAAGTTCACTGAGCTTGGCCACCCAAACCGGAGCGCCATATGCGGGGTAGGAGACGGCCCAATACCCGTCTGACTATAGAGGCTGCGGGGAGGCGACGGCCCAATACCCCCCTCTCAAAGACTCCGGGGCAGGACCAGTCCTCGCCACCCAAACCGGAGAGGGACACGGGCCGAGCTGCGTACTCGCTCCCCCCCAAGAAGACCTCCGGGGCAAGTTCACTGAGCTTGGTCACCCAAACCGGAGCGCCATATGCGGGGTAGGCGACGGCCCAATACCCGTCCGACTATAGAGGCTGCGGGGAGGCGACGGCCCAATACCCGCCCTCTCAAAGACTTCGGGGCAGGACCAATCCTCGCCACCCAAACCAGAGACGGGCGTGGGCCGAGCTGCGTACTCGCTCCCCCCCAGGAAGACCTCCGGGGCAAGTTCACTGAGCTTGGCCACCCAAACCGGAGCGCCATAGGCGGGGTAGGCGACGGCCCAATACCCGTCCGACTATAGAGGCTGCGGGGAGGCGACGGCCCAATACCCGCCCTCTCAAAGACTCCGGGGCAGGACCAATCCTCGCCACCCAAACCGGAGACGGGCGCGGGCCGAGCTGCGTACTCGCTCCCCCCCAGGAAGACCTCCGGGGCAAGTTCACTGAGCTTGGCCACCCAAACCGGAGCGCCATAGGCGGGGTAGGCGACGGCCCAATACCCGTCCGACTATAGAGGCTGCGGGGAGGCGACGGCCCAATACCCGCCCTCTCAAAGACTCCGGGGCAGGACCAATCCTCGCCACCCAAACCGGAGAGGGGCACGGGCCGAGCTGCGTGCTCGCTCCCCCCCAGGAAGACCTCCGGGGCAAGTTCACTGAGCTTGGCCACCCAAACCGGAGCGCCATATGCGGGATAGGCGACGGCCCAATACCCGTCTGACTATAGAGGCTGCGGGGAGGCGACGGCCCAATACCCGCCCTCTCAAAGACTCCGGGGCAGGACCAATCCTTGCCACCCAAACCGGAGAGGGGCGCGGGCCGAGCTGCGTACTCGCTCCCCCCAGGAAGACCTCCGGGGCAAGTTCACTGAGCATGGCCACCCAAACCGGAGCGCCATAGGCGGGGTAGGCGACGGCCCAATACCCGTCCGACTATAGAGGCTGCGGGGAGGCGACGGCCCAATACCCGCCTTCTCAAAGACTCCGGGGCAGGACCAATCCTCGCCACCCAAACCGGAGAGGGGCACGGGCCGAGCTGCGTACTCGCTCCCCCCAGGAAGACCTCCGGGGCAAGTTCACTGAGCTTGGCCACCCAAACCGGGGCGCCATATGCGGGGTAGGCGACGGCCCAATACCCGTTCGACTATAGAGGCTGCGGGGAGGCGACGGCCCAATACCCGCCCTCTCAAAGACTCCGGGGCAGGACCAGTCCTCGCCACCCAAACCGGAGAGGGGCACGGGCCGAGCTGCGTACTCGCTTCCCCCCAGGAAGACCTCCGGGGCGAGTTCACTGAGCTTGGCCACCCAAACCGGAGCGCCTTAGGCGGGTTACCCGACGGACCAATACCCTCCCTCCCCCGAAAGGGCCTATCACCCCTCTCCTCAAACCTCGGGAAGCTGCTCAAGGACCGCGAATCAAGGCAACTCCAACGCAGAGCCATCCCTGAGGAGTAACACCTGACCCCCATAAAGCCGACACCCGAATTGACCTGTCCACCCAAAAAGGACACTCAGGACCAACACCACTGACAAGTGTCATGCATGCCTGAGGGGTCACATCACCCGTCACCCATCGGGAACGCCCTCCCTAAGAACGAAATTCCAAGACGGCCCCGACTCTCAATAAAGAGTAAATAAGGGCAGAAATTCACCATTATAAATCCCCCCCAACTTCCTTGAGGAGGGGGAGAAAGGCGAGGGGAAGGATGTGCAGAAAGACTAGTCGTTTTGACACCTTCTCTCCCTCAAAATACGTGGAAAATGCGAGCCTCGCCGACCTCCAAAATAAACGATCCCCCAACAGGATATTCCCCTTACACGACGGTTGCTCAGCCTGCTGCTCCCCTCCTTCCGTTAGACAACTTAAGGCAGGGGAACTGGGGCTCCACTGACATACCAGGCCTCTCCACGGACGCCCTTCGTACGCATGCGCGGCTGGCAGACAACCCGATGGAGGGGACAGACCTGCCAAATCACCTCACCGGGCACCCCGACAACCGCCCGCGTCGCCCCAACCGAGGGGAACGTGTCCCCGAGCGCCGGCCCGACCCAACTGGCTACTCCACTTACACCTGCAGCACCCCCCTTCCACTCATCGGCCTTCCCCGTGCCGCTTAGGCCAGGAGGCCGCATAGGGGGGGCAGCGGCCCGCGTCCCTCCGCGCCTACCACGCAGAGACTCCAGACGAGGCGAGCAACGGGGTAAGAAACCACTAAGCAAGCTCCTAAGATGGTTATATCAATTCTAATATGGTCCGAGCTTGGTAAGAAACCACTAAGCAAGCTCCTAAGATGGTTATATCAATTCTTAGTACAATGTCTAACTAACAATCATGGATGCCTAACTAACAAGCACGGGCGTCTAACTAAATCTTCCTATAGTCTATGTCTAATGGGTTCCCCTATTATACTAAGACAAGATGCTCGGGTAACACGTCTTCCAGCCATCTAAAACAAGGAAATGTTCGGATTAAACTCAATTCATGACTTAAATGTTCCAAATATTTAAATGGAAGTTGTTATCATTGTTGTTGTTCTGATATTTTGCAGATGCAAAGAGGACCGGCATGGGCCACCACTAAAACCTTTCATACCCTGCTTTCCAAGTATGGAAGGCGAGACGTGAAGAGGTCCGCTCAGACTTGGAGCTGTGAAGCTACAGTCTGATGCGCGTCTGGTAATTTAATCCATTATCAGGTTCTTTGCATTACGACGAAACAACACCAATAATAACGAGGTATAGACAAATAAAATTATCCAACATTCAACATCCACAGATTTTATTCCAAACATTACAGAGTTATAGTCATAAAAGGACTACAGAGTCTAAAAAGAAGGCCTAAGCATGGCCGAAACTACAACAAGAAATGGTGCTACGCACCGAACAACCTAACAACTATTAAGTAAGTAAACAACAACTAAAAGAAAGTCACCAGCTGAGACTAAGGGTAGAACTCCAGTGTCCTCGAACTGGACGTCAGTAAGCTGTCGTCCTCTGCAACTAACTCAGGTTCAAACCTGACATGTGACGCCCAAAGATAAAAAGGCACATGTCAGCAAAAGTCTGCAAAGAGGGAAGGGAGACCTTTGTACAAGGAAACGTAAAGCACAGCAGTTATAAGATAAATGCAGCTTAACAGTTCTAAAATAATGATGACATGACATGATATTTTAATGAATGCAGCAGTTAAATAAACATGATGATAACAAGCAAGCACGTCGTAGCAAAAACTACGAATCACTATTTCACGAATTCACGAATCACTAACTTATCACATTGTGCACAGGGTTTTCGTCTTTTGGCTGAAGTGGCTGTACGGGCTCACTTCTACGCTCAAGCGACCGTTTAACCCTATCCCTCCACGTGTATATAGACTGGCTCCCATCTTTTGGATCACGAGCCAGGAAGTGTTATTGGCATAGGGTTGTGCCCGCAAAGCAGGTGCCTAGCCTCAATCAATATGTAGGAGTCAAAATCCTACTCGTCGCAGCTTACAATTTATTGTAGCGTGTGCCACACAATCATGATAGAGCAAGATGAATGCATGAAATGACATGGCAAGATACATGAACATGACAGCAATAAGCAATTTAAAGCGCGTACAATTAATTTGAAAGTAAACGTGACTTGCGGCATGAAATGATAGCATAGCAAGGGTGTCGGATCTAGCTTCGTTGTCAAGCAAGATCAAGTAGGGTGTCGGATCTAGTTTCGTTGTCAAACTAGATCAATTATGGTCGTCTAGGCGACTATCATTTCACCGCCTAGTCTCTTTTACACAATTTTACCAAATGGCCTAAAACATGGCCTAACAATTTACTGTGCAAGTTTCACTTGCCTGAAAGAGATATGCTGTAATCACAGATCAGAGAGGTCCAGAACTTCATATGTGCTCAATCAACGTCCAGCCCTTAGCATGACGCGAGAGCTACACTGACATCAGGTATTGACATCAGGGGTTGAATTCCGGTAGCGCGAAGGTTACGGTAGACAGCTAGCGACCACGGTGGCGTGACGCGCGAACGTCAGCGAATAACACGAATGTCAGCGACAAAAGGGAGGCCGTGCAAGGGTTTATGGCCTAAGGGATAGCCGTGTGGATCTGGGCGGCAGTCGAGAGGATGCGCGGCAATGGCGCAGCGAGCACGGGAGGGGAAATGACAGACTTTATGGAGTAAACGACAGTTTTATGGTATATATGGGGTTGTTTGAGGGTTGTGCGGCAACGGGGAGACGGTAGGTGGTTGCCGGGGTGCTAGGGGGTCGGACTCCAGCAGTTAGGAGAGGTGGCCAGCGGTGAACAATGCTGGGCGTGGGTTTTTGTAGGGAAAAAGACAGTTTTTGTGTATTAGGAGAGGATTGGTAGCTTCAAGGGCAGTTCGACAATGGTGTAGGGCTGCTGTTAGGTGTCTTCGGCCATGGGGCTGTCGCTAGTTGCTAGAGGAGGTAGTCCAGAGATGGGGTTGGTCGCTGGCAATGGTGTTTGTGTGGCTGCCCTAGGGGAGAGTGATGGCCGGAGATGGGGCAAAGGAGGGGTTGGTTGGCGCGAGTCTGAGGGTGGCCGAAGGCCTGGGTCGGAGGCTGCTGGCACTTGGGAGGTGAGGGAGCGGGTTCAGAGAGCGCCGGCGTGCGTTTTTGGAGAGATAAGACGGGAGGTGGGTGCGACGTGGCTGATGGCTGGAGAGACGCTGGTTGCTCAAAGATTGCAGTGAACGGAGCGGCTAGGTTGCTGTCGAAAAAAGAGGGGAGAGGGGTTTCGTTTCCGGCAGCGGTGTGGGGTCTTGGCCGAAGGGCTGTGGTTGAGAGAAAGTGAGCTCACGGGTTTGTAACAAAGGTGAAGAAAACAGTGTTCTCTCCCCGTGTTTTTTTGAAAGTGAGGGGAAGAGAGAACGTGATTTCATGGGAGATGGGGCCCACGCGTAGAGAACATGGCTGGTTTCAAAATTGGGGAGAGGCCACGTGGGTGGTTGAGGTTAGGTAGGATACTAGGATAACAACATATAATTTGTTATTAGGTTAGGATTATTAAAATAAATTTAGTTAAGAATTTGTTTTAAATACGAAAGCCTTATTGGACAGAATATAGGTTAGTTAGGACCTGGTTTGCTTAAAAAGATTTCATTCCTCAAAACAAACAGGCTTAGGTTAGAATACATAAATAATTAGGTTAGGGTTTTAAAACAATTAATAATCAAAAGTTTGTTTTTATTAGTAACGTACAGAACTTCGGCGATCTGCGTGGGTTAATGGGAAGGAGCTAGTGAGGTGTATGGGATCTGATTCCTCTAAGCCTGGGACTAGGTACCCTTCATCGGGGAGTGCAGATAGGGTGTTCGACGGTGTTCCGCTGAGGCAACCTGGGCAAATTTCAATTAACCCTGCTGCTTCGAAGAAGAGTTGGTCGGAAGTTTGTTCCAATAAACGCTCTTACGGTGAGAATATTGGCATGAAATTTATTCAACCAATTATCAGGAGCGATGGGTCCTGTGTAGCTCGAGTTCCCAATGATCTTCTTACGAAGGGGGCTGAACATTGGAAGTCCACACTGGTAGGTTATGTTCTTGGGGACACACCTATGTTTGGGCAGATCCAAGCTTGGATGGAGAGGCTTTGGAAGCCCAGGAAGAGGGTGCAGGTCTTCGGCAAGGACAATGGCTTCTACTATTTCAGGTTTGAATCCATGGAGGAGTGTGACAGGATTCTTCACGGAGGTCCTTGGCTCTTTGACGGGCGGCTGGTTGTGCTTAAATTATGGAATCCTGAGCTACGGCATGACAGGGATATACTATCTACTGTTCCCGTCTGGGTGCAACTGCACGGAGTGCCTGTTAATATGTGGAATATGGAGGCACTCAATATTTTGGCCTCTGTGGTGGGAAACCCGCTGTGTCTGGATCGCGCAACTGTGAATTTGGAGAGAATCACTTATGCGAGATGCTTGGTGGAGGTTGATGCGAAGAAGGCGTTACCAAAAACAGTAGAAGCTGAACTTGAAGATGGATCAATATTAACTTTTGAGGCAAAGTACGAAGTGGAACCCCCACGTTGCAGTCAGTGTGTATGCTTCGGGCATTCTGACTCACAATGCCCCATACCCACCAAAAAAACTGAAAACACTTGATAAGGGGAAGGGGACTTTGCACATCTTGCAGCGCAATGATGAGGCATCTTCCTCACACCTTATTGTTGAAGAAGAAATTCTGGATTCTTTAACCCGTGACAAATCACATAGTGAGAACCCGGATGCTTGTACGCCTGAAGGGGGTTATGTGTTGCAGGCTAATGCGGGTTCAGGCCCCTCCCACCCATCAGGAATGGTGCTCAAATTTCGAAAGCTTGTCTCAGCTTTGAGGTGCATCAACATGATTATTTCTCCCTCTCAGTCCCAATTAGTTAACGGCTCACTGAGCTGTGAAAAGAGCCGCAACAATGAAGCGGACCCCCCCTGCCAGCCCGATTAAATCAGATGAATTGGATGCAAATGATATTGGTGAAGCGGGGACCTCTGTAGCTTTTCCTCAGGAGCCATTGTTTGATAATCCAGATTGGATCGAGGAGAGGCTTGATTTGATAAATGAGGCTGAATTACTCAAAAAAGGAAACATGGTGCTCAAAGTGCTGGACCGGCAACCAGGAGGAGCAGCCGGCTGAAATAAGGTGTTTTCTAATTCCTCTCATTTCAAATCTTTACTATGTCTATGTTGATTTGGAATACGCGCGGCCTTAATAATGCTGTGAGGCGTAGGGACCTCCGTGATAGAATAAAGTCCTTGAATCCATCAATCATTGTTCTTTTGGAGACCAAGTTACGGGTGGAAACTATCGGCAGTAAGTCTTGCATCCCCAAGGATTGGAGGATGGTGAATAACTTCAATTCTCATGAAGGAGGACGTATTTTATTAGGTTTTAATCCTATAATGTGGCAACTAAGTGTGCTTTCTTTATCTATGCAACACTTGTCTGTACGGTGTACCAATTCGGGGGGCTTTAATTTTTGCCTTACCGCTGTCTATGGAAGCAACCATCCTAATGAACGTAAGCAACTCTGGAATCAGTTAAGAGTGGATGCGGCTATCCTGGGAAATGAGGCGTGGCTTGTAGGTGGAGATTTTAATTGTATTTTGGCCGCTAAAGAAAAGGTGGGAGGGCGAAGGGTTGAGCCCAACATGCTTCATGACTTCAACAATTGTCTTAATGACTGCCGTTTGCAGACACTCAAGCATACGGGGTCGCGGCTCAGCTGGTGTAACAAATGCATGGGAGCTAGGCGTATCGCCGCTCAGCTGGATCGGGTCTTATGTAATGATGTGTGGATTTCAAAGCTCCCTGACTCTGTCTATTGTTATTTGGATCCTCATACAAGCGACCATTCCCCCATGGTTGTTAATCTTCATTCACAGGTACTCACTGATCCAAAGCCTTTTAAATTCTTCAATCACTGGGTTAATTTGCCAGGCTTTTATGATATTGTAAAGACCTCTTGGGAGCAAAATGTCCGTGGATCCATTATGTACCGCCTGGCTATAAAATTACGGCAGGTTAAATTGGCGCTCAAATTCTGGGCTAGATTACACAATGCTAACAAAGCTATCCTTGATTGCCGAACTGAATTGGAGGGTATTAGATCCACAAATTCCCTCCATTATGACTGTAGACTCCAGGAAAGAGAACATAATTTGGCCAATGAGCTTGCTACCCTTTTAAGTATGGAAGAGGAGATGTACCGTCAGAGAAGCAGACATGATTGGCTGGATCTTGGTAACAGAAATACCAGTTTCTTCTACAACGCAATGAAATCTCGTCAAAGCAGAAATAACTTAAGACACTTAGTTGATGTGAATGGTGTCCAATGTAAAACATATGAAGACATTAAATCTGAAGCTGCTAACTTCTATGAGTCCCTCTACATGCAAAGCAGCTATTGGAATGTCTTCCCTAAGCTTGTGCCTAAAAAGAAGATCAAACCGGAAACTGCCTTATGGATTGAAAGAAACGTGAATGCTGATGAAATCAAAGAAGCTGCCTTCAGTATTGGCCCTTCCAAAGCTCCAGGACCGGATGGGTTCAACGGCTTTTTCTACCAACACAATTGGCACATTATTGGATCTGATGTTATTGCTGCAGTGCAATCTTTCTTTAGATCGAGTTCCATGCTGAAGCAGGTAAATCACACGTTTCTTACTTTGGCCCCTAAAAGCTCTAACGCTACTTCTCTGGGTGACTACAGGCCTATAGCATGTTGCAACGTTATCTATAAGATTATTAGCAAAATAATCTGCAACAGGCTTCAGAGATTTATCCATGATCTTGTGTCTCCGAATCAATCAGCTTTCTTACAGGGGAGATTGATTTCAGACTGTGCGCTGCTGGCTCATGAACAAATCAGAGATTTCAGTAACCCCAAGGGGGCCAGAGCTTGCTTAAAAATCGACCTCAGGATGGCGTTTGACAGTGTAAACAGGGAGTTTGTTTATTTCATCTTACATCAGATGGGATTTGGCCCCAAGTTCATCGGATGTATCAAGGAATGCATCTCCACGCCCTCTTTATCAGTTATGATCAACGGATCGCCTGTGGGACATTTTGGCGGGAACAGAGGACTTAGGCAGGGTGATCCTCTCTCCCCCTACCTTTTTGTCATTATTATGGAATGTTTTACTCTTCTGCTTACCAAGGCATTGACTAAAGGGAGCATCCAACCAATGAGGCGTGCGGGTTCTATTTCTCACCTTCTTTTCGCTGATGATTTACTGGTTTTCTGCCGTGCTAACCAGACTTCTTTCAAGGGGCTTAAAATTCTACTAGATGATTTCAGGAACTTCACAGGCCTGCAAATCAATTGGGATAAGACCATTTCTATGTTCAGTAAAGGAGTTAAAAATCCAGGGGATCTTGCTAATTATCTTGGAGTTAAGCACGCGCATGCTATCACTACTTACCTGGGTCTCCCTTTGTCGCCCAAATACCCTAAGGCACAAATGTATAGCAGGCTTATTGATAAGTGCAGAAAGTGGATGAGTGGGTGGGCTTCTGCAACTTTATCTATAGCTGGCCGAATTGAGTTGGTAAGATCTGTTATTTATGGCATGGTAATGTTTTGGGTACAAGTGTATATATTTCCTACTACAGTTCTGCGTACCCTCACTTCTATGTGTAGAAAGTTCATTTGGGGTTCTTCAAAAGCTTGGGCATGGGGCGACTCTTGTAGGCCTAAGGAGGAAGGGGGTATTGGGCTTAGGCTATTGTCAGACCTGAATCTTGCAGCTGGTATTAAGCTTACCTGGAGATTACTCAAGTCTAGAGGGCTGTGGGCAGAATTCATGCGGAACAAATATAAGGATTCTTCATATTTTTATGAGGCTAAAGGATCTGCCACGCAATCTGGAACCTGGAAATTCTTACTTCATTGCAGAGGCCTTTCGCAGAAGATTATAGTGAGAAAGGTCGGAGATGGGAAAGATACTCTTTTCTGGCATGATAATTGGCTCCCGTGCGGACCAATTAAAATGCATTACACTATACCTGAGGGGGCTAGCAGAATGCGGGTATCTGACTACTGGGACGGTAGTAGGTGGAGTGATTGTCCTGACATTCAAAATCTCAAACCTCTTCTTCAGCATAAGATGCTAACTACGGGTGCTGACTACTAGGGTTGGAAAAATGATGGAGCTTTTCGGTTTAAGGAAGCCGGGGATGCTGTGCGTAACAAAATTGCCCCATTCCCTTTTTACAATCTCATTTGGTACAACAAGCACACTCCAAAATTCGCAATTACCCTCTTGAGAGCTTACAAAAATAAGCTTCCAACTAAAGCCCGAATGATTGGTTGGCTGGAGATGGAATCCCACGTGTGTGAGCTGTGCTTGGAGGAGTTGGAGACTTCGGAGCACATGTTTTTTGCGTGTCCTTATTCTTCTTATGTTATCCGCAGGTCATTACTGAAGCTGGGATATTTGGGACCGGATCTTCTTAGTCTCCAGAGCATTGGTGTTTTATATATGGAGAAATTCAAGACCAAAAGCCCGCTGGGTATCCTTGCCAGAGCTGTGCTGGCTGCGGTTGTTTGGCATCTTTGGCGTGAGCGCAACAGACGAGTGTTTGAGAAAAAAGGTAAAACAAAGACTGCCCTTTTTGACGATATTGCTGCGGATGTACGAGTTGTACTTCGAAACACGGATGAGATAGGTGATGAAGCTGCAGACGCATTTGATAACTGGGATATATGTTGTATTGGTTGACTAGGCCATTTCAGATTTCTCCATCTTAGTGGTTGTATATTGCTTTGTCTTTGGTTTTGTTATTGTGGTTCTGGGAACGGATTCTCGGCCAGTTGATCTAGGGTGACGACGCTTGTGTCCTCTCCACTAGTCACTTGGTTTTGGACCTTTGTACCAGACCATGTTGTAAATATCTCTACTTTTAATATAAATTCACACTTACCTTGCAATATATATATATATATATATATATATATATATATATATATATATATATATATATATATATATATATATATATATATATATATATATATATATATATATATAAATAACCCGTGCACAAAGTGCACGGAACAAAAAAAACTCACATGAACAGAATGCGGTGCACGCACCAACTGTAAAGGAGCAAAAAGTGTGGGTGGCTGTGTACGTAACGTTAGGGGTTAAAAGGTGCGAAAGGCAAGCAGGTAAATAAGTGGATTGTGTGGTGTTTTTTGGGTTTTGGGGGAATGGCAACCATGTAAATAAGTGGGTTGGGAGTGTTTTTTTGGGGGGTTTGTCCTAGTCAACTTGTGGCTGGGACAAACATATCCAATCTTAGGTGGGCATCCCTTGTTTGTATAATATGTATTCCTTTTTCATAAAACCAAACAAACCTTTAACTTTCTCTACTACTTATAGATTTGCCACCTCACTTCTAGCAGTAAGATAAATGACAAAATTTTAAACTGCGATAAAAGTTAGAAATAATTTTAAAATCCGTTCAAATTTTAAATTTAACGATGAAATCCTCGTCGCGGGCACGGTTCATTTAAGATTTTCCCCCGTGAAATCTTTGTTTCCCAAAAAATTATTTCCACAGCCAAAATTGCGCAGAACAACAAATTAGCGTAAAAATATTTAGCGGCACGGGTGTCTTCGGTACTGAATAACAAATTCGGCACGGACGCTTTCGACACGGACGCTTTCGACACGGAATGAAAAATTAGCGTAAAAAATCGGCGCGGGCGCCTTCGGCGTGGAACAACAAATTAGTGTAAAAAATTTAGCGGGCGCCTTCGACACGGGCAATTATTCTCGTCTTTGCCCAATGGGTCGAAGAGACGGTGGGCCCTGCGTTGAGGGAGAGATAGGGACAGATCATTCGATCTGCAGCATTAAGTGCAAGTTAATGTTTTTTTCTCAAATGCATTAATTGCGTGCACTATGATATTCCCAAGAAACTTTCATTCACCATAAAGTTTCAGTTCCCCTGAGCGTAAAAAATTTAGCGGACGCATTCGTCGCGTTCGCCTTCGGCACGGACAATTATTCTCATCTTTGTCCAATGGGTCGAAGAGACGGTGGGCCCCGTGTTGAGGGACAGATCATGCGTTGAGGGACAGATCATTCGATCTGCAGCATTAAGTGCAAGTTAATGTTTTTTCTCAAATGCATTAATTACGTGCACTATGATATTTCCAAGAAACTTTCATTCACAATAAAGTTTCAGTTCCCCAGAAACTTTCATTTCCATAGAAATGTTTTTCCCTCCAAAACTTTCCACAAAATCCCATCTCAACCATTCAATCCTCAAGATTAAATCCAAGCCGTCTTTCTATCAACCTGTTTGTCCTAGTCAGCTTGTCCTAGGCAGCCCTAGAATTCAAAAACAGTTGTGTTTTAATATATAAATATATATATACTATAAAATAGGGATGTTATCAAGAGAAATTAGATAAGAGAAATTGGACAAGAGAAATTGGGTAAGAGAATTTGGACAAGAGTATATACATACATACATATACATACATATATACGTATACATACATAAATACATATACATACATACATACATATACATACATACATATCTATTCTATAAAATAGGATGTTATCAAGAGAAATTGGATAAGAGACATTGGACAAGAGAAATTGGAAAAGAGAATTTGGACAAGAGTATATACATATATATCTATTCTATAAAATAGGGATGTTATCAAGAGAAATTGGATAAGAGAAATTGGACATGAGAATTTGGATAAGAGAATTTGGACAAGAGTATATACATACATATATATACATATGTATATACATATACATACATACATATACATACATACATACATATCTATTCTATAAAACGTGGATGTTATCAAGAGAAATTGGATACAAGAAATTGGACAAGAGAAATTGGACAAGAGAATCTATTATATAATAGAGGGATGTTATCAAGAGAAATTGAAGAAGAGAATTTGGACGTGAGCAATTGGATAAGAGAATTTAGATATCTATCTATTATATAAAAGATGGATGTTACAAGAGAAATTGGATAAGAGTATTTGGACATGAGAAATTGGATAAGAGTATTTGGACATGAGAAATTGGATAAGAGAATTTGGATATCTATTATATAAAAGAGGAAAATTGGATAAGAGAAAATATAAGAGATGAGATTTTGAGGAATAAAAGAGGAGGTGGAAATTTTGCACATACAACCATGGTTTTTGCATTTTTGCCCTTGTACCCTCCCCACACACCCACCCACACTTTTTATTCTCACCCCCTTCCGACCATTTTTTCCAGTACTTTGAAGATTTTGAATCTTATCTTACTAGGACAAGCTTTGTCCTACGTAGCAAGTTTGTCCTAGGTGGCAATTACAATTGGGGGGCTTAAATTTTGGGGGAAAACTTAAATTTGGGGGGGACTTAAAATTTTGTGGGAAAACTTGAAATTTGGGGGGAACTTGAAATATGTGGGGGGGGGGAAACTCAGCCATTAAATAAACCGTGCCCTATGGGCACGTGTAATGACTAGTATATATATAAGAAAGGTTTTAAAAGAAAGGTTTTAGTAACCTAGATTTGTCCTTCCAAATCCAAAAAATTAAAAAGAAAATACCGGGGCGCTCGTGCCTCAGAGAGGATCGTGAAAACGGGATTCAGTCACACGTTTGAGCTACGGAAAACAGTAATAAAAATCAAAACCGAAAATACGCACACAAAACAACAACATTACACGCTAAAATACGTACGGTCGAAAAGTTGTCGTTACAACTGATGACGAGATTTCAGTCGCCTGTCAAATTACAGGAGCCTGTGATTTGTTCATCTATCGTTTGAAGGTGCTAGTGCGAAAGTTACGTTTTTCATGCTCCATTTCCATCACATGTGACGGTCGCCTGCTGAAGGATATTCAGGCGCCTACACCTTATACAGGCGCCTGTGTATTCTTCTATAGTCGACTGTCATGGCTCTGTATTATAGCCGTTGGGATTTTTATAGTCATTGACCAGTCAACTATCAGTCCTTCTTCAGTTGACTGTCTGTGTCGTAAATTGCCAAAATAGAGTCGTTGCATATTTTCTGTTTTGGACTTTTTGCTTAGGTTTAAGGGTTCCTTTGGGCTTCCTATATATATGAGAGGGCCGAGTTCATTAGAACTTATTGGAACTATTGAATATCATTTGAGAATCATTAAGCCACTCTCAAACTCTCTCATTTCCTTCGTAGATCTTTAAATCTCCTTCCTGTATTGAATTCAAGCTCAAGGGAAATCATCCGAGTGAAATCAAGCTCAATCGCATCACTTGGTGATCCTATTCCATGCCTTGCATTCATTAATGAGTAAGTTCATCATCAAGGCATATGTAAGAGTATTTGTTTTACTTTGTTTTCTTTGAAACCATAGTTTTCTGTGTGCGAGCTAATTACTCTATGTGTGAGAGTATAACCTTCTGTGTGAGGGTTGGTTGAGATCTCTCTTTGTGAGAGTTAGAGTCTCTCTGTGCGAGAGCAATGATTTCTCTGTGTGAGAATCCGAATCCTCTATATGAGGTATCCCTGTGTAAGATTGTATTTGATGGGAAATTGAATCCCACCCCTAAGTGGTTTTGATGATGAACACACAAAATGATGTTAATGTACTAACTACACTACAACTCAAGTGTGTAGGTTATGTGACAAACGGTAACTTTACGCATACTACGAAGAAACTCAACCACACTCGAGACGAAGACAAATTTGCTAGTTCTACATCAAGCACAAGATGAAGCTCGTGCTTAAGCTTAAATAAAGAATGAACTCAAAGTCAGGAGAAGCAAGCATCTACCGGATTACCTTCTCAAATGTCTTGTCTCAGTGTAGTGTGTGAGTTCTTAGGATTATGTTAAAGCCAAAGTAGATATCACACACACAAAATGATTTTGAAAGAAAAATATTTTAAATATTTTAAATATCCTTTTAAATTCTTGAGAGTAATAAGCTAGTCTATCTATTATTAGTAGTCAACCTCCAATACACCCAGGAGTTGATTACGCCTTTCAACTAGCTGAGTTTCAGAGAAAGCTTCTCTGAGAGTCGACTATCATGGGAGGGAGTCGACTACCAGTCAGAAGCAGAACTTCTACTGAGTTGCTCTGGGAGTCGACTACCACCTTGAGGGAGTCGACTACCAGCTGTCGTTTTCCAACGACTCTGCTTCCTGATTTCGCTCAATTTCCATATCTGCTTGAGCCGAAAGTTAAATCATTTGAATTCAAATTCTTCTCTTGAAACCTATAAATAGACCTCTTAAGATCATTTCTAAAAAACATCAAGACAATCAAATTCTTTATTCTCTATTGTGCTAAAATTCTAAAGATCTCTTGTTCTATTTGCTCTCGTCGTCATAACCAATTCTGTTTCAATCTCTGATCTCCAATCTCATTTTAAAGTTTATTATTTTTCTGAGATCTAATTTTTGTTTGGCTATTTTTAAAAGTTGTTGTTTTTAATCCTTGTTCTTAAATTTCTATTCTTAAAGGATTTTTTGAAAAACAAACAATCTAAGATCACAAAGAATCATCTTATATTTTTGTGTGATCTTAAGATTGATTTCAATTCTTTTTATCCATGTAACAAATTTGTTATATTTACTTTGGCTATAGAATTCTGGATGTAATCCAAACTCCACTAATTTTTGTAGTGAGTTGGAAACGTGTTTTTAGTTGTGGATTCCCTTTGTTGTAAGGGACGGGAAAATCCTAGACAAGTCTAGGTGGTCGAAAATCCTGGTCAAGGCTAGGTGTTTGGGAAATCCTAACGAGTGAAGTTAGGTGCTTGTATTGCTAAGGCAATAGTGGAAAATCGCGTACCGTAATTGTCGGGGACTGGACGTACCCAAGTTGTAGGAACCAGGATAAAAATCCTTGTCTTTGCGTTTGCATTTTCTGTGATTGTCTATCTCTGCTTAAGCATCTTATTTTATATACTGACTATTGTATATATGCAATTTGTTGTTTATATTATTGCAAAGTAAACTCATTTATTTCAGCTGTGCATAAAGATCTATACTTGTATTAAGATCATTTGTTTGTAATCTTGTCTTTATATTATCTCATCATTCAATAGAGTTTTGCTCTCAAACTCTCTGGGAGTCGACTACCACTTTAAGGGAGTCGACTACCTGCTGTGTAATCACTCTGTTAACATTCTTTATAAGATTACTTTGTTGATTAAGAACTAAGCGTACATCACTCTACTTGGTTTCTTAGGCAACATTAGAAGGTTTTTATAGTGTGCTAATCAACGAACGGAAAAAATCTTATATTTTGAACAACACTATTCAACCCCCCTTCTAGTGTTGTTTGCCATCCACAGGATCCAACACTTGGTATCAGAGCGAGTTCAAAGGCGATGGCATCAACAACATTCTACAGCATTCATACTCCTCCAATCTTTGACGACAACTTCTATCCCCAATAGAGAAGGAGAATGGAGATCTTCTTGGAGGCATAAGATCTGAAGTATGCAAGATCTCTCAGAGAACCATATGAGATTCCAACCATTTCTCAAACTCAATGGAATCCTGATTAAGAGGAAACCTACTTCGACAACATAAATGTAATGCATTTACTTTACATTAGTTTAACTGATAAAATGTTAGATCTTGTAGAAGAGGCTGAAACTGCACACCAAATCCTCAACATATTGGATGAAAGATTCGAATCAAAGTCAAATGAGATTCAAACACCCATGGAGACCACCCAATCCAACGCTGAAAGGCTTGGAGAAGAAATGTGCATGATGGCTTGTCAAGACAACAAAAATGAGGTTAGTGATTCTAGTTCCGATGAGGAAGATGATTTTGATATTGCTAGTGCATATGAAAATCTCTACAGAGAATATGAACGATTGACTAAGAAACATAAAACCTTGGACAAAAATTATAAGGATTTGCATGCGGAACATGATAACCTAAAGAATAAATTTGACTCCCTTACTAATGAATATGAGTCTATAAAACAGTTTGTGATGATCATAAAGAATTGAAAATCAAGTATGATAGATTAGTTCGTGACCATGATGCATTGAAAGTTGAACATGCTTTATATGCTTCCACTTAGAATGATAAGTTCAATATTCTTGCAAGTGATATAGTCTCAAGTAAGCTCAAACATGAGGAACTTGTTCTACGACTTGAAAAGGTTAAGAACAAACCAAATGTAAAAGCTACATTATTTTATATGCGTGCATCTACTTCATATAATAAATCTGTTCAAAATATTGTGCGAAAAAATTATGCTCATGTTAATTGTAAGAATGCTAAGCATAATGTTCACTATGATAACTCTTATCAGAATGATTCTCGCCACAATTATGTTACACACAATGCACATTATTTACATGGTTCAAATAGTTTTGCAAATAATACAATTTGGGTACCAAAATATTTAAGCAATCATGAAAAAACTATTTATGTTTCTACCATGTTAAAAAATATGCATATGAAATCAAATCAAATCGAATTTGGGTTCCTAATGAATGATCCTCCCATATGTGCATCTATTAGGGTATCAACATGCTTCATGAAATCTCTTTGATACCCAACACTTAGGATTGTACATAATAATAGAAATTTTTTTCTAACAAATCGGACCCAATCATAAGTGGTTACCAAATGTGTCCAATTACCTTCTTTCAGGACATATGGATAATGGATAGCAGATGCTCCGCACACATGACATGGAACACACAATTGCTTAACTCTCTACAAATGTGTGATGGAGAAACTGTGACTTTTGGAGACAGTAAGAAAGGTAAAATTATTGGCATAAGTAACATCGGCAATCCTTCGAAGCTACTCATCAAAGACGTAAGCTTGATAAGTGGGCTAAAACACAACTTATTAATCATAAGCCAATTATATGATAAAGGTACGAAAGTCATTTTTACATTTGACTCTTGCTTGGTTTATGGCAAGGATATGAAAAACATTCTTGTTAAAGGTAAGCAAGTATAAAATATTTATGTGCTTAAATTAAATGAGTATGATTCAAATGTATGCTTGATTGTTTCAACACATGATCCGTTGCTATGGCACAGACGTTTTGGTCATGTAAACATCAAAAACATGGATAAGATATCTAGGAAAGAGTTCGTGTAAGGACTTCCTAAATTAAATTTTAAATTGGATAATATATGTGATTCATGTCAACTTGGCAAAAAGCATAAAAGTACATTTAAGAGCATTAGAGCTATTAGCTCGAATAGACCACTTGAACTACTCCGTATGGATTTGTTTGGCCCGAGTAGAACTCCATCTCTTTATGACTCTAAATACGTATTTTTCATAGTTGATGATTTTACTTGATATACATGGGTATTATTCTTAATCCATAAGAATGATGCCTTCCGTGAGTTCGAAATATTTTTCAAAAGAATTGAACGACTATACTCTTTGAAAGTTATTTCTTTAAGAAGTGATCACGGTGGTGAATTTGAAAATGAACATTTTAAAAGATTTTGTGAAGAAGGAGGCATTTCTCATACTTTTGCTTTTCCTAGAGCTGCTCCTCAAAATAGGGTAGTTCAAAGGAAAAATAGAACACTCAAGAGTGTGCACGAACAATGTTGTGTGAAAGCAACCTTCCAAAAAAATTTTGGGCAGAAGCTGTAGCAACCGCGTGCTATATTCAAAACAAGGTTTTAATAAGAACGCCCTTTGAAAAGACTCCTTAAGAATTATTGCTCCAACGTATTCCGAAAGTATCCTATTTCAGAGTTTTTGGTTGTAAATGCTATATTCTGAACACTAAGGATACCTTAGATAAAATTGACTCTAAAGAGGATGAAGGCATATTTATCGTTTATTCTTTGCTTAGTAAAGCATATAGAATCTACAACAAAAGTTCAGAAACCATTGTTGAAACCTTGCATATAACATTTGATGAATCTCTTTCTTATAACAATCATATTGATGATGATAATATACTCACTGCACATATCCTTGATAATCCACTTATCTTTGTTGACAACACTTCAAATTCATTACCAAAATCCTTTCCTGAAGTTACACATCACCCACACGCATAAGTCATTGGTAATATTGATGCAGGTGTTAAAACTAGATCTCAAATAGAACACATGTCGCATGTTGTATTTGTTTCTAATATTGAGCCGAAAAAGGTAGATGAGGCTTTTGCAGATGAAGCATGGATTGAAGCCATGCCAGAAGAACTTCTACAATTTGAGAGAAATCGGGTATATGAGTTAGTAGCCAGATCGGAAGATCGTCCAGTCATCGGCACTAAATGGGTGTACCGAAACAAACTAGACGAAGACAAAAATGTAGTAAGAAATAAAGAAATGTTAGTGGCACATGAATATTCACAAGAAGAAGGTATAGATTTCGATGAAACTTTCGCTCCTGTTGCTAGACTAGAATCTATTAGGATGCTACTTGCATTTGTATCATATAAAAACTTTAAATTATACCAAATGGATGTGAAAAGCGTATTCCTGAATGGTTATATAAAGGAGGAAGTCTACGTTGAACAACCTTCCGGCTTTGAACATGATAAGAAAATAACATATGTATATAAGCTGAACAAAGCTTTATATGGCCTAAAACAAGCTCCAAGAGCTTGGTATGAAAGATTAAGAAAATTCTTAATTGACTCAGGCTATGATGTTGGAAAATTAGATACCACTTTATTTGTTAAGAAAATTCAAGATGACATCATACTTATCCAAGTCTATGTAAACGATATTGTTTTCGGATCTACTAACGAAGATCTTTGTCGAGATTTTGCTAAGTTAATGCAGGAAGAATTTGAAATGAGCCATATGGGCGAGCTCACATACTTTCTCGAATTGCAAATAAAACAAGAAAAAGAAGGAACCTTCATTCATCAAACGAAGTATGCTAAAGACTTGATCAAAAGATTCGGGATGGAAACTGCATCAGGGAAGAACATACATATGGCAACATCCACTTCTTTAGACAAAGACGAAGCAGGTAAAAAGGTTGATCAGAAAACATATCGAGGTATGATCGGTTCTTTGCTTTACTTAACCGCAAGCCGACCCGATATAATGTTTAGTGTATGTGCTTGTGTTAGATTTCAATGTGATCCTAGGGAATCACATCTTAAAACAATAAATTACATATTTAGATATCTTAAAACCACTTCTAACCTTGGATTATTTTATTCCAAAGGTAGCACAATTGATTTAACTTCTTATAGTGACGCAGACTATGCTGGTTGTAAAGCTACAAGAAAAAGTACAAGTGGAACATGTCACTTCCTTGGACATTCCCTTGTTTCATGGTTTAGCAAAAAGCAAAGTTCAGTTTCATTATCAACTACTGAGGCAGAGTATATAGCTACCGCACTTGCTTGTGCTCAAGTACTTTGGATGAAATAAGTACTAGTAGATTATGGTGTTAATACATCTACATGTGTAATTTAGTGTGATAATAAAAGCACTATTAATCTTACTCAAAATTTTGTTCTTCATCCAGAACAAAACATATGGATATTAGATACAGATTCATAGATGATCACTGTGTCAAAAAGGATGTTGAACTTAAGTATGTACCCTCTGAACATCAAGTTGCAGATATTCTCACGAAACCCTTGCAAAAGAATGTATTTTCTAAACTTCGCAGAGATTTGGGTATTATGGGAGAAAAGAAATTGAGTAAGGATTAACTTTTGTTATTTTGTGTCATCTTTTTGAATGATGACAAGGGGGAGAAAGGTGGTAAAATGCAAAATGAAAAATATGAGAATGAATATTATTTTGCTAACCGGCTTTGATGCAGGGAGAGTACCGCACTAAGCAGGAGGAGTAATTTTTTTTATTAAGTCAATTATTCATTTACTTTACTTCATTTTTTATTTGGGTGTCATCATCAAAAAGGGGGAGAGTGATGGGAAATTGATTCCCATCCCTAAGTGATTTTGATGATGAACACACCAAATGATGTTAGTGTACTTACTACACTACAACTCAAGTGTGCAGGTTATGCGACAAACAGTAACTTTACGCATACTCTGAAGAAACTCAACCACACTCGAGATGAAGACAATTTGCTAGTTCTACATCAAGCACAAGATGAAGCTCATGCTCAAGCTTAAATGAAGAAGGAACTCAAATTCAGGAGAAGCAAGCATCTACCGGATCAGCTTCTCGAAGGTCTTGTCTTAGTGTAGTGTGTGTGTTCTTAGGATTATGTTAAAGCCAACGTAAATATTGCACACACACAAAATGATTTCGAAAGAAAAATGTTTTAAATATTTTAAATATCTTTTTAAACTCTTGAGAGCAATAAGCTAGTCTATCTATTATTAGTAGTCAACCTCCAATACACCCAGGAGTTGATTACGCCTTTCAACTAGCTGAGTTTCAGAGAAAGTTGCTCTGGGAGTCGACTACCATGGGAGGAAGTCGACGACCAGTCAGAAGCAGAACTTCTACTGAGTTGCTCTGAGAGTCGACCACCACCCTGAGAGAGTCGACTACCAGCTGTCGTTTTCCAACGACTCTGCTTCCTGATTTCGCTCAATTTCCATATCTGCTTGAGCCGAAAGTCAAATCATTTGAAATTCAAATTCTTCTCTTGAAACCTATAAATAGACCCCTTGAGATCATTTCTAAAAAACATCAAGACAATCAAATTCTCTATTCTCTATTATGCTAAAATTCTAAATATCTCTTGTTCTATTTGTTGTCATCGTCATAGCCAATTCTGTTTCAATCTCTGATCTCCAATCTCATTTTAAATTTATTATTTTTCTGAGATCTAATTTTTGTTTGGCTATTTTTAAAAGTTGTTGTTTTTTAAATCCTTGTTCTTAAATTTCTATTCTTAAATGATTTTTTGAAAAACAAACAATCTAAGATCACAAAGAATCATCTTATATTTTTGTGTGAACTTAAGATTGATTTGAATTCTTTTTAGCCACGCAACACATTTGTTATATTTACTTTGGCTATAGAATTCTGGGTGTAATCAAACTCCACTGATTTTTTGGTGAGTTGGAAACTTGTTTTTAGTTGTGGATTCCCTTTGTTGTAAGGGACGGGAAAATCCTAGACAAGTCTATGTGGTCGAAAATCCTGGTCAAGGCTAGGCGTTTGGAAAATCTTAACGAGTGAAATTAGGTGCTTGTATTGCTAAGGCAATAGTGGAAAATCATGTACCGTATTGGTCGGGGACTGGACGTACCCAAGTTGTGGGAAACCAGGATAAAAATCTGTATCTTTTCGTTTGCATTTTTCTGTGATTGTCCATCTCTGCTTAATCATCTTATTTTATATACTGACTATTGTATCTTTGCAATTTGTTGTTTATATTATTACAAAGTAAACTCATTTATTTCAGCTGTGCATAAAGATCTGTACTTGTATTAAGATCATGTGTTTGTAATCTTGTCTTTATATTATCTCATCTTTCAGCAGAGTTTTGCTCTTAAACTCTCTGTGAGTCGACTACCACTTTGAGGGAGTCGACTACCTGCTGTTTGATCACTCTGTTAACATTCTTTATAAGATTACTTTGTTGATTAAGAACCAAGTGTAGATCACTCTACTTGGTTTCTTAGGCAACAGTAGAAGGTTTTTATAGTGTGCTAATCAACGAACGAAAAAATCTTATATTTGAACAACACTCTTCAACCCCCCCTTCTCATGTTGTATGTCATCCACATGATCCAACATTATTCACTTCTCTTTGTGAGAATCATAGTGGATATTGGTATGGCTAAACGTACACAAGATTGGGAAACCAGGGTAAAATCTTTTGTTTGCATTTGGATTGATCGTGTTGATTAATTTCTCTTGCACTTATTAGTCTGCATTTGCAATTTAAATTTTAATTGCACAATTTAGTGTCATTACTCTATTCACCCCCTCTGGAGTTTGTTGTTGTTAGTATTGCAAGGTAGACGGTCCTTACAATTGGTATCAAAGCGAGGTTATAGCATACAACAACGATGGCATTCAACCTATATACGCGTCCATGTAAAAGGTCTATCACCCGTTCGACCCCCGCTCTTCAACGGAACCAACTACCCAAGTTGGAAGATCAAGATGATGATCTACTTGGAGGGTCAAGACCTTTGGAACATCACGGAGTCGCTCTTTGAGAAGCATACTACACCCGTGGCCTCAAGGACAAAGGAGGAGAAGGACTCTATCAAATTCAATGCGAGGGCTATGAATGCATTCTATTGTGCTCTCACTCCGAATGAGTTCAACCACATCTCCATACGCAAATTGGCCAACGAAATTTGGCATACCTTGGAGATTACTTATGAAGGGACGTCCAAGGTAAAGAAATCTAAACAAAGTGTGTTTAGATCTAAATATGAAATGCTTAAGATGCATGAAGGAGAATGCATGTCAGATATGTTCACAATGTTCACAGACATCGTGAACGCTTTGGAAGGACTTGGGAATATGATTTCCCAAGAGGATCGAGTGAAGAATATCCTTGAATCTCTTACACCCAAATGGGAGTCAAATACCAACGGGGGTTTGGAGTCAAATGACATGTCCAAGTATACCGTTGAGGAGTAAGTTGGGAATCTCATGGCATACGAAGTGAAGCTTCAACACAAGAATAAGATTCAACCAACCAAGGCCGAGAAGCTGGAGAAGTAAAAGGGGGTTGCATTCCATGCCAAGGAGGAGACAATCAAATGGAGGAAGAAATTCCATCGAGAAGCTTCTAGTGAAGAAGATGAAGAAGTTAATAGTAGTGGAGATGAAATCATGGAGCTTGCCAAGCAACTAAGAGCATTCCTCAAAAGCAAGCAAGGTAATCTAACAATCCGATTTGTTTCAATTGTGGACGAAAAGGTCATCTCTCCACCGAATGCCCTTCCAAACCCACCAACGAGACTTACAATGGTAAAGGAAAGAATCATTGGAAAGGCAAGTCCAAGTTCAAGAACCAAAAGAAGGGTCATGTCGGTACATTTGATGACTCCGATGTGGACACATCAAGTGGTGACGAATAGGATGACAAGGAGCGAGCTCACATGTGCTTCACAGCTTTTGATGATTCTTCATCAATCTACTCAAGTTCAAACGATGAAGAGGTGGAGGCATGGCTCAACCCCAACGAAGAAATGTGCTTATGGCTAAAGGAGAAGAGTCTTCGTCAAGCTCTAGCGAGGAGGAAAGCGATGATGAAGTAGAGGAGGAGCCAAAGCCATCCTACGAGGAGCTCGAATACCGCTACAACATGGTCTCCAATGGAGCAAGTAAGTGCATTGACTCATATGCTAAATTGAAAGCTAAATTTAAGAATGCTATGAGTAGGGTGCATGAACTTGAGTCTACTAGTGTTAATGTAAATAATGTGCATGTTTGTGACACTAGTGAGAGAGACACACTTCTCTCTCAAGTTAAGGAATTGAGCATTTCAATGATAAATTAGTAGCTCAAAGCCTTAGCTTATAGTCTCGCATTCAACAACTTACGTTGAGATACGAAGAGGAATCCCAAAAGCTTATTAGCTTTGTTCATGCTAGGGATTCACTCTGCGGAGTCACGCCCTGCTTCCCATTATACTTGGGAGCGAGGAAGCGAGCGGGTCCGCATGTGTAAGTAAGGGGAGGTACTTTTGCTTTTCTTTCCTCCTTGACTTAACATAATAAGCATATGTGTGAAATCTCGCAAGTTCTTGCATGCATACTCAAAAACAACGCCGATAATAATAATAATAATTACAATCCCAAACGTCTCAGAAATGAAATACAAAAATAAGAAAATGAAGAGAGGCCTTATGGCTCTTACAACACAGAGTACTTAAAGCTGATATAATGGATCTACAAGCAAAAGCAGCCTAAGAGCATCTTCCTGGAAAAGTCCTGCATCTAGTGGATCACGCTAGCTGGAACTAGGATCTGCAAAAATGTCCTCAAAACCTAACAGACATTGCATTAAAACACACATATAATGCCCGTCAGTGAGGGTTACTCATGTAGGTTCCCAAGCATAAGTCTCATTTAAACAATTAAAAGAATATAGCAGGCAATGACATTGTCTACTAATAGAATAAAAACATGTGAGCAAGTAGGGGTTGTGCACAAGGTAAAGCGTGGTGAGCATGGCAATTATACATAAGCATGGTAAGAGAAGCTAACAGGTTACATAATTTATGATGGCAATCAGCAGAAGTAAAGTGGTGTGTCATTCAATCTCTTAATCTAATGACAAGCCCAATGTCTGAGGGCAGAAGAGACTACAATTTCACCAAACCCTTGGGAGCTACCCATGGGTTCTATACTCACCGACCCCATCCGGGTGACGGTCAAGTTTACCAAATTGGGTGAAACCTAGCATTCTGGCCTCTACTACAATGGACTACCCCACCCATAAGTGTACTTTCTGGACCACGAGCCAGAATCAGCCAAACCGGCCATCAAAGGTTATATACTGGAACATGAGCCAGACTAGTCATATATGACCCTACTGGAACACGAGCCAGACTAGTCATATATGACCGACGGGAGTAGCCAACTGCATGTGACATTTAGTAGCCAACGGCATGTGACATCTAGTAGCCAACGTCATGTATCATTCTTTGATTATCAAGTTCATTCATGTGTCTAGCAGGTATTTCTAGCAGTTAATTTGCATGAGTAATAAGCATGTCATATGGCAGTTTAAATGAAGTAACATTTAACAACAGGTAGGAAAATGCACGCTTGCATTAACACATATTAATTTATATAGATGAAAGAGATGTGGGGAACCTACTATACGATGTGTAGATCTGAGGAGGAGGCGGGCATTGAATGTCCAAGTGATTGTAGCGTGTGTTTTATCTGTGTCATTAAAATTCATATTATCAGGCTAAAAGATTTTTAACCAATTAAAATAATACTAAATCTAACTTATATGAATTAATATAGAGCTAACTCTTTAAAACATATACGTTAAAACATTTAATTTGAAATTCTATTTAAAACATTTAACATGAAATTTAATTTAGATAACTTAATTAACTTAATTACCCAAAACTTTAACAGCTTAGTAATTTTAAACTTAACTTTATAACTTAAAACTTAAAACTTAAAATAACTCTAATAACTTTAAACTTAATACAAATTTAATAACTTTAAAACTTATTAACTTAATTAACTAAACTAACTTACTCACTTAAAATAAGTTATATAAATATTTAGTATGACAACCCTTTTATTCAAATTAATTTATACATATTAATATTTAACCTCAAAACTTAAGTTATAAATTATGACTTAAACGGGTTAATATAATTTTCTTTTGAAATTTAATAACTTATATATATACTTAAACAACTTAAATAACTTCCAACTAAATAACTTTAAGAACTTTCAAACTTGATAATTCTAAATAGATCAAATCCTTCAATGAACTTAAAGAATAACCCAATAACCCACTTATCCAATTTAAAACACAATACCCAACAAGCAATTTAATAGTTCAAATGAAACCCAACAAGCCATAGCTATAATTCAACTACCCGATAAGAAATACCGTGCCCATTCCAACCCAATACCCAATAAGTGTACTTATACCCAAAACCCAATACCCAACAAGCTTATCTTAAACCCAATAGGAATACCATACCCAATAAGAAATACTTAAACCCAATAAGAAAACTTATACCTCTTCTTTCTTTTCTATCTTCTCCCTTTCTATTCCTTCTTTTGTTTCTTAGCTCTCCTTTCTTTTACTTTCCCTTTTTCACTTCTTTCTTCTTTCTTGCAGGTGGCTCAAGAGGATGAGCTAGGGCAGCAAGGGGGGCGCACGGCGGGTGGCCGGCGGCAGACGCGCACGCAGGTGGTAGCGGCAGGCACGCGCAGCAGCGGCGGCTTGCTGTGCGGTGGCGCGCGCGGCGCTGGGCGCGGCTGCGGTTTGGGGGAGGAGGGGGGCATGGGAGAGAAAGGAGGGATTTGAACTGAAAAGGGGAAAAAGATGATGAAATTGATTTGGAATTCTGTTTTGATTCCTCTAATTCCCTTTCTCAATTTCAGTTTTCAGAATTCATTTTTGATTTGGAGTCTGATTTTGGGTTTTGATTTGATTTCGGTTTTGGGATGAATTTGGGGTTGAATGTGAATTGAAGGAGATAATGATGAAATTGGGGGAGGTGATGATGAAATTGGGGGTTGAAGGAGTTGAATTTGGGTTTCTTGAAGGAAGAAGGAGATGGGGAGATGAAATTGGCTTTCTCATCCCCTGCGTGAGTGTGTCTATATTTGAGGGATGCTGCCAATGGGAGAAGGAAATTTGCTGTTGTTGCCTTAAGAAATGAAATGGGGGGCAGCTTGATGAGAGGAGCTGGAGGTGGGGATGGGAATGAAGAGAGTTGTTGGCATTTGATAACCGCATGAGTAGTTGGGAGATATCTGCCGACACTAGATTAATTAGTTAGGGTAATTAAGGTAAGTTAAAACGATAATTAGTGAAAATAGATATAACAATAATATACGGAAATTACGATTTCGCCCCTGAACTATATATGTCCGGAAATTACGAAAAGATACCACAGGCTTGTATCGTTGCGAGGATCATAGATATGACGTCCATTTTAAGATTTGAGCGATGATAAAAACATGAAAAATCATTTACTGTGAAATCATTTTAAAAATCGTTTTGAACACAAAAATCATACACCACGAAAACAGGTCGTTACAGCGGTTTGCTTGAAAAACATCATCCGACAAACCATAAGGGAGGTTTGGGATACACTCCAAAGGTGATTACCAAACCCACCTCTATTTCTTCTTGTGGTGCAAATTCAAGAAATATTGCTAAAACACCTAAGAAGAATCATCATGCTTTCGTGTATAACAATAACATCAACAAGAAGCATGTAAATCACAAGGTGGTGAGGAAAAATGAAAATTCTTCATTTTTTGCTAAGAAGCAAAATCCTCATTCTATGCATGCCAAGAAATTCTGTTCTACACCCATGCATGCCGCATCTACCCCTCTTACAAAGACAAAACACTTGCCTAGAAAATCCTTGAGTCTTTGGATTTCCACTAGGTATAGTGTGCAAAAGAGAGATAGTTACATCAACTCTCTAGTTAGGGATGTTATCACCTCATGTGATTACATTAGCAAATCAAACTCCTCTTGGGTTTGGTTTCCTAATAATTAGGTCTCTCATACATATGCATGTTGCATGGGTATTATGCTTAAATGTTTATTTTTATCATTCCCATTGTTTGTGTGACGTTTCATGATTTTGCAAATATTTTCAAATTTATTTTTTCATGAAAATGGGGACCTTAGGGATATCATTGTCATGCATGTACTTATTGAACCATACGTGTGACAATGAGGGAGTTAATATGTTATATGTTTAAAAATATTTTTAAAACATAGTTTAACTTATGCTTGAGATCATTGTTTCAATTGGTGTCTATTTTTACAATTGGTTATTTTTGGTCTCAAATTCAACCCTTGGATATTGCCGACATGTTTCATGTTATATTTTATATTGACAATGTCATGTGTATCAATGTGATTGATTTTTCCATATCTATGCTTTGATACATTTTAGGCCCATGGCTCCAATTATGTTTTACAATTGATAAAGAGGATTATCTTACAATTGGTATTATCTCAATTGTTAAAGATTTTTTATCTTTTTCTTTATAATTGGTATAAGATCATAGAAGTCAACAATTTGACCATTTCTACGATCTAGAGGGAGAATGAGATAGTGATCGATACCCACTAAATTTTTATATTTGGTATCATACATCTCTTTATCTCTGGCATATTGTCACATCTTTTATTATCATCAACAAGGGGATATGTTTTTTGTCCACCTTTTTGACACTGACAAAGGAGAGAGAGATATGATTATGTAAATCATATCTTCTAATCATAGCATGTGGAAAGAGATATATCTATGGGAAGAGAGATATACATATGCGAAGAGATATGTGGGATTATAGAAACCATTTATGTGGAGAATGTTATTGATTTATTTCATTTGGTTTATGTAATCTATGCCTATTATATGTCACAATTGTTCTTATTATTTCAATTGATTATCTCATTTTTCAATTGGTGCATATACGTAAGGGGAGCTCATTAGCATTGTGCTTTATTTTCTTTATGTTTTACATAATGTGTGTCACCGTCAAAAGGGGGGAGATTGTTAGGTATTGGTGTTTCATACCAATATTATTTTGATGATGATCACAACATTATGTTGTTGCTAATGACTCTCATGTTTTAGTCTCATAGTTAGCATTCCAAGAATATCATTTTTGGAGACTAAATGCTTGGTGCAAGAATTGACATCAAGAGGAGCAATACCAAAGCTTGGACTCAATGGGAGCCAAAGCTTGGAAGATGGAGGGGAGCATCAAGGCATCAAGAGATTGAAGATTAGACTCTAAGTGAAGCAATGAAATCCATGTAATATCTGTTATTACTTGTTTTTTTCTTTTTGAGTCTAGGTTTAATGTAATGCCTTGATAGATGGATTAACTCATTCATGCATATGCATTTTCCATCTTAAAGAGCCTTAGGATTATCATAGAAATCATCCCAATAGGTTCATCACACCTTAAACTCAAACTGGAGTTTCTGGCTCGCCCACAATCGACTGATGAAGGCTTAACAGGCGACTGTATGTCCTCCAGGCGCCTGGCCAGCCTTCTATAGCCGACTGGTGTGTTCAGTTTAAGACAACATTTCTTGACTCTTTCTTTAGCTCTTGGAAACAGACAAATGACGTTCATATTACATGCGCATGTCTTCCATCATGTGCCTGGGAATTGTTCTACGATCGTCTGTGTGCCAAAGTGCGTAACTTGCATTTTCTGGGTTTCATCCCACTTTGCAAGTCAGTCGATTGATGACGAGATTTCAGTCGCCTGTTAAATTACAAGCGCTATGATTTGTTCATCTATCTTCTGAAGGCACTAGTGCGAAAGTTACGTTTTTAAGTTCCATTTCCATCACATGTGGCAGTCGCCTGCTGAAGGATATTCAGGCGCATGTACCTTGTACATGCGCCTGTGTAGTCTTCTACAGTCAACTTTCCTTGCTCTGTATTATAGCCGCTGGGATTTTTGTAGCCGTTGGCCAGTCGACTGTCAGTCTTTCTTCAGTCAATTGTCTGTTCTGTAAATTGCCAAAATGAAGCCGTTGCAGATTTTCTATTTTGGACTTTGTGCTTGGGATTGATGGTTCCTTTGGGCTTCCTATATATAGTAGAGGGTTGAGTTCATTAGAACTTCTTAGAACTATTGAAGATCATTTGAGAATCATTAAGCCACTCATAAACTTTCTCATTTCCCTCTTAGAGCTCTAATCTCCTTCATGCATTGAAGTCAAGCTCAAGGGAAATCACACAAGTGAAATCAAGCTCAATCTCATCACTTGGTGATCCTATTCCATGCCTTGCATTCATTAATGAGTAAGTTCATCATCAATGCATATGTAAGAGTATTTGTTTTACTTTGTTTTCTTTGAAACCATAGCTTACTGTGTGAGAGCTAGTTACTCTCTGTGTGAGAGTATAACCTTCTGTGTAGAGTTGTTGAGATCTCTCTTTATAAGAGTTAGAGTCTCTCTGTGTGAGAGCAAGGATTTCTCTGTATAAGAATCCAAATCCTCTGTGTGAGGTATCTCTATGTGAGATTGTATTCACTTCTCTTTATGAGAATCATATTGGATATTGGTGTGGTTGGACGTACCCAAGTTGGGGAACCTGGGTAAAATCTTGTGCTTGCATTTGGATTGATTGTGTTGATTAATTTCTCTTGCACTTATTATTCCGAATTTGCAAGTTAAATTTTAATTGCATAATTTATTACCATTACTCTATTCATCCCCATCTAGAGTTTTTTGTTCTTAGTATTGTAAGATAGACAGTCCTTACACCCACTTTCCTCTCACCAATACTCTGATACCACTTGTTGGGAAAAACCGACACCCTATCGTCAACACTAATGAGTGCACAACGGATTAATCAATGATAGTATATCGCCAAATTTAATCAAACAGAGTTATGATATTGGATGAATCATAGAAAGCACAAAATTGATCACTACACAATAAGAACAATGCAATCACATAGAGGCACAAGATTTTATTCTGGTTCGACCAATCTCGAAGCCTACGTCCAGTCTTCAATTGTCACAGATTCCACTAGATAAGAGATGTTTACAGAAAGACTTTACACCGACTCCTAAATCTCCTCCAAACAATTTACCTATTAACAACATATTCCTAGCACTCTAATGAATAAATGATCTCAAGCATACAAGAAAAATGGAGAAAATCCAAAACACTCAAAAAAGAAGACTATCTCACATCCAAGAGCTCAAGCCCCTATTATTCCTCTCTATCCTTCAAAGACGATCCCTCAAAGCTTCGATAGCTGCATCTAAGGGCTTACGGTAGTATTAATTAGGTTTTAGGAGCCATCTCAAATGATGGTTGTTCGATCTGACTTATTATCAATCGAACGGCCAAGATCCAAACCTGCACAGGCTAAGAACTTGCCGTTAGATGTGTACCCTCGTACGGGCAGACGTCTGATGCAGTAAGTTGGGCCACATCATTAAACTATCAGACGTCTGGCCCAAGGCTATCAGACGTCTGATAAAAGACTGTACATGGTGCTACAGTTCCCGAGAGTTAGAGATTTCTGCTTCAAGCCGTCCAGCCCTCTGAAGGCCAGTCAGACATCTGATTATCCAACATTAGAAGCCTGGTGTGTCTGTCTGATATTCTCCTTCGAAGTGGCCCAAACCAAACGTCCGGTGCTGTGAAAAATCCAGATTTGAGTTTGAAGCATAAACTTCAATAATTAAGTCACACCATATGGTTTTGATGATGAGCATATATGTCATCTAATAAGCTATGAGTGCATGTATATGAGCAAAAGCATAAGTGAGTTCAATAAGGCATAAGGATCAAATGAATCAAGATTAGGTGCTCCAAAGTCAAGATTGCATCAAGAAGCACAAATGAAATATCTATACGATGTAATTTGCATTTATGTCTTGATTAAAATGTTATGGCCTTAGCTGAAGACATCACACACTTAGAAATGTCTTAAATATGTTTTAAATATTTAGAAAAGTTTTCAAAATATTTTCTACGTGTTTATATGTCAAAAACATTTTTATAGGACAACAAATCAACTAGTCTGACACATGACTCATTGGTTAGCAGACATGTAAAACTAGTTGACCAATATGAATGAACTAGTTTATGTACTGTAGTCGACTAGTTCATGCACTAATGGTCGATTAATTTTTACAGAGAGCAAATCAGCATTATGACATGTTTGGAATAGTGGATCCGTGGACATATACTAGTCGACTAGTCATGAACTAGTCGACCAGTGAGTACACTGTGGTCGACTAGTCATGAACTAGTCGACCAGTGAGTACAATGTGGTCGACTAGGAACTAACCATTCACATATTACAATCAAATTTTCACTAATCGTTTTTGACCGTTTTATGAGAATTTGGTCATCTATTTGGACCTGATTTTTTTCATATAAAATGTGGATTGTCAGAATTTATTGCATAACATTAATGCTCAATTTTTAAAGAGAAAAATAGTTTTCAAGCTCAAAAGTTCCAAATAAAAAGCCTCTTTTCTTTGGCCAATTTTTCCAAGCTTTCACAATTTTTTTTGTTTGGTCAAAACTTGATCTTCCAAGAGCTTCAATTCCATCCTTTGAAGATCAAGTTCGTTATATAGCTTAACAACTACAAAAGCGTTTCAAGTCAATGCTATATGTAATTCTATCAAAAGTTTTGTAAGTGGAAAATTTTCAACTGTGAGGTGGTGAGTTGGAAATCCTCATTTATAAGGTGGGTTGTAGAAATTCTCTTGGGAAGAGGTAGTTTTACTATTTGTTGAAATAGTGAAACTAGCCAAGTGGGAGTTGGGTGCTGGGTATAGGTCACAGAGTGGCTGAATCGGGGTAATTACTGTGTTTGCGATTGTACCATTTTGTGTTTGTGATTTTTTTTGCTTACTTTTCACTTCATACTCTACTGTGTGTGTATGTGTGTAATTGTTAATTAAGATTAAATTGGATAGCACTAATTGTAATTTTCGGTAGAATTTTCTAGTGGGCTTTTAATATTTCATAAATACTATTCACCAACATCTAGTATCTACTTTCCATCTCAGGTGATCCAAACATTTGGTATCAGAGTGAGGTTGAAAGATGACGTCAACAAACAACAATACTTTTCCCATGGGCCAATCCACTTCTCATCCACGTTGCTTACTTGATCAAAATATAGGAATTGAAAAAACTACATCAAGATCTACCTCAAATCCATCTCCTATGATTAGTGGACCATAATGAAGACTCGATATGAAGCACCAACAAAAACGAGCAAATGGACCAAAGAAGAAAAGGAGCGAGATACGTCGAACGCTAAAGCTATAAATGCCCTTTATTATGCCATCGACAACACGATAAAATGTTCTCGAGATAACTCACAATGGTAACACTAAAGTTAGAACTTTAAAAACTTCTCTTTGAAAACTTTGAAGATATTAGATGGAGCTTAAAATCACTTTGAAAATCGTTAAAATTGATCAATGACTTCATACTAGCTCCAGCCAACATCTCTTTATTTATATAAATGGAACAAATCAACTTAAAATAAATTTCCTATTTTGTCTGCCAACGTCTCTCTAACGGCAAATCAACGCCCAAGTCAAATTAAGCCGTTAGGGACTAGGAATCGACTCTTATATGACCACACGTTAACTCTTGGACCACAAGCTGACTTCCTACACAATAGGAGTTGACTTCCTATAGAATCCAAAAAGTACCTAGAGCTATCAATAACTCAACAGTTGACTCCATACATCTGGGAGTCGACTCCTTTTTCTGATACACAGATTTGTATCAAAAAAGAGTGAGATACTCTATCTAAATCATGTTAAAATCTTTTCAAAATAAATTTGTGAGATAAAAATATTTTTCTAAGTGCTTCTATGTGTGTGGAGCTTCAATCCCAAAGTCATACAATAAGTCTAAAGACATGAACTAAATTACATCAACATTACCAAACTCTTGGCTTTGATGTAGCTTTGATCTTCATCTCCATTTCTTTGACTCTCAAATCTTTGAATTGCCTTGAATAAGCTTCATCCACACTTCCACCTTGACCACATGCTCTTAATTTGAATATCTTCATAACTTCGTACAAGTTTCATTGGTCTTGATGTAATTATTTCTTCTATTGCTATGATTTCATTCTTTTGAAATAAACTTTAATACCTACACACTCAATAATCATGATTATTACACTTCATTTGTTTAATCATCATCAAAACTACACATGGGATGTCTCAATATATAATAGTTTGGGTTTGGATCCTAAAAGAGACTGTCTTCATTAATTAATCAAATAATCTAACCTTATACAGTTCCATAGTAGTATTCTATCCTAATAGAATATATATCATCCTTACAAGGCTTTGATCTCGTCTTACGATGGATAAAGAATCCCTTTTATGGAGTCAAAACTCAGAGGATGAAAGCTTGTAAATAGGAGTCAAGTTCAAAGGATGAAAGCTTGTAAATAGGAGTCATTCCTATATTCTTAGGATTGTTCATACACCAATTGATAGTGAATTTAGCCACCTAAAGATCTAGAGTTTCTCTGTCACCACTGTTGGATTTTGAGATGGCAAGCAGAAATACTCAGAGAGGGTTGAATAGTTTTATGAAAGTTTAATACAAACTCTAAGTTTCTGCCGAGATTCTAATCTTGAGTTACCAAAGATAAGATCTTTATAAACAAATTAACTGGCAAGTATAAAGATAAATAGCAAAAGATAAGAATAGCATGAGTATAGAAACAATCACCTAAAATACAATTACAAACACGATAATTGTATCCTGGTTCAATCAAATCATGACCTACATCTAGTCACAAGTCCCACTTGGAGTTCCACTAACACCTTCCACAACGAAAGAACCAATTACACCAACCTCTCAACTGATAGAATTACAATCACCTCAACACTTTGAGGATTTTACCTTCTCACAAAACAAAAGTAAGAAATACTTACAGCTCTTTTGATGAATACAAATACATATAGCCTTGAATTGAAGCTCTTGTGAAAGTGATGAGGCTATAGAGGACTTGATATCAAAATGATTGAATTTGAGGATTTTTGGAGATCAAGGTTTGGCCAAGAGAAAATATGAAAGCTTTGAGAAACTAGGCCAAACACGGGTTTTTCTTAAAATCAATTTTGAGCACACAAAACTGGTTCTTTTGCAAAATAATGATTTTTCTCTTTATAAATTTATTGCATTAACACCTGACCAACCCTCTATATATAGGATGAAAATCGGGTCAAAACAATTTACCAAAACACCTTTAAAACGATCAAAAAATGGCTAGTTGGTGAAAATATTGTTATAGGTCAATGGTTAGTTTCTACTCGACTAGAGTTCTAGTGTTAGTTGACTGATGGCTCAACTAGTTGACTAATCCAAGAACCTAGTCGATTAGCCATAGATGTTGAGTATTGATTCCCCGGATTTGGTTTTGATGATGAACAAACATAAATATCGTGAACTGACTCTTTGTGAGCGCAGTTATGGAGATCGTCGCCAAAATTCTATGTACATCAAAAGCGACGTCTCAAGACTTCTCAAAGCGCGTGATCGTGTGCCTGAAGCTTCGTTGAAGCTAAAGGAGCATTATTGAAGTCAAGAGATTCGGATTGAAGCTTTGAAGACGGTTCGTCTAGTTTATTTTATAGTCTTCTAGCTTCTTTTCGTAGAATGTTAAGCCTTGAGTAGGTCTTACATTATAATCTTCTTAACGCTCATATCTTAGAGCTAGGATTATCATAGAAGCCCATAGAAACTTTCCCGAAGCTTCACGCTTCATTTCGCGGCTTCTAGTGCATCTTAGTTGGTTCAAGAAAAAGGACCAACCGACTAAATTGTTATCTAGTCGGTTAAGAATCCTTCTTGAACTGACTAGATTGCCTTGCTCAATTCAGCATCTTCACTGTTGACCAATTAGTCGGTCCAAGAAGGTTCACCGACCGACTAGTTGTCAAACTAGTCGATTTGGAATCCTTCTTAGACCGACTAGTTATGCCTTCACTTTTCAGCCTGAGCTACTGTTTACAGTTAGTCGGTCCAAGAACATTCATCGACCGACTAGTTGTGAAACTAGTCGGTTGGAATTTGTTCTTAGACCGACTAGTTCTCTTGTGTTCAGCTTATTGTTTTTCAACTGCTTAGTCGGTCAAAGAACATTCACCGACCGACTAGTTGTCAAACTAGTCGGTTGGCAAGTCTTCTTAGACCGACTAGTTCTATATCTCCTGAACTATCTTTCTTGGCTGTCAACCGTTTAGTCGGTCCAAGAAGAATCACCGACCGACTAGTTGCAAAACTAATCGGTCAGTGATCCTTCTTAGACCGATTAGACTGCTTCAGAAATAGATCCGTTGGAGCATTAAATGCACGAATTTTCCCTCTCTCTTCTCTCTATCCTATATATACTTGTGATGCTTCTTCATAGCATTCAAGGCTGTCATTATTGAGTTTTAGAGATCAAAGAGAGAGCATTTAATTCTCATTTCCAAGCTCATTCATTTCTCACAAGAATCTCTCCAAACTCCTTGAGCCCTAATTTCCTCAAGAGAGATTCTCTTCATTGTGAGCCTCTCAAGCCAAGAGCTTGATTCAAGGTCACCAACTCCATCCTAGCCTTCGATGGCTGTTCATCTTCTTGGAGCTAGGGTTTGGTGACATTCTCTTCCTCAAAATCCTCCTTGCCCTAAAATCTGTAAGTTTTACTCAGGCATAGGATTTTGTTGGTAAGTGTTTATATTTCATTTACTTTGATATTGCAAGTTTTTCTCTCGGTTTGTGAGAGAAGTTTGTGATCCCGGTTTGTGGGAGTCACATTTCATTTGTGTATGATTTGATCTTGTAGAGGTTTTCTACAAGAATTTCATAGTGCAAAACTTGGGTTAGTGGTTTCTAACTCAAGTAGCCGGAGGGGATCCGGGTGTTTGGGACGTAGGATCACCGGGAACAAGTCGGGGAGACTTGGGTGGATCCGAACCCGTTATATCATTTGTTTGCATTGTCTTTTATTGTTGTCAATATTTTCATTCCGCATTGTTGGTTGAGTTTGCACAATAATTAAGAATTATACTCTTGATTATTATAAAGTACTATTCACCCCCCCTCTAGTACTTGTGCAGTAGCTATCAGGGCATTACATTTGACATCAGAACCAAGTTCATAGCTATGTCTACCAACGACAACAAGACCGTTCGTCCACCTTCAGACTATAGCACCTTCAGGAACCGTGAAGGAGCTTCTTCGGTGATGGAAGGACACTCCTCAACTAGGCCTCCCTACTTCAACGGTGCCAATTATGGGTACTGGAAATGCCGGATGGAAACGTTCCTCCGGAGTACTTCACTATGGAGAGCCACGATGACGGAGTATGTCGAGCCCGCCGAACAAGACTTCGCGAAGTGGACTACCGCAGAGGTCGCCGCGGAGGTAAACAATGCCAAGGCAATGAATGCCTTGCATTGTGCTTTGGAGCCCGAAGACTTCAACAAGATATGCACATGTATGAGTGCATATCAAATCTGGAACTCACTCCTCATCTTGCATGAAGGAACTAGTAGGGTAAGAGACTCCAAACTCACTGTTGTAAATAAAGAATTCGAATTATTTCACATGAAACAAGGTGATAAGATGAAGGAGTACTATGCTCGCTTCGTTGACATTATAAATTAATTGGAGGCTCTTGGAAAGACTTACACCCAAAAGGAGAAAGTCTCAAAGATCATTGACGGACTTCCTTCTTGTTAGGAAAAGCGTACCTTCGCCATCGAGGAAGGTAACGATATGAATAAGTATACTGTCGTACAACTAATGGGTACCTTGATGTCTTATGAGGTATGCAAGGACAGTAAACTAAAGATGCAGGACAAGATGAAGTCATACTTGAAGCCATACGAGCCGAAGAAAAAGGCAATTGCGTTCAAGGCCGCTCCATCTACATCTACCAATGATGAAGAATCGGAAGATGAGTTGGAATTGGAATCCATTGCCCTCGTGGTAAAGAAGTTCAACCGTATCTTCCAGAAAGGTAACTTCAAGAACAAATCTAAATTTAGTTCTACTAACACCTCCGCTCCTTTGTGTTTTAAATGCAACAAGCCAGGACACATCAAAGCGGATTGTCCTCAAAACAAACAAAAGGAGAAATGGAAGGCGTCAAAGTTCGACAAGTCTCGAAAGTACAAGAAAGGGTACAAGAAAGGACTTGTCGGGACATTCACGGACTCCGAAGAGGACTCCTCAAGTGGAGAGTCGGATGATGAACAAGTGGATCAAGCACGCATGTGCTTCATGGCTAGAGAGGAACATGATCAAGAGTCCTCCTCCGATGAAAGCGAGGATGAAGGCGATGAGGTAACTACGGATGAACTTAGATTAGCTAACTAGCAAATTTGGTCTAAATATTCTAAACTAGTAAATAGATATACTAAGACTAAAGATGAGCTAACTAGTCTACAAACCTCACCTAAGCCTATCATCATCATCAACGACACCGTTGTTGAAGGTTTGAGAAATGAGATTGTAAATCTCAAATCTCAACTTGAGCATGTTCATATTGAGGAATAGGATGAACGTGAGATAGCAGATTTGATTTCTCGAAACTCAACTTTGAGTATTGAGAATGAGAATCTCAAGTCTCGTGTTTGCGTACTCACTACTCAAGTGTCCACTTTGGATGCTTCTATACTTTCTCTCACCGAGAAGTATGAGTCCACATTAGGCCGAATTAATAAATTCAATAAAGGGAAGGACCATTTGGATAATATCCTAAATGACTTGCTTCCGGCCAATCATCGTATTGGCTTGGGGTATAAGATGGGAAATTCATCCAAATCTTCCACCACCTTTGTAAGGCCAACTTCCGATGCCTCAACTAGTGGGAGCAAACACCCCATGGGTAGTTCATCTACCAATGGTGTTTCCACTTTGTACACACCCCCGTTTAGAAAGAAACCCACTTTGGGTGGACCTCCAAAGAAGGGTCATGCTTTTATGTACACCAATACCATGCCACGTAGGAACACACCTCCTATTCCACATGTTCACACCTATGATGATTTTTATGCTCCACATCCACGAGCACGTGCACACCAAGTGAGACACCCTCACGCACGTGTTCCTCCACATGCATATGTTCAACCACAACATTACTATATGAATGATTACCATCATGCACCATATCATATGTCGCCACCACCATTTCATCTGTGCCATATGCTTATCCACGACATGCATTTCTTAGGCCACCTCCTCGTAGGCCGCATGCATCACATAGAAATCAACAACGTATGCATGCTTCCAATAGGAATAGGGCTCCCAAGACATTCACTATTTGGGACCCGAAGGACACTAGCATGCATGAAAAACAAGCTTACATTAATTCTTATTTTATGAATGTCATGCATAATGATGATTATGTTGGGAAGTCTAAGTCCAATTGGACTTGGCTTCCAAAGGTCTAATCTATTAGGACCCAATGACCTTGGGTACCATGGAATGATATTTTTATCTTTAGGTACTCAAGAAAAAGAAACGGAGCAACAAATCCAAATTTAGCTCCAAGGATGGGTGGATACTCGATAGCGGGTGTTCAAAACATATGACGGGTGAAGCTCAATTGCTCTCCGGAGTGGTGTCCATTGCTAATGGGAACCGAGTAGTCTTTGGAGGCAACGAGAGCGGAACCATCATTGGTGTTGGTAAAGTTGGTAACCCATCTAAACCTCTTATAAGTGATGTTTACCTTGTTAAAGGTTTAAATCACAATCTTATTTCAATAAGCCAACTTTGTGACAAGGGTTACAAAGTTAGCTTTGCGAAAGGAATGTGTCATATTTTTAGTAAATATAATAATAATTTGTTATTTTCTGGCACACGCCATAAGGATATATATATCCTAGATATCCCCAAGTCACATGAACAATGTCTCATTGCCAACACAAGTGAACAACACTTATGGCATCGACGTTTTGGTCATGTGAACTTTGGAACACTTTTTAAGCTATCCAAGTTAAATTCTATTAAAGGATTTCCTAAGCTTACTTTTCAAAAGAAAAGCTTTTGTGACTCGTGTCAACGAGGCAAACTTCCAAAATCGTCATTTAAACCTAAGAAAAGCATTTCATCTAAACGGCCACTAGAGCTTTTACATCTGGATCTTTTTGGGCCAACTAGAGTTGCTTCATTAGGGAATGCTCGATATGGACTTGTCATCGTTGATGACTTTTCTAGATTTACTTGGGTATTTTATTTAAGTAATAAAAATGATGCTTTTGAAAACTTCACAATATTTGTTAAGAAAGTACAAAATCTCATTGGAACCACCATTGTCACTATTCGTAGTGATCATGGAGGGGAATTTGAGAATGAGCCTTTCTCAAATTTTTGTGATGAAGTTGGTATTACACACACCTTCTCTTTCCCTCGCGCACCCCCTTAAAATGGTGTTGTTGAGAGGAAGAATAGGACGCTAGTGGAATGTGCTCGCACAATGCTTGATGATAGCCAACTTGGCCATCAATTTTGGGCGGAAGCGGTACATACCGCTTACTATGTGTTTAATAGAATACTTTTGAGGCTCGACACCAAACAAACTTGTTATGAATTGTTGTTTGGTAGATTGCCTCAAGTTAAACATTTTCGATTTTTTGGTGCAAAATGTTTTATTAAAAACACGTATGGAAGTTTGGACAAATTTGATCCAAGATCTGGTGAGGGGATATTTGTTGGATATTCCTCACGTAGCAAAGACTACCGGATATACAACAAAAGAACCTCAACGATCAAGGAATCACTTCATGTTTCTTTCAATGAAAATTTTGTCCCTTCTAGAATTATCAATGATGATGACTCCATGGATGTTTTATGTGATTCTATTGGTAATTCTAATTCTATTGATTCTATTGATACTAACCCTACTGATGATACTTTTGAGAATGTTCCTAGTGATCAGGGAGTTCCCAAACGGCTTCATACAGTTCGTGACCATCCTTATGAGCAAGTCATTGGCAACATACTTGATAGTGTCAAGACGAGATCTCAAGTCAACTACTTCGCTCATTGTGCATTTGCCTCCACAATAGAGCCAAAGAATATCAATGAGGCGTGCGAAGATAGTTCTTGGATCCTTGCCATGGAGGAGGAACTCATTCAGTTTGAGAGGAATGAGATTTGGGAGCTTGTTCCATTGCCTTCGAAGAACCACACCGTTATAGGAACGAAGTGGATTTTCAAGAACAAGACCGACGAGAACCAAAACGTCGTCCGGAACAAAGCTCGATTAGTAGCTCAAGGCTACCGGTAATATGAAGGTATAGATTTCGAAGAATCCTTTACTCCGGTAGCTAGATTAGAATCTATTAGGTTGTTGTTATCTTTTGCATGCCATAAAGATTTTAAACTCTTTCAAATGGATGTAAAAAGTGCGTTTTTAAACGGAGATGTCGTTGAGGAAGTTTATGTTTCTCAACCTCCGGGTTTTATAAATGAAAATTTTCCAAATCACGTTTTCAAACTTAAAAAAGTACTCTATGGTTTGAGACAAGCTCCAAGAGCTTGGTATGACCGCCTAAAGAACTTTCTTTTGGATTTGGGTTTTAAAATGGGTGAAGTTGATTCTACACTATTTGTTAAGTATTCGAATCATGATATTATTTTAGTTCAAATTTATGTTGATGATATCATTTTCGGTGCTACTAACTTTACTCTTTGCGAAGAGTTTTCTAATGTCATGAAGGACCAATTTGAGATGAGCCACATGGGTGAGCTCAAATATTTCTTAGGTCTCCAAATTCGCCAAATGCACGATGAAATCTTCATCCACCAAACCAAGTACACGGTGGAGTTGCTAAAGCGATTTGGAATGGAGAATGCCTCAGGCAAGAAGACTCCAATGAGCACTACTATACATCTTGATAAAGATACATGCGGCAAAGATGTAGACATTTGTCTATATCGATGTATGATAGGTAGTTTATTATATCTTACTGCCAGTCGGCCCGATATCATGTTTGATGTATGTGTATGTGCTCGTTATCAGTCACAACCTAAGGAATCTCACTTAGTAGCGGTAAAACGTATTTTCCGTTATTTAAGTTACACCCTCGACTACGGATTATATTATCCAAAGTCTAGCACATATGAGTTAATCTCATATAGTGACGCAGATTATGCTGGATGCAAATCCGACAGGAAAAGTACTAGTGGCACTTGCCATTTTATAGGAAATTCTCTTGTCTATTAGTTTTCCAAGAAGCAGAATTTCGTATCACTTTCAACCACCGAGGCGGAATATATTGTCGCCGGTGCTGCGTGTGCTCAGGTTCTTTGGATGAGACACACACTTAAAGACTTCGGTATAAACTGTGATACTTGTCCTATCATGGTGGACAACCAAAGTGCAATATGTCTTTCTAAGAATCCGGTACACCATTCCCGTTCCAAACACATAGATGTCCGTCACCATTTCCTAGATGATCATGTTGCTAAAAAGGACATCATTTTAGTGTACGTTGAAACCCAGAAGCAAATCGCCGATATTTTCACGAAACCACTCAAGGAAGACTCCTTTGTGCGGTTACGTCGAGAATTGGGGATTATGGGTGAATCCGAGATTTAGGATTCATATTTTCGTTAATCCCGCATGATAGTGTGATTCTTATATGTTCATGCTAAGATTTGTTGTGATATTCGGGATTTGTGATTGGTTTTTCGATTTGCACGTCGTATTTACAATTTTCGATGTTTTATGGGGTATAATAATGATGTATGAGAGTATCTCGATGTTTCGTTCAAGTGTTCTTAGGAGAGAACTCAAAATTTCAAATTGTCAAATTTTTGGACTCTTTTAGTCGGTCCCAGTTCATTAGCCGGTCGACTAGTTTGAGTTCTAGTCAGTCAGTGATTGAACTCAGACCGACTAAATCTTGCCCTATTTTTGACTTTTGCTGTTGTTTGCACTTAGTCGGTCCAAGCTCATTGGCCGACCGACTAGATTGCATTCTAGTCGGTCAGCACTTGAACTCAGACCGACTAATTTCGCAAGGGCATTTGTGTCTTTTGACCGCTGAATCGACTTTTATCTCCCCGCACCGATTAGAATTCATTCTAATCGGTGCGATCCCTCTTCTCAAACCCTAACCCGCGTCTCCTCAGCTCTCCCTCCGCCGTGTGTCGTCGTTTCCGACCACCGTCTGCCGTCGCCGACCATCTCTCCTCCGTCCTAGGGCTTCCAGGGTATATCTCCTCCTCCCGATGACTCTGACGAAGAGTATATTCCTGAGTCTGAGCCTACCGAGAAGGCTCCTACTCCTCCTCCTCGTACTTCGTCTCGTCCGTCTAAGGGGAAGGCCCCATGCCTTTGGGTGGTGTAGATATCTCGTTGTGTCGCGATGACCCGATGTGTCTAGCGGCATACAATCGTATTGAGCATTGTCCTTTGATTCTGGAGCACTTCGTTCAGTTCTTCGATTTTCCTCAGCTCGCAGACCTCCTCTCCTATAGCGGCCTACTAGACTATCTTTGCCATGACCCCAAGGCAAATCCTCATCCGTATCCCCTACTCATCAAATTTTTCTATGCCAATCGAGTCCGGGGTGAGTATGATGACACTCACTGCATTGAGACCACTGTCTTGGGGACACCTATTGTCCTCACGGCAGAGATCTTAGGGCAGTTGATTGGTGTCTCATCTTCTGGCCTGCTCCCTACTGATATCTCCATAGATAATAGCCACGATCTTGACCAGACCATGCTTGCTGAGATGTTCCATGTCATCCCTCCCGCCATGATTGGCGTTCCTTCGAAATCATTTAAGCCGAATGTGTGGGTCTTAAATTTGATTCTGAAGTCGTGCCTTCTACCAAAGTACGGCTCCTCTAGCTTGCCCTCCCAGCCTTTTCTCAAGCTTATTTATGCTCTTTTCATGGGGAGCGAGATTAATTGGGCTCGTATTATCCTTGACAAGATGGATTCCTTTGAGTGCATAAGGAAATCCACCAAGTCTGCTCATATTCCTTATCCCTGCTTGCTGACCCTTGTATTTCTTCACTTCAGCGTCCCTCTCCCTCCCGATGATCAGCGTCCGTTGGGTCCTCCTTTGAACGCGACTGCCGTCTAGAAGTCTCTTGCGCGGCCTTGCGTCACGTTTAGCGAACTACCCCTTCTACTCCTCCTCTGCCTTCACACCCTGACTCTTCTGCTTCTCAGAGCCGTCAGGAGGCTCGTACTGCTCGATGTGAGGAGATGCTAGCTCGCATCTGTTCTTACTTGGGCATTGAGGTTCCTCCTTCAGTTTCTGACGAGGAGGAAATGGACGATGTTGATCTCGGGAGCTTGTTGGTTCTCCTGTTCGTGCCCCCGAGGGTACGTCTGATGTTGCTACTTCTGCTGGTGCTCCCGCGAGCACACCTGCTGCCACCATTCCTTCGGTGGATACTTCTGATGGTGCTCCTGAGACCACTCCTGTTGCCACTCTCCCTTCGATTGTCACTCCAGTCGACCCAGAGACCACCACCCCTTCTGCACAGCCTGCTGCTGCTGCTGCTGATCATCCCTCCGCCTCATGAGCTTGTATTGGAGGACTCTCCCATGTGCACTTGGATGATATATTTGTTGTGAGAGAGTGGGGTAGGATAGTTGGGTGGTTATGTATTTATGATGTATTTTTGGATGTTTTGATGATACATTTTGATTTATGTTAGTTTTGATGTCTGTTGAGACATGTGTTGTATTTTGTGCACCGATCTGATGATCGTTTATATTAGTGTTGGCGGATGTATACTTTTTGATGTACCATGTTATATATATATACATCTTGTTGCCATTTCCTTCAGTGTGCACATTATCTCTTTTTGTCTCTGATGTTGATTTCGTCGCTCGACGATTATATTGATTAAATAGAATTCTTTCTATGAAAACATTGAATTGTTTTCCATGCACTAAATTCACTAAGAATGTTGATATTGGAGAGTATGTTCCATAACTCAATATGTGAAATTGATTTGAGTTTTGATGAGTTCATTTTTCGATTTTCAACTATGGTCTCGTTGGCACGCTTTGATTTTCTTCGTGATTTTACTTTGGTGTCATTTGGACCGTGGTCGTATTCTTCGACTCTCGTGCTTTTATTTTAGCCATTGTTGTTGTCGTTGATCTCCTCCCGCTCTTTTTGCTAATGCCAAAGGGGGAGAGAACTAATAATGACGATGTGTTAAATGATAATTTAAAGCAAGTTACCATGAATCTAATTTGATATGTTAGATTCAGGTGGAGTTAAGATATAAAAATGGATTTAGATCCTAAATCTCAATAAATGGATTCACATTTTATACTTTCCTCATCTGCTTAATGCGTATGATTATTATTTAATATGGAATTAACGTGTCATCAATGCAGGGGGAGTAAGTAAATTTCTTTTGACTCATTATTATTGATTATTATTTATGTTGGTTTGTCATCACCAAAAAGGGGGAGAATGTTGAGTATTGATTCCCCGGATTTGGTTTTGATGATGAACAAACATAAATATCGTGAACTAACTCTTTGTGAGCACAGTTATGGAGATCGTCGCCAAAATTCTATGTACATCAAAAGCGACGTCTCAAGACTTCTCAAAGCGCGTGATCGTGTGCCTGAAGCTTCGTTGAAGCTAAAGGAGCATTATTGAAGTCAAGAGATTCGGATTGAAGCTTTGAAGACGGTTCGTCTAGTTTATTTTATAGTCTTCTAGCTTATTTTCGTAGAATGTTAAGCCTTGAGTAGGTCTTACATTATAATCTTCTTAACGCTCATATCTTAGAGCTAGGATTATCATAGAAGCCCATAGAAACTTTACCGAAGCTTCACGCTTCATTTCGCGGCTTCTAGTGCATCTTAGTTGGTTCAAGAAAAAGGACCAACCGACTAAATTGTCATCTAGTCTGTTAAGAATCCTTCTTAAACCGACTAGATTGCCTTGCTCAATTCAGCATCTTCACTGTTGACCAATTAGTCTGTCCAAGAAGGTTCACCGACCGACTATTTGTCAAACTAGTCGGTTTGGAATCCTTCTTAGACCGACTAGTTATGCCTTCACTTTTCAGCCTGAGCTACTGTTTACAGTTAGTCGGTCCAAGAACATTCATCGACCGACTAGTTGTGAAACTAGTCGGTTGGAATTTGTTCTTAGACCGACTAGTTCTCTTGTGTTCAGCTTATTGTTTTTCAACTGCTTAGTCGGTCAAAGAACATTCACCGATCGACTAGTTGTCAAACTAGTCGGTTGGCAAGTCTTCTTAGACCGACTAGTTCTATATCTCCTGAACTATCTTTCTTGGCTGTCAACCGTTTAGTCGGTCCAAGAAGAATCACCGACCGACTAGTTGCAAAACTAATCGGTCAGTGATCCTTCTTAGACCGATTAGGCTGCTTCAGAAATAGATCCGTTGGAGCATTAAATGCACGAATTTTTCCTCTCTTTTCTCTCTATCCTATATATACTTGTGATGCTTCTTCATAGCATTCAATGCTTCCATTATTTAGTTTTAGAGATCAAAGAGAGAGAATTTAATTCTCATTTCTAAGCTCACTCATTTCTCACAAGAATCTCTCCAAACTCCTTGAGCCCTAATTTCCGCAAGAGAGATTCTCTTCATTGTGAGCCTCTCAAGCCAAGAGCTTGGTTCAAGGTCACCAACTCCATCCTAGCCTTCGATGGCTGTTCATCTTCTTGGAGCTAGGGTTTGGTGACATTATCTTCCTCAAAATCCTCCTTGCCCTAAAATCTGTAAGTTTTACTCAGTGCATAGGATTTTGTTGGTAAGTGTTTATATTTCATTTACTTTGATTTGCAAGTTTTTCTCTCGGTTTGTGAGAGAAGTTTGTGATCCCGGTTTGTGGGAGTCACATTTCATTTGTGTATGATTTGATCTTGTAGAGGTTTTCTACAAGAATTTCATAGTGCAAAACTTGGGTTAGTGGTTTCTAACTCAAGTAGCCGGAGAGGATCCGGGTGTTTGGGACGTAGGATCACCGGGAACAAGTCGGGGAGACTTGGGTGGATCCGAACCCGTTATATCATTTGTTTGCATTATCTTTTATTGTTGTCAATATTTTCATTCCGCATTATTGGTTGAGTTTGCACAATAATTAGGAATTATACTCTTGATTATTTTAAAGTACTATCCACCCCCCCTCTAGTACTTGTGCAGTAGCTATCAGGGCATTACAATAGAGACAGAACTCAGGAAAAAGTTGCAATTCGCAGCCCTGCTATTAGTTGACTAGAGTTCATCGGCTAGTCACTAGACCTTGTGTTAGTCCACTAGTCCTTGAACTCTAGTCGACTAGTTTAGATACTCAACTAGCCATTATGATCCAAGATTACTAACCGATTAGTCAGCCTATAAAAACATACTTTTGGCCCTAAAAACCGAGGAAATATTTTCAAAAGCATTTTAGATCAATTTAAAACACATTTGGTATATTGAGCTTCAACTAAGGTTTTAATAATCTAATCAAGACAAAAGTAAAACTACATCAAATTTAAAAAATTGCTTTAAGCTTTTTGATGCAGACCTTTGACTTCATTGGACTCCATAAGCTTGGTTGACTTCACATATCTTTTTCTTTATGCTTTATACATGCACTTATATATTATTAGCACATGACATGTTTGCTCATGTATAAAACATATATGAGGTAACTTAATACTTAACAACCGATACATTACAAGCATTAAAGCAATGCTCCAACTCTATGATGTTGCTAATCATCTAGAATGAGATCATCTTCAAAATACAGTAGTAAAAAATCATGATCTATGGTTAACATTATCGATCTTGCCTTTCTTCTTTAAATTCCTATTATGCATATGAATTTCAGATTTATAGCAAGTTAAGATTAAATAAACCTTACATGCCTTAGTCAAACTAGGGCTATAAATGGATTTGGTTGTTTTGTGAAGAACACTGTCCCACTCGAAAATAGATCTTTACATAAACTTTGGTAAATTTTTTTAATATTTGATAATATTTAGGAGTATATTTATGTTTGTGTTATGAGATGGGCCTAATGGGCCTATTGGGTATCCACCCACATTGTTTATTATATATATGAGACTAGAGGTTTCCTAGCCGTCAACCTTTGCTTATAACACGTTATCAGCACGCTCACAGCTAAGCTGAACCTCTGCCTACGGACGAATCGCGACGCGAAAGGGCTTTCTTCACCGAACGTCGCTAAATCCAGCGGGTAGGATCTAGAGGTAACCTTTATCTCCTATATTTAAATTTTTCATATGCATGATAATGAATCTGTGATTTACTTTAAAGTAGATCTATCTCTGTTGCTTAGATCCAAATGAAAAATCACATTTTTAATATATATATCTCTTTTTTAAAAAGAGTTTTAATACAATTTTTGGATGAAAAATCAACTTTTTCACGCTAAAAATCATATTTTTGCGATAAAAAAATTGTTTTAAAGATTAAAAATTGTATCTTTACAATAAAAATCGAAATTTTCCTCCGAAATTCATCAATCCAGAGGATTTGGCACCCCCCGCGTGCGCCCAATGCATACGCGTCCTGCAAAGAGCCGCCGCGCCTGGCGCACGACCAGCCGCCGCACGAGGCGCTGCCAGCGGCCACGCCTGATGAGTGGCCCGTCGCCGCGTGAGGCATGGCCCGCGGCCGCACCTGACGCGTGGCCCGCCGTCGAGCGAGGCACAGCCAGCGGCTGCGCCTGATGCGCGGCACGCCGCCCCCCCCCGCCGCGCCTGACGCACGGCCCGCTGACGCGCCTGCCGCGTGCCTGCCGCGTGTGTGCGTGCCCCGCCGCCGCATGTCTGACGCGTGTGCACGCGCACTCTGCTGCCGTGCGCCTGACGCATGCGCACGCGGGTTTCCCACGCATGCCTCATCGCAACGAAACCCTAACTAGGGTTTTTCCGTTTTAAAAAAAAGGCTATTTTCAGAAATTAATTGGATTTAATGTTCGATTTTTTCTTTCCACGTAAATCTAATTCATCATACTTGTAAACCATCACAAATCATATTTTTTGGATTAATTGATTATTTTTTACATTTAATAATATGAGTATCCTGAGACCGCTCTCCCGTTAGTCAGCTAAACTAACGGGGTATGACGTTTCCACGTGGTCTGATTAGTTATTAAACAAAAATATTTTACTCCATTATAAATGCCTGGGATGTTGTATACTTTTATTGCCTGTAGCATGATTTATGCTTAAACACTATAAATGCATGTGTAGAAAATTATATGCCTGCCGCATATTTAATGTTCTGTGATGAACATTTTATTTAGCATGCTAAAATTTCTTTGATATATTTTTAATGCATGTAGCATAAATATATGTCTGAGATGAAATTATTTATATACCTGCAGAATATAAATAACATGTGTATATGTTTCAATTCATGATTAACTGAGCATACATTCTTAGCTCACATGCTTGCTTTATTTGCAATGATAATTTGGTTTCTTTCAACTATTTTTTTGAGCATAACTTTTTAGCTTACAAGATTTATATTATGTGTATGATAAATCATTAATTGTTGCATTTTGCACCCTTATATGATCATCCTATGCTTTTGCTCATGCCCATGATATGACAATATTTTATGACAACAAACTAATCATGATTTCAAAAAGTTTAACATCATATCCAATTTGACAAAATGAACCTGAAGTTCAAAATCAAATCAAAAGTATACACCCTTTCACCCTAATAAAATAAAAATTAACAAATACGATGGATTATGAGAAAACGATTTATGCGATTTCTTTTAGAGATACGCATTTTGCGGTAAAATAAATCTCTCAGATTTATGGTTTATTTAAACGAATATTGACACCAGCAGTTGTCATAACACCGCTAAACTCTTTTAGAGTAATCTCATTTTACAATGTATGATTCTTTAATCTAGCCTTAATTTTAAGCGTACGTCCGAAGTCGTGTCTTAATAGATACGTGAGAAATTATAAACTTCGTTGCCACGTATTTGTTTCCTCTTGAGAATGATTCTATATCCACACAATATTTGAATGACTCAATAAAAATGGCCTGTAGACCATACTTACGTATTCAAATAGACTTTTAAAAATCTCTCATAAATTAAAAAAGTGGAAATATAGAAACTAACGTATTTCTCTTGTATATGTCTACTTCGTAAGACCAATATTCATTCTTCCTTATAAATGATAATAAGGAAGACTGAAAACAAAGGAAGTCTTGAATAAAATGAGAAAGGGAAGATATGATATAAGATATGATTACCTCGACATGGAGTATGCAATGGCAACCCAATATCAGACCCGAAGTTCTGATAAGACACATAATTCTTTTTGCAACATGAATGGGCATTAACTTATGCTATATAAAATATATACATATCTAGTCTAAACGACGAAAGTCAATTGACCTTAGTATAGTTAGCTACTCCCCGAGGACAAATAAACTTTGAAAACAAACTTGATCTGTTGTCATAACATAAGTCTAAATGAGCATAATTGTGGACGTATGTTTTCTAGAGCACACATCATATTATGAAACTTGTTGCTGTAACATAATTATCAGTAGTATTCTCTTGTAGTATATATGTGTTTAAATGCATTACCACAATATTTCTTATTGCTTTCATGCTTTTTATACATTTTATTTTACTGTGAATGATTGGTTATCCTGAATACTCCAAAAATGAGGATGTCATGTACTCTCTGAAACTTATAAAGTTTCAAAGGATATTCGTCAAAACGAAATCCCTAATGACTCAAGAACCCAATAAAGCCTGAAGCTTTGTCCAACTTTGATCCGCATAATAGTCAATGTGAAGATGTAATACTTCACAGTTTGAACATAGTTCACATAGTACCGGACAAAATTAACTTGAGCATTTTAATGGACTTTCAAAAGTCCCACATAAATTCGAACAGAGGAATTAATTTGAAACACCAGAAGTGTCCAGAATCGACCAACGTTGGACCGATGTCACCTGGATTGATGGTGCAAGACATCATTAACCAGACGAACATGAAGATTCTTCAAAAAAGGGTGAAACTTTCATTGTCCCTTCAAAAGGAAAAAATGATTACGAGATCATCTCCATTCATGTGGACATTGGCTCTCCTCACTTTCTCAAACGAATTTAAGATGATATACTATCATCATTAGAAGAATGAGACCTTTAGGCCTCTTGAGAGTATTTGAGGGATAAAAGTGAACTCACACACTCCCTACATATGGCTGATGATGTACCTTAGAGTAATTATCCATATATCCTCTAAAAATGGTCATTATCAAACCTATTATCCAACCGCAGTTCAGCTTTTTCAAAGCAAATGGGGCACATTACTAAATGGCGAGAACATTGGATAACACTGGGAAATCAAACTATATTTGCAACTGGAAAAATGTTGAACACCCCGACGTTTGTGTTCACACCCAAAAATGGGTTACATAAATCATTAAAATAATTTAAACGGATTACTTATCCATTAAAAATCCAGTTGTATGTGACCATGTGGGAACATGCAATTACAATGCAAACCATCAAAACGCCTCCTTAGAACCTATTTATATGAGCCTGATCACCTCATATAAACAGTTTTCGAGAACCCCCAACGGGGAAAGCATTTAGAGCACATCTTATCGATTGTGCCATGATGAGTATACATCCCCATATCACCACTATAGACCATCAAAACGTAGAACTATATATCGGAAGTAATTACCCTAGATAAATAGATTTTGAGCACTCTGAACAAGGGAAGCATTTAAAATCACTTCTCCTAAGACGTGCATTGATATGCCCTCTTTTAAAGACTTGATGAGATCCTGAAGATCCTTCATAACTTTAATTCCCCAGCATTAGATTCAACAAAAATACTATAATCATCCATGACCCTGAAGCTCAATTTGACCATTTAAAACATTAATACCTATGATATGATTATCATGAATTGTGATGAGATTATGAAGATCCACACTTATAAAACTGTTAAACAGTTATGAGACATAGCTACTGACAATATAAATATTGTCAAATTCACAAATCCCTACTACTAAAAATCCAGCTAGGATCGACATACCAAATATAATTGATGCAATCCACCAGTAGCAGAAGTGGATATCCTCAATGGATGAGAGGTCGTACCACGAGGCTCCAAAGCGAGAAATAACTCCTGGAGACCTTAGAACAATACCACCACAGGAAAGTGAGCTTATCTCCGTATCCTCTCCTTTTCCAGAACCTCCAGAAGAGATGAGTCTAGAATAAATTGAATAATGTACGTACATTGAGAGGTATTTGGATAAAACACACTTGTCGACAATTACTCACATTTCATTTTCCCATAGATATCGTTCCCAATCTCTGTTTTCTGAAGCAAAAGCAGAGATTTGGCCAGATTATGTGGAACGAGGCAATAATAAGTTTAGCTAGACTCACTTATGAAATGTGAAGTGTTTGGGCCTGAAGTCCTGATATCAAAAGATATCAAACCTGTGGGTTACCGAGTATTGTATACATAAAATCGTATGTTATAAGCAAAACACTATAGCTTAGAGGTTTATTTTGCAGAAACCAGGAAGTAACCATGTAAGATGAGCTTAACTCACTTACAAAATTATTTAAACTGATGCATCAGGCTCCCTGGGCATGGTTGCCAAAACCGTGCGATTGGCAAAGAAAATTTTAGGCTATGTTGCTATGGATGATGTGAAAACATACCTTTACGAAGTACCATCCTGAAGATGGAACTATCATCCTGAAGACGAAACCATCATCCTGAAGATGAATAATCATCCTGAAGATGAACCATCATCCCGAAGATGAAGCCAGCATCCCGAAGATGAATAATCATCCAGCAGATGAATAATCATCCAGAAGATGAAATTATTATCCAGTTGATGAAGAAACATGGATAATTGCAATTCACTAATACACCTACTGATTGTACGGATGCACATTAAGACTCCTTCCGTTCGCTGGAAGAGAGGAAGGATATCCTAGGTCCTGAAGTGCCTTACTCAAGTGTCTTTTGTACTCTCCTTTATCTGGCCAACTGCATGCGACTCTAAAAGGCATTGGCAGTAAACCTTTTAACCAGATACAGTGCAGCGCCTGCAGCGCACCACTGGGCCAGAGATGTAGCTTCTGCTCTACCTCCAAGGGTCGAGGATCATCCAATATGTTAAATGTATTTGCAGATACAGGTTATAGATCATCGCGATGACTACAACAAAGGAACGACCAACTCCTAGAGACCAACAAAGCATGCTTCCAAGACAACATCAATCCCACCATCCCGAGAGGCTCATCAATTCAAGAAGCAAATCATAAGTACGCACAGCCAGGTCCTGCAGTACCTCATAAACACAGTGATGATTGGGTCAGAGACGTGGTGCTACCTATCGAGTTTGCAGACCACTCCTCTTCAGAATAGCTTCCTCAGATTCAGTAGCTGCCATAGATGAGCGATACTTGTATAGATGAGCGAGGTCTTGTATAGATGAGCGATGACTTATACTTTGTACTTATTATCGGAACACTGTAAGAGATTGATGTATAGCTGCCTAGGAGATCTGCAAGCCTGCAGCTTGTACAGATCATGGGGAGTCAAATGTAGTGTTGTACTCTTTTCCCTTGGCTATTGGTTTTTCCCACTGGGTTTTCCATAGCTAAAGGTTTTAACGAGGCAACCTCATTGACTCTGGATCCAGAAGTATCCCCCCTAAATACTCCCATTAATCAGGTGAAGTTATGGAAAATTGTACTCTTTTTCCTTGGCTATTGGTTTTTCCCACTGGATTTTCCATAGCTAAAGGTTTTAACGAGACAGTTATCCCTAACTTAGGATCTAGAAGTATCCACCCATTATGATACTCATAAGCACTATGTATCCTGCAGTATTCATATATCGAGTATACAACGATGGTTGGATAAGGGGAAGCATTATGAGATGGGCCTAATTGGCCTATTGGGTATCCACCCACATTGTTTATTATATATATGAGGCTAGGGGTTTCCTAGCCGTCAACCTTTGCTTATAACAGTTTGCATTATGTATTTGTAGTTGATTTTTGTTTTTGGCTTTATTTTTTCAAGTAGAATGCATTCCTAAAAGAATTATATTTTTATGGGTTACAAAAGTATCATTTGTAGCCATTTGCAACAAATATAAGATACTTGTTATTAGATACTTGTTATTGATTGACTATATATTAAAAGGTAATCATATGTATCTTCAAGATCTTAAAAATATTTTTATTTTACTTAATATTAAAAGAGGTAGAAATTCAAGAAAAATAAAATAAAACGATATTACTTTGAAGAAAAATAAAATAAAATGATATTACTTTGAAATTTTAACGAGACGATATATGTATATTTGTTCAAAAAAGTCACATGTACACTGGACAAAATAGAATGCTAATTAAATGTTTCAATTTGACATAATTTAAAATTTAGAGGTTTCTATTAAAATACCCCAAACATAGGGTGTATTTTGGTATATTTTGCCAGCTGTTTAATTCAATTATTAATTATACATGAGCTAAATTTATACGCCAATCTTTAACATAACAATAATCCCAACCTTCGATCTACCTCTAAACCATAATCGTAATCCTAAATCTCCAACTACTCTAACAAAACTGTAAGCAAGTAAGTAGATGACATGACATGTGACATGAAGATTAAACAACTAAATTCACAGAAATAAAAATAACTTTTAACTCAATATATCAATTGATGGTCAATTACCAAACAAGTAATCAATTTGCAAACAAGTAAGTCTCGACTCATATGAAATTAATATCGTCTCGCTAAGCCCCCACATCGATTGTTGGTGACATTTGATTGGCGGTAAATAAATTAGGATGATATAGAGTTTGGGCGCTACAACGAATTAGCACAAGGGAGATTGATAGGAAATGGAAGAACTTGAAGCAAAATTTTCCCGAATTGAAAAGATTAAAATTATTTGTAAAATAAATCAAATTCTCTACACTTGTGTTACTCTCATTGGTCAAGGTAATCTCAAATTTGGATTTGGTACCATGTAATGAAATACTGTAATGAAATACTGTAAGTACCCTGGTGGATGCGCAACACGCGCGCTCCTTTAACCAGCTTTCCGATGTATCAAAAAAATACTGTAAGTACTTTTAGCGTATTGCTTTCCTTTCTTTCCGAGATGAATCAGTGACTTCTATTGGCTTTTTTAGTTTCTTTGTTTTTATCAAGGCTTTAAATTTATTTCGAAGTGGTTTTTTATGTTATTTCGAAACCCAATCTTGTTTCCGTCTGAAAAAGGACAAAATTTGAAAAGAAGCTAAAAATTAGAAATAATTTCAGAAATCGATCAAACTGTTGTGAACGGTTATTTAACCGGGTTGGTTGAGATTCTGGGCTATTCTAGAGATAGGCACATATCATTGTAAACCCATCTTGTATTCTCCCCATTGCCTATAAATAAAGAGCTGGGGGCTCCTCCCCCAATAGTTGATTCATAACATGTTATCAGCACGAGCCTCTAAAAAATTTTCTTTCCACAAAAAATCTTTTCGTTCGTTGCGAAGGCGAAGGCGAGAGGAGACGGGAGATCCACGAGCGTGGTGCAAGGCTTCCTCAATCGAGCGTCGTCATCTGCGTAGGGCTTCGTGCAACCGTCGCTATATCTGGAGGACGGATATAGAGGTAAAAACACGAAAAACGATGTTTTTAATCATACGTATGATTGCTTTACCCCTAGATCTCGCAAGATCGATACGGGGACTTGATAGATCGCCTAAAACGGCGAATTTCTCATCCCAAAAATCAAAATTTTAGGGTTAAACCCTAAGTTTTACCCGCCGGCGGCTTTGCCGCCGGCCTACCCCCTACCCCACCCTCTATGCCGCTCCCCCCTGAAGAGGGGGGCGGCGGCCACCGGCCCCCCTGCAGAGGGGGGCGGCGGCCCGCCCGTCGCCTCCCCTCCTGCAGAGGGGGGCGACGGCCCCGTCGCGCCCCCTGCAGGGGGGGCGACCCCCCGCCACGACCCCCCTGCAGAGGGGGGTGACGCGAGCTGCGCCCCCCTGCAGCGGGGGGGGCCTCGCCCTTCGCCCCCCAGCAGGGGGGCGGCGCCCCCCACCGCCAGTACTGCGGAGATTGGGGGCGGCGGTGGAAAACCCTAGCCGCCGCCCCCAAATCCTTATTGCATAAAAAAATATCCGGGGGCCTGAAGCCCGCAGCCGGGCTGCGGGCTTCAGGCCCGCAGGCCGTCATTTTTACAAAAAAATATTATTCTGCAGGCATGAAGCCCGCAGGCCGACTGCGGGCTTCAGGCCCGTAGGCCGACAATTTTTTTAAAAAAAAAATGGGCGAGGGGACAAAGGCGGACTGCGGGCTTCAGGCCCGCAGGCCGACAATTTTTTTTTTTAAAGAAAATGGGCGAGGGGACAAAGGCTAATAATAAGCCTTAAAAGAATTGTTTGGGCTAAAAATTAATTTTAAAAAGGGCGACTGAGGGCCTAAAAATTCGTGAAAAATCACGGTAATTTATGGGGCTATTATCGGGCTTATAAGGGCTTATTGGGGACTTTTGGGGGTTATTTGGGCTGATTTAAAAAGGAAACCCCTTTTTCCTTCTGAAATAAAAATGTTAAGTTTGGGCTCTTATTCAATTTGATTGATTAAACCCATTTAATATACAACCCTTGCATTGTAATGATTTTTTCTGCAAAAATCATCTTTACATGCTTTACATCACTGGCAAATTCTGTGGATATTATATGCGTGGTTGTGCATTATATTTAAAAACTTAATAATTAGGAAGATCCTGCGACCGCTCTGCCGTTAGTCACCTAACCTAACGGTGTATGACGTTGCCCAGTGGTCCAATAATTATTAAGTGATTAAATTGTTTATCCATATCTGTGAATATTAAATGCATGTGATGCCTGTGATGAAAATGTCTGATGAAAATGTTGATGAGCACAATATTTCTGTATGAATGGCTAAATGTGGTTTTTGGATCGGCTATTTAAGTCCCACAATTTATTTCCCGCACTTTTCTTTTATTTTTGAGAGAAATCGTAGTGAGGAATTTATGTAAATGTCAAAGAAAGAAGACCAATTTCCATGGAGACGGAGGCCACATTTGAAGCTGGAAATATCATATGGGACCCACGGGGTTTCCAAAGTTGTATTTTCCTTTTAAAGCTGCAAATTTGTATAATTTGGATTGTATGGACTTTGGACTCTTTCTTGTGGGACTGGCCGATCCACACATTTAGCTTTCATTAAATATTGCCTCTGCATGAAAATGTTTTCTTTGATTAAAATATTAATTCATGTATGTTTGTGCTCTGCTAGATAAATGGCTAAAATTGCCAGCGTTGATTTCGAAGTGCTGGATGCATCAGGTAGAAACTATCTAAGCTGGCAGCTAGATATAAAGTTTCACCTGCGGGCTAAGTCCCTCATCGCTGCTGTGACAGAAAAACAAAATGTTAGCGATATGGAGAAGGCGCAAGCCATCATCTATATTCGTTGTCATGTGGACAAGACCTTAAAGGCTGAGTACCTTACGGTCGAAGATCCACTTGAGTTTTGGACCGCCCTTGAGGATAGGTATAAACATCAGAGAGATGTTATACTCCCAAGGGCGAGATATGAGTGGGAGAACCTGAGACTGCAGGACTTCAAGTCCATTGTTGAGTACAACTCAGCACTCTTTAGCATCACCTCACGCATGAAGTTGTGTGGTGAGAAAGTCTCAGAAGATCGCATGCTGGAAAAGACGTATACGTCCTTCCATGAAAAAGATGTGATACTAATGTAGCAATACTGTGAACGCAAGTTCACCAAGTATTCTGAGCTGCTATCATGTTTACTTATGGCTGAACAAAACAGAGAGCTTCTCCTTGCCACTCACAATATGCGCCCCTCTAGCACTGCCCCATCCCAGAAGCTCATAACGCCTCTTTTTCTTGAAAGAAGAGAGACAACAAGAGAAAAGAAAGACCACAGAAAGGGGGACAGAACAAAAAAGCTAGGGGCCAAGTCCAGCAACGAAGAAATGATAGTAAGCGGAAGTTCACGTGGCGCAGAAATGACAAAAATAGAGATGATCCACCCCCACTTAAGAGGGAATGGGAAGACCAGTGCCATAGTTGTGGCATGAAAGGCCACTGGTCCAGAGTGTGCCGAACTCTGCAGCATCTCCAGGATTTGAATAAAGAGAACAAGAAAAATAAAGCTGAAACAAACATGTTGCCGGGTAGGACTTGCGTACAATGAATTTGTATTAGGGGGGACCAAGGGCACGGTGGTTATGTTAATGAAGGGATTAGGGTATGCTATTTGACAGGTGATTAGAGGGGTGATGAGGCTAAGCTTGTCGTTGAAGCAGACCACGGATTCGAATCCAACAGGATGCAGTTGAGGAAGATCGGACTGCTGGAGCTGAAGGCGAACACAAGCCGGGGGACGAGCTATCCTGCGCAATGAACAACTCGTCAGAAAGGCCGGGTTGGGGTCCAACCCTTAGCCTCTCCGATGCCTAAGTCAGTAATAGGACTTAAAGCGGGGGCTAGGCACGCAGGTCGGACTGAGGGTAAGTCGACCGTACGTGACGAGCTATGAGTGGGAGAGAAAAGATATGGACAACCTCTGCTCTCGTGTGTGAATAATGAGATTGAGAGTAAATTTGCCAGCCCCCTCACCGTCGAAGGCGAAGGGGTATTTATACTTGTCGGGAGGCGGTTGGACAGGGCTAACCTGGCACGCTGACTCGGCGTGCTGTGCTGGCCCTGCTATCGGCGGAAGCTTCGGACGAGGATGTCAGAAACAGGAGTGCCAGCCACGCTTTTGTCAGGCGGCGCAACGGCCAGGGGTGCTTTTGTCAGACTGTCAGGGCCGAAAGCAATAAGTGTCAGGGGCACAGCGGCCAGAGGGGGTGCTTTGTCAGATGGTCGGGTGGTGTAAGTGTCAATTATTTCCCTGTACTAGGTTGTTTGTCGTGTCTGATGAGCCAAGGGTCCGAAGGAGCGCCTTCCGGTGGCGGAGCCCCTAACGAGCCTCCGGACCGGCCCGGGCAGTGGGCGTACGACCCAGGCGTGCGGCTCGGCCGCGCCTTCTCGGGGGCGGACCCTGGATCACCGGGTAAGCGCCTTTGTCAGTGGGCGGGGCGAGGTGCGTCCATCCCCCAGTCGTGCTAGATTTTCTGGAATGACTGGCACCCTGCGGCCCTCTGGAGTTCGGGCACGGGGTGCCCCGCCATTGGGTGGGCCGCCCATTCGGGGAAGGGAGCCAACGGGACACTTCGGTGGTTTAGGACAGAAGGTCGGACTATCCCGATCTTCTGGTCGTAACAATTTCCCCCGGCATTCGAGTTCGAGGCGGGGGCCCGATTCGGCTCGGATGACGTAATGCTACTCCACTTTGAGATGGCGGTTTGGATTTTTGTCTGTGCTCGGGTGTGGCGACGCAGGTCTGAGAATTCCCGCCGAGTTGGTCATTATTGCAATTTGAAAACGCCTGGGGGAATCGAAGAGCCTCCGCCAGCAGTCACGCGACGCGTGGATGAAGGTGACTTTCACGTCCATCGAGGTGTCAGGGATGCTCCGATGGGCGACGTGTGGTGGCGCATCGACAGCCGTGATGGCCTGTTGTCCTCTATAATTAAGGGGAGGGGATCGACGGAAGCCCTCGTCCGGCTTCAACTCTTTTTCCTACCTTCTGGTTGTTGTCGGTCGTTTGCTACCGTTGTCATTGTTGCTCTCGCCGGGGGTCCGTTTCCGGTCGCCTTCTCAGCTCAGCCGCTTGCTGGGTAATTCTGGTATCCTTTAAGCGATGGCTTCTCCTTCCGACTCTGGAACGGGTAGCAGTGTGGTGACAGAGGAGGCCCTGTCCGAGGAGAGGTGGTGGGGAGCGCGGGGGCCTCAGCGGAGGGGAGCATGGCGCCCTGTCGTACCGAGGGTGATAGCAGCCGTCAGGTGCCGATCAGATAGGATCAACATTAGGGAGATTCGGGGGCGCCCACCCTACGAAGCACGGGTGTCGGAACCCGAGGAAAGAGTGTGTTCGCCCGGGGATAATGAAGTCAGGGTCTACATCCGATATTTCGAGTTAGGACTTCGATTCCCAATCCACCCTTACCTCCTACGCCTGAAGGACTTCCTAGAGGTTCCGATCTTCTCCTTGGCGCCCCGCTCCTGGGGCTTGCTGGTGGGGTTTGCCACGCTGTGCTCTGCTGGCTCCCTGAGTCCGTCCCTGGTTTTGTTCCAGCACTTCTTCGTAGTCCGGAAGAGGGGGATGTACCACTGCATCTGCACGCGGGAGGGGAGGGAGCTCATCATCGGGGTGCCCGCCGATGTCGGTAGGTGGATGGAGGATTTTGTCTTCGTCGAGATGCCGGTCGACAAGGTGCTGATGTCGGATTGGGGGGCATTGAACCCTCTGGCGAACGAGGGGGTGGAGCTAATCGGGGGGGGCCTGGTGAAGGCGCGGGTCTTGGCGGGGCTGCCTAAGGCGCACCGCTGGTGGGAGAATCTTGATGCGGGTCGGTTAGCATGCCCCGGATAGCTGGTCCTTGTGTGGTTCGAACTAGGCGTGCCCTTATCTGCCGTTACCGTGATGAGCGTGTCGCCCCCAGGGGAGATTTTGTCTCTTCGCATGGCCGGTCGATGTAATGTTGTATTCTCGGTGTTCTCCATGAATGGCCTTGCTATTTGAAATAAACTGGTTGGGTTGATCTTGCCTTTGTTTTGTCTTCTTCTTATTGAGTGTGTGGACCGCTTGCTTTCTTGCGAGGGTATAATTGCCCCCAATATTCCCTTGTCCGAGAGCGCTAGGTCTGGGGGAGGGGGATGTTGATGGCCGACGCGTGAGCTTTGGGCGGATCGGAGGACCATTGGTTCGGGTTGAGCTGAGGCATGCCGCCCTGTCATGGCTTGTCAGGTTGGGGGGTCGTTGTCGCAGTCCGATCCCGAGCAGGTGACGCCTAATGACCCTGGCCTCCATGAAGATGGCGGGGTTCTTCTTGGACCCGGGTGTGGGACGAGGCTGGGTGTGAAGTTGTTTTGGCTTGGCGTGATCATTTCGATGAAAAAGAGGGCGGAATTCGGAGCGTGTCGGGGTCTGTTGCATGGATATGGGCTATCGATAGTGCGGTCGACCCCTCGGTTTCCGCATCGAGCAGCGGAGCTTCGGGCAGAAGTGGCCCGACAAGATAGGTCTTATCTCACCCCCCCTTTTGTTGAAAGGTAATGGCGGGTTCGGTTCGAGGGAGGTCTCGTTTCAAAACGTCGGCCCTTGCTACTATTGTAGGGTTCGGACTACGTATATGTAATTTCTGTTGGTTGCGCCATCTTTTGTTTGGTGACGTCACGAGTTATTCCTGTGGGGGGAGTGCGCCGCTCGGCCCCTCTTTTCTCCGTCGTGATGGGTGGCCCAGTTTAGTGAGCTCGCCCCGCAATTTGTCGGGGGATCGTTCCCAAGTTAGAGCATGCTCGGATAGTGATTATGGATTCGCTTGGGATAGTCTTTTTCATTTAAATTTACAGGAATTCGACTTTGGTTTGCACATGAGGTGTTGGCAAGGTCTTCGGTAGTTAGGTGAGTACGACCCGATCCGTAGGCGAGCTGTGGAGTTGCTCCCTCCTGCTGTAAACTGCATCAGGATGGGCGGATTACTATCTAGGGGGCGGGCCTCTTTGTCTTCCGTTGCTCGTAGCGTCCCGCTGCGCGCCCTCCGTGCTGAAGTGTTGCAAGGTCTCTTCGGCTGGTTGGATTCACCAGGGAAGCTGTCTTGCTATGACCTTTGTCCGGGTGAGCAAATCCATGTCCGCCGGGTAGCCCTCCCTCTCCTCCATTGCTCTGTTATATCCCGCCACACCTCGCGGTTTGGGTTCGAGGGGAAGGTCGACGACGAGTAGGTGGGTCGTTAGGAAGTACGTCGGTGTAGACCTGCAAGCACGGGGGTGCTTTTGCCTTTCCCGCTGGCGGGGATTGGTGGGGAATGGATGCCAACCTTCCCCTGTTTCATCTGGTTTAGAGCAGACTGAGGGGTGGAAGGTGGGGTTCCCCTTGTGTAAGGGGAATATCCTATTGGCGATCCGTTTGTAAGAGGAATAGCCTATCAGTGGTCGTCGCATGGAAGCGATCGCCGATCGGGGAGGCGGGATCCATTGGTGGCCAGTGGCCTCCCTTTTGTTTGGGCGAGGCGTCTCGGGCCTTTTCCTACTTGGTGGAGGGTGCTGGGACCGGTTTCTCATATTTTCTTAATCTTTGTCTTTTTCTCCTTCGGGAGGGTGAGGGGGGGTATTTATAGGGGGATTTTGTTGACGGTTTCCCCCTTAATTAATGCGATGAGCTGGCATTATTAATGGGCTCCTCAGAATCACGCCCTTTGGTAACCGCTTTTGCCCGGTGGCGCCTGTGGCGATTCGTCAACCCTAGTCTCTTCAGGGGGCGTGCCATTATTAATGGCACATTTCCCGAGAGTCCCCTCGCTTCGACGAGTCGCATCGGGGGCCAGCTTTATCGGGACCCGGTGTTTACCCAGCAGGCGTTATTCAGCGGTCCTTGGTTTGCGTTAGGTCTATCCCAGTTTGCGTGTCCTTGTCCTTTCTCCTAGGCTCGAGATTTCGAGGGCCATGGGTCTGCTTGGGGGGTGGTGAGGGTGTGGATATTTCATTCTGCACTTCTCCTTGGCTGGGGTGGTCGGAGCTCGTCAGGCCCACCCCGGGCGTTCGTCCGACCGTTGGGAGTTCGTCGGCCCGTGCCCTTCCCTAGTTTGGGTGGCGAGGGTTGGCCCTGCCCCGGAGGTCTTGAGGGGGAGAGCGAGCACGTAGCCCGGCCCGTGCCCTTCTCTGGTTTGGGTGGCGAGGGTTGGCCCTGCCCCAGAGGTCTTGAGGGGGGACGAGTGCGTAGCCCGGCCCGTGCCCTTCTCTGGTTTGGGTGGCGAGGGTTGGCCCTGCCCCAGAGGTCTTGAGGGGGGGAGCGAGCGTGTAACCCGGCCCGTGCCCTTCTCTGGTTTGGGTGGCGAGGGTTGGCCCTGCCCCAGAGGTCTTGAGGGGGGGAGTGAGCGCGTAGCCCGGCCCATGCCCTTCTCTGGTTTGGGTGGCGAGGGTTGGCCCTGCCCCAGAGGTCTTGAGGGGGGAGGAGAGCGTAGCCCGGACCGCGTCCTTCTCTGGTTTGGGTGGCGAGGGTTGGCCCTGCCCCAGAGGTCTTAAGGGGGAGCGAGCGCGTAGCCCAGACCGTGTCCTTCTCTGGTTTGGGTGGCGAGGGTTGGCTCTGCCCTAGAGGTCTTGAGGGGGGAGCGAACACGTAGCCTGGCCCGTGCCCTTCTCTGGTTTTGGTGGCGAGGGTCGGCCCTGCCCCGAAGGTCTTGAGGGGGGAGCGAGCGCATAGCCCGGCCCGTGCCCTTCTCTGGTTTGGGTGGCGAGGGTCGGCCCTGCCCCAGAGGTCTTGAGGGGGGGAGCGAGCGTGTAGCCCGGCCCGTGCCCTTCTCTGATTTGGGTGGCAAGGGTCGGCCCTGCCCCAGAGGTCTTGAGGGGGGAGCGAGCGCGTAGCCCGGCACGTGCCCTTCTCTAGTTTGGGTGGCGAGGGTCGGCCCTGCCCCAGAGGTCTTGAGGGGAGGATCGAGCGCGTAGCCAGGCCCGTGCCCTTCTCTGGTTTGGGTGGCGAGGGTTGGCCCTGCCCCAAAGGTCTTGAGGGGGGAGCGAGCGCGTAGCCCCTCAGCTCCGCGAATTCGCGTACGTAGTCGTCGTCCCACGGGACCACCTTCCTCTTGTCCTTTGCTTTGCCGAAGGCAATGTGCAAGACCCTGAAGAAGGGGAGCGATCTCTCCACGGATTTTGATAGGAACCGCCCCAGAGCGGCGATCCGGCCATTCAGGTGTTGAAAATCTTAGATCGTCCGTGGTTCCACCATATTGACGAGGGCCATCACCTTATTGGGGTTCGCCTCAATCCCTCGCTTCGTTATCATGAAGCCTAGGAATTTCCCTGACAGCACGCCGAAGACGCACTTCACCGAGTTCAGCCTTAAGCCGTATTGGCGAACCCTTCGGAACGTCTCCTGTAAGTCGACAAGGTGGTCCGGGGCTCTCCTACTCTTTACCAGCATATCGTCGATGTAGACCTCCAAGTTTCGCCCGACCTGCGGGCTGAATATCTGGTCCACCATCCGTTGATAGGTCGCCACGGCGTTCTTCAATCTGAAGGGCATCTTCGTGTAGCAAAAGGTGCCTCTATCGGTGATGAAGGATGTTTTCTCTTCGTCCTCCTCCGCCATCGGGATCTGGTTGTAGCCCGAGAAGGCGTCCATAAATCTTAACAACTTGTATCCGGACGCCTGGTCTACCAAGTGGTCGATCCGCGGGAGGGGAAGCTGTCCTTCGGACACACCTTGTTAAGATCGGTGAAGTCGACGCATATGCGCCATTTTCCGCTGGCCTTCTTCACCAAGACGACGTTGGTGAGCCAGACCGGGTAGTCCACTAGCCTGATAAACTTGGCCTTGAGAAGCCGTTTCACCTCCTCCTCAGCTGCCCTCTTCTTTTCACCCCCGACGCTCCTCTTCTTCTGCCGGACCGGTCGAGCTCCTGGGTCCACATTCAACCAGTGGGAGATCACCGTTGGATCGACCCCTGGCAGGTACACGGGCGACCAAGCGAATATGTCCACGTTTTCCCGGAGCAAGCTGACGAGGGCCGCCCTTAGAGAGGCAGGGAGCTTCGTCCCGATGGAGACAGTTTTGCCCACCTCCGCGGCCACGGGCACCTCTTCGACCTCCTCGGCAGGGGTCGGCCGTTGGTCGCAGAAGTCCTCCCTTTTTTCGGAAATGTTGACTGACAAGTCCTTCTTCAGGCTCTTGTGCTTGGTCGACCCTTCGTTGCAGCTTCTGGACAGCTCCTGGTTTCCCCGCACTAGCCCCTGTTGGAAACAACGATCAAGGATTTATGGTTTGATGATGACAAACAGTTGTGAACGATCTGATGTGTGTATTAAGTATTTGTAGGACTGTCGAGAACGTAAATCAATGTGTCGGACAAATTGCTATACACACTCCGACTTGGTCAATATGGAAATAGATGTAGCCAATTTGATATCAATTGGGATTGGAACAAATCTTTTAAAGAGATATGAATATTCTATTCAAATCTAGGATTCCGATTAGAGATTAGATAGGATCTCTTATTCCTATCCCAAATAGGATTCTCCTTGAGCCAAAAGATCTCCCACCATCTCCTATTTAAACCCCTCTTCAAGGTACCAAAAAAAAGGCACGTCAAACAATAACCCTTGCTCATTCTAGGTCAGCCGAATTTGTGAGGGGGGCTTTATAATTTAAGAGGAGCCGCATTTTTTTTCCTTTAACCTGAGGTGCTCAATCAAATCGAGGGCAAGCCGCAAACTTCAAGAGCCGTGCTTTTCTTCATCAAAAAAAACCAGAGGCGCCTCTTCAAAATTAGCCCTAGAAGTCGAATTCTTTTTCAAGATTGCCAGCCGCACTAGCCGAATTGGAAAAATCAAGTGCCGAAATATTTGAAGGCGCCCAATCAAAAAGAAGCACAGAGCCGCAATTTCCATAGGCCGCATGATTTTAAGAGGGCAACGTAAATCCTTTAGCAAAAAAGGAGTCGCACGCAATGGCCACTTCATGAAAATCAAAAGGTAACTAATTATTCTTTGTTTCATTTAGAAAACTAAATATTTCTTTGCTTTTGTTGAAGGTACGCATGAAAGTGGTGGGTCTGGCCACATGATTTAATTCTCTTTGCAAAACTCAAAGAGCACTAGGCTCACGAATTATTTTTGCAAAACTCAAAGAGAAGAGAAGACCGGCCCGGCCATTTAATAACTACAGGTTTTTGAATTGAGAGTTTCTCAAAAGGAATCAAGGCCGGATATTTTTTTAAAGTCTGCGCACAATCCATGCTACCAAGAAGGCCCTCACGTCCAAGAGCAGTAAACAAAACGAATTAAAGAGGCCATGTGCTAGCTCATTGTTTCGTTTTGTTTGAAATTCTCAACAGCTGCAAGTTTAAAAGAAAGAGGCCGAATTTGCTCTTTGCGTTGTAATCATCAAGAGCAGTAGCTGAAGGAATCTCTCCTCTTCAAGCAAAGAGCCAATCAATAAGGGGAGTGCCTAAACCAATAGATTTAATTGCTAATATTTTCGTTTATGATCTCCTGACTGAATTCTGAATTGGGTTTCTGCAAATATTTCTTGGCAGGCAGACAAACAGGACGAGCACATATTCTTGTTGCCGTGACGTTTACCGTGCTACAACTTGGTGTTTACTTTTTGCATGCCGTAAGCAACATTGAAGATTGAGGGGACATCAGGGACTACATCTACGTCAGATGAGATCTGACCCGTGCTGATTGACGAGGACATCGTTGCTACACAAACTGAGATTCCTAAACTCTATTTATCATTATTTTGTGTAGTTGTTGTGTTAGATCCTCGTAGGGGAAACTTTACCTTTTGTGTTACTTTTGGGGACCTGATGACTTTGGGAGTCGTCACGGAGGGAGAGCATCTGACTAGATTGATAGTGTAGAGCACGTGGTATGCGTACGAGCTAGGTGAGAGTAGATTTGGGATCTTGACTCATTGTAGCTGTACTTGATTACATATCTATCTAGTATTTGCTTTCGGGGGCTGGAGTAGGTCGTGGGGACGACCGAACCAGGGTATATCTGTGCGTAATCTGTGATTGTCTTTTTATTACCATGCCTGTGCTTTTAACTGTGTGTGGTTTCTCGTGGGTTGCGCGAGAATTTTTTATTAGCCTATTCACCCCCCCTCTAGGCTACGATCCAGATCCAACAAGTGGTATCAGAGCCAGTTTAGAGGATCTAGTCTAGATTTTTAGATGACCATGAATATATCTGATTGTGCATTTGCTGAAGGTCAGTCTATAGCCCGTCCCCCTAAGTTTAACGGTGTAGACTTTGCATATTGGAAGGCTAGGATGAAAATCTATCTAGTGTCTGTAGATTATGATGTGTGGGATATTGTTGAAAATGGTTATAATTTACCCACTATTAAAATTGAAGACACTGTTATGATTAAGCCTAAAGACAAGTGGGATTTAGCTGATAAGAAACTTTATACTCTTAATGGTAAAGCTATGAATGCGCTTATATGCTCTCTTGATAAATCTGAATTTAATCGTATTTCACATTGTCTAACTGCGCAGGAAATCTGGCATACACTGGAGGTGACACACGAGGGAACATCGTAAGTAAAGGAATCCAGACTTGCGTTGCTGAGCACTGAATATGAGAGCTTCCGCATGCTACCAACAGAATCAGTTAAAGACATGTTTGCGAGGTTCACGGACATTGTCTACAAATCCAGTTCCCTCGGTAAGCCATACTCTAGCCATGAACAGGTACGAAAGATCTTAAGGGCGCTACCAAGCTCGTTCAGGCCTAAAGTCACCGCTATTCAAGAAGCTAAGGACTTGTCAACAATGAAAGTGGAGGACTTGATAGGCAACCTAATGTCACACGAGCTTGAGTTGCAGAGTATAGAAGCCAGAGAGAAACCTGAAGAGAAGACCAAAGCTTCCACACCATTAGCTCTTCAAGCTAACAATGACGATCTTGATGAAGAGCAAGCCCTAATGGTCAGAAACTTCAGGAGATACATTCAGACTGATCAAGGAAGAGCTGAGATGGGAAAAAGGTTCATTCGTTCTAATAATTCCAATTTTGTTAGAAATTCCTATGATCAGAAAGGTATTAATAGAAGTGAATGTTTTAAATGCAGGAAGAAAGGGCACCACATAAAAGATTGCCCACAACAACACACAGCTCAAGTTGCAAAAGGAAAAACGAAAGTGCTGACGTGGGACATGGATAGCGAAGCTGAGGAGGAGGATGAGGAACATGAAGCCCACTCCTGCATGGCATTGATGGCTGTCACGACCCGCTTCCCTAAAATGGAGGCGAGACGTGAAAAGGTCCGCACGGGAGTGGAGCTATGAAGCCCCAAACCCGATAAGCGTCAATTTAGTATCAGCAGGTCCCTGTAATTGCAATCGAAACAACAACAATAATAATAATAGATGGATATGAAATACCAATCCCAAAGTTTGTCCACAAAATATTCAACATCACAGAAAAGCCACCAGGCTAAAAGAAAGAGTCTAAGGGCCCAGAACAAGGCCAAACAAAAGCAACGACATAAAAAGTATAGGTGCCACGCACCGATAACAAAACAACTATCTAACAAAAGTAAAACACACGGAGACACTAGGACTGGTCCCCAGTGTCCACGTACACCCCGTCCAACACGGGCGAAAGCTCGGCGTCCGCAAACACCTCACCCTCAGCGAGCAACTCAGGCTCAAGGTCTAACATGCATCACCCAAAAGAGAAAGGGGCACATGTCAGCAAGTCTAAAAAGACTTGGGCAAGGAAACTGAAAGTGACTAACAACCTAGCATTTAAATGTTAAACAATGGCATGGCAGTTGAATATGATGCAACAGTTTAAAAGAGTGACAAGCAAGCACGGTGTAGCAAAAGCTACCAATTCACTAATCACTTATCACTTATCACTTATCACTTAACACTTAACACTTAACACTGAACACTGAACACTTAGTGCATAGAGAGTCCACTTACTGGCCGGCTCGTTTATCTCTATCACTATCAACACTGAAACACTAGAGATTTCACCTGCTGGCCGGAGTGGCTGATCAAGCCACTCGGGCTCAGTCCGCTTATCTCTTACCCTACCCACATGTGACGAGCGTTGGGGTTTCCAACTCATTATGCTCGCTTCTGGTCACGAGCCAGGAAAATAAGTGTGTGTTGACATTCGAGCGTTGGGGTTTCCAACTACAGGGCTCGCTTCTGGAACACGAGCCAGGAAACATGGGATTGTAGCGTGTGCTACGCAATCACGATAAATAATCACTATGCGATGCCATGAACAGATATTTGCGTACCGTTAATGGAATTTAAACGTGACATATGAGCATGATGAGGGTGACGGACCAAGCTTCGTTGTCAAGCTAGGTCAAGGGCGTCTAAACGGCTATCCTTTCACCGTTTAGTCTCTTTTACGCTAAAACAAGGGAAATGGCCTAAGACATGGCCCAAACCAAGAAATGCAAGTTTCACTTGCCTATCACCGGGGATGACGGTTACGAAAGTTCGTTTCCGCGAATGCTAGCCTACGGGGAATCGCTGTTATGGGGAACAATCATCAAAACACAAGTATTTTATTAGGGTTTCATAAAAATTACAATAGGATAAGAAAACAACGGTAGATCGATTTCTTACCGAGAGAAGGCGGAAGAAATACTCCGGGGAACCCTAGGATCAGATCTGAAAGCAAATGGAGAAGTTTGGGGAAACTAGGGTTTTGGGGGATTTTGGGGATTTGATGGATTTTGGTGAGATTTTGAGGATGGTGAGAGGTAGATAGGGTGAATGGATGGATTGGATGATGGATTTAGGGCTTGGAATGAAGGATTGAAGCTTGGAGGAAGATGGGGGCTCAAGGGGAAAGATTTTAGGGTTTTGGGTCGTGTTGGAGGAAGAAGAAACGTTTGGGAGGGGTATTTATAGGTTGGGCTGGCGGCTGCCCAGAAATTAGGGTTTTAACACTGGTTAGTCGGTCAAAGAGCAACCACTGACCGACTAGTTTGGCAACTAGTCGGTCGGTCGACCAACGCAGACCGACTAAGTGTAAACAGTAACTCCTGAACGAAAATAGGATTCTAGAGTTAGTCGGTCCATGAACAAGTACTGACCGACTAGTTTAGCATCTAGTCAGTTAATGAACGTTCTTAGACTGACTAAGAGTAAACAGTAACTGATACAAAAATAAGATGATGAGTTAGTCGGTTCAAGAAGCATTGCTGACCGACTAGTTTGCAACCTAGTCGGTCAACCAACGTTCTTAGACCGACTAACGATAAACAGTAACTCAACTAAAATTAAGAAAGCTAACTAGTCGGTCCAAGAAGGATTGCCGACCGACTGGATCGTCATCTAGTCGGTCGGTGGCCCTTCTTACACCGGCTAATGAGCACCAAAAGTTCCGATACGGAGCGCGAGGCCCCGTGATCGATTCCTAAGACTTCTAGGCTTGATCTAATAGTTAGATACGACCGTTATGAAGTCCGTCACAAATGACATACTTCGAAATCGACGATCCTAAGGAAGAAGCGAGAAGGTACGACGAATCGATCGAAAATGAAAACTACGGAGACGAAAAGCACACATGAGGAGAAAATCCACCAAAACACATATTATATTATATAAAATCCAGATACATGAAAAGCAGTCGTTACATCCTCCCCAACTTAAGAAAAATTCCGTCCTCGGAATTTCCAAAAACTCACGAGTCCGGAAACAAAAGTGGGAAACGCTCTCGCATCTCATCCTCATTCTCCCAAGTAGACTCTCCAGGTGAACCGTGTCGCCACATCACCCTCACAAGATTGACAATCTTGTTCCGAAGCGATTTCTGACGCCTGTCCAGAATCTGCACTGGATGCTGGTCATACGTCATATCGGGGCGAACGGTAATCTCCGAAAAATCCACCGCATGAGACGGATCGCTAATGTATCGACGAAGCTGCGACACATGGAAAACATTGTGAACTCCTTCCAAAGATGGCGGCAAGGCCAAGCGATACGCTACCTCGCCAACCCTCTCCAAAACGTCAAACGGTCCAATGTATCACGGGCTCAACTTCCCACGCTTCCCAAAACGAATCACACCACGATTCGGGGAAATCTTCAAGAACACATGGTCGCCCGGCTGAAACTCCAAAGGACGACGTTTAGCATCCGCCCAATGCTTAAAACAGTCCTGAGCAATCCTCAACCTCTCCCGAATATTCCTGACGATATCCACGGCCTCCACGATCATCTCAGGTCCCAACAACTCCCGATCACCAACGTCATCCCAACTCAATGGCGATCGACATTTCCTCCCATAAAGAGCGGCGAAAGGCGCCATGCCAATACTCGCCTGGAAGCTGTTGTTGTAGGAAAACTCTACCAGATGTAGATGGTCCTCCCACGAACCCTTGAAATCCAACATGCACGCCCTCAGCATGTCTTCCAAAATCTGAATTGTCCTCTCGGACTGGCCATCCGTCTGCGGATGGTACGCCGTGCTGAAACTCAGACGCGTACCCAAGCTCTTCTGCAAACTCTGCCAGAACTGAGATGTGAACCTCGTGTCTCTGTCAGACACGATACTCACGGGGACTCCATGAAGTCGCACAACCTCCTCCATATATCTCCTCGCCAGCGCCTCAGTGGACTGTCCCACTCGGAACGGAATAAAATGCGCAGATTTGGTCAACCGATCCACGATTACCCAAATCACGTCATTCTGCTTCGGACTCTGAGGTAGTCCAGTCACGAAATCCATAGTGATGTGTTGCCATTTCCACTCCGGAATCGGAAGCGGTTGTAGCAACCCGGCCGAACGCTGATGCTCCGCCTTCACTTGCTGGCAAACCAAGCACTTGGCTACACTCCGAGCCACGCTCCTCTTCATGCCATGCCACCAATAATTCAGACGAAGATCCTGGTACATCTTGGTGCCACCAGGATGCACAGAATACGGCGAACTGTGTGCCTCCACCATCAGCTCCTCTCTGATATCCCCAGCTGGCACACACAACCTGGCTCCAAACCTCAGCGAGCCATCCTCATGAATCAAAAAGTCAGTTCGCAGACCGGCTTCCACCTGCTCCCGAATCCTCACCAGCTTCGGATCCTCAGCCTGGCCAGCCTTAATCCGATCCACGATCGTCGACTGTACATGCATGTACATCAACGAAGAAGCCTCTCCAGGAAGAACAATCTCCACACCAGACTCGCAAAAATCCTGCTGCAATCTCCACTGCGAGGTCAAAATCATCACCGCTGGAAGCCTACTCAAAGCATCTGGAACCACATTCACCTTGCCAGGGTGATACTGCAAATCAATCTCATAATCCGCCATAAGCTCCAACCATCGACGCTGTCGCATGTTGAGCTCCTTCTGAGTGAAAATATACTTCAAGCTTTTGTGATCGGTGAAAATCTTCACTTTCTCACTCAGCAAGAAGTGCCTCCAAATCTTAAGAGCAAACACAACGGCAGCCAGCTCCAAATCATGCGTCGGGTAATTCTTCTCATGAACCTTAAGCTGACGTGACGCATACGCCACAACATGTCCGTGCTGATGCAGCACACAACCGAGACCCTTGCCAGAAGCATCGCAAAAGATCTCAAATCCACCGCTGCGATCAGGCACAACAAGAATAGGGGCAGTCGTCAGCCTCTCCTTCAGAATACCAAAAGCACTCTCACAATCACCCGACCAAACAAAAGCAACATCCTTCCGCGTCAACCTGGTCATCGGCTCAGCAATACGAGAAAAGTCCTTAATGAACCGCCGATAGTAACCAGCAAGTCCAAGGAAACTCCGAATCTCAGACGCAGACGACGGAACAGGCCACTCCCTGATGGCCCGAATCTTCTCGGGATCCACTGAAATACCATCTCCAGTCACCACATGCCCGAGAAAAGCAACTCGATCCAGCCAAAACTCGCACTTCGAAAACTTAGCATACAACCGATGCTTCCTCAAAATCTCCAACACCGTCCTTAAGTGCGAGGCATGCTCTTCCTCCGACTTCGAATAGATCAGAATGTCGTCAATAAAGATAACGACAAACTTATCCAAAAAGTCGTAGAAAATCAGGTTCATCAGATTCATGAAAACTGCGGGCGCGTTAGTTACGCCGAAAGGCATAACCACAAACTCATAGTGTCCATACTTCGTCCTGAACGCTGTTTTCGGAACATCATCCTTCTTCACCTTCAACTGATGGTAACCGCTTCTCAAATCCAATTTAGAAAACACCCTCGAACCTCCAAGCTGATCAAAAATATCATCGATGCGAGGCAACGGGTATTTATTCTTAATGGTCACCGCATTCAATCCCCGATAGTCCACGCACATGCGACGCGAACCATCCTTCTTCTTAACCAGCAACACTGGTGCTCCCCACGGAGACACACTAGGATTAATATAACCCTTCAGCAACAGCTCATCCAATTGCTTCCGCAACTCTTCCAACTCTGCAGGTGCCATACGATACGGCGCCTTCGAAATCGGCTGCGCACCTGGAATGAGATCGATAGAAAATTCCAAAGCTCGATCAGGCGGCAAACCAGACATCTCCTCGGGGAAGACGTCACCAAAATCACGCACCACAGCTGGCCACTCCAGCTCCATCTGCATAGCCACAGCCTCCACCGGCCTGGCCCGAAATCTGACAGGACCAAGCGAACTGCTACCACGACTGAACTCAAACACTGGATGTCCGGGAATCTCGAACACCACCTTCTTCCTCCTGCAGTCGATCGTAGCATAGAAGCTCGCAAGCCAATCCATCCTAAAGACCGCATCGTAGTTGGTGATGTTGTGGACAATAAAATCAGCATAAAGCTCATGTCCACAAACCACCACAGAGCAAGGACTGCATCCACGATGCACCGTGACTACTCCATTCCCTGTGACGATATTCCAACTCTTGGAGAGAGGGGACGTCGACAAGGAATGCCTCTCCACGAAGCTCTGGGCCAAAATGCACATCGACGCACCTGAGTCAAAGAGGACTCGGGCAGGGAACGTGCAAACCAAAACCACACCTAACAAACATTCTAATCAATCAAATCTTATTCTAGCAACACCATACACAAGCATTCACATAATTTAACAATCAATTTAATTAAGGAGGGAACAATCTAGATCGAAAGTTACCTGCAATGACCTCATCCATGGCCAAAACCTCCTCCTCAGTCATCAGAAATGCCTGCCTCCTCGGCGGAGCGGCCTGCCGAAAAGCCTGCCCCTGCGGAACGAGGGGCACCCCACGACCAGCGGGCACCGGGGCTCTCTGCTGCAACGGCGGGGCAGCAATAGGTGTCCTCCAAGGTTGCCTCAACCTCGGGCACTCCCGGATAGCATGGGCGGGATCTCCACAGACAATACATTGCCCCAAGAACTTCCTACATGATTCCTTGATATGGTCCTCCTTGCCACAGAAATTGCAAGTCCTCCGAACAGGCCCTCCTGGCCTCTTAAACTGAACAGGTGGGTTCGGCCTGAATCCAGGCCTAACCACAGCTCTCGCCTGCTCCACAGGCCTCCTCCCAGCACCAACAACAGACCCCTTCCTCTGGTTCACGAGCAGCTCCTGCCTCTTGGCAGCGACCAAAACCTTCTGATAAGATTCCCGGTCAGAAGAGGTCACAAAGCTCTGGAGCTCTGAAGCAAGCCCCTGTAGAAACCTCTGAGCTCTCTCCTCAGCGTCCTGCACCATCTTTGGTGCAAACCGACTTAGCCTCATGAACTCCTGGTGGTACATGTCCACCGACGAGTTCCCCTGCTTCAGATCGATAAAACGCTGCAGCATGTCTTCCCTGGCAGCCTTCGGGAAGAACTCACCATCAAATCTGGCCTTGAAGGTAGCCCAGACGATCGGCTCCACCAACATCTTTTCCTCAGCATCCCACCAATTCCGAGCATTATCCTTCAGCTGGCGCTTCGCCAAGTCAACCCAACTAACTTCGTTGACCTTGGACATCTTCAGATTGTCCTCGATATTCCTCATCCATTCATCAGCAGCTAGTGGACCTTCGGTTCCATCAAAATACGCAGGACCCAGCTCTCTGAACTGCTTCGCCCCGGGCTCAGGGCGAGGGGCTTCCACCACCCGAGCAGCTCGAGTCACCGGAGCATTCTGCACCTGCAGAAGCACACCATGCTGAACCTGCATCATCTGCAACATCATCCTCATCATCTCCCCATTAGTGGGCTCCCGCTCAGGCTCCTCATCATGAGGGGGCGCACCACTACCACCACCACGGGTGATTCGCCTTCCTGCCATCTAATGACGCAGAAAACGAAACAATTAGACTCATAGCTTAGGGCTCAGATGTCGAACTTATTTTTTGGACAATCTTGCATTATTATTGTTATCCCGATAATTGCAGTTACAGAGTGACCTGCATGGGCCACCACTAAAACCTGTCACGACCCGCTTCCCTAAAATGGAGGCGAGACGTGAAAAGGTCCGCACGGGAGTGGAGCTATGAAGCCCCAAACCCGATAAGCGTCAATTTAGTATAAGCAGGTCCCTGTAATTGCAATCGAAACAACAACAATAATAATAATAGACGGACATGAAATACCAATCCCAAAGTTTGTCCACAAAATATTCAACATCACAGAAAAGCCACCAGGCTAAAAGAAAGAGTCTAAGGGCCCAGAACAAGGCCAAACAAAAGCAACGACATAAAAAGTATAGGTGCCACGCACCGATAACAAAACAACTATCTAACAAAAGTAAAACACACGAAGACACTAGGACTGGTCCCCAGTGTCCACGTACACCCCGTCCAACACGGGCGCAAGCTCGGCGTCCGCAAACACCTCACCCTCAGCGAGCAACTCAGGCTCAAGGTCTAACATGCATCACCCAAAAGAGAAAGGGGCACATGTCAGCAAGTCTAAAAAGACTTGGGCACGGAAACTGAAAGTGACTAACAACCTAGCATTTAAATGTTAAACGATGGCATGGCAGTTGAATATGATGCAACAGTTTAAAAGAGTGACAAGCAAGCACGGTGTAGCAAAAGCTACCAATTCACTAATCACTTATCACTTATCACTTATCACTTAACACTTAACACTGAACACTGAACACTTAGTGCATAGAGAGTCCACTTACTGGCCGGCTCGTTTATCTCTATCACTATCAACACTGAAACACTAGAGATTTCACCTGCTGGTCGGAGTGGCTGATCAAGCCACTCGGGCTCAGTCCGCTTATCTCTTACCCCACCCACATGTGACGAGCATTGGGGTTTCCAACTCATTGTGCTCGCTTCTGGTCACGAGCCAGGAAAATAAGTGTGTGTTGACATTCGAGCGTTGGGGTTTCCAACTACAGGGCTCGCTTCTGGAACACGAGCCAGGAAACATGGGATTGTAGCGTGTGCTACGCAATCACGATAAATAATCACTATGCGATGCCATGAACAGATATTTGCGTACCGTTAATGGAATTTAAACGTGACATATGAGCATGATGAGGGTGACGGACCAAGCTTCGTTGTCAAGCTAGGTCAAGGGCGTCTAAACGGCTATCCTTTCACCGTTTAGTCTCTTTTACGCTAAAACAAGGGAAATGGCCTAAGACATGGCCCAAACCAAGAAATGCAAGTTTCACTTGCCTATCACCGGGGATGACGGTTACGAAAGTTCGTTTCCGCGAATGCTAGCCTACGGGGAATCGCTGTTATGGGGAACAATCATCAAAACACAAGTATTTTATTAGGGTTTCATAAAAATTACAATAGGATAAGAAAACAACGGTAGATCGATTTCTTACCGAGAGAAGGCGGAAGAAATACTCCGGGGAACCCTAGGATCAGATCTGAAAGCAAATGGAGAAGTTTGGGGAAACTAGGGTTTTGGGGGATTTTGGGGATTTGATGGATTTTGGTGAGATTTTGGGGATGGTGAGAGGTAGATAGGGTGAATGGATGGATTGGATGATGGATTTAGGGCTTGGAATGAAGGATTGAAGCTTGGAGGAAGATGGGGGCTCAAGGGGGAAGATTTTAGGGTTTTGGGTCGTGTTGGAGGAAGAAGAAATGTTTGGGAGGGGTATTTATAGGTTGGGCTGGCGGCTGCCCAGAAATTAGGGTTTTAACACTGGTTAGTCGGTCAAAGAGCAACCACTGACCGACTAGTTTGGAAACTAGTCGGTCGGTCGACCAACGCAGACCGACTAAGTGTAAACAGTAACTCCTAAACGAAAATAGGATTCTAGAGTTAGTCGGTCTATGAACAAGTATTGACCGACTAGTTTAGCATCTAGTCGGTCAATGAACGTTCTTAGACCGACTAAGAGTAAACAGTAACTGATACAAAAATAAGATGATGAGTTAGTCGGTTCAAGAAGCATTGCTGACCGACTAGTTTGCAACCTAGTCGGTCAACCAACGTTCTTAGACCGACTAACGATAAACAGTAACTCAACTAAAATTAAGAAAGCTAACTAGTCGGTCCAAGAAGGATTGCCGACCGACTGGATCGTCATCTAGTCGGTCGGTGGCCCTTCTTACACCGGCTAATGAGCACCAAAAGTTCCGATACGGAGCGCGAGGCCCCGTGATCGATTCCTAAGACTTCTAGGCTTGATCTAATAGTTAGATACGACCGTTATGAAGTCCGTCACAAATGACATACTTCGAAATCGACGATCCTAAGGAAGAAGCGAGAAGGTACGACGAATCGATCGAAAATGAAAACTACGGAGACGAAAAGCACACATGAGGAGAAAATCCACCAAAACACATATTATATTATATAAAATCCAGATACATGAAAAGCAGTCGTTACAATGGCCAAACACAATGAGGTAGAATCACCCACTAAAGCTGAATTCTTAGAAATCTGTAAAGGAATGCAACATAGAATTGATGAGCTAGAAGCTGATGTGGAATGTTATAGGAATGATAACTTTGATATGCAACAAACTGAGTATGACATGTCTATAGAAATGAAAAATCTTAAACAAGAGCTTGTTGCATGCAAATCTACCATTACTATGTTAGAAAAAGAGAAAGCTAGCTTGCCTGAAAAAATTGATTGCCTTTCATGTCCCTCTTTATTAAAGGATATTAGCATGTGTAAGCTAGATAAGATAAAGCTTGAAACTGAAAATGATTTGCTTTCTGAAAAGATTAACATGCTAAATCTTGAACTTAAAGAAAAAATGAGGGATTTTGAAAAGAAAGAAGAGGAAAACAAGCAAGCTTTCATTAGTAGATGCACTTTGCTTGTGAATGAAAACGATATCTTGAAATCCAAAGTCACCACCCTAGAATTGTCATTAAAGAGATTTTCCATTGGAAAACAAAATTTGGACATTATTCTTGGAAATCAAATTTATGGCAATAATAGGCGAGGACTAGGATATGGTCTTAAAAATGTTGAAAAATCAAAATATAGAAAAGTTCACATTGAATCAACAAAGGTTGGAAATTTTCATGCTAAGTGCTTTACATGTGGATGCGTTGGTCATACTTCATATCATTGTAAATATAGGAACAAAAACATTAAGTTCAAACAAATATGGGTTCCTAAATCTTTGATGACTAACGTGAGTGGACCTTGTTGGATTCCAAGGTCACACGCAACACCTCTTTTGTAGGTGAGACGGAAATTTGGCGAGGAGCAATAAATTGAGAGTCTCATTATTTTAGCTCCTTAGTCAAATAACGACGCGAAGGTATATCTCATTCCTTGAACTTAATGCATACCTTCATAGCATTTTTTTTCCTTAACATTTTTGTGTGCTTGGATTTTCTTTGCTTTTTGTTTTTGTCTGCTTAATTTTTTTGGCGTGTTTTTTAGTTCATTATAAAACCAAAAAAAATGAAAAAGACAAAAGCAAAAAAAATGAGCTTATTGCCTATCTTCCTCTTTGCATTATTCTAGTGATATAAATGAATGATGATCATATCCTTGTAGAAAGTGTTGAGTATTGGACTCCCCGGATTTGGTTTTGGATGATGAGCAAACATAAATATATCATGAACTAACAATTTGTGAGCGCAGTTATGGAGATCGTCGCCAAATTCACGAGAACAACAAAAGCGACGTCTCAAGACTTCTCAATGTGCGTGATCGTGTGCCTGGAGCTTCGTTGAAGCTCAAGGAGCAATATTGAAGTCAAGAAGAATGAAGATTGAAGCTTTGAAGACGGATCGCTAAGGTTTATTTTATAGTCTTTTAGCTTCGATCTATAGAATGTTAAGCCTTGAGTAATTCTTACATTTCTATCTTCATTTCGCTCATATCGTAGCTCTAGGATCTTAGTACAAGTTCATTCTAACTTCCTCGAAGCGTCGCGCTTCGATTCGGACTTGTTTGTGCATGTTAGTTGGTACAAGAAGAAGTACTGACCGACTAGATGGTGATCTAGTCGGTCAGCAACTCTTCTTGGACCGACTAGTTTGATTCCTTAATTTCTTGGACTTTACTGTTTACAGTTAGTCGGTCTACGTTGACTCACCAACCGACTAGTTTGTGAACTAGTCGGTCAGTGATGCTTCTTTGACCGACTAGTTGTGACTTACTGTTCATACTAAATTTCTCCTAAGCTACTGTTTATCGTTAGTCGGTCTAAGAACGTTTGGTGACCGACTAGTTGTTGATCTAGTCGGTCAACATTTGTTCTTGGACCGACTAAATCATTTGTATTCAGACTATTTGTTTTTGACTCTTAGTCGGTCTAAGTTTATTGACCGACCGACTAGTTGTGAAACTAGTCGATCAGAAAGTCTTCTTGGACCGACTAGTTATCTAGGTCTGAAATCTTCATCTGTTCACTGTTCACCTCTTAGTCGGTCCATGTTGTCTCACCGACCGACTAGTTGATGAACTAGTCGGTCAGTGGTTGTTCTTTGACCGACTAGTCTGCTTCAGATTTAGATCCGTTGGAGTTTTGAAAGCGACGTTTCTCTCTCCATTTTCCCTTGATCCTTTAAATACCTGAAGGGGTTATTTCATAGGATCCAAGGCTGCTATTTCAGAGTTCTATTGATTCAAAGAGAAGTTTTCAACTCTCATCTTCAAGCTCTCCCATTCTCAAGAATCTCTCCCTCACTCTTATTCCTCAAGAGAGATTCATTGATTGTGAGCCTTCCAAGCCAAGGGCTTGATTCTAGGTCATCCATCTCATCCCTAGGCTTCCATTGCTGGTCATCTTCTTGAAGCTAGGGTTTGGTGACTCTTCCTCCATCAAAATCCTCTTTGCCCTAATTTGGTAAGAAATCTCAAGGCATAAGTATTTTGTTGGTAAGCATTTCATTTCAGTTATATTTGAATTATATACTCTCGGTTGTGAGAGGTTTTGCGTGATCCCGGGTTGTGGGAGTCACGGTCATCGATTGTAGGTCGATTGCACTTGTGAGGTTTTCGCAAATGTTCATATTGGAAATCTTGAGTTAGGGTTTCTAACTCAAGTATCCGGAAGGGATCCGGGTGGTTGGGACGTAGGATCACCGGGAACAAGTCGGGGAGACTTGGGTGGATCCGAACCCATTAATCCATTGTGTTTGCGTTTGCATTATTTCTTGATTGTTGTTATTCCGCATTGTTGTTTGTTAATTGCACGATAATTAGGAATAACACTCCTTATTATTTAAAAGTACTATTCACACCCCCTCTAGTACATGTGCAGTAGCTTCCCAGGGCACAACAATTGGTATCAGAGCCAAGTTCAAAGCTACACATAGCCAAGGTTCAAAGCTATGACGAACAACGACTACAACGTCTTCAGGAACCGCGATGGAGCTTCTTCAGTTATGGAAGGACTATCCTCAGTCAGGCCTCCACACTTCAACGGTACCAACTATGGGTACTGGAAATGCCGGATGCAAATTTTCCTCCGGAGCGCTTCACTATGGAAAGCCACCATGACGGAGTATGTCGAGCCTTCCGAAGAAGATTTTGCGAAATGGACTCCCGCGGAGGTCGCCGCGGAAGTAGCAAATGCCAAGGCAATGAATGCCTTGAATTGTGCGTTGGAGCCCGAGGACTTCAACAAGATATGCACATGTAAGAGTGCATATCAAATATGGAACCAACTCCTCATATTGCACGAAGGATCGAGTACGGTAAAAGATTCTAAACTCGTCGTTGCTAATAAAGAATTTGAGTTGTTTCATATGGAGCAGGGCGAAACCATGAAGGAATATTACGCTCGCTTTGTGGATATATCAAACGACTTGGAAGCTCTTGGGAAGGTCTATACCCAAAAGGAGAAAGTCGCGAAGATTATCGACGGTCTTCCATCATGTTGGCAAAAGCGTACCTTCGCCATCGAGGAAGGTAATGACATGAATAAATATACCGTCGTACAACTAATGGGTACCTTGTTGTCTTACGAGGTACGCAAGGATAGTAAGATCCGAATGAAGGAAAAGATGAAAGCGTACTTGAAGCAAGATGAGCCAAAGAAAAAGGGGATTGCCTTCAAGGCCGCTCCATCAACCGATGATGAAGAATCGGAAGACGAATTGGACATGGAATCCATTGCCCGTATGGCAAGGAAGTTCGATCGATTCCTCCGAGAAGGTATATCTTTGAATAAATCTAAAGTTAGTTCAACTAATGTTTCTACTCCCGTGTGTTATAAATGCAACAAGCCAGGACACATCAAACTGGATTGTCCTCTCTACAAACACAAGGAGAAGGGGAAAGCATCAAAGTACGACAAGTCGAGAAAGTACAAGAAAGGACTTGTTGGAACATTCACCGACTCCGAAGAGGATTCCTCAAGTGGAGAGTCGGATGATGGAAGAGTGGAGAAAGCAAAACTTTGCTTCATGGCTAATGAGGCAAAAGATCGAAAGTCCTCCTTCGATGAAAGCGAGGATGAAAGCGAGGATGGTAGCGAGAATGAAAACGGAGAACCTACTATTGATGAAATGAGGTTAGCAAACCAAGAAATTTGGTCTAAATTTACTAAATTAGTAGATAGATATAATAAGACCAAAAATGAACTTGTTAGCCTCCAAACCTCTCCTAAGTCTACCATCACCAACAATGACACCATTGTTGAGACTCTCGCCAATGAGAAAGCAAGTTTGCTTACTCATAATGGCTTGTTGAGAAATGAGGTGAAGTCCCTCAAATCTCAACTTGAGCATGTTTGTGTTGCAGATTCGGATGAACATGTGATAGCGGATTTGACGTCTCAAAACTCAACTTTGAGTATTGAGAATAAGAATCTCAAATCACGTGTTTATGCACTCACATCGCAAGTATCCACTTTGGATGCTTCTTTGCATTCTCTCAAAGAGAAGTATGAGTGCACGTTAGGCCGTATCAATGATTTCAATAAAGGTAAGGGCCATTTGGATAATATCCTAAATGACTTACTTCCGGCCAAACACCACATTGGCTTGGGGTATAAGATGGGAGACTCATCCAAATCGCCTACCACCTTTGTTAGGCCGACATCCGATGCCTCGACGAGTGGGAGCAAACACCTCATTGGTAGTTCTCCTACCAATGGTGCTTCCACTTCGTACACACCCCCGATTGGAAAGAAACCCACTTTGGGTAGACCTCCAAAGAAGGGTCATGCATTTTTGTACTCACATGCTATGCCACGTAGGAACACACATCCTACTCCACCGGTGCATGCTAATATTAATGATGATTTTTATACTCCGCACCCACGAGCACGTGCTAACACTCATATGAGACACCCACATGCACGTAATCATGCTCATGCACATCCTAATGCTTATGTTCACACATCTAATCCACATGTGAATGCCCTCTCTCATAATCATCCTCATGCATACACATCTCATGCTCCTAGGCCACATGCACCACATAGAAATCAACCTTTTGTGCATGCAACCACTAGGAAGAGGATTCCCAAAATGTACACTATTTGGGGTCCCAAGAACACTAGCGATGATGCTATGAATGTTTATGTGCAATCCTATATTAATGATGTTATTTTGAATAATGATTATGTTGGAAAGTCAAGTTCCTCTTGGACTTGGTTTCCGAAGGGTTAGTTCCTTTAACCCTTCATTGCTTGGTACCATGAGTTTATGATCATGTTATGGGTACCAAGGCATATGTTTATAAAATTGATTTTGATTATGTTAATTTATGGGTTACAATAATTTTTTATTTCGTATTTCAAATTTTTTGTCTAACCCATTGGATCCAAAAGGGTTTTTGGATACCAAAATGAAGTTTTCTAGGTTCAATACACCGTGAGATACCAACCCTACCAACTCCTCAATTTGGGAAGACTTTCATTCAAACGGAGTTGATGGTGCTTAGGTAATGCACCAATGTAGGGGGAGCTTAATGTTGTAAGTATAATATTACATTTGGTATCCATGAGGGTTGAATGCATGCTTGGTTAAAATCTATTTCTTTACATTGGTATCATTTTGTTTCTCCTAGCATGATAGAATTGTGAATGCCATAAATGCTTTGAAATTCATATCTATTTTTGGCATGACATGTTTTTAAAAGTTATAATGATAATTTTCGTATTACTTTTATCACATTGTCACTTCTCATTGCACACTTCACTTAGTTTTGATGTGCTTTTACTTTATGTTCATTTTCGATCGATATTGTATCATCTGATATTCTATGATGTGCACCACTTTTCTGATGGTTCATTCCTTTGTGCACTTTTTATGTATGTCTCTGATATTGATTTCGTCGCTCGACGATTTATTTTGAATCAATAGCTTTAGTTGTATGAAAACATAGAATTGTTTTCCATGCACTAAAATAGCTATAAATGTTGATATTGGAGAGTAAATTCATTTCATCAATAAGTTAATTTACATTTGATATTTTGATGATTTAAGTTTTCGATTTTTGACTATGGTCTCATTGACACGCTTTGATTTTATTCGAATTTTATTTTGGTGTCATATGAAACGTGGTCGTATTCTTAGACTCCCATGCTTAATGGATTATTTGGACATGATTTATTGTCATTGGCTTCCTCCCGCACTTTTTGGATTATGCCAAAGGGGGAGAGATATAATAATGGCATAATAATGGCATGTGCTAAATGATAATTTACCATGAATCTAATTTGATATGTTAGATTCAGGGGGAGTTAAGATATAAAAATGGATTACAAATCCTAAATCTCAAATATTGGATTTGCATTTTTACTTTCCTCGTCTGCTTGATGTATGTGCTTATTATTTCATATGGAACTAATGTGTCATCAATGCAGGGGGAGTAAGTATATTTCATTTAGTTCATTATTTTTTATTATTATTTATGTTGGTTTGTCATCACCAAAAAGGGGGAGAATGTTGAGTATTGGACTCCCCGGATTTGGTTTTGGATGATGAGCAAACATAAATATATCATGAACTAACAATTTGTGAGCGCAGTTATGGAGATCGTCGCCAAATTCACGAGAACAACAAAAGCGACGTCTCAAGACTTCTCAATGTGCGTGATCGTGTGCCTGGAGCTTCGTTGAAGCTCAAGGAGCAATATTGAAGTCAAGAAGAATGAAGATTGAAGCTTTGAAGCTACTGCACATGTACTAGAGGGGGGGTGAATAGTACTTTTAAATAATAAGGAGTGTTATTCCTAATTATCGTGCAATTAACAAACAACAATGCGGAATAACAACAATCAAGAAATAATGCAAACGCAAACACAATGGATTAATGGGTTCGGATCCACCCATGTCTCCCCGACTTGTTCCCGGTGATCCTACGTCCCAACCACCCGGATCCCTTTCGGATACTTGAGTTAGAAACCCTAACTCAAGATTTCCAATATGAACACTTGCGAAAACCTCACAAGTGCAATCGACCTACAATCGATGACCGTGACTCCCACAACCCGGGATCACGCAAAACCTCTCACAACCGAGAGTATATAATTCAAATATAACTGAAATGAAATGCTTACCAACAAAATACTTATGCCTTGAGATTTCTTACCAAATTAGGGCAAAGAGGATTTTGATGGAGGAAGAGTCACCAAACCCTAGCTTCAAGAAGATGACCAGCAATGGAAGCCTAGGGATGAGATGGATGACCTAGAATCAAGCCCTTGGCTTGGAAGGCTCACAATCAATGAATCTCTCTTGAGGAATAAGAGTGAGGGAGAGATTCTTGAGAATGGGAGAGCTTGAAGATGAGAGTTGAAAACTTCTCTTTGAATCAATAGAACTCTGAAATAGCAGCCTTGGATCCTATGAAATAACCCCTTCAGGTATTTAAAGGATCAAGGGAAAATGGAGAGAGAAACGTCGCTTTCAAAACTCCAACGGATCTAAATCTGAAGCAGACTAGTCGGTCAAAGAACAACCACTGACCGACTAGTTCATCAACTAGTCGGTCGGTGAGACAACATGGACCGACTAAGAGGTGAACAGTGAACAGATGAAGATTTCAGACCTAGATAACTAGTCGGTCCAAGAAGACGGATCACTAAGGTTTATTTTATAGTCTTTTAGCTTCGATCTATAGAATGTTAAGCCTTGAGTAATTCTTACATTTCTATCTTCATTTCGCTCATATCGTAGCTCTAGGATCTTAGTACAAGTTCATTCTAACTTCCTCGAAGCGTCGCGCTTCGATTCGGACTTGTTTGTGCATGTTAGTTGGTACAAGAAGAAGTACTGACCGACTAGATGGTGATCTAGTCGGTCAGCAACTCTTCTTGGACCGACTAGTTTGATTCCTTAATTTCTTGGACTTTACTGTTTACAGTTAGTCGGTCTACGTTGACTCACCAACCGACTAGTTTGTGAACTAGTCGGTCAGTGATGCTTCTTTGACCGACTAGTTGTGACTTACTGTTCATACTAAATTTCTCCTAAGCTATTGTTTATCGTTAGTCGGTCTAAAACGTTTGGTGACCGACTAGTTGTTGATCTAGTCGGTCAACATTTGTTCTTGGACCGACTAAATCATTTGTATTCAGACTATTTGTTTTTGACTCTTAGTCGGTCTAAGTTTATTGACCGACCGACTAGTTGTGAAACTAGTCGGTCAGAAAGTCTTCTTGGACCGACTAGTTATCTAGGTCTGAAATCTTCATCTGTTCACTGTTCACCTCTTAGTCGGTCCATGTTGTCTCACCGACCGACTAGTTGATGAACTAGTCGGTCAGTGGTTGTTCTTTGACCGACTAGTCTGCTTCAGATTTAGATCCGTTGGAGTTTTGAAAGCGACGTTTCTCTCTCCATTTTCCCTTGATCCTTTAAATACCTGAAGGGGTTATTTCATAGGATCCAAGGCTGCTATTTCAGAGTTCTATTGATTCAAAGAGAAGTTTTCAACTCTCATCTTCAAGCTCTCCCATTCTCAAGAATCTCTCCCTCACTCTTATTCCTCAAGAGAGATTCATTGATTGTGAGCCTTCCAAGCCAAGGGCTTGATTCTAGGTCATCCATCTCATCCCTAGGCTTCCATTGCTGGTCATCTTCTTGAAGCTAGGGTTTGGTGACTCTTCCTCCATCAAAATCCTCTTTGCCCTAATTTGGTAAGAAATCTCAAGGCATAAGTATTTTGTTGGTAAGCATTTCATTTCAGTTATATTTGAATTATATACTCTCGGTTGTGAGAGGTTTTGCGTGATCCCGGGTTGTGGGAGTCACGGTCATCGATTGTAGGTCGATTGCACTTGTGAGGTTTTCGCAAGTGTTCATATTGGAAATCTTGAGTTAGGGTTTCTAACTCAAGTATCCGGAAGGGATCCGGGTGGTTGGGACGTAGGATCACCGGGAACAAGTCGGGGAGACTTGGGTGGATCCGAACCCATTAATCCATTGTGTTTGCGTTTGCATTATTTCTTGATTGTTGTTATTCCGCATTGTTGTTTGTTAATTGCACGATAATTAGGAATAACACTCCTTATTATTTAAAAATACTATTCACCCCCCTCTAGTACATGTGCAGTAGCTTCCCAGGGCACAACAGAAAGTGTTGTATTATTATCATGGCTACATGCGTATGTTTTATTTCTTAATAGCCATGCCAAGTTCGATGAATTGATAATATGATTTCTACACCTACTTTCACTTCCACGAATATTAGACTATGTCGTACTTTTGGAGATACTGTTTATGAATATTGGAAAATGAATGTAGGATGATTATTAACTGAAAAATCTAAGGGATATGATGTGATTTGACATGAATAAAAATTGAGCACAAAACAAATGAAATGAATATGAAAAAAAATGAAAATTGCTCCGTATGAAAAATGGATACAATTCATGGCAAATACACTACCCACGAGTATCCAACATAAGCTTTATGGGTAATCTTTAGCGTTGGTGTTTTTACTCGTCAAGCAATGTCACCCCCACATCTAAGAGTCCTTTTAGGCTATGTTTTGGGGTGTGATACCTTGAACTCATTTTTAATGAGGTGGGGAAAATCAATCCTTGTGATATAAAGTTATTTGGAAAATGATGGATTGGTTTTGGTTGAATTTATAAAAGTATCTCCCTTTGTACTTCTATGTTTAATAATTGCACTTACACGATGGTGTTGAATTCTAATTATTATTATCGTTGGATTTGAAGTGCTAATTATAGAATGACGACATGCAAATGCTAGTTATGGTTACTAATGCTCCCTTCTTGCATGTGGTATGTTTTAATCTTCATGTATATACTTTTGATGATGACAAAGGGGGAGAAAAGTGTTGAAAGATGTGTGGTATCAATGTTGGTTCAAAATACGGTATTATTGATTGAAGGGGGAGCAATGAAAATACATGAAAATGGAGATCTTGGAAAAAGGGGGAGTATGCTAATTATATTGTTATATTGTGCATGCTAGTAATGTTTGATATCATCTCATTTGTGCCAATCCTTTATGGGTTTGTCATCATCAAAAGGGGGAGATTGTTGGAAACAACTATCAAGGATTTATGGTTTGATGATGACAAACAGTTGTGAACGATCTGATGTGTGTATTAAGTATTTGCAGGACTGTCGAGAACGTAAATCAATGTGTCGGAAAAATTGCTATACACACTCCGACTTGGTCAATATGGAAATAGATGTAGCCAATTTGATATCAATTGGGATTGGAACAAATCTTTTAAAGAGATATGAATATTCTATTCAAATCTAGGATTCCGATTAGAGATTAGATAGGATCTCTTATTCCTATCCCAAATAGGATTCTCCTTGAGCCAAAAGATCTCCCACCATCTCCTATTTAAACCCCTCTTCAAGGTACCAAAAAAAGGCACGGCAAACAATAACCCTTGCTCATTCTAGGTCAGCCGAATTTGTGAGGGGGGGCTTTATAATTTAAGAGGAGCCGCATTTTTTTCCTTTAACCTGAGGTGCTCAATCAAATCGAGGGCAAGCCGCAAACTTCAAGAGCCGTGCTTTTCTTCATCAAAAAAAACCAGAGGCGCCTCTTCAAAATTAGCCCTAGAAGTCGAATTCTTTTTCAAGATTGCCAGCCGCACTAGCCGAATTGGAAAAATCAAGTGCCGAAATATTTGAAGGCGCCCAATCAAAAAGAAGCATAGAGCCGCAATTTCCATAGGCCGCATGATTTTAAGAGGGCAACGTAAATCCTTTAGCAAAAAAGGAGTCGCACGCAATGGCCACTTCATGAAAATCAAAAGGTAACTAATTATTCTTTGTTTCATTTAGAAAACTAAATATTTCTTTGCTTTTGTTGAAGGTACGCATGAAAGTGGTGGGTCTGGCCACATGATTTAATTCTCTTTGCAAAACTCAAAGAGCACTAGGCTCACGAATTATTTTTGCAAAACTCAAAGAGAAGAGAAGACCGGCTCGGCCATTTAATAACTACAGGTTTTTGAATTGAGAGTTTCTCAAAAGGAATCAAGGCCGAATATTTTTTTAAAGTCTGCGCACAATCCATGCTACCAAGAAGGCCCTCACGTCCAAGAGCAGTAAACAAAACGAATTAAAGAGGCCATGTGCTAGCTCATTGTTTCGTTTTGTTTGAAATTCTCAACAGCCGCAAGTTTAAAAGAAAGAGGCCGAATTTGCTCTTTGCGTTGTAATCATCAAGACCAGTAGCTGAAGGAATCTCTCCTCTTCAAGCAAAGAGCCAATCAATAAGGGGAGTGACTAAACCAATAGATTTAATTGCTAATATTTTCGTTTATGATCTCCTGACTGAATTCTGCTAATTGGGTTTCTGCAAATATTTCTTGGCAGGCAGACAAACAGGACGAGCACATATTCTTGTTGCCGTGACGTTTACCGTGCTACAACTTGGTGTTTACTTTTTGCATGCCGTAAGCAACATTGAAGATTGAGGGGACATCAGGGACTACATCTACGTCAGATGAGATCTGACCCGTGCTGATTGACGAGGACATCGTTGCTACACAAACTGAGATTCCTAAACTCTATTTATCATTATTTTGTGTAGTTGTTGTGTTAGATCCTCGTAGGGGAAACTTTACCTTTTGTGTTACTTTTGGGGACCTGACGACTTTGGGAGTCGTCACGGAGGGAGAGCATCTGACTAGATTGATAGTGTAGAGCACGTGGTATGCGTACGAGCTAGGTGAGAGTAGATTTGGGATCTTGACTCATTGTAGCTGTACTTGATTACATATCTATCTAGTATTTGCTTTCGGGGGCTGGAGTAGGTCGTGGGGACGACCGAACCAGGGTATATCTGTGCGTAATCTGTGATTGTCTTTTTATTACCATGCCTGTGCTTTTAACTGTGTGTGGTTTCTCGTGGGTTGCGCGAGAATTTTTTATTAGCCTATTCACCCCCCCTCTAGGCTACGATCCAGATCCAACAGCCCCACCCATCGCGGAGTCCGTAATATCATCATCTGGTGTAGAAGGCTGGGGAGCGCCTCTATGGCCGTCATGTATGGGCACCCAATGATCCCGTTGTACGCTGACGCGATGTCGACGACGACGAATTGCGTCCCCCGGGCGACGACCCTCGGTTCCTCCCCCAGAGTCATCGGTAGGGTGATCACCCCTACAATAGGGATCGCGTGGCCGGTGAAGCCGATGATGGGCCCCGTGCAAGGCCTTAGGTCTGCCCGCTTCCACCCCATCTTCTCGACCATTGACAAAAATAGGATGTCGCAGGAGCTTCCGGTGTCGATCAGGAGCCGACTGATGATGACCGTTCCGACCTGAGCCTCGATGACGATGGCGTCATCATGTGGATCCTCGACTCCCTCCAGATCTTCATCGGTGAAAGTGACGGGGGTCGATTTACCCTTCTCCGCTTCGAATTACTGCTGGCGCCTGCCACCATCACCTGCCGGGTACACACCTCCACGCTCGTGGGTGACGCCCCATCTGGCCCTAAAGGGCACGGCTCCACCCGACCATGGTCCGCCGGTGGCTCTGGCCTCCGTGCTTCTCGTGGGGCCCTTTCTTCTGAATTACACGCCTGTTTCCCACGAAGCCTCCCAAGTGGCCCGCCTAGATTAGCCGCTCGATCTCCCTCTTGAGGGTGTAGCAATTATCGGTGTCATGACCGTGGTCCCGGTGATACCGGCAGTACTTCTGGAGATCCCGCTTCGTTGGGTCCGACCTCATCTCCCGGGGCGGCTCCGGCAGTAGTCCGGCCATTGTCGCCGCGGCCAACACCTCTAACATGGGGGCGTTGAGCTGCATGTAATGGGACCACAGGGCCCCCCGGGCCTCGGGACGGCTCGGGCGAGCTCTTGGGCCGGGGCGAATCTCGGGCCGGGCCAGGGCGATCTTGCGGGCGCCGCCCCGTCGAGCCGCGGCTTGGTTGGGCCAGCTGGTCGCACCCCCGATGCCCGTCTTCTTGCCTTGGTTGTGGATGCGATCGAGGCTTGCCTTGGGGCGGCTTCATCAGGGGAAACAGTTTTTTCATGCCGAGAGTCTCCTCGGCCAATGCATGCCTCTCTGCCATAGCGACCAGCACCTCGTAGTCAACCGGTAGATCTCGGAGCAGGGATTTGTGGAGGCTCCGAGTCCGCAGCCCCGTCTTGAAAGCCAGCATGAGCACCTCATAGCCGCAGGTCACCACCGCCCCTCTCTCATCCTAGAAACGGCACAGATACTTCCCTGTCGTCTCTCCTTCCCCTTGGACTATCATGCTGAGGTAGTCCAAGGGTTTCTTCTTCGTTCGCCTGGCCCGGAACTCCTGGCAGAACTTGTGGGACAATTCGCCAAAGCTCCCAATGGATGTCGCGGGTAGGCCGAAGTACCAATCCAATGTTGTGTCCCTCAGACTTTGCGAGAAAAGCCGGCATAGGAACGCCTCATCCACATCCTGCGCCTCCATCGCCCCCCCCGGTATTGTTGCACGTGCGAGAGGGGGTCGCCTCTTCTGTTGTAGGTGGCTAGGTGTGGAGCCTTGAATCTTACGGGTCTCGGGGCGGATGTGATCCACCGCGCCAACGACGTGGCCTCCCCCGGGTAGGCAGAGCGCTCAGGCGCGTGCCCTCTTCGCCATTCCGGGGTTTGGCTCCGGTCGCGCCTCGGATGCCGACGGTCGTCGGGCCCCGGGGAGTAATGAAACGGTCGCCTGTGGGGAATCCTTCCGCGGGTAGAGGATTCGACGGGCGGAGGGATACGGTCCTCCCAGTACCATCGCCCTCCGGCCATCTCCTCCGAGACCTCTCTCCGCTCCTGATTCTCCCTCAGGAGCCTTTCGCGTATGGTAACGAGGAAGCGGAGTTGCCGACGAACGGCTTCTTCGTCCAGACGACCGGGGGAGAGATGTTGACGAGGCGGACTTCGCCCCCATGGTGGAGACTTGGCAAGCGATGGGCCGCACCCATCCAGGTGTCGCCGGCCCGTCGCCGACACCTCCGGGATCCCCAGGTTCTCTTCGTTCTCCCTCCGGAGCCTTTCGCGTTCCGCGATAATGAAGCGGAGCTGGCGTCGGGTGGTCTCGTCGTCCGGGTGGGCCTGTCGGGCGGTCTCGGCCGCTTCACCTAAATGCCTTTGCGCGGCGGCCGCCTCATCCCGGCGCCTCCGCAGCCGCGCGACCTCCATTTCCTCCTCCAGGAGCTTCCGCTGGGCCGCGATCTCCTTGGCGAACCCCTGGTCTCCCCCTTCTCCTCGAACTGAGGGTGAAGATTCTGTCTCACGTTTGGGGGCTCAAAGGGGCCGGGAGGTGCTTCCGTCCCTGTTGCTGCGAAGCTCGCCATCACCTTAGTGAAGGCCTCGAAGCTTTGTTGTATCGCGCGGGCCGAGGCTTGGACTGTCTCGACCTCTACCCCAGGAGGAGGGTCAGTCGCGGGAGTCATTGGTTGAGAGTGTGGTTCTTGATCCATATGATCCTTGCCGTGGTCAAGGTTCCGGGTGACTGGTATGGGGTCTGACATGGGGTGTGACCCTTCGTTCCCACAGACGGCGCCAATTGTTGCAGAGTAGGACTCGCGTACAATGAATTTGTATTAGGGGGAACCAAGGGCACGGTGGTTATGTTAATGAAGGGATTAGGGTAGGCTATTTGACAGGTGATTAGAGGGGTGATGAGGCTAAGCTTGTCGTTGAAGCAGACCACAGAGTCGAATCCAACAGGATGCGGTTGAGGAAGATCGGACTACTGGAGCTGAAGGCGAACACAAGCCGGGGGACGAGCTATCCTGTGCAATGAACAACTCGTCAGAAAGGCCGGGTTAGGGTCCAACCCTTAGCCTCTCTGATGCCTAAGTCAGTAATAGGACTTAAAGCAGTGGCTAGTCACGCAGGTCGGACTGAGGGTGAGTCGACTGTACGTGACGAGCTATGAGTGGGAGAGCAAAGATATGGACGACCTCTGCTCTCGTGTGTGAATAATGAGATTGAGAGTAAATTTGCCAACCCCCTCACCGTCGAAGGCGAAGGGGTATTTATACCTGTCGGGAGGCAGTTGGACAGGGCTGACCTGGTACGCTGACTCGGCGTGCTGTGCTAGCCCTGCTGTCGACGGAAGCTTCGGACGAGGATGTCAGGAACAGGAGTGCCAGCCACGCTTTTGTCAGGCGGCGCAACGGCCAGGGACGCTTTTGTCAGACCATCAGGGCCGAAAGCATTAAGTGTCAGGGGCGCAACGGCCAGGGGGGTGCTTTATCAGATGGTCGGGTGGCGTAAGTGTCAGTTATGTCCTTGTACTTGGTTGTTTGTCGTGTCCGATGAGCTAAGGGTCCGAAGGAGCGCCTCCCGATGGCGGGGCCCCTGACGAGCCTCCGGACCGGCACGGGCAGTGGGCGTACGGCCCAAGCGTGCGGCCTGGCCGCGCCTTCTCGGGGCGGACCCTGGATCACAAGGTAAGCGCCTCTGTCAGTGGGCGGGGTGAGGTGCGTCCATCCCCCAGCCGTGCTAGATTTTCCGGATCGACTGTCACCATGCGGCCCTCTAGAGTTCGGGCGCGGGGTGCCCCGCCATTGGGTGGGCCGCCCATTCGGGGAAGGGAGCCAACGGGGCACTTCGGTGGTTTAGGGCGGAAGGTCGGACTATCCCGATCTTCTGGTCGTAACAAAACTTGATGACCTCTGATGCTCCAGTCAAGTTTACATCTGACGACTTCGAAAATGATGACATGCTTGATTAGCCTCTTTTTTATCTCAGCAAATTGTTTAGAACATTTCGTATTATGAGAGCATTTGAATTACGCAATCTGTTTGGAATGAAAATGTTTAGTAGACAATAAATGAAAATGTTTATCTGAATATGCATGTGCCTTACGCTTCATCTTTTAATAGATGAAATTACTCTCATAAATGATTAGTAGACAATAAACACGTACGATTCTTCAATTCAAAGCCCAATATCAGGGCCATATTGAAGATCCAGGGAATGCAACACTGTTGCCCCCCCCCCCCCAAATGACACAAAAATAAAGGATGCACTAATCTCTCCGAATTCCAAGTGAAACTTACTGAGTTTCAAAGATATACGTCTTAACGGATTCCACTTGGAAACCGCAAATGTAAAAGAAAATGAATTACTATATGTAACGTCTCAAGAAAATGGAGTTAAATCCATACTTGAACGTTTTGAGAGCCTTACAGGACTCTACCATACAAAGATTCGGAGAAAGAAAGCGAAATTAAACGGAGCACCTGAAGTGCCCGACATCAGCCGAGTTTTTAATCCGGCATGATAAGATTTGGCCACCCATGATCAGTGATGATGCACCGAATCTTATCCTATGGGTATGACTTGAAGAACCAGAAGATTCTTCAGAAGGGAGAATTCCCTCGCATCCCTTGCTATAAGGGAAAACTAATTACAAGGCCATCTCTACGGAAAGTTGAAAAAGAATCTCCACGCTTTCTCAAAAAGAATATAAGGAGATAGATGTGGATAAAATCCACAACCCCTAGTGGGGTTTTCGGTACTTCATTGTACTGATAAATGCATCTTCAGAACACCCGTATGTGTGTCTACTACAGACCCGCAACTTAGCTTTTTCAAAGCTATTTGGCATAAAAATAAACATGTTGCGGGCACATTTCCTAGACAATCAAATGCAAAAAATAAGTCTGATTAATGTTGGGACATATACCTCCCGGTCATTTCAAGAGAACTGCCAAGTAACGGGAATAGAAAATGAACACATAGTGCCGCATGTTCATACCTAAATTGGGTCGGCAGAGTCACTGATAAGTAGACTCCAATGGATTGAACGTCCATTAAATCCCGATTGCCTATGGATGCATGGGGACATGCAAATTCTGCATGCTGCATCGTAAATGAAAATAAGACCCTCTGGAGGTCAGAGTCTCCAATGCAACTTACATATGGAATACCACCGAACATTTCTCATCTGAGAATCTTCGGTCGCACAGTTTTAAATCTCCATTACACCACCAAAGAGGACCAACACGGTACTCAACATCGCCTAGGTATCCATGTAGGGTTTGACTCACCCTCACTTATAAGATACCTAGAACCCTAAGCGGGGGACACATTTAAGGCACATCTTGAAGACTGTGATTTCGTGAGACGAGTTTCCCCAAAATAGGCCCAGATACTGGAAAATCTGGCGCAAAGCAAATGTTAACATGGGATACAAATAGCTTGACCCACTAATGATTCGGTAACAAAAACAAATGTGAAGATGTGATCCTGAAGATCCTCCACAGAACAATGTTCACCACTTACCGAACTCATTTACTGACAACCAGAAGATTGTCAGATCACACATCCCTGCTGCAAAAACTCCAGCTAGGATTGACATCCCCGAGAATGGATGCAATCCACCAGCAGCAGAAGTGGATGATCCTCGACAGAAAAGAGGCAGACCAGCAGGCTCCAAGGACAGAAACTCCTGGAGACCTTAAGACAATACAACCACAGGACAATGAGCTCATGTCCACACCCTCACCCTTCCCAGAATCCACTGCAGATGAATTGCCGGGAAAAAGTGAAATTAAAAGTAAATGTTGTACGTACTGGGGAGGTGTTGGACAGATAGAACATAAATTGTCGACAATAATTCACGTATCATATTGCCATATACATCGCAAAAGTGATGATGTTTATAAATTATCGTTCCATACTCCATTGCTAGAAGGCAAACGTAGAGATTGACCAAATGTGGAACGGGGCAATAACAGATGAGCGGGACTCACTTATGAAACGTGAAATGTTCGGACCTGAAGTCCAGACACCAAAAGGTGTCAAACCTATGGATAAAACAAAGTATTGCACACATAAAAAAAATAAATACAAAATCGTATGCTATAAGGTACAACCTATAGCCCAAGAGAAAATTTCGCTGAAACTAGGGATCGAACAAATTAAAATGGGCATGTCTCATAAATGATGCATCAGTCTCCCTAAGTTATCAAAAGCAAATACCTTACGATTTGGCGAAGGAAAACTTTAGATATTCTGTTATTGGATGTTGTGACGGCATACCTTCGTGGATATCTTGGTAAAGATAATTTCCACATTTCCTTAAAAGCCTGAATAGACTTCGGGACGTCTATTCTATTGAAGAAAAACAATAAGAATAATGTACAACCAAGAGAATCGCTTGACAAATCAATGATTCTCACTGAGGGTTGTCTTTGCATCTAAGCAAAGAGCAGGACTTGAGGTCATATTTGTAAACAACTAAAATCTCATCGGATGTCCTGAAGAGAAAATCGAGACATCTGTTCAAGCCTGACTTTTAAACATGAAATAAAAAGACCTAGGCAAATATAAAGTCATGGCTCATAGAATCCTGTTACATATGCCCAGAAGCGTGTTGGAGAAATTAAAAGGACCATTGTCATCAAAAGCACACCTATGTGAGTATACTTAATGGATGAACAAAAAAGAACCCTTCCGATCGCTGGAAGATGGGGAGGATATAACTGGTCCTAAAGTCCCTTATCTAAGTGCAATCAGGCACTCATGGCTAACTGCACGCGTCCCGATATAGCAATTGCAGTAAACTCATTAGCCATATATAGTTGGCACCTAAAAAGGTCATTAGACCGGAGTTAAGCCTTCTGCGCTTCCTCCAAGGGTCGAAAGATTTGGACTTACAATATGAAGTAACATCCTCCAATGCTTATGCAAATGCAGGTTACAGGTCCGGTCCATATACTGAGAAATCACAGAATGGGTACCCACAGTGGGATGGCCATCTACTGCAAATATGCAAAGCAACTTATGAAGGCAACATCATCCTATCATTCCGAGATCCTCACCATTCCAGAATCACACCAATGGTGTATTGGAGGGCGCCTGGAGGTACATCACATCCCAGTGACTACTGGGATAGAAGATGGTTTTGTGGAGCTGACCATATAGTCTGAAGACCACATCAGAGGCGACGAGACTTAGCACACCTCTCCAGAGTTTCTGGATTTAGCAGCTGCTTGATAGTGATAATATTTGTAATCGGTGTATATTTTCTGAATAGTGTAAATAGGAGTGATGAGACAAGCCTAAGAGATCTGAAAGCCTAAGAGCTTTTCCAGATCAAGGGGAGTTGAGGGAATTTGTACTCTTTTCCCTTAGCTATGGTTTTTCCCGCTGGGTTTTCCATAGCCACAGGTTTTAATGAAGCAAATCATATCAACTCTGGATCCTGAAGTATCCACCCCTCTGAGACGCTCAGAATCCAGAAGTATTCATGAGCAGAGTCACTTGTACAAATCAGGGGGAGTTAAAGAGCGTTTGTAGTCTTTTTCCTTAACTATGGTTTTTCCCACTGGGTTTTCCATAGCTAAAGGTTTTAACGAGCCAAATCTTACCAACTCAGGATCCTGAAGTATCCACCCCACGTGAGACTCTTCTACGCTCAGAATCCTGAAGTATTCACGAGCAGAGTCCACACCTATGGCTGGATAAGGGGGACTGTTGTGAACGGTTATTTAACCGGGTTGGTTGAGATTCTGGGCTATCCTAGAGATAGGCCCATATCATTGTAAACTCATCTTGTATTCTCCCCATTGCCTATAAATAAAGAGCTGGGGGCTCCTCCCCCAATAGTTGATTCATAACACAAACTTAAATTTAATTACAAAAATTGACAAAATTCTATGTTAGTCGGTTAAGTGGAAGATTACAAAATAACCAGAATTGACAATCCTAACCATTTCAGCTCAAAATGACCGGGTTGTCAACACCGGTCATTTTGGAATTTCTCACTATCTCTTATAATAAACTGGTCGGTATTAAAAATCCCCGGCATTTCGATGACATATAATTTGATCAGGCCAAGATGTTTATTAGCGCAATTTGTTTGCGGAATCTTTAGGGCCTGTTCGTTTGAGTTTATCTGCTCAAGATTCCCCCCAAAATCACTGCGGGGTACACGGTTTACCCACTATTCATGCAAAGAAACCGTTCTTTTTTTGCTGTGTTCGTTTGTGGAATTTGGTCGCGAAGTGGAAGATGACGACGTGAAGGGGAAATCTCGGCAGCCCACAATCCCCGTAAAATGCGGGGATTACATGTTGAAGCCTGACGCGGTGGGGGCCACCACCCCCCCCCCCCCCCCCCCCCCCCCCCCCCGCGCGCAAAATTCGCACGGAAGCAGCGAATTGGCTTTTTTTGAAGGTTCGCGTGGAATGTTTGCTATTCTCACACATTTTGAAGGTAATCAGTATTCATTTAATTTTTTAAATATTCAATTCATGGACCCCACATCCAACTTTCACAACAACATTCACAACAAAAAAAACACAATAAAATCGTGTGTGACCCACAAAAAATTCCAACATCCATATTCAAAACCCACTTTTACCCAAAAAACACAATACTCATTTTTGTTGTGAGTTGAGAGAGGCCTTTGGCCTCCCTCCCCTCATCACTCTCCATTACTCACCTCTAAGTTAGTGGGGAGGCCCTTGGAATCCCAACTTAACATGAGAGTGTTATAAATATAGTACCATGGCTATTTGCCATGGTTAATCCTCTTCTAACACGTTATCAGCACATCCGCTCTTCTATTTTGAGCTTTTCTTCCCGTCTCCTTCCGAAAATCAGACCCCTATGCACGAAGGAATCTGTTGTTACGATAATCCGTTGCACTAATACTATTCATAACTTCAACAAACTCACAACTTTAACACAAAAGAACCTAATAGAAGTTGGTTTGGTTCTATAATTATATTTCCAAAATTATTTTTAATTTTTACCCTCGGCTAAAGATCTTCTTTACGGCCATGCCACTACTGCCTCAAGCACTTTTCCGGCACCTTCTCCGTGCCTGCCCACAACAACCCCGCACCTTCTAGTCTTTTCCCTTTAATAAATCAAAACAAATTTAAAACAAAAAGGAAAGAAAATAATCAAGTACTAATTAAATAAATAAAAACAGTCAGCTTTGAATTCGTAGCTGCCCTCTCTCTTTCTTCCTCAAATTCAGCAAATGAATTTCTTGCGAAAATCCCGGCATCTCTTCTCATATCCTCTCAAATCTAAAAGCCCTCATTGGTCGAATTATTACAATTCCACTGGCAAAACCCTGACTCGCCCTTTCCACAGCTTCCGCAGCCAAGAGCAGGAGCTCCAGCACTTCCGCCGCCGCGGCCGCGGGTCCCACTGGTACCGCAACCCTACCGTCGTCGTGACCGCCACCGTCGTGTCCGGCGCCGCGGTCGTCTCCGTCTACTACGGCAACCTCGAGACCGTCCCCTACACGAAGCGGACCCACTTCGTCCTCCTCTCACCGGCCGTCGAGCGCCAGCTCGGCGAGGCCCAGTTCCGGCAGCTCAAGGCCCAACTCCAGTCCAAAATCCTACCGTCCATCCATCCCGACAGCGTCCGCGTCCGCCTCATCGCTAAGGATATCATTGATGCCTTACAGAGGGGCCTACACCACGGCGAGCGACGGTGGAGCGACCTAGAGTACTCCGACTCGTCGCCTGTGGCCGGGTCGCCGGATCTGTGGACGGGGACAGCTGAAGATTCGATCTTGGCGGCTAAGGGGGAGATCGAGGGCCGAGGGTGGGGCAGAGAGGACGAGGTTCTTGACGACAGGTGGGTGCAAGTGAGCAGGCAGGAGAAAGGCGGGGCCCAGCCGGCAGCCAAGCATCTTGAAGGGCTGAATTGGGAGGTGGTGGTGGTGAGGGATAAAATGGTAAATGCGTTCTGCCTCCCCAGCGGCAAGATTGTCGTCTTCACGGGGTTGCTGGATCATTTCAGGAGTGATGCTGAGATTGCTACCGTACTTGGCCATGAGGTAGCTTGATTTTGTGGTTTTTAAAATGCTTTTATGATGAAGAGAGACATGTTTTTTAACTTATAATTTGTAGATTGGGCATGCAATTGCGAGGCATGTGGCGGAGGGGATCACTAAGAACTTCTGGTTCGCGCTGCTGCAGCTGATTATTTTGCAGTTCTTTTACATGCCTGATGTTGTCTACGCAATGTCGAATCTTCTCCTCAAGCTTCCTTTTTCCCGAAGGTATGTTAAATTTTTGATTTTTCATCTTTAAGGTGTGTTTGGATTGAGAGAAAATGTATGAAAGAAAAGTGAAATGGAAATGAAAAAGAAAGAAAAAGAAAAAGAAAATGAAATGAGATTCTTTCTTGTGTTTGGTTGCCAAAGAAAATTTTGAAGAATGTTGAAAGGAAAATAAGAAAATTTCTTCCATTATGTTATTAATTTAAAATGAAACAAATTTAAGAGGTGTTTTTGCTAAATAATTTAAGAGGCGTATTTGCTAACTTTATGAATAATATGCTTAAAAATTTTAAGGTATTTTAGTCTCATAATAAATTAAAAATTTGTTAGTAGTTCTGAATAATTCAGAAAGTTAGCAAATAATTTACGAATTGTAACGAATAATTCTCTAATCCTACAAATATCATGATTCGTAAATAATTTGATATTAAATAGTACATAAATAATTTACAAATTATATGAAAACGTTGGAAATATTTTGCACGCTATTAGAAAAATTCGTGCATAATGCGCAAATTTTTCAAGCAAAATGCGAAAATTACACGAATTTTTCGAAAATTGATGAAGATTTTTCGAACAAGTTCATGAATAAAAAAAATATTAAATATTCATGATTTTCAAAAAAAATTCTGAATTATTCACATACTATTTTGAAAAATTTGGAAAAAAATTCATGAATTTTGAATAATTTGCTAATTTTAAATAATTCATGTGTAAAAATATGATAATGATTCGTCATTTTTTGAAAAATTCATTCATAATTTTTTGGAAAAGTTCATGAATTATTTATGAATTCATTAAAAATAGCAACTAGTTATATTTGTTAAAAAACACAAATGCATAAATGTGAGAATAGTTAGTTTTGCTTTCTTTTCCCTCATTTTCCTTGGGTCGAGTAGGAAAACTTGAAAGAAAAGTTTTACTATTTATTTTCCACTCTTTTCCTTCATTTTCCTTTTCTTTTCACTTTTCTTTTAAGCCAAACGATGGAAAATCATTTTTCTTCTTAATTTCTTTCATTTTCTTTCCTTTCCCACTAACCAAACATTTATTATATATTTGATAATGTTGATGGTTTAGTCCTGACATAATGGAGCTGTGCACCTAAATTTAGTTGCCGACGTAACAGTTGAAATTAGAATTGTGCATGATGGATGTGCTTGTTCATTCCTAAGTGATTGTGTAAAACTTGCATAGGATGAGAAATATCAGATTTTAAAATTATTTCATTGAAGAGAATTTCAATTGATATATATTAGGAGTACAAAATAATCCATGTGATTGACGGTGGAAATGTTCTCACCATGTAGTGTTACGATAACTGAGGTGTGTATTCTGCACTGGTGGGGTTGTACAATACAATTTTGTTACCTGATATATATGTATCACTATATATGATAGTGAATAAGCTTTCTACAAAATAAACATGCACCCAACTTTTATTGGTAGCTTTTTTGGTTGAGTATCAAGTGTTACCTAGTCAATAAATGTTTCATCTTTTTGGTACTTGTTTATGTTCTTTTGAGTCGTAATTTTTAAAATAATATTCATGTTTCTTTCGTTTTATGTAGGCTATTCTGGAACTCGTACTAAGACCATTTATCAATTCAAGTACTTATGCTTTCTAATTTTAGTCGTGTCAGAATTTCATCAAATCTGCTTTGAATGGAATATGATTTGAGGCAAGTGTCTCTATGTCTAAGTTAATTCCTTTCTTATTTTTGTTCGACAAAAGGGACCTACATGTTAAAAGATGCATGCTTAGGGTCTATTTAAGAGGCATTTGTGCGCACATGCGTTGTGCGCGCGCGTTATATCGGTGTTGGCTCCATAAGGAGGAATTCCATCATACGTCTGGGCAAAAAGTCCTCTCCAATTTTTTAATGATCGGTATTAAAATGTGAAAAATTTGGCGAAGCAAACTTGTTTTGCTTGATGATCCAATCATTGCAAATTTATTAGTTTTGCATTAATAGCCAATCATTGCAAATTTATTAGTTTTGCATTAATAGAACTTTTTGCAATGACTAGGTCATGCAAAGAACTTTGGTGTCACTAGATATTTCGTGAATTGGGATTTTGAAATATGAAGATCAAAATGTATTCCACTGATCATCTTTAGAAATAGGAGAGTGGATTTTTAACAAATACAAATGGGATTTATTTTTGGGTAGATGACGCCCAACGCCCCACACGCACACACAAAGACACTGATGTGAGCTAGGCTACTTTGGAAGCATTAGTAGTGTAGATCTTCTGCTTTGCTCTCAAACATGCACCTACCAAAAAGAAAATCAATATTGTTAAATCATCTAGAAACAAAATTTTGAAGGATATCGACATGGTTTACTTATATAACATGTAGTCAGAAGGTCAATGTAGAGCAATGCAAAAAATCTAACCATTTGGCCACTTCGATGGATGTGAAAGAAATATCAAAATTATTTAGTTGGGGCAATATGCAACTCCAACAACACAAAACAATGAAGCTTGGTATTTGGTTTTGAGAAGTTGTAACACCATTTGTTGAATCAAAAACCCTCACAAGTCTTGTTGTTAGAACTATGTTCCAAATGAAGGCAACTCCGGCAAAAGTTGTTGGAACACAAAGTAGCGGCCAACATGTAATTTTAATTATAAAGTTTCGTTTCCTATGACATGAACACTTGTGATTATTAAATGTGCTTCTCATTTCCAATTACATCAAATCAAACACACATTTTATAAAGCACGTAGTTCCAAAAGCAAAATTCACATACTGGCAGAAGTCAAATGTTACATGCTGTTATGCTAGTGTCGATACTTCAAACGACCAAACATACACTAGGAGTACAAAAGAATGCATATAATTGTCACAAATGTGGCTTGACTGTGGAAATATTTTCCCCACCTAGTACTAGGAGAACTGAGGTGTCCATTTTACATTGTCATACAAACACAATTCCGTTTCCGAACATACCTGTATTGCTATATATGATGGTGAATGAGCTATCATATAAAATAAACATGCACATATAGTTTTCTAGTGACATAGAACTAGAAAGATTTGGAGAAATTTGTGAATTTTTTTTGGAAAAGAACAAAGAAATTTAGGGTTTTGAGGCTTCTCATCAAGGAGTTCACTTCTCATCAACACAAGACCTTTCTTAGGCTTTGGGGTTTTTAATTTTTCAGACTTTTCATTGAACCATAAAACCAGTTTAATGGACCTATTTATAGGCTTATAACTGAAATTCTCCTCTCATCCTAACCGATGTGGTACTAAACTCATTCCATAAAAGAAAAGAGAAAAAAAAAACAACTACAAAACAAGATTTAATCAATTAGCTCCACTTAGGCTCGTTCCCAACCATAGAGAACTAGGTCCAGTTTCACGTCTTCGTCTTTGTGTGTATGCTTCGATGTCTCCATGAACTAGGTTGAATATCTGTATCAAGTGCTATCTAGTCAATGACTAGTGTTTTCCAGAAAAATGAGAGTTTCAGGTCTGAAACTCGACTTCCCCAACCTGATTTTACAGCTTAAGTTGTTATTACATATCCCAAAATAGCTTTGCACCCAAATATAAAGATGTGGCAAAAGTTCAAAGGAAAGTCAAAAAGACAAATCAATTAAATCTCTTATAAAATAGGTCAAAAAGATCTCCCTCATAGAAAAAAAACTATATACAATCAACAACTCCACAAAAGGAACATGGACAACAAACAAACAGAAGAATTATTCCAATATAATGATCCAACACCATCCTCCATTGGCGATGTCAAGTGAAAAACACTAATAATATCAACGGAATACTCAACAACAACAACACCATCAGAACTTGGTGAGGAATCGATAACCTCACCTTGTCACGCAGCTTCCATATCAATGTCAAGTGTCAACAGAAACAGCTACACCATCCTAACTACACTGCAACAAGATTAGCAGCATTAACCCCCTCTTCATTTGCCTAACCACTGCAACAAGATTAGCAGCACTTACTACTTCTTCATTTGCAACATGAACATCCTCCACATTTGTTGCATGATTCTCTTCCACTGTCTGCAACAGCTTCCTCGCAGCTCGCCTCTATGGTCCTGTCTCATCAAAAGCTCTTTGAAACTAAACGGATGATTACCTAGCCAAAAGAACACTAAAGTACATGGTTTTCAATAAAGACTTCTTATTTTAGAAGATGAAATCCTATTATTTCTTTCATTCCACTCCATCCAAATACAAGCCACAACTGGAAAATCTTGTTCTATCAGGCAACTCTTAGGCACAGTCCAAAGAGAATCAATATTAGAAGAAATACTTTGAATACCCAGACTATGAGTCAGTCAACACGAAAGAGACTACACATGTCCACAGTTTGGAAAAAGATGATTAAAAAATTCAATATCATCATAAAAAACACAAGTCTGGCTATGTGAAACACCTTTCGAAGCTAGCATCTCCTTACCACTAAGGCTATTTTTTATTTTTAATAACAATCCACATAAGCACTTTGACCTACAAAGGAACATGCACATTCAAGATGTTATATCCTTATTAGTGATAACCCAAAAATCAAGAATTTATAATATCTGTCGACGGAAAAAAAACCCATTTTTAGTCTATGTACTTTTCTATATGCACCTTCCAGATGTCTATTCTATACTTATTAGTGATTCCCCAAAAATCAAGAATTTTTAATGTCTCTTGACTGAAAAAACCATTTTTAGTCCATTTCAAAACTCTTCTATCAACACTATCTGATACAACTACTTGACCAATTGTAGCTAGAAAATCAACGAATTCATCTTCTTGTCTCGCAGTAAGATTCCTCTTAAAACTAAAATTTCCCACACCAATATTATTAAAATCAGCCCCATGTTCAGAAATTGAAACATTCACATTTTCCAGCAAAACACGTAAACTTGGAAAATGATTAGATAGATATATATCAGAACAACATTTGTCTAACCAAAAAGAACAATTAGTACCATCCACTAGTCTGACTTCAATACTACATCGAAAAGATGATAGCTGCTTACAAATTCCCCTCCAGCATGCATACAACTGATATCTCTGTTAAGCCCAAGTATGAACATTTATATAATAAAGAAATCTGACCAACTTGTTCTATATAAAATCTGTTTGCATAAAGAATTCCCACTTATCATAAAGAAATCTGACCACCCTCCTAAAAGCAGTATTCATCTCCTTAAAGATATAATAACACCAAGATCCTATTGCTCTTTCGGTTGACAAACTACCTTCTGATTTACTAGATAAAAACAAGCTGCAACTTTCTGTGATCCTTTTCATAAAACTTACAGTCTAATTTTATTAAGGGTAAATGACACTAAAATACCCCAACGTTTGGGGCTTTGTCAAGTATATACCTTATCGTTCACTTTGGTAAATTTTGATACCCAAACGTTTGCTGAAATGTAAAACGTGATACCCTTTTCAAGTTTTCCGTCCAATTAGTGGATCACGTGATACCACGTGAAAGAAACTGGACAAAAATGCCCCTCAGCAGCAAATAAAATTATGAAGCGGAGGAAGGAAAGTTGTTGGCGCTTGTTGCTGGGTCTTCATCAACTAGGGCAACGAGCTGCTGCAAGGAAGATAGATAGCTGCGGCAAGGAAGATAGCATACGGGTAAGTAAGGAAATTTAATTTGTAAGTTAGAACAAGTAATTGCCCCAAAAAATGTACTGATTAAATGTTTTGATGTTATTTGAAGCAAGAAAATGAGTGTTGGGGATAGCAATAGTGCGAGATCAAGGCAGAGTTATGGAGATTTTGAAACAGATCATGAAGATTGCAAGTACTGCCACTGTGGGTTGCGGACGCCAAGCAAAATGTCATGGACAAGAGCAAACCCAAGAAGACGATTTTGGTCGTGCCCAAGTAGGGATAAGGAGAAGAGGTGCAAATTCTTCTTGTGGAAGGATCAACCACATTCTGAGTGGTCAAGAATGGTGATACTAAACCTAATGGATGCAAATGAGAGAAGGTTCAAGGTGGACAATTCAGCACATGCATTTACAGATAGGAGGATGGTAGATAGAGAGAACAAATTGGATAATGCAATAGAAATGTGGGAGGAAAGTAATGTCCAACTGCAGAGGTTCATAAATGAGTGTAGATCAATTAAGATATATCTGAGCTCACTAATTGGTCTTATAATTATGGTTGTAGTGATGATGTATATGTTACATTAAACAATGTTAAACTTATATTATCTTTGATGCAACATGCAGCTTTATTGTGTATCCATATCCATGATTCTGATTGAAAATGATATAACCTTGTTATTACTTGTGGAGAAGTGAATATGTGTTTTTAGTGTATAATAATGGAGCACATGCTTGCAATTATACAGGAGAACAAGCAGTTCAGCAACAAAATACTGGAGCAAACACTATATTTCAATTAGGGCCCTTTCAATTATACACTGTTAATTCTGGAGCACATGCTGGCAATAGATTGCAATTATAAATGAGAGCACATTACATTCAAGGTTGCAATTATAAATGAGAACAAGCAGTTAAAAATGAGAGCACATTACATTCCAGGTTGCAATTCTGGAGAACAAGCAGTTGCATGAAGCACATTACACATATCAACATATAAGACTGGAGCACAAGATTGCAATTATAAATGAGAACAAGTTAAGACACATTCCAGGTCAATTGATTCACATTCCATGAACAAAAAACTGGAGCAAGAAAATGGAACAGAAAAGGCTCAGCAAATGTTGATGCACATTTCACATACCAAGAACAGATTCAGTGTAAAAAGCTGGGGAGGAATAGCCACAAAACATGATATATTACATCAAATTAACATATATTACATCACATAACTCAGTGCATACACCAGATTGTAGCCATAAAACACCACAATGACCTCACACAGTTTGCATACACCAAAGTAGACAATGACCTCACACATTGGGCCCAAATTACAGCCAAGTAATAGTTTGTCAACACATTATCATACACTAAAAACTCCAATGTGACACACATATTCAGAATTACACATCAGCTTCTGGAGGCTTCACTCCCTATTGATTTTGACTTCTTCCTACCTCCTTTATGCATCTGGCCTTGTTGTGGTGGAAGTGGCTGTAATGAAGATTGCACATTGAATACTGCAGGTAAATATGCCTAAACTAAACAAGTAGGATAGGATAAAATTGAAATTGCAACTTGATATACCTGAAGCTGAGGCACACTACATCCATCCCCAGTAGAAATATTGCTAGGACCATTTTTTCTTCCTCTCATGTGCCTCTGACCCTGATGCTGGGGAGCAAGCACTGTTGTGGTAGAAATATTTCTAGTTGCATTTTTCCTTGCACTGTTGTGCCTCTGGCTTTGCTGCAGGGGAGGAAGAAAATGTGGATGATATATACTACATCAATCAATAAAAGAAATATTTCTACTTACATTTTTTCTTGCACTGCTGTGCCTCTGGCTTTGCTGATGGGGAGGAAGAAATTGTTGTGGCACACTACAGCCATCCCCAACAGAAATATTGCTAGGAACCCTTTTTCTTGCACCTATGTGCCTCTTGCATTGCTGCTTTGGAGGAACCTGATGGACAAATATATTCAATATTGTATCAATATGTGTACTGCATGAGGAAAATTGCATTTAATTATGACTCATGTAAAAAAAATATAACTCACAGCTGGAGGAACCTGGTGGACAATTGGGCTTGGCCTTCTACCCATGACATTGATCCCAGCACCCATCAACAATGACAAAAAATCTGGCTGACCCTCTTTGCTAAGCTCCTTAGTTTGAGCTGGTGGCCTGCCTCTATGTAGACCAGTACTTGTAGATGGCTTAGGTACAACTGCATTCTTACAGCTCCTCTTGTTGTGCCCTACTTCTTGGCACTTTTGACATGTTTGGGTCTGACCCTTTCTAGAAAGTTGGCTTGAGCTTGACCCAGTTTCAAACTGACCTCTTTTCCTCTTCTTGGCAGGCCTCCCAGGCTGCTTGGTAAACTTTGGGGGCACTAACTCTGAGTAAGTAGACTTAGGCCAAAATCTTGAATCTGGAATGGGTGAGATCATGCCTGCATATGCTTGCAAATATGTAGTCCTTGTGTAATATCTATGAACAAAATTTTCAGGATGTTTATTTTCAGCCATCAATGCTGCACATGCATGAATGCAAGGGATCCCTGTCCTATCCCAATATCTACAATCACAAGTCTTAGTCATCACATTCAAAGTGTATACACCATTTTCTGCTCTTACTTCATACTGCCCCTCACCAGCATACACCACAGGAAGAGTAGTACATTTCCTTTTGAACTTCAAGATTTTCTCAAGAATCCTAGGGCATGTCTCTGCACTCCACTTGGCAGCACTTGTTTTCTTCTTTTGAAACCTTATCATCAACTGCCTCCTAATCATTTCCAAGCATGTTATGATAGGTTTATCCCTAGCCTCTAAAATAAACTTGTTAAAAGATTCAGAAATATTGTTGACTAGTAAATCACAACAACTATCATCTGTGAAGTAACATCTACACCATGCCTCCATCCTCACCCCACATAGCCACTTCACAGCTTCAGGAGAGGTCTTATAGAATTCCTCAATGCCAGCTACACAGTCTTCTTCAACATAAGCTGTTGCAATCTTCCATAACAACTTCCTATATATCATTGGCCTGAACTCCTTTCTGAAATTCTCATACATATGCCTTACACAAAATCTATGGTGTGCTGTAGGCAATATATCTTTAAATGTCTCCAACAATCCCTACACAAAAAACCACATTTAGAAATGTAGTAATAAACCAAGTAAGTGTAGTAAGTGTATTCAATTACTGCAGTAATCAATTACTGCAAGAAAAAACCAAGTAAAAACCACAATTCTAGTCATAAAAACTTGCTTGTATTCATGTAATGCAGTATACATAGTAAGTAGTAACTGTACCTTCTGTCTATCAGAAATGAATGTGAACTGCTGATCATTGTTAACATCAAGAGCCTCAAGCAAGCACGTTAAAAACCAAGTCCATGTGTCTTTAGATTCATTTGTGACAATAGCTAAGGCCAGTGGAAACATTTCATTGTTCCCATCACGACTGGTTGCACTCAACAGCACTCCTCCAATTTCTGTCTTCAAGAAAGTTCCATCCAGGCCAATAAAAGGTCTACATCCATCTTTGAAACCCTTGAACTGACATGGGTATGTGATAAAAATTCCATCAAAAATGGGTTCATCCTCATTCTCACTTGGCCTTGTCCTAATCTTGCAATAAGTCCCAGGGTTCCTCTGCAAAAGTGCATGAGAGTAGTTCCACAGTTGTTTGAACTGTTTCTTGTAAGATCCTTCAATATATGCATTTGCAAATCTCCTGGCCCTGTATAACTTGTTATCTTGCTTAATGTCAAGGCCAAAGTCTCTACTCAGAAACTTTCTCAACACATGAATTGGCATCTGTGGTTGGTCTCTGAAGTGCTCAACATACTTTTTGGCAATCCATGGGGAGGTCACTTGAGAATTGCTCCTAACAACATGGCACTCTACATGCTTTGTAAGCTTCTTCACTATAAAAGTCTCTCTGTTTCTATCCCCTGATCCTGAACACACCCAACCACACTTGTTAATGCATTCTACATTTATTCTCCAGCCCTCATTCTTCTTGAATGTAAAGTCATAGCCATTTCTAATGGCATGCTCCCTCAACAACTCCCTAAATTCATTTGGTGTGGCAAACTTCATGCCAACATCCAATTGAGGGTTATCCAAATCCACCTTCTGAACAACATGTCCCCCTCTGATGTGCATCTCATCTTCACTGCCTTGCATGCTCCTAATCACATCAGAGTCATCTGAATCTGTTGCCCATTCATTTTGTGGTTCACATTCAGGGCCTCCATATACATGCATTCCATCAGTCTTCCTATGGCTGGGATGCACAGTTAATTCAGCATCTTCTTCAGCCATTATTTCATCCACCACTCCTACATCATCTTCACTACTTCCACCTTCATCATCTGCATCATCCTCATCTGTAGGTTCATATTCAGAATCAGTCTCTGACTCATTGTTGTCTTCTCCCTGTATTCCATCAATTGGTGATGTCCCCTCTGTTGCATTGGCCCTTGACTCATCATTGTATTCATCATCTGCATCATCCTCATCTGTAGGTTCATAGTCAAATTCACTCCCTGTCTCATTGTTGTGTTCTCCATGTACTCCATCCATTGGTGATGCCCCCTCTGTTGCAGTGGCCCTTGACTCATCATTATCTTCTTGTGGTGGCTCCAGTAGTGAACCCTTCATGCAACATTGTGCTTCATCAACTGTTGGCTCATCTAATGCTTTAGCTAATTGCTCTTGTTCTTTATGTACTGTTCCCTCCTCCAGCTCCTTATCTACCTGCTCTGTTACTGCCTCTTCTGTTGGCTCATCTAATGCTTCAACTAATAGCTCTTGTTCTTTATGTAATGTTGCCTCTTCTGTTGGCTCATCTTCTTGTGTTTGTACTGTTGTCTCAACCATTCCCTCATCAACCTGTTCTTTTTCATTATGGCCTGTTTGCACTGTTGCCTCAGCCAATCCCTCATCCAACTGGTCTTTTTCTATATGTCCTGTTGCCTCATCCAGTGCCTCATCAAAATCAGTTTGTAGTGAGTATGGACAGCTGGGGTTAACATCAATTTCCTCACACATTTCAGCAACATATGAGTCTGCAGTTTGCATCATACTTGTCCAAGTTTCAGCCTCCTTTCCCTTGACAGTTTCCTCTGTGCTTCCCTCCTCATTTGGTACTGAAGATGGACATACATTATCATGTTCAAAATGAATCTCTGCTTCCCTCCTCCTTCCCCTTCCAGCCTTATTCCTACCATCTGTGTCCTCCCCTTCTGACTCAGTCAAGTCAACAATGCCATATTTTGCAGTGTAACTATCTTCTATTTGCTGCCCTTCAAGTTCATGTGCAACATACAAGTCAACAGTTCTACTCCCCTGCAAGTTCAATATTGTTGATGCCTTCTCATCATCATCTATTCTCATGCACCAACTAAAATCCTTTCTCCAAGGCTTGTAGTATATGAAGCACCTTCCTTTATGTCCCAACTCCTTTATCAGCATTTTTATATTGTCCAATGACAACAATCCAACAACACAGTCTGTGTAAAATACCTGCTGCCCACCCTCATAACCCCCTTCATAACCAAGTCTCAACAGGCCCCCATGATGTATCTTCAAATTAACTTTGTGGCTCTGCAAAAAAACCATTTAACAAGGTGTATAATATGCATAATTTAGCATAACAAATTATTTTGCACATATAGGATATTATTGTGCACATATATAATTGCTTCTGTTGAATGTTGCCAATTAGCAGGGTACTCATTGTGTCACATATACCATGTTGCATGTCATTGTGTCACATATACCATGTTGCATGTTGCATATTCCATAATTAGCATAATTATCTTATCTAATTATTGAAAAATATTACTCAATCATCAAGCAGTTCAATGTTTCTAATTTACTCAAAAATTTACTCTCCCAGCATCAAGCAGTTGAATGTTGCTAATTTCTTTAAGTCTTGGCAAATTCTACTACTTAGCTAACTACTTACATCATCTGTGCTTTAATTAACATACTTCCCATGCATCTGAAAATTTCCAATTTAGCTAACCTACAAATTTCCAATTTACTCTATTTCTTCTACCTCCGACCAATCAACAGCTTAATCTTCCAAGCATCTGAAATTTTAACATAATCCATAGAAATAAATCATTTCCCGTTTTAAATTTACACATATTTCCAAAAAAAAGAAAAATTACTCACCATCGTGAGCTTTATCACAATCTTCTTCACCTCTCTTCAAGCTTCTTCTAGCCACGCCCACCAGCAGCCCCTCTTCCGGCCCTCTTGCTTCTGATGACCTTCATGCCCGCGATTTCTCTTCAATTTCATGGATTCCTGATCTTTCCCCCAATTTTCCCCCTAGCATTTGCCGCAGCTTCCTTCGTTGCACGGTTAAGCCTCGACATCAAATCAGTTACCCTTTTATTTAGTTCAGGGGCATAACGGTCCAACGTTACAAAAAAAGTCCCCCGTTAGCAAAAATGAGTTTTGGGTATCAAAATTTACCAAAGTAAACGATAAGGTATATACTTGACAAAGCCCCAAACGTTGGGGTATTTTAGTGTCATTTACCCTTTTATTAATCATGTCTCTAACCCATCAATGAATACCATACAAGGACATCATATACAAAGGCACAGCAAAATAACAACATTAATGAAAACTAAAATACCACCCCTAGACAAAAAACTTCCTGTCCACCCGCTTATCTTCTATCAATCTTGTCTATTGGGGATTGCCAATCCTCATGTACTAATCCAATAGGTCTAATAGGAATCCCTAAAGAAGTGAGAGGAAGTGATGCACAGTCGCAGGCTAACAGTTCAACTTATCTGCAATATCAATGTCTATCAGCATTCTGCCTCATAACTAGACATTCTGCCTCATAACTGAACTTCTGCTAGTGTTAAGCTGGAGGCTTGGAGCAAGCTCATAACCATATAAAAGCAATTTAAGAGCCCTCAAATGTTGGTATTCAAACTGACTAAGATTAAGTCGTCGTCATCGTACTGAAAGTTCAATGCTTTTTACTCAAAACTCTCAAGCCATTACGCCATAATCAGTTGATTACAGTCAGCCATTTTAACCGTCCTAGTAAATGCTGCAGTAGCAAGTACAAATTATAAAGGATATATGATCACCCTCTATTCTCTGTAATAGCTCTCGAAGGCACATCATTGGGGAGAATATGGGATTTACCTCCTTGAAGGGATTCTTGAATCCAACCTCTCCATTTTTTTTCCAGATATTCGGACAGAGAATCTAAAAAATAAATCTCTAATCAAGCATATCATGAGCCTTAGCAAAATCCATCTTTAAAAGCATACTCCCAAGCACCTTATCTATGCAATAATGAAAATTAATCCCTTGAGCAGCTGCAACCCCATCTAAAATAAATCTAAGTAGGCAAGAACATTGGCTGAACATATCAATAAGAAAATCATCATTTGTAAGAACTTCAGTAATGATCTTAAACACATTCAAAAGGCTAATAAGCATAATTTCACTTATCTTATTAGCCCGTTTATTGGGATTATCATCATCAGCATCTTAGACTTCATCCCAAAAAGTGGGGTTGGCTTCAAGGACTTAATAGAAAGAAGTTGGCTCGTGGTCATGCGGGTCACATGATATTAGATACTTGTTTTTCATATATTATGATCTAAAGCTCTCGTCCGTTAAATTAAGATTTTCATATACATTCTTATCACTTCCATACATATGTTTTTCGGTCTATTTCGCTATCTCTCGATTTTAACATTCATATGTTCTGTCTTGTCTTTTTAACGAATGTATTAATAGGTGTTTGTCATATATGACCAAATCATCCCAAGCTATGTACTCTCATCTTATTCTTTATATGGACCATGTTTATTTTGCTCGGATATTTTTGTTCATACCTCATTCTTTAAGTATTTCCATACATCCACTGTAACATTCACATCTCTGTTATATTCATACACTATTTGTGCTTCTTGGTGATAGCCCAACACGCTGTACCATATAACAAAGTTGGTATAATTATCAGCTTGTAAAATTTATTCTTTAATCGTAATGATATATTTCGATCACATAACACTTCTGTTACAAGTTACACCATTTCACTTCAACTTTAATTCTATGATCAACATCGTCTTTCATCTTTGCATCTTATTGAATAACCGTTCCGAGGTACTTAAAGTACTTATTGGCATACTTTCCAGCTTCATTATGATATGATCTTCATGTCTCATTCTACTAAATTTACCTTTCATATCTTTGGTTACATTGTTGCTAAGGGGCTGTTCTTTTGCCAAGAATAGGGGCTGTTCTTTTGCCAAGAATAGGGGCGGGAATGGTGGATTTGGCACTGTTTCTGCACTATTCACCCTATTCCAAGGTTGTATTCCAAGCGGTTGTTCTTTTAGACGTGGAATAGAATCCTACATGGCTATTCCAATTTGGTAATGATGAGCACTTTTGTATTCCAAGCTTTTTGCTTGGAATACAATGGAATCCTTGGGAATGGTGGGCCCCACTCTCTCATCTCTCTCTCTCCCTCCTCCAACTCATCCACTTTCCACTTTTTCATTCCAACTCTCCAATCCCAAAAGAACACAAGAATAGAATGTGGACCCCACTTTCTATTCCAAACACCACTTTCCATACTCTATTCCACCCAAAAGAACACAAAACTCCATTTTCTCTCTCCTTGGAATACAAACTTTCCCCTATTACATTTTTCTCTATTCCAGGCCCTAAGTCTAAAATCTTGAGCCTCTAATATCCGCTTCAAAAATTTTAACTTTGCAGTATATCAATTTTGTTCTCATCTATTAACACAACATGGGCATAATTATGCTCTGTTCCAAAGTTCCATTATAAAACTCTTTAAACAATGCATACAAATCATCTTGTAAAACATCCCAAAATTCTTTTTAAAATAAAGCGAAAAAGCATCAGGACTTGGAGCCATCACCATTCATATAAAAATATGCCTTAATCGTAGTTTTTGATGCCAATGAAAAAAAATGATGTAGATTCTTAAAAGACTAGAAGACATTCAGAAAATATAGTGGACAGATTATAGAACTGGTGTTTGTGGTTGGCGAGGCTTTCTTCACCTTTATAGGACCAGGTACAGACGAGTCGTCCATCACTAGTAAAAATAGGAAGCATGACAAGTCATCATCATGACTCCTATTGGATGGCGATGGATAAAATATTACATCAGTGCCTTATGGCGATGGATAAAATATTACATCAGTGCCTTGATCGCATAGCCCATTCCTTGGATGCCGTTGTTTGATTGCTCCTATATACAATTCTTATTAGCTCTATTAATAGACTTAAAAGAGTTTAATGTTGGCACAAAAAATCTGCTTTGGTAGGTGAGCTAGTGCTCCAATGAGCTTACATGGATGGCGTCTGATATGGCTAATATCTCACTAAGTATAATGGTTGATTGTTTGATCAAGTGGGGCATGAGATGTATCTGAGTAAATTCTCTTATGGTAGAAAACTGAAATGCCTCAATAACTTTCTTTTTAGTCAGGTAGATCATCCTGCCATATATATTTGATTGAAGAGGGTGGGTAACTTTGTGAATGCAGATTGGACATCAATGAGTTCAGCCTTTATATGGATTTTATCCTGCCACCGTATATGTGTTATGTTGTCATCTACGCTGCACCTATGCTTTCAACTTTCAAATTTGCATTGTTGAGTTAAATTGAGATGTTTCATATGCTTTCCATGTCATACTATACTGCAATACCAGGAAGTGAAGTAGGGAGAGAGTTAGCCAACTGCCCGGGATAATTGAAGTAGGTTCACTAAAACCATGTAGCAATTGACAAATGAACATCTATATGTTCATGTTGCATTTTTTAAATTTCTCTGTCTTCATGTATTTGTGTGATATGTGGTTGCAACACATACTACCAGTGTTCTAAAACAAGTTATATGCGGCCGCATATAAGGATGTGGCCTTTGACCGCATGAAAACTAAGATATGCGGTCGGCCGCATAAATGTTATGCGACCGCATATGCGAATATGCGGGCGCATAATCGACAACTAAAAAATCCCACCCCATTAAGAAACACGACCCGTTAAACATAAAAATCAGTTTTTAATTTTAAAGTACTTATGTTTGACATGCTTTTGATTTGGACATAAAACTAAATAGTTATGTTTTGTGTAGATTGCTTTAGACGATAGACTTTAGTTATTTTATCTATTGATCGTCATAATGGCGCTGATGTTTTAGTATGAACTAATCCATATTTTTAAAACCTGATATAATTTTTTCCTTGTTACTATCTTTTTTAATTTAATATATACAAACACAAACATATAAACTTATTGCTTATTTATATATTGAATTATTTATTTTCGTGTAAACAGCAAAATCGGCTGCATAATCCGCTTATGCGCTATGCGCTCCTAGACCGCGCACATAATGAAACCGCCTTTTATAACACTGCATACTACTACGTAGAAGAAATCATGATGCAGTGGAAAAAAAATCAGCTTGAACAGAAGCATAATTTACCTGTGTGACTTGTTTTTTGAAACCCTAGGTTGGAGGAATTTTGAGCCGTTATGCTTAATCATATGGGCAAATTCTTTAATAAGATGGTTCTTGTTTGATTCGTTCAATGAAATAGGCGTAATGATGTCATCATAGTGTTTATAAGGTTTGTTGATCATAGAATTAAGCCATCTTTATAGCTGGAATCTTATAATACTTTCTTAGCATGATTTTTAGTGGACATGTTAGTTAAAAATCTCATCAAAATTATAGTTGTGTCCCTTTTGAGTCTATATTAGTTTTATGATGTATTAGTCCATGAAGCATGTACATGGATATGGCACGACAAATTCTTAAAATGCAACAACACGAGATCACAGTGATACAACCGCATGCGTGCATGTGTATCTATGTCTCTAACCACTATTAAAAGCAAATGGATAGAAACACTGTCATTCTACCTTTTATCCATATTGGGGTATGTTCATAATTATTAAATATATAATGTGTAAATAATAAAAGAATATTACTTTAACTGCAATTTTATATTGGGTATTTTCAAAAAAGAAGTATCAAAATTTTTGGTTTTTTTTGCATAGTTTGTGCTGTAGCTTTGTTGGTTCTCTCTCTATTCTTGCCACCCTATATATGTTGATATTCTAATTTGTCTCTCTACACTATTTTGTGTTCTTGTAGGAAAAGAAACTAAAATCAATTTCTTTCTTTTCTTTTTTATATTCACTAATCTTCGATGATTTTCACCATAATATTTGGGTATAGTTTCTTTCTTCACTTTAATTTTCTTCTTGTAAATTCAATTGTTTTAAGTTCTTCTCAATCTTCCGACTTCATGAAAGTAAAGTAGTATGATTTGGAATGCACAATGGCATAAATATTGTATTTTTCTTCTTTCCTCTTCATACATCATTTCTACTATATTGTTAGTATTATTGTAAATTTCTTTCATTCTTTTTTTTTCGTTTTTTCGTACCAAATGCGTCCCGGATTATTTGAACCTTAATTTCTTGAATATCATTTGAAGGCCATTATTAAGTTACTATTATTAATTGTTAAGAAAAAATTTATTTTTTGTAACAAAAAGATGTGATACTTTTAGGAAGGAATTTGTATTTCTATATGTACTATGATTGCATAGAAACTTTGTCATATTAAGGGCTTGAATTTTATATAATGAATTGACTTATGATAATAGGGGCTATATATGTTAATTCACTATTAGATTATCAAGAACAATTCTTTCTTTTTTGTTATCAAAGTGTTTAGTTTTTCCAGAGAGAATTTTGTAGCTATCTATGTTCTATATTTGCATTGAAATTCTCATATTATGTGCTTTACTTTTGTTTAATGAAGCACATTAATTATAGCGATAGGGCCATAGATAACGTTACCGCATAGAGTTTTCAAGATTCGTTTTAGGTACTGATGAATATTTGTACCTTTATTGGAAGAAATTTTGATGCGGACGAACCGCAAGAGGCGGCTGACTCGCGTGCTAGGGGTGGTCCCACGCACGATGAGATCGTGCGTGACGAGCCACCGGTTGGGCTAGTGGCTTATTTCAGGAGGAGGAGACGTGGGGACGCGACTTAACTTCCAGAGGGGCGTTTTGGTCTTTCAACGCAGATCTGTACTTTTTCCCTTATTTTATATTTTAGGTCTAGCCGTCATTGTTTTCTTATGCTTAATTTTATGAAGAACATTTAGGCGTCATCTTTAACGGTGTTTAGGCTTTAGTCCGTGCATCTAAAGTTAGGAGAGAGGGTCTCCTCTTCAAAGAGACTCATTATCTTTTTGTTTTTCATTAAATTTCAATCAAAGTTTCTACCTTTTTCATATTCTCCATAAATTATACGCTGTCTTACTCGTTTGTGCATGTAAACTGCATCAAATTGGTATCAGAGCGGTGAGATCTAATGACGACGGGCACGAGATCGAAGGCCGATTTCGTGGATGAGAAGATTCAAGGGTTGCGCGAGGAGATCACTAAAGAATTGGAGGCTACAAATGAAAGAATCAATATAGGGTTCAAAGACGTTGCTCACACGCAAGAGGATCTGCAGAACGACTTGCGAGCAATGAGGACGGAGATGGGCCAAATCGGCCAATTTTTTCAAACCCTAATGGCGAAAAAGAGAAGAAGGGGAAGAAGACTCAAAAAGAAACCTTGGAGGAGGTTTTTGACGATTCCTATCCAAAAATCCAACAACAAAAGGCCCACGAAGCGAAAATGGTGGCGATGTTTCCAGGATCATCCGGATCAGCGGCGAGGGGACTCGGGGTGGTCGAGGGGCCGAACCCCCTCCAGGAGGGTCGGCCGTGGCGGCGAACCATCCGGAGGGTTCGCCGGCCCCTCGTACAGCGGCGGGGCCACGGCACATCAGCAGGGCCTCGCGCAGCCCTGCAGCAACCACAGGAGGGCCGCGCTGGCTTTGGCCTGCAGAGCAGGGGCCAGGGGCCCTCGGTTTGGCCCCTGGGGGTCCCTGCCGCACCGGTTGGGGATCGGGGAGTTTTCCCCAGGGCGACCAGCGACGATGGACCCCGGGGAGGCTTTTGCGGGGTTTTCGGGGCGTGGACGAGGCCCGGGGGGCGCTTCGGAGGTCGAATTGGACAACCCCCGGCACATGGAGCTTTTGGAGGACCTAGTGGAGGACCAGATGGCAGGCCTATATGGCCTGAAGAGGAGTATCTGTTGGAGGAAATTGAACCACCGTTGGGTCGCGACGATGGAAGAGTTGGACGGGGGTATGTACCACAGGAGAGGAGGGCTGAAGGAGCGGCATATGGAGACGTCAATGCTGATCAGAGGTTGAAGAAGCTAAAGATGTCGGTGTTTGAGGGGCCCGATCCGGATAGGTGGATCTACAGAGCGGAGCGGTATTTCCAGGTGATGGGATTTACGGAGGAGGTCTTACATGCCATTGGCATTTACTTTGAGCGAGAGTCGTTAGAATGGTATCGGTGGATGATATCGCGGAATCCTTTTTACTTGTGGGCAGAGCTGACGGCATACTTGATGGATCGATTTCAGGAGACACTGGGTCGAGATTTCTATGAGCAGCGCAGAGCACTTAGACAGGAGGGTACGGTGCGGGATTTTATTAAGAAGTTTGAGTTGCTTTCGGGCCGAGTACATGGCGTCATTGAGGAGATGCGCATGAAGAACTTCATGGGGGGCTGAAGCCTTCCATATGAGCCGAATTAAGGATGCAGAGCCCTGGGGGCTTGGAGGACCCGATTCACCTCGCACAGAAAGCGGAGGAGAAGCATGTGGAGGAGGGGTGGCTACGGGGAGCTTGGGGAGCCCAAAATCCCCACCCAGCACCAGCAGCAGTACAGAGGGCTTCTACAGGTGTACCTGAGGCCAGAGGAGAGGCTCGTACAGCGACATTGGGGAGGCGACTGACAGAGGCAGAGGTGCGGGTGAAACGTGCGAAAGGACTATGTTTTTGTTGTGATGAGCGGTTTATCCTCGGACACCGATGTGTGAGTCGCCTGTTGCAGATCACTATAGTGCCAGATGAGGAGGGGTATGTTGGTGATGAGGAGTACGAGACAGAGGAGGTCGTGGAAGAGAAGTCCCATCTGGATGTAGCGGAGGTGTCCCTGAACTCCGTGGTAGGGTTCACCCCGAACCATACCATGAAGTTGTCAGGACGGCTGGACGACACGACAGTGACGGTACTCATAGACAGTGGGGCCACCCACAACTTCATCTCTCGACAGTTGGTGGATCGTCATGGGTTGCAGTTGAGCACCTTAGAGAAGTTTACGGTTTTGTTAGGGACATGGAGGATGGAGGAGAGCAGTGGAATGTGCAAGGGGCTGTGTTTGGCCTTGCAGGGGGTGCAGATTGTGGAGGATTTCTTGCCCATAGAGTTGGGTAATGTCGATGTGATTTTGGGCGTACAGTGGCTGAAGGGGTTGGCAAGGTCAATGTGAATTGGAAGCAGCTCAGGATGGAGCTCTAGGAGGGGGATCGCACAGTGGTTCTGACAGGAGACTCTAGCCTTTGTTTCTCTTTGGTGGCTTTCAAAGCCATATCACGAGTCCTACAGAGGTCCGGAGAGGGATTCTTGGTGGAGTGCCGAGATATGATAATAGAGGGTGAGGAGCCACATGAGGAAACCCAGCCGAGGTTGAGCAGTTGTTAGAGCGGTATCAGGAGGTCTTTCAGGATCCGCAGGGTTTACCACTGGTACGGGGACATGAGCACGTGATAGTATTGCGTAAGGGGGCGGCACCAGTGAGTGTACGACCATATCGGTATCCGTATGTGCAGAAGGATGAGACCGAGCGGATGGTACGAGAGATGATGCCGGCAGGGGTGATCCAACCCAGTGTTAGCCCGTTTTCTAGCCCAGTGTTACTAGTTAAGAAGGACGGGAGCTGGTGTTTCTGTGTTGACTACCGAGCACTGAATAAGGAAACTGTCTCCGATAAGTTTCCTATGCCAGTGATCGATGAGTTGTTGGATGAGCTTCACGAGACATCGGTCTTCTTGAAGATCGATCTGAGATCGGGATACCATCATATATTGATGAAGCCGGAGGATGTGTTGAAGACGGTGTTTCACACACACGAGGGGCATTACGAGTTCCTGGTCATGCCTTTCGGCTTGACCAATGCTCCCTTGACCTTTCAGGCCTTGATGAACAAGGTGTTCCAGCCATTTTTGAGAAGATTCATTCTGGTGTTCTTCGACGATATACTCATCTACAACATGACTATGGAAGAGCACTTGGGGCACTTGGAGTTGGCCTTTCAGGAGTTGGCGCATCAGCTTTATGCGAATCAGAAGAAGTGCAGATTTGGACACATGCAGATTGAGTATCTGGGACATGTTTCTGAGGCAGGAGTGGCGGCAGATAGGGCAAAGATAGAGGCGATGATGGACTGGCCACTGCCGACGACGCTGAGGGCATTACGTGGATTTCTGGGGCTAACATGGTACTATAGGAAGTTCGTGAAGGGGTATAGCACCATAGCTTGGCTCCTTACCGAGCAGCTGAAGGACAGTTTCAAGTGGGGGGAGGAGGCGACCAAGGCCTTTGAGGCCTTGAAGGTGGCGATGTCGACGGCGCCGGTCCTGGCTCTACCAGATTTCAGTGTATCATTTGTAGTAGAAACGGGTGCGTCGGGTTATGGCTTGGGAGCAGTCCTGATGCAGGAGGGACGACCGATTGCGTACTTCAGTCAGGTGCTGTCGTCTAGAGTACGACTGAAGTCAGTATATGAGAGAGAGCTGATGGCGATTGTCATGGCCATCCAGAAATGGCGTCCATATTTTTTAGGGAGAGACTTCGTGGTTAGGACGGACCAGCGAAGTCTGAAGTACTTAATAGAGCAGCGGTTGGTGACGGAGGAGCATCAGCGCTGGCTGTCCAAATTAGCGGGATACCGTTTTGACATTGAGTACAGACCGGGGTTGGAGAATAAGGCGGCGGATGCGTTGTCTCGTAGAGGGGAGGGGCTAGTTTGAGGGCTCTTTCCTTGCCTATGTGGATGGATTGGGAGCCGATGCTACATGAGGCAGAGTCAGACCCAGAGTTGAGACAGATCCGGGAGGCGCTGCAAGGAGGATGAGAAGGCCCGAAGGGATACTCATTGGAGGGACGACAGTTGTTGTATCAGGGGAGGTTGGTGTTGCCGAGGGCGTCGGTCTTCATACCGGCACTGTTTTAGGAGTTCCATGGCATGGTGATAGGGGGCCACTCGGGCGTGCAGCAGACATATATGAGGATGGCCAGGGAGGTGTATTGGCCGGGGATGCGGAAGATGGTAGCTCGTTTGGTAGCTGCTTGTGACGTTTGCTAACGTCACAAATACATGGCTATGGCACCGACGGGGTTGTTGCAGCCATTAGCATTACCGGAGAGGGTTTGTGAGGAGGTCACGATGGACTTCATCGACGGGTTGCCGCGATCAGAGGGGTACACAGTGATTTTCGTGGTGGTGGATAGGCTTAGTAAGTATGCTCACTTCATTCCTCTGATCGCGCGTGAGAGGAGGTGAGATCGTGGTGTTGGAGTTGGCTCTAAAAACTTCGTGTTGTAAATATGTATCTTAGTGGGGGCATATTTGTACTTTACTTGTATGCTTAAGAAGACCATATAAATAGTCGCTTAGCTTTAGGGTTTTCATATAGAGAGAAAAATAACCTAATGAGAAAAGGCTAGGGAAGAGAGGGCTTTGGAGAAGGAGAAGCAAAGGTTGGGGATTTATGTCTTAAATCATTGTAAGGTGCTTTGGGAACTTCTAATAAAGCTTGGTATTTCTCTTCCACATCTTGTTCTTTGTTTTTGGCTTGTTCTTTCTCTTTTGGCTTGGATATTGTTGTGCTTGGTTCTTTAAAGAGGTCGGTGGAATAAACAATTGGTATCAGAGCTTGGGTTTATCGTTATTGCTACTCATTTGGAGCATTTTGGGTGAAGAAATTTCGTCAATTTTCGGGTTTGTGAGTTTACGAAATTTTGGTGCACACAGGGTGTTTGACAAATGTCCTTTATGGGAACTTCCACTTCCGATGGGGTTAAGTTTGAGGTGGCAAAGTTTGATGGTTGTATAAAACTTCGGATTATAGCAAATAAGGACAAGGAATGTTCTTATACAACAAGGACTCAAGGTTGCTTTGTTGGGGAAGACAGAGAAACCGGAGAAGATCGATGATGAAGAATGGGTCGATTTAGATGAAAGGGTGGTGAGCACAATACAATTGTTATTTCGGATGATGTTTCATATAACGTTAGTGAAGAGGAAATAACAAAGGATCTATGGGAAAAGCTTGAAAAGCTTTACATAGGGAAGTCTTTATCAAACAAGCTACACTTGAAGAAGCAACTCTATGGTTTGAAGATGGAAGAAGACAAGGATCTGTTGGAAAACATGAACATCTTCAATATGATGATTTGTGACCTCTAGAGGTTGGATGTGAAGTTTGATGATGAAGACAAGTCTATTTTGTTGTCGAGTTCTCTTCCGGACTCTCATGACCATTTTGTTACTACTCTATTGTATGGGAAGGAGACTCAAGTTTGAAGAGGTGACCCAAGATATTATCTCGAATGCCGTAAGGAAAAGATACTCGAAGGGTGATTCCAATGTGAAAGGTCTCCTAGTCAAAGGGGAATCGAGTAATAGAGGTAGAAGCAAAGAAAGCCAAAAGAAAGACAACACCTGGTCCAAGTCAAGGAGCAAGAAAGATGTTGCATGCTACTATTGCAAGGGCATAGGGCACTTCAAGAGAGATTGCAAGGCGTGGTTAGCGCAAAGGGATGTGAAGCGGTCGAAGGATGATTCGGCTAGTGTGGCTTCCGAATGTGAAGTGGAACTGCTCTCCATTTGTCAAGATAAATCCTCAAATGCTTGGATTTTAGATTCCGGTTCTTATCTTATGTGTTCAAATCGAGAATGATTTGATACTTATGAGGCTGTTGATGGTGGTTCGGTGTTGATGGGAAATGATGCACTGTTTAAGACAATTGGAATGTGAACTATAAAGATCAAGATGCATGATGGCGTGGTCCGTACATTGGGAGGAGTTAGACATGTGCCGGCACTCAAGAAGAACTTCATTTCTTTGAACATGCTTGAAGCGAAGGGATGCACTTTCAATGGAAAGGATGTTATTCTCAAGGTGTCGAAAGGGGCCTTGGTACTAATGAAGTGTACAAGAGTGGGCAACAATCTTTACAAGCTTGTGGGTGACAGTATTTTGGGTAGGGCCTCAATCTCCACAATGGAGAAAAAGGATGATGGTAATGAATGTAGGTTGTGGCATATGCGGTTGGGACACATGAGTGAGAAGGGCATGTGTGAACTTCACAAGAGGAATTTGTTGAAGGTAATGAAGACATGCAAGCTCGACTTATGCAAGTTTTGTTTGGCGGGCAAACAAAGGAAGGTGTCTTTCAATACTACAATGGTTGAATACAAGAGCAAATGCATTCTTGATTACATTCACTCTGATATGTGGGTACCGAGCCCGGTTATGTCAAAAGGTGGAGTTTCCTACTTTGTGACATTCATTGATGACTTCTCAAGGAAAGTTTGGTTCTATTTTATGAAGTAGAAGTTTGAGGTCTTCTCCAAGTTCAAGGATTGGAAGGCGGAGGTTGAAAACCAAATGGGAAGAAAAGTGAAGTGCTTGAGAAGTGACAATGTGGATGAATACCGAGATAGAAAGTTTCTACAATTTTACAAAGATGAAGGGATTAAAAGACATTTCACCGTAGCAAAGAATCCTCAACAAAATAGCGTGGCCGAGAGGATGAATAGAACCCTCATGGAAAGGGCTTGATGCATGAGGCTTCATGCGAGGTTGCCAAAGTCTTTTTGGGCAGAGGCGGTTAATCATGCATGCTATGTGGTGAATAGATCACATTCGAAGGCTCTACCTCAAGGTGGCCGAAGAGGTATTGAGTGGCAAGGAAGTGGAATATACTCTTCTAAAGGTGTTTGTGTGCCCAACGTATGCACATGTTTCACATGATGAAAGGTCAATGCTTGATGCCAAGTCACATAAATGCATTTTTCCCGGTTTTGAAAAGGGAGTGAAGTGGTACAAGTTTTGGGATCCGGTAAATCGGAAGAAATTGACTAGTAGAGATGTTGTCTTTGATGAAGCTTCTATGCTATCAAGGGATCTTGAAGATGAACAAGATGGTGATGGCAAAGGAAATAAAGTGGCCGAAGAAGTCTCATTCGAATTGGATGACTTGAGAACTCAAACTTCACAATGGAAAGATGGAAGTTCAAGCCATGGTCCGGAGCAAGAGAGCCCTCAAGAAGAGCCATATAGCATTGCTCAAGGGAGGGTGAGAAGGATCACAAAGCCACCTAATTGGTTTGGATGGGAGTAAGCGGAAGAGGCGCACTATGATCTTGCCATTAGTGGTGGCGAGCCCGGTTCATTTCAAGAGGCTATGGATTCACATGAAAGTGGCAAATGGTTGGAGGTAATGGTGGAGGAGATGAAATCTCTCCACAAGAATTCCGTGTGAGAGTTGGTGCCGAAACCAAAGGATCGTAAATCGATGGTTTGCAAGTGGATCTATAGGGTAAAGGAGCTTTTGCATGAAAAGGAGAAACCAATTTACAAAGTAAGGTTGGTGGCGAAGGGGTATTCACAAAAGGAGGGGGTGGACTATGATGAGATTTTCTCCCCGGTTGTGAAGCACGCTTCTATTAAGGCACTCTTGGCTATGGTGACTGAGTTCAACATGGAGCTTGAACAACTTGATGTAAAGACGACCATTCTTCATGATGAATTGGAGGAAACTATTTAAATGTCACAACCGGACGGGTTTGTAGACGTGGGCAAAGAAGACTTTGTGTGTCGATTGAAAAAGTCTCTCTATGGACTCAAGCAATCGACAAGACAATGGTACAAACGCTTCGACTCCTTCATGTTGCACATTAGATACTCAAGGAGTGAGTATGATTGTTGTATGCTTCAAGGTTCTTGATGATGGATCACCCATTATGTTTCTTCTCTATGTGAATAACATGCTAATTGCATGTAAGCACATGTCAACGGTGGATGAGCTCAAATCTAAGTTGAGCCATGAGTTTGACATGAAAGACCTTGGGGCGGCTACTAAGATTTTGGGCATGGAGATAAAAAGAGATATAGATGCCGGAAAGTAGTTGTTGTCATAAAAGAGGTATGTCTCTAAAGTGGTGGAGACGTATAACATGATAGATGTGAAATCGGTTCACACCACTTGCTTTTTATTTTGCTTTAAGCAAAGAGCAATGTCCAAAGACGTTGGAGGAAATTGAAAAGATGAAAGTGTTACTGCATGCAAATGCGGTAGGATGCTTGATGTATGCCATGATATGCACACGGCTGGACATAGCCCAAGCGGTTGGTGTAGTTTGCAAATACATGTTAAATCCGGGAAAAGAGCATTGGAATGCGGTGAAGTTGATTTTGAGGTATTTGAAGGTTACCAAAGAGTTGGGTATCATGTTTGAGAAGAAAGTTGACTCAAATGTTGTAGTGGGATATGTTGATGCAGATTATGCGGGAGATCTTGACAAGAGGTCTACTACCGGGTATGTCTTCAAACTTGCTAGTTGTCATATTTCTTGGAGGTCGGTGCTACAATCCACGACGACATTATCTACTATAGAGGCCGGGTACATGGCAATTACAATCCACGACGACATTATCTACTACGGAGGCCGGGTAAATGGCAATTACGGAGGCTTTCAAGGAAGTCATTTGGTTGCGGTGTTTGGTTAATGAACTTGGGTTGGATCAAGAGAACATCCAAATATTCTCGGATAGTCAAAGTGCAATTTGCTTGACCAAGAATCTCGTCTATCACGCAAGGAAAAAACACATTGCGGTGATGTATCATAGAGTTTGTGATTGGGTCGATGATGATGATATCTCTATCGAGAAGGTGCACACCGATGAGAATGCGGTGGATGTATTTACCAAGCCGATAACAAGGGAGAAGTTTAGGCATTGCCTAAATTTGCTCAACATCTCATTGTGCTAGAGATGTGGATGAGCGCCTCTCCTCTTGAGGATGGAGTTGCGGTTGTGGTGGGTTGTTGGACTCGCTATGATTGAGGTGTATGTGACATCTTGTTGATCTTCATGGGGGCGTGGAGGAGTTTTCTCGCCAAGGTGGAGATTGTTGGAGTTTGCTCTAAAAACTCCTTGTTGTAAATATGTGTCTTAGTTGTATATTTGTACTTGTATACCTAAGAAGACCATATAAATAGTCTCTTAGCTTTAGGGGTTTTCATATAGAGAGAAAAATAACCTAAAGAGAAAGGAGGCTACGGAAGAGAGAGGGCTTTGGAGAAGGAGAAGCAAAGGTTGAGGATTTATGTCTTAAAATCTTTTAAGATGCTTTGAAAACTTCTAATAAAGCTTGGTATTCCTCTTCCACATCTTGTTCTTTGTTTTTGGCTTGTTCTTCCTCTTTTGTCTTGAATAGTGTTGTGCTTGGTTCTTTGAAGAGGTCAGTGGAATCAACACGTGGTGGGTTCCACATCGTGTGAGGTGACAGTTACGTCGTTCGCATTAAATGGAGAAGGGCGGCGGTTTCTTTCGAATGGCTAGTGTTCGGTTGCGGATCGAGAGAGGAAACGACAACGGAAGGGTTTTGATACGATCCGGTGGATCGATCAATTAATTTCAGATTTAAAAGAGGAAAAATATAAAAAAAGAGGGATTTTTATGAGATTTGAGACGAAGAACAATAGATAAATTGGGCCTCTTTCGAGACGAAGCACTATCTCCTAGCTTTGAATGAACGGATCAAAGCCTAAAAACCCTCACAATTGATAACTCAAAGTGTTTTCACAAATCAAGCATAAAAGAAATAAAAGACGGCTAGCCCTAATAAATAGAAAAAGCGGGGAATTACTAATCTAGTCCACAAAGACTAGAATACCCCTAGACTAACCCTCATACGCCGCACGTAGGTCACTAAAGGTGGATGGGTCCCACCCATGTAGCCGCCGGCCCTTGGGGTTTGCGGATGCGGGTCCGCATCAATACCGCCCCCTAAAAGAGCCACCTTGTCCTCAAGGTGGAGATCTGGCTTTGAAGGCCCCCGAGGGAAAACAGAGGCTAGGGTCACCTGTCAGAACCACCGTGCGACCCCCCTCCTGGAATTCCATCCTAAGCTGCTTCCAATTCATCTCCACCTCGCCCAACCCCCTCAGCCACTGCACGCCCAAAATCACATCGATATTGTCCAACTCTATGGGCAAGAAGTCCTCCACGATCTGCACCCCTTGTAAGGTCAGACTCAGCCCCTTGCACATCCCACTGCTCTCCTCCCTCCTCCCTGTCCCTGAGAGGACCGTAAACGTCTCCAAAGTGCTCACCTGCAACCTATGACGATCCACCAAATGTCGAGAGATGAAGTTGTGGGTAGCCCCACTGTCTATGAGTACCGTCACCGGCGCGTCATCCAATCGTCCTGACAACTTCATGGTATGGTTCGTGGTTACCCCTACCAAGGAGTTCAGGGACACCTCAGCTACATCCAGATGTGCGTGCTCAACCTCGCTCTCTTCCGTCATCACTGGCTCCCCACCATCTGCATACTCCCCCTCGTCCGGTTCTAGCACAATCTGCATCAGCCTGCTCGCACATCGATGACCGGGACTGAACTTGTCATCGCATCTGAAACAGAGGCCTGCAGCACGCCTCGCCCTCATATCAGCCACAGTCATCCGTTTACCAGGGATCACTGGTCGGGTTTCCTTTCTCTTCATTTCCGTGTCCACTGGTGCTACTGTAACCCCCGGGAGTGGGGCCGGTGCTGTCTGACTACGCTGCCCCTGGGCTCCCCAAGTCCCCAGAATGCGTCTCTCCTCTGCATGCTTCTCCTCCGCCTTGTGGGCCAGGCGAAGGACATCCTCCAGTGTCCCCGGGCTCTGCATCCTGAGCTCTGCTCGTATGAAGGGCTTCAACCCCCTCATGAAATTCCCGATCATCACCTCGTCGGTCACCCCCTTCACCATACTATTCAGCATCTCGAACTTCTCCACATAATCCCTGACTGTCCCCTCCTGCCTCAGAGCATATAACTGCTCGTAGAAATCTCCCCCCGGAGTCTCCTGGAACCGGTCTAGTATCAGTGCGGACAGCTCCTCCCAAGTGCGAAAGGGGGTCCGCGCCACCTTCCATCTGTACCAGGCCAACGCCTTACCCTCGAAGTAGATTCCGATGGCCCTCAGAATCTCCTCCTCCGTCAACTGCATCACCTGGAAGTAACGCTCCGCCCGGTAGATCCACCCATCCGGATCTGTGCCGTCAAAAATCGGCATCTTCAGCTTCAGAAGGCGGCGATCTGCATTGATGTCCCCCTGGGGTCCACCATCTCTCCCGCGGTCACCCCCACGGCCGAATCCTCCGCCGACTGCCTCAACCGGTCCTCCCCCGTCATCTCCGTACCTCTCCTCTGGCCATGCGAGTCTCTCCCATGCCTCGGGCTGGTAGTAATGCCCGGGAAACTCTGGTGGTTGTGCAAAGTTGGGCCTTGGCCCAGGTGGGGTGGTCTCCGCCCTCCAAAATTGGCCCGCCGGGGTCCCAATAGCTGCCCCGGAGGCCCATCCGCCTCCTATTGTCCCTGGGGTTCCCCCATGATGGGATACGAACCTAGCCACACCCCCAAAAGGTCGAGGAGTAGTCGTCGGGCCCTCAGGAGGGGCGGCCCAACCCGCCGGGCCCTGGGAAGGCCCGGCCCAACTTGCCGGACCCCCAAATGGGCCCCCGCCGCCTCCTGCACCCCCGGATGGGGGTGCCGCACCCACCGCGGCCCTGGCGGGGGGTGCCGCCTGCACCCACGGCCCACCGGGGCCCGCCGGGGGTTCTGGGGGCCCCGGCGGGCTCGCCCAGGCCTGGGAAGGCCTGGGAGGGCTCGCCGGGGGCGCCGTGACCCCCGGAGGGCCGGGCGCCTCGCCCAGGCCTGGGGATGCCTGGGTGGGGCCGCCGGCTCTTGGGCAGGCCCGATAGGGCCTGCCGTGCCCTGTTTTGACCCTTCCGCGCCGTCGCCTTGATGTGGGAAGCCCGCCGTCGACTGCGTTTGCCTTAGGGAGGCCGATTATAGGGTAGAATCTCCACCCTCTTGGATCCCCTTGCCTCGATCTCCCCCTTTCGCCACCGCGAGGGCTTGTATCATCTCTTTCAATTCTCGAAGATCCCGTCCTTGTTGCGCGGCATCCGTCCTCATCCCCCGAAGCTCGATTTGAATGTCTTCTTGTGAATGGGCGTAATCCTTGAGTGATTCCCCCATTGTTTTCTTCAATCCTTCGAAGCGTTCTTCGATCTCCCGGTTGAGATCCTCCCGTAGCCCTTGAATCTTCTCTTCGACCGCATCCGCCTTCGATCTAGTGCTCGCCGCCATTTGGATCTAGGGCTCTGATACCAATTTGATACGATCCGGTGGATCGATCAATTAATTTTAGATTTAAAAGAGGAAAAATATAAAAAAAGAGGGATTTTTATGAGATTTGAGACGAAGAACAATAGATAAATTGGGCCTCTTTCGAGACGAAGCCCTATCTCCTAGCTTTGAATGAACGGATCAAAGCCTAAAAACCCTCACAATTGATAACTCAAAGTGTTTTCACAAATCAAGCATAAAAGAAATAAAAGACGGCTAGCCCTAATAAATAGAAAAAGCGGGGAATTACTAATCTAGTCCACAAAGACTAGAATACCCCTAGACTAACCCTCCTACGCCGCACGTAGGTCACTAAAGGTGGGTGGGTCCCACCCATGTAGCCGCCGGCCCTTGGGGTTTGCGGATGCGGGTCCGCATCAGGTTTCCTGCGCTCGGTTGAGAGAGGGAGAGGGTCGGTTGCATTTTGTTTCTTGTTTTTGATAGAAATAGGTGGAAGCGTGGGTTTGGGGCTTTCTTGCTTGGGTTTCTTTTGTTTTTAATCGACAGGGGGAGCGGGTCAGATTGAATGAAGAGAGGATTTATGGAAGTTTGGCTTGGGCTTTAGTCTTTTTAGATGGGAAAAGGAAATTAACGCTGAAAATTAGAAAGGAGTAAGGAATTAAAGAAAGAAGAAATGAATTGGGTCTAGCCAGCGGGCTTTAGGTATTTGGGAAGTTAAATGATAAATGGGCCTTGGGTTTATGGGCTGTTGCTTAAAAAAAGAAAAGAATACCAGTTAAGAAGAAAAGAAAGAGTAGGGGAGAGGAAAGAAAGGGAACGAAAAATAATTTGAGAAAAATATAGCAAAAAACTTTTGGAAGAATTACCAATAATCTCCTCAAATTTTCGGACCATTACATGTACCCTTTCCGCATGAAAATGATATGGCACATATTGAACCTGATATTCTCTTATAAATTTTTTACCCTGCTCACCATTTACTCTTACGGTTCTGCCATGTCGATGTATATGCACACTTTACTTATTTATCAAAAGAAAAGGGAAACATATGAAATGTAGCATTGTACCATTATATTTTATTTTGGAGGCCATGGTTGACATCCTATATCATATTGGTGTTGCAAACCATAGGTTTTATGAGGTGCTCATTGTGTTGTGTTCATAATACATATTGGCTGCATTTCCCCCTACTTTTAGGTCATTTTTCAACTCTTCATTATATGGCATTCACTGCATTGAGAACTCCAACCCCTTGAATGTGCGTATTATGCTATGCTAGTGTATCAATGGCATACGATTTTATTCTCTCTTGAATTTGAGTTTTTAAAAGATGATTAATAGTCTCTGTCACTGTATTTATATTTCAGTAAACCATTTCTATGAACGATAGAAGAAGCCATTTCGTGGAAAATTAGCCTTCTCCATCTCTCTCTCTCTCTCTGATCTAATTGGTGGCACTAAACAACATGATACCAAAATTAATATTCATAGGATTTCTAGATCTGTACTCTTGGCTGGTTTTGGTCATCTTTTGAATGGCTTACTTGAGCTGTTTGACTATTGATAGCATTGTCATCACTAATCATCTGTTTGATTATTTGCCATTATTGTGTGGTTCTACCATTATGGTTCCTTTTCCTCACTCGTTCTAATGAATTATTTGTATTATTTGAATCTGCCTACAATTTTGTTGGTTGCTTCAGTTATCTATCATCCATTGTCGAAAATCGAAGATTTCTAGACATAGTTGAATCCAGCGACATCCCTTCTCGGGACACTTGTAAAGTTAACACTAATTGTTATTACTAATCTATCACCTGTCGACTGTAAGATGTTAATTGATGTATGTAGCATTAGAATCTATGTTTGGATACAGGGATATCAAGGGAATAGATCAAACCGTATTGGGGTATTGGGTTGACTCATCTGATTCATCAAAGAAAGTGAAAATGGAAAACAGGGAGGGTAATGATCCGGTGCATCTCTACTACAAATTTTTATTTTAATATGGAATCAGGAGCAAAAGAATTACAATTTTTTCTCCATGCTATTTCTTATTTTGGCAAGCAACCTGTCTGATGCTACTGCACTAAATGATTTTCATTGTACTTGTCTGTCATAAACAAGTCGCAGAAAACATCTAGCTTTCCTGCATATATAAATTGCGGTTGGGCCATTTCTAAATGGATGTCATTTCTGTAAGGGGAGTACTTCTGTTATAATAGACTTCGGTTGCTTATTTGGAACTTCTTTTAATTTCTTTTTTACAGCTAGGATTATTTGTTATTTTAAAAAATAATAATTTTAGCTTCTTTTTGTTAGAATGGAGATGGAAGCTGACTACATTGGTCTCTTGCTGATGGCCTCCGCTGGTTATGACCCCCGAGTGGCCCCAGGGGTGTATGAGAAGTTGGGGGAGATTACAGGGGACTCTGCTTTGAGAGACTACCTCTCTACTCATCCTTCCAGCAAAAAAAGAGCACAGTTGTTAACTCAAGCACAAGTAATGGAGGAAGCACTGAGCATTTATAGGGAAGCTACTGCAGGCCACGGGGTAGTAAGCTTCCTTTAGGCGGTATCTTTCAGGGAAGCCGTTTGGCTGTATCTGTTCAAGAACAGGAGGGATGAATTTTTGATGAAGGTAATGCTTCTGCTTGCTTCTGAGTGAGGTATGGCGGGAAAAGGGGAATACTGAAATTCGTTACTTCGATCAACCACAAAATGTGCATTTAACCAGAATCTTACCCTGTGCTTCTCTACTAGCACAAAATTCCTCACTTTGAAAGCTGTGAACCATATAATTGTTTCCGATCTCCTTTGTTCCCCCTCGCGCAGCATTCGTTCTTCCTCGATTGTTATTGTTATTATTATTTTCCCTTGATTGATCGATGACTTGAAAAATTCAAATGGCCATGTGTGGTTTGCTTCATTCAGCTGGACCAGGGGCTGTCAAGCGTTGGTTGAACCGGAGTTGTATAATAAAAATAGGTGGATGTTGCATGTATCCCTGATGTAATAGTAGATGATTAGAATGTTTGAAAGTCGGATTCTTTTTGAAAATTAACTGCAGTTGGTGGAGCATCAAGTTAAATGAGCTGTTTCTGGCTTCTTAATGTATTAGCTTTGATGATATATTGTTGAATTGGAATGAAGCTTAATGATATTCTTGTATCTGGCATTTGGCGTTCTTTTTGTATCACATTTAATTGTTGCCTGTTATAGGGATAGCGGATGGGCCAACCCGTCTCATGGCTCGCTGGTTGCAGAGGCGGGTTGGTCCCATCCCAACCCGCCACAAGCCGGGAGTAACAGGGTTGGCCTAACCAGGGAAACCGAGGGGCATGGCTCAATGTCGGTTTCTAATATCCATTTGGATGAAAAATGTAGTGATCTGCCGTAAATTGAAATTTGATGAATTGGATCATTTGATGTTTAGCTTTTGTGTTATAATACGCCTACAGATGTAATGTCACAACCATGTTATTCTAATGCAAGTCACCTTATTTGGATGTTTATTTTCAATGACCATGAGTTGTGATCTATAATTTACCAGGTCGCTTGTTTGTTCATGGGATCATACAATGAAATTATTCGACGGTTTACAGACCACGCGACTGCTCAGCTTCAGGCAAGCAAACTGCTCATACCAACCCACATGCCTATTACGACATCAACAGCATATGAATCACTTATGTATCTCATCAAACTCAGCCTTCCGATATATGCTGCTACTTTATAAATAGAGACAAGTACCAGTGCATAAGAAAAAACACCAACACCTATTCTTGCAATGTGTGCCATTTTATTGTATTCTCGGGTAATCATTTCATACAAGTCTCAATAGAATCAACAAGTGATGGATCAATTCTTGTAATATTGCTTAAATAAATTTGTAACAGCTACTCATATCGGAATTCGGAAGCAAGAGTAATCGAAGCAGTATACAAAAGGCCCACCCTATGGATCAGTAAAAACATACAACGAAACAACACTATAAAGCACAAGAATCAAGACAATTAAGATAAATAGACCATGAACGACAAATCTAACTAGACCACAGAGTGATTTTATCCCGAGTGTTGTTATTGACACCACAAAAACTTATGAATACACCACACTACTTGATTCACCACAACTATAATTTTTAGGTCAGATGTTCGGATTTGGAGATCCGAACGGCTCTAATACAATACATGTGTAAATCCGAACAGAATACATATTTTATTATACTGTTCGGCTTTACAATTCCGAACGAAAAAGTAAAAGTATTAGAGCCGTTCGGATCTCCAAATCCGAACATCTTATGTTAAAAATGTAGGTGTGGTAAATCAAGTAGTGTGGTGTATTCATAAGTTTTTGTGGTGTCAATAACAACACTCTTTTATCCCACACTCACATAGGCAAATCCTACACCCTCGTTCCACCTCCAACTCAAAATTTGTGTCCCCTCCCCTCTAGAAACAGTGGGTAATGGGATCGGTGATTATGTTTTTAGGCCAATGAACCTCATAGTGGAATATACTTTAGAGATAATGTAATTTGGCCACTGAATCTCATTATGGGACATACGTCAGAGATGTTGACACGGAGATCAAAAAAATTCGAGGATGCAATACTTACCAGGCTACACAGTGTCCCCCATTCCTGAGAAGCTAGTACAAGCCCAATGCATCCCACAGCCCATTCACGCCTAACCCTGATTCAACCAGGACAACACAAATTTGGAGGATTTCGGTTGGTCAGCGGAATCATATTTGCATATTGCAGGATGGGGTAGGTCCACATCGAACCCATAATGCAGCACCCAGCAGGGCTCCTCCAAAAAGAAACAGATGACAGCAACATCCCCTTGAAAATGATAATGTCAAGTTGCAACTAACAACCTGAAGATGACGTCTAACTACCGATAGTATAGCACAAGTATTGCATAGTGTGCTATAAAATAAGGATCGGTTAGAGCATCTCCAACCGTGCTTCATTTCTTCATTTTGAAGCACGGTAGAGCTCCAACCTGGCTTCATTTTGAAGCCAGATTTTAAGGGGATGAATAGATTAGAATCTCTTAATAAATGACCAATTTGCCCCTCTATTAAATTAATTATGATTACTTAAAAGTATTATATGTTACAAACCATATCACTAAATTTAATAATTTTAGTACCATTGGAAAGATTGCGATAATACATATAATATGAGACCAATTTTGAATATTTTTCGAGCAAAGTTAAAAGAGTTATAATATTTAATATTTTAACCAAAATTATTATATTTATAGAATAATAATAATTTTATATTATTTATAAATTTATCTAATAAAGAAATATTGATTATTAGATTAATCCATGTCTAAAATACAAAATTTTCATTAAGTATTTCACAAAAGATAACTAAAAATGAAAAAATAGGTTTTGAAGAGGGTGGGTTGGAGTTGCACATCCTTCATAATGGAACCTTTAAAGCATATTCCATTTTGAAGGAGATTTTTTGAAGGGGATGATTGGAGATGCTCTTAATAACTCAGACATTCATTCAATACGTTTGACCTAGAAGGTCACTATCAAACATTGAGAACTAACTTCTTCTTGTGGCATGTTCCAAATGTTGAGAATGGATTTGTGAAAAGTTGAGGGGTTGTGGAATCTTGATGTGAGTAAAGTTGGGCTATGTTTCAAATGTTGGAAAGTTGTTTTGAGAAAGTTTTGTAGGTCACTCACAACTTTCTTGTGTTCCTTTTGTTTGGAAAATTGGATGCAGAATGTTATGTTGAGCCCACTACTTATTAAACTAACATATTTAATTATAATCATTAAACTAATCATTTAATAATTAACTAAACTAATTAATTAATTAATTATAATCATTAAACTAATTCAATATTTAATTATAATCATTAAACTAATTAATTAATTAACTATTAATTAAATGTCAGAAACATTAAATAGCCGAAGCATTAAAAAAATTTCCCAGCATTTAAATATTAAAATAAAACCGGAGTTGTGCATTTCTCGCCGCACAGTAACTCCGGTGGAAAAAAAATAAAAAAAAGGGAATGCACGTAGTTCCTGTGCATTCCTCGCTAATAGGACAAAATTTTATCGTGGTAACTTCCTCCGTTGAATTTTTTTATAAAAATGGAAAATGCCGCTTTGATTGGACGAGACAGAGGAGAAAGGAAAGTGGGCCCACAATCGAGAATCCAAAGTGTAATCCGCGAAATTTACAGGGAATTTGCTTGAGGAAAGTTGAGCTGCCACAACGGAGCCAGCTCAAATTTTTTCTTAACAAATGGAACACAACGCGAGAAAGTGGGTTAGGAAAGTTGACAACAGTGGGTGAATAGTGGCATGAACAGTGCCCAAACCCCACTTTCTCACCCCACATTCAAAGTTTGGAACATGGTGAACAGTGGCATGAATAATGCCCAAACCCTACTTGAGCCCACTTTCCCAACCCACTGTGGCATGAACGAGTTCCAAATTTTGAATGTGGATGAGAAAGTGGGGTTTGGGCATTGTTCATGCCACTTTCCCAACCCACTTTCTTGCATTGTGTTCCATTCATTGAGAAAAATGTGGGAAAAAATGCTGAGCTGGCTCCGCCGTGGTAGCTCAACTTTCCTCAAGCAAATTTTCCGCAAATTCCGCGGATTACGCTTCGGATTCTCGATTGTGGGCCATCTCTCTCCTTCGTCTCGTCCAATCAAAGCGGCATTTTCCGTTTTTTTCTCATGAACATTTTGGAACACAACGCGAGAAAGTTGGTTAGAAAAGTGGGCTATAGTGGGTGAATAGTGGCATGAACAGTGCCCAAACCTCACTTTCTTACCCACTTTCTTAGATTTTTTCTCAACGTATGGAACACAACGCGAGAAAATGGATTGGGAAAGTGGGCTACAATGGGTGATTAGTGGCATGAACAGTGCCCAAACCCCACTTTCTCACCCACATTCAAAGTTTGGGCACTGTTCATGCCACTATTCACACATCCAAACTTTGTTCAGCCACATCCAAACTTTGAATGTGGGTGAGAAAGTAGGGTTTGGACATTGTTCATGCCATTATTCACCCAATGTAGCCCACTTTCCCAACACACTTTCTCGCGTTGTGGTCCATTCGTTAAGAAAACATCTGAGAAAAAAATTTGAACTGGCTCCGCCGTGGCAGCTTAACTTTCCTCAAGCAAATTCCCCACAAATTCCGCGGATTACGCTTTGGATTCTCGTTTGTGGGCCCACTTTCCTCTCTCTCATCCAACTCGTCCAATCAAAGCGGCATTTTCCATTTTTTTTAAATAAAAAACTCAACGAAGGAAAGTTACAGCGATAAAATTTTCATATTAGCGAGGAATGCACAGTAACTCTGTGCATTCCCTTATTTTATTTTTTTCGATCGGAGTTACTCTGCGGTGAGAAATGCCCAGAAACTCCGGGTTTATTTTAATATTTAAATGCTGGGACATTTTTTTAATGCTTCGGCCATTTAATGCTTTTGACATTTAATTAATAGTTAATTAATTAATTAGTTTAATGATTATAATTAAATATTGAATTAGTTTAATAATTATAATTTAATTATTAATTAATTAATTAGTTTAGTAAATTATTAAATGGTTAGTTTAATGATTATAATTAAATATGTTAGTTTAATAAATAGTAGGTCCCACATAACATTCTTCATCCAACTTTCCAAATAAAAGGAACACACGAAAGGTGTGTGTGCCCCACAAAACTTTCTCAAAACAACTTTCTAACCAACTTTCCAACATTTGGAACACAAAACCCAACTTTCCTCACATCAAGATTACACACCCCCTCAACTTTCCACAAATCCATTCTCAACATTTGGAACATGCACTTAGCTATTTATCTTACGACGTAACTACGCCATAGCAAACTGATAACAGTGTAAAGAGGCAAAATTTTACTAAATCTTGAACATGCACTTGCAAAAACGTTCCTAAGGGGAACAGCCTGCTACCTCTAGAATATCATTATCATCGGTGCTCTGTCAAAGCCTCCAAGCAAGACAACAAGTATAAATCATATCACCCTGTTTCAAAGGAACCAGAATGATATCTAGTAAGGGCCTGTTCTTTACGCGGATTGTGCGAAGGGGAAAGTGCAAAAAGCACTGTTCATACACTATTCCCCGATTTTTCATTGGATTCCTTCACCGATTTTTTGTGCCTGTTCTTTTGTGCTATTTAGAAGTTGGGGGAAAAAACTGACGTGGAGCTTGTCAGTAAGAATCCGACCCCGATTTTAAAATCCACAAATTTTCGAAGGATTACGTTGATTCTCGGTTTTGTGGGGCCCGAAAGAATTCGGTGGCCAATACAAACGTGCGCGCATTTGCGTGAAACCGAATTTTTTTTCTCGCTATGCTTTGCTGTGAAATCAAATGCACATGGGGCCCACCACTCGGTACACATTTTTTCAGCATTTTTTCACCCACTTAAAAATTTTAAGTATTAATTAGGTATTATTTTAATTAATTAGTTAATTTTTAAGTATTTAGTTTAGGTATAAATAAAACAAATTAATTTTGAGTGGACCCCACACCATTTTCCACCTCCAACTTTCTTCAACCAAAAGAACACACTACACGGAGTGGGTCCACCACCATTTTCCAACTCCACAATCCAACCCTACTTTCCAACAAAAGAACACAATACACACCAATTTCTCTCTCATCAGATTCCACACTTTCTCAACTTTCCCAATTATACTTTCCTACAAAAGAACAGACCCTAAACTAATGACAAGAATGATACCATGTAACACAATGACTGTTCATAGTAACTCACCACGACCAGCACAGATAGATAAACTTGTATCATATGACATGTGACTCCTCTCATGAGCTATGTAGAAGGCACACACTTACCAAATCTAACTCGGAAAAGAACTCTACTTTGAATCTACAATATAACCAGCAAGCTGTCTTCAAATGACAAACTTCGATCATTGCAAGGGTCAGTGCAGACACAATAGATCTACTATGTACTTGATCGATGGGAACATCAATAAGCAAAATTCAACACAATGACAGCTGAAGGTAGCTAAAGTCAGCACTCTACATCATAATATCTAATAGTTAAGTAATGAGAATGCAAATGGGTACAACGCTATAAAACATGGGTTATCATTTACCACATAATGGCGCTTAGGAGTGCTAAGCAGCCACTCATAGATTTTAAAAAAGAATGATTACTAGGCTAAAAAGTTTACCCGCATGATGATATGAAGGGTGATGTATACAAAGTCTGAAATTCCTAAACATCATGATCGAAAAGGAGAAGAAACATTTGACAGTGCCAAGAACTGGATTTTTAATTTTTTCTAAAGCCATATGAACTTTTTGATCTCTTTCCTGAACAAGAGAGACTTCAAAAAAGGTGAGTGTCAGTGCCGTACATGACACTTGCATGACACTTGCCCAACATGGATCAGACACCGCAGCCCTAGATCAGACACCACACCCAAAAAGTGGTGTGCCTAATGTGTTAGCTTTAAACGAAAGCTGAAGGTTGCATGTTGGACACTTTCAATGACACTTAACATACATACATACATAGATGAAAAACGTTACTATGCAAAAATTTCCACATGCAAAAACTGTGAGAAAAGTGTATTTTTTTTAAAGATTTAAACCATTGGATGTGATACACGCATACTACACACCAAAAACCTGGTAAATTTCCCCTATTTTCCACTCGATCCGATCGTAACAAAAGTTTTTGAATTTATAATGACTTGACCGAGGGTCAAATCTCCCAAGGTTTATCTATATAGTTTTATTGAGATATATATGTGTGTGTAGATCAACCCTCAATTTTTTTTAAAAAAAGTAGGGAAAAAACTTTTCGTACCAAGTCGGTGCAAAATTTTTCGCACAATTACACTCCCTTATGTGTGTGTGTAGTTTCGCTATGCTCCTTTTGGAAGCTTTAAAATACATATACTTCCACTTTGGTTTGGACAATGCATCAATCAAATCAAAAATTCAAGCCATTAAAGATTAATATATTTTACTTATAAACAAAATTTCAAATGATTTCAACATGTTTTACCCATCCATCGACGTGATGAAAGTTTAAGAACTTTTGCATTAGTTGAGTGCTGATTATTGGCCACATGCCATATGAGTGAAACATGTCAAATGATTTTGAAATTTTTTTATAAGGATTTTTAAGTAGAAGATCACATCCAACAGTTTGGATTTACTATTTGGTGTGTCACATTCCAGATGCTTCCAAAAGTAGTCCTGTTCAACTCTCTCGATCTATAAGCGTGATGTGATGCCATTAGGAAATTTCCTACATTGACACTTAAACATCCCCTCTCCATATTTCTTTGATATCAGCACAGTTTTTTTATTTACATATACTAAAATCCAAATACATTAAACTGCATTCTTTTATCATATGCATTGAATCATTAAAAATTGAAGTTACAATACTATAGCCTTTTTAGCTTAAGATCAACTACGAAAGAGCATGGGTTCACTAGATTTTTAGTGTGTTTGGGTTAAATAAATGTAAATCAAAACAAACAGTGTCAAGTGTCAATCATGGAAGAAATGTGGAGTGTTCAAAGAAATTTCCTACACATGCCCTTAAAACTCCCACCTTCCACTTTCTTTTTTTGATAATCAACATCGTTCAGTCTGAAACATATACTAAAACATGGATATTCTTAGTCATGTCATTTTCAATTATTTACACATGAATAAGATTGTTAAAATTGAACATTTTTACAACAATATAACTTTTTCTCACCACAGGATTAGCAAGAAATGAGCATGAGATTCACTAGATTTGTGTTGTATTTGGGTTTTAGCATATGAAAACCAACATAAACCAACATAAACCAACATGAATGGTGCCAATCATCGAACAAGGCATTAAAAATGGAGTTTTTGATCCTACACCAGCTGCTCACTCCCTTAGTATCATACACACACATTAATGGGCAATACATGATATATGAGAGATACTTTTCATATACGATGACGTGATGTATTCTCCTCGACAAGATGCATAGAAGATAAAAAGAACACTTCATATGATCTATTATACTATGTGGAGAAGAATGTACCCTTGCATCATATATGAGAGATATCTCTCACATATCATATGAGGCTCATTAATCTCATATATTCTTGTGTGTACTATATATGCATATATGTGTATGTGTGTATAAATATGATCTTCTTAACTAAGGGTTACTATGTTAACAAAACTTAAGCATCACTTGAACTAGTAGGTATCGACTAAATTTTTAGATTTTTGGTTTAATTTTATTACTTGATTAAAAGCGACGGATTTATGTCATTGAAATTTTATATTTTTCTTTATTTTTAATAGAACACATTTTGTTTACTGTGGGTTCTGTTGTTTGCTATATATAAATATTTACGCACACACATACATAGTCACATCATCATGTTCCAATATCATGCTGTTTAAGAATTTGATGTGTTCATGTGTTTGTCTCTTATCAATGTTCAAGTCTGTATTAGCGCTCCATAATAGACACAACTACATATTCTATGGTAGAAACACAGTTTATGCTAACAAACGAGTAACTCATGAGGCCATAGAATAAGATCCACCAAGCCATGAAACAAAAGTATTCTTGTAGCATGGCAATGAAATACCAATACCGTCTAATGGTCACCAAATTTAAAACATTATGTAACAATGCAACAGGTTGTATACCAAGTCACGGTACAAGAACATTTTTGGTCCTTAAAGAGAGTTAGTAGTGGTTGCATTCCAATAGTTTATTAACACAGACAATGAGAGCGAGCAGTGTCAGCACTTACCACTAGGTAACTCTCGCAAACACTCAAAAATGGAGAAAACTTGGTCCATAATCATTTCTTGAGAGTGGGGCAAAGTTGGCATATTTAGAAAACATGTCTGCGTTTAGGACATAATTCTTGGGGGGGAGCTTGGAATAGCAGTTCAACCTAAGTGGAGGATCTGCTACCAGTTAATAAGACTTGATTCTGATTTAGGTCAACTCCCAAAATTTTACACATTTAACTCCTATACATCTAAAGTTGAAATTAGAACAAGAACTTAGTTTTTTGATGTTGTTTATGTACCTAGATTACATAATTCTCGGTAGTTCCATAAACAAAATCCTTCCCAACACCCTTGAAATTAAAACAAGAACAATTAACAACACCGCATGATGATAACTACTGTCGCAATAACATTTGGCGTTTGTCTTCAATTAATTTAGCTCATCGCTCTTTGCCATGCAAATAAATAAAACAAAATTTTCCAATCAAACATTTTGCATCTATTATACATTTGACAGCGATTTTTGAATCCTAAGGCTGACTAGGACAAGCTGACTAGGACAAACTGGTTGATAAAAGACGGCCAGGATTAATTGTTGGGGAATGGACGGATGGGATGAAGCTTTGAGATAGCTTTGCTTGGAACTCAGCCTAAATGAATTGTGGGTCCCAATCCTTTTCGTGGGGAAATCAACAGCCTGTTTTTGAGAATAGCAATAGGTTTTTTTGGGGAAGTGCAACCGACTGATGCTTGATTGCTGAGAGCTTTCCAAGCCATTTCGGTTCTTTTTCCATCCTCTTCGCAAGACAGGAAGGCGCAAGTAGACTTTCGGTTCTTTTCTCATCCGCTTCGCAAGGCAGGAAGGCTCACTCAATTAAAGGTTTGCGTTTTACAGATTTTTTGCAACCCAAAAATTTCTTGAGCCTGTCAATTCTCATCTGTTTTTGTTGCGCCTTTCAATTCTCGCCTTTCATCGCTCAGGCATCACTGCTTTAACAGATTTTTTTGCCTTTCAACCTTAAGAGGCATCAAGAAATTTTTACTTGCAGTTCAATTTCTTTAAATTTCTTGCACCTACTTGCCAACTCGAAAGAAGGATGCTGCCGTCGATGCTCTCTTTTGAGCTTCACAACAACTGTTATTTTTATCTCGATTTTTTTGTTTATTTCTTAAAATTTTGTGATTTCAACTTTTTTGAGACACGATCCAGGCAACGAAGAAGGCGAGCGAAGGCTCCTCCCCGTCATCTAAGCCAGCAAAGGTTGGCGGCGACAAGCAAACGAAGGTCCGTTCTAATTAGGGTTTTGTTGATTGTGTTTGAATTTATTTTTTGAAATGATTAGGGTTTTTGAAATCAAGGGGAAGCTGAAGGAGAAGGTGAACAATGCCGTTCTCTGAGATTCCATAGTATAAGCAAATCACTCCATCTGTGCTTTCTCAACATTTTCTCTTTATTCTTAATTTTTTGTGATTTTAATTTTTTTGTTTCGTGAGCCAGGCACCGAAGAAGGAGAAGGCTCTTCCCCTGTCATCCAAGCGAGCAACGTCCGGTGACGGCAAGCAAAAAAAGGTCCGACCTAAATTTTTGGATTGCAATCCTGTATTGAGTTGCATTCTAATCTAAATCATATGGACTGTAACTTAAATTGAGCATACAATCCCTTTTTCTCCCAGCTACCACACTGAGAACATTGCCGAGAGCATAGCCCGGGGCGTTTCCAAGTCTCCAAGTCTGGGGGAAGAGCAGGTATGCAATTTGATTTTCTGTTTTTCTTCATCTTGATGTTCTAAAAACATGATTTTGTGTGTTGGGTCATCTTCAAAATTTGATTTTTGGTGTGGTTTGGATTGAGGTTTGAAGATTCGGCCATGATCCGGGGGAAGAGCAGGTATGCTATTTGATAAAATGGGAAGAAGTGGGGGCCTAATTAAGTGTGCTATATTGGCTTTGGTTATTTTGTTTACTGTTGTGCAATAGCTATCCAAGTGTTAATTGATGAAAGAGCTGGGATGTGATTGGGGCAGCAGTAATGTTCTGCAAGTAATGTTGGCCATTGAACCACCAACCCATTTGGTTATTTGTGTTAATTTATTTTTAAATGCAATTCTCTATATATGCATGTTGTTCCAATTTCTTAATGATAATAAGCTGGAATCTGCTTGGTTTTTTAATGATGTTGCTGAGAAAAATACTTTAATGTTGGGATGAGTTTGGTTTCATTTGCAGGGATAACTTATTGATAACTTATTTCATTCTCTTTAAAAGAATTGATCAAGCAGAAACTCCAGTAGAACCTGATCATCAACATGCAAGAAAGTTGATCTTCTATCAGTCCTGAGGTTGTGCACACTTTTTTGTTGCATTATGTATCTAGATGATTTGTATGTAGCAAGGACTCAGAATTTGAGTGTATTTGCTGCCAGTAATTTAAATCTTTCATCCTGTGGATATCATTACCGTAGTGTAGGCTCTGAAAGGATCACATCATAATTTCCGGTACAGTTTCACCATTGTAATTTCGTCCAACAATTTGGTTTTTTTTCTTTCTTTCCTCCCCTATCGCAAAATGGGAGAGCGGCCTTTTGATATTATCGATCTCATCAAAGTATGCTTTCAATGCTTAATGGTGCGCATTTTCCCTACATGTTTATTTGATTATGCCAATAATGTGTTTGTTATAAGTACTCACACTATGTGCCTAATGGATAATGCTGTTAAATTTCTTTTCCTATATTGTGTTGTAAATTCTGTGTAGATTGTAACAAACATTGATGACACATGTTTTGTTAGGAACATGATCTTTCTTTGTTGTGATTTAAATTATGTTGCCATTTTGGATTCATTACTTAAAAGTCTTGATTGTTGAGAATGATGCAAAGTTCTTATCTTCTCGATGGTTTTAGTTTCCCTTCATATAGTCAACAGAGATTATTGTTGATTTATATGCTTTTGGTGAGTTTAGTACATATGTGTAGATTATTTTCATGTTGTCGAACAATGTTTCATATACTTAATATTACTGATTCATGTAATTATGAATTTAGACCTTAGGCTGAGCTCGTGCATATAGATATCTTTTCGGCCCAATGCAATATTCTTTGTAGATATATTTTTATTATTTTGCCCTAAAACTTTTGGCTAATGGAATGTCATGAGCTGAGCCGAAGAGAAATATTTATGTTATAACACAGTTATCAATTCTTTTAGTAGTTTACAATTCCTTTTTGTTCCAGGTATTTTTAATGATTCTTTTTAATCAAATCATGTTCTACATCATTCAGTATAATGATGAAATTTTTTTCATGTTGATTTTGTGAAAAGTCACAAAATGGGGCCTCCTTTGTCACTACAGGCAAGTTCACAATCATGAAAGGTGGAAATCTTGCACCGCTTATTCAAGGTAATTCCATGTCTTCATGATTAATTCATAGCAATAAAATCAAAGTATATAATTTTGGATATTTGTTCATTGCTTATAGTTGATAATCTATATGGAAGCGGTGAAACTAGATGATGGAGGTGGATCGACTCCAAATTCTTTGTGATAGCATGAGCTTTGGATTTTTCAACAAACAAAGATGAGCCGGTAGCGGACAAGGTCAAGGAGCTTGCAATAGAGTGGAGTGACTTTTTACAGGTTGCCTGAGAAATGGGAGTCCCATGCATGTGTTTTTCCCATATAATGGTAATTGAAATCAAATTCATGCTTGAATCAAGTAATTATTTCTAAAATGTTTCTGAATGTTTCTGAATCTGATATTTCCATTGACAAAGTAACTGGAGATGAAGTGAGGCAGAAATTGCTTCAATAGTCGAGGAGTGTTTTGAGGCAGAAGAGATCTTTAGTTTTGCAGACTCACTGGAATTGAAACGTGATGCTTCTTTCCATTCTCTCAGTGTCATAACTGCAGTGGATGATGGAAGACCTGATGCTGATATCCATTTGTCCAGTGTCATAATTGAAAAGCGAAGCTGCAGAGTTGTGTGTTTTGCTATTTTTGCACCGTTATTTCAGTCTGCTTTATGGCTTTGATTGTCAGTTGTGCAATAATTGCCCTAAAATTTTGTTAACATATATTGTAATTTTATTGTTTAAATTGGCATCAGATGTTAATTTATAAATCTTATTGCTTGATGATAGTTAGTCTTTTGATGAAGTGACGTCTAATTTGAATTTGCATGTGCATAATTCCTCAAGATGAATTTGCAACTTATGCTAACACTTTGACTCTTTTGCAATAATCTTTGTTTGAATATTTGATTAAGTGTAAATTTGTAACACATTCCTATTTTTCATGTAGAAGAAAATTCTTTGCATTGCTATGTGTTTTGGGTCTGCTTGCAAGATGAAAATGATCTAAACAAATATTTTGATTGCATTCCTTGCGTTTTTGTCATAATGCTACCATATTGTGTTTATCTGCAAATTGTACAATCCAACCTGTGTGCAGTCATGTAGGGTCATGTAGGGTCTCATAGTCTGAGGTGGCAAAGTTTGCTCCATGGTCGAAATTAGTTCCTATTGCAGTAAGTCATGCACTAAGAGAAGGCAATCCAAGTCTCTGAGCTAAAGTTCCATGTTATGTAACCTGAGATATGTTTAGACCTGATCCTAATGCTAACTAACTAACACCATGAATACATGGAGTTGTATTGAGGCGACCATTGTGATATGGTAGCATAAGTAGACGAAAGGATGTTGATATTTTGCCCCTGTCGGAGCTAGCTTCATCTTAGATTGAAGATGACATGGAATTTACAGGGCTGGGATGAAACTGGTAGTGATAATAATGATCAAATCAAAAGGACATGTCAGGAAAAGAAGAAGGAAGCTGGGCACTTGGGAGCAGTAAGAGGGAGGTTGATGCTCATTGGTTTCAGACTATTAGGAAAATGAGATTAGTTTAGCGTGCACTAATTTAGGTTAGTAAGTGCTGGATGGTTTCATGATGATATGTTTGTTTTTGTATTGAAGATTTATTTTGATTTTGTTGCTAATGATCTTTTTTCTTCTAATATATAGCAACACCAAAAATTTTACATGCTCTTTGCGTATAGAACTATAGGTTACTAGGGGTTATAAATACTCTGTCATTCGAAAACAAATTAGACCACCAGAAAAAAGGAATAATTGTAAGCAATTGTTTGTGTTCTCTGTTTACTTAGACGTTGTCGATCGCCCAAATAGATATAGTGAACTTATAGCATCACTTATGCAAATCTCTTTGTTTTCTGTGCATTAATTATTGATGTTCATTTAAATTTAGGGGATCCAAGATTTTGAAGTGGAAATATTTTAAATGAATCGTGTTATTAGGTCATGTTAAATTTTGGGGGAACTAACTTTTACGGGAACTAAAATTTTTGGGACTAAATAACAATTATTGCGCCTTAATTAGGGAACCAAGATTTTCAGTGTGGAATATTTTAAATGAACCGTGCACATAAGACACTGGATAAATCTGGAATAAACTAAATTTTGAGAACTAAAATTTTTAGAGAGAACTAAATTCTCTCAGTGGAACTAAATTTTTGAGGAAATTAAAACTTTTGGAGGAACTAAATAATAGTTATTATGTTTTAATTATGGTTGTTTGTTTAAAATTGGGGGATCCAAGATTTCGAGGGGGAATATTTTAAATGAACCGTGCCCTTCGGGCACGGGTTATGACTAGTACCTTAATTAAATTCCACAGTAAACCACACAGATCAATCATTTAAAGCTCAAAACAGCAACAAGCAAGAAAATAAACACAACCTCAGACATTAACGTAACATTAAGCTACAACGAGCAGCCAGAAATTAATTTTTTTTAAAAAAAAGAGAGAGAGAGATAAGGAAAAAGATTCAAAGCTAGTCCAACATCCCAACACTAGATCCATAACATAAAAGCGTATACAAATCAAGATCCATACACTGACATCAAAATGACAAGCAAGAAAGCATCAAAAAAGTACCCAAAACGACAGAAAAGGGGGGGAAAAGAAAACACCGATTACCATCATCATCGAATCCTCCCGATCGCGTCCCGCTCAATCGTTCCTCTTGAGCTTCTCAACCCTCTGGCTCATCTGCTCCAACTTGACCAAGAGATTCGTCACCGAGAACAGCAACCAGTAGAGGACCAGCGCAGCGGCGATCAGCAGCGCGTTCCTCTGGCTCTTCATGATCGATTTCTGGTGCCTGAGGTGCTCCGACGGCGTGCAAGCGTGCTCCTGGTCGCAGGTCGGCCGCGTCTCATACTTCCAGTAGATGTCCATCAACAGAAAGAGGCAGAATGGGGCGACGGAGAGCAGCGGCTTCAGCGCGTTGCGGGTGACGACGATCATCCCCTTTCGGAGGCGATCGAGGCCCGGGAGAGTGATTAGGAGGAGCATGATCGCCTCAGCAGCCGCGACGTACCCTAGCACGACCCACTCCAACGCCATTGATCCGAGTTCGAAAACCCTAACCCTAACCCTAACCCTTGATCGAGATTTACGATTGTTTTTTTCCCTCTCCTTTTCTCCGAAGACTTGCAGGGACACGAGGAAGAGGAGGAGGAGTGGTTGGAATCACTTGAGAGGGGAGGTAGCCACGTGGGTTTCATAACGGTGTGGGGCCCGGGACACTTGTGGCTGAAAGGGGGAGAGCGGTACGTTTTTTGGGTGTAATAAAATTTTGAGATACTTGTCCAGGGGAAGTCATTGCTTCGTCCCGAAGGGAAGGATAGAATCTTGTGAGGAGAGGCGAACACGGAACACAATGTCTGGTGCAATTGTTCGACAACACGTCTGACAGAAAACGTGAGGGGCATTTTCTGCCGGGTGGAGTATTATGCGCACCATTAATTCTAATTTTTGATTTGTTTCAACTAAATGTTCATTATGCAAAATAAATAAGATTTTGAATTGATTGTTAAGCAGTAGAAAAAGGTTGGTACAACAATTAAGATTCTTTTCCCCACCCTAACTTCTCCAATGCCGTAGGTTTAATCCCTTTCTTACGAAGCCGGTTAGATCACTTCGGGAAGAGTATTACCTCACATGTTGCCAGGAAGACATCTTTTGGTTCCAAAAGTCATGTGGCAGGTGGATTGTTGACGGTGGGTGACCGTAACACTAAGTTTTACCATGCAACGACTATGGCCCGAAGACATAGAAACCGTTGTACTGAGATTACTACGGATGACCTCTCTTATTCACTACTGTACTCAGGGCCATCCCCCCCTCCAACAAATCCTCCCACATCTATGTATAAACGCTGGCTCATCAAGAATACGCAAAAAAAGCATTTCGAATTGTTGATTCATCGCCAGAGATGGAGGGTGACCTGTAGCATCTGAGAGGCCCAATTTCGGACATTGAAGTTCTCCAAGCTCTTCGCTCCAAGAAGAGTAATGGCGTCTGATGTGTTCTTTTTAATATTTATAACCATAAGCGCATGGCGTCGTCGTAGCGTTAACGGGTCGTTCACATGGAGGTTGTCTGACCGAGTACTAGCCAATTCTAGGTCGTGGTTAGCCACGTGGGTGGTTTTTATGGAAGAGAGAGAGAATAAAAATAGAAGAAATACTCTAGGGCTAGGTATCTAGGTATCTCTTTAATGTGGGTTTTTAATGTGGGTTGAACATGTGATGAAATCGTTGTTTAGCCATCGAATCGATCCTAGGGGGAGGATGCTGCACCTGATGTTGTCACCTACCCAACACTCTTCTGATGCTATGATATGAGTACCACTCGTGTGACCAAGCAACTATCGTTGGTCATCGTCACATGATGGGTGCATGGTGCTCGACAATATTCTCGCATCGTTCACGTCACTATCGTGGATAGAACTCCAATCATTGCTAGGAGGGCTCTAATTTACGCCCAACTATCATTGACGACATAAATAGTATGGATCGACATAGGGATTGAAACCCCTAAATTAGCCCTAACTAATTATCGTTCGTGACTAATTTGAGAAAATCAATTTATGTTGATAATAAACATCCTAAGCAAAACCCTAATTTGTGATTCAATGGCTTAAATAATTAGATCAATCTATATGGATCCCCCAATAGAAATCAACCGTGCCCTAGATAATAAACTTCTCAATATACATAGAGAGAATCACAGAGACAACAAAAGATCAAGTAGAAAACATATGATGAAAGGAAACGAGGAAGAACTTATCTCATAACAATAGAACCCAGAAAATCTTCAAATTACAAGTTTCCTCCCAGGGGAAAAATCAATAAAATCTATCCTAGCTCTACTCCTACTCCTAACTTAATTACAGAGATAGATGATGAAAAACTGGAAAAAAATCGCAGCCAGGCGCCCACATGATCTCTATAAAACACAAACACAACTGATTATGCATCACGTGGAAAAATGTGAATCAACTATTACATATAGTAACCATCTTAATTATTTATTTCATGCGAATTTCTTCATATGTAGCCTGTCGTATGTGTACTTATACGTCTACGTATTTTTATATGAGAAATATAGACATCGGCTACTCAAGGAATTTTTTCCTATAATTCATTAAAAAAAATCCTTTCAATAATATTTTTAAATGATCAACATTGTCCGTTTTTTATGTTCCAAAACCCACATAAATTAAGAACCTAGTGAATACAGAGTGTTTTGCATGCATGTCGATCAAGTCATTTAAAAAAGACATATTACTACGAAACCACCGTTAAATTTACAATGGCCGGACCAACAAGCAAAACACCTTATACTCTCTAATCTCTAGAATTTTGGTGTAATTAGATTTTAGAACAAAATGATGAAGGATGACAATCATCCAAAACATCATAGACTAGTAAGGTAAGGCAGCATATAGCTTTAGCCCCATTCCTCTCATTCACGCGCTCTTTCTCAGAATAAGAAATGCGAAAATTGTCGGTAACTCGAACTTTACCACAACATTTTCAAGGAATTTTGGCTAAACCAAGACGCATCACTTCAAGGAATCACCTTATCAATGTCACAATATTCAACGCATAACCACATAATTTGCCATCGCCCAGTGTATGAGTTGGTTCAAGATTAAAGCATATCTAATTTGTGTATGCCATAAATCCTGGCATTACATGCGGAAAGACTGTCATCACATCAGGAGACCAATATGAACGTAACAAGACCGACACTCTTGTTTGTTTTGTAAACAGAAGAAAATGAAACTGCAAATCTATGGAATGGAGTACATACCGTCAGTTTATCATGACGAGTACGCCTACAACTCCAATGTGCATCTAGAGCATCGTAAACTCACGCCTGCAGGCAAGACAGCACAAGTCAGTAATCCGAAATATCAGATCAAGCGACCACCGACCAGGTGTGCAACAGATCGAAGGATGAAACCAAATAATAAGAAGTACTCACCATTCACAACGAAACCGTAACAATGGGCCATCTTCTGACATTCGACTTCACATTAAAAGATAATGAGAACCATCTTCTCTCAGTCAACATGTTTATGTAAACGGATAATTTTGCTGATGAATTGCTTTTCCCGGCGATATCTGTTTTGCAATACACACAAAATAACGAGAGGGAGCTTACATAAGATGCACTGTATTCTGCACCCAAAAATGAGATATTTCCAGAAAAAGAATACGGGTGCAAGTTTGTAAGCCAGCAACTTAATCAAAAAATAGATGCACCACAATCAATATGAATGACCATAGCACTAAATTACTATCTGCAAATGCTGTGAACTTGTATAGTAAGACAAAAGCATCAAGAATATACATGATATACGATGAATAAAATAATAGTAATAGTGCATACATCACTGTGGCAGAGATTAGGAAGCAAAGAAGGCCGACAAAGAAGTGAATGGGGAAAGTCTGCCAGAACTCGTGCTTATCTAGGAAAATTCTCTCCGATATGAGAGTTACCGCGCCCGAAACAAGCAGTACTTTCCATCCAGATGGCAAACAATGACTGAAGGAGAAGGAACATGACTCCTGAGAGAGAAAAAATGTTGATGTGAGTTCAATGGAAAAAGAGGAAAATTCTGGCCTCAAAAATCACAAAGAGCAAACGGAATATGGAGGAAAAACTGGATGCGGCTTACCTGGAAATAGCCATTGATAAATAATGCGGAGTATATAATTCTTAGCAGCATATCTTCAGGCAGTCATGGAAAACATGAGAGTTTCTTGACTCTTTGTTTCGAGAACATAATAAGAAACCTTATTTCTCACACACGCACAATTGGCTACTTGCACATGATATTAGAGCATCATTGTCAGATAGCAGCATGTGCTGAAACTTCAACCAAACATACCATTCATGTATTCAAGACGTCAGAAATTACTATAACTACTAAAATGTCATCTCATGCATGTTATATCACCGATTTTCCTGCACTGCAGCCAACAGAGACACACATTCTATTAAGTATAAATGGGACAAGTGGAGCGTAATGTACTTGTTATCAACATATATACATAATATACCGCCATAAAGGAACTTCGATGTTTAGGTTCTCTAGATTTCATTAATTATTCTAACACTTACCCAAACACAAGAAGCATTACAGAAATACAGTAAGTTCACATACGAAAAGCAAAAGGGGAATAATAGTATATAGAATAATCCAATGAGATAATGAGATGGGACCCTTATCATGAAATGGCCCAACCAGTTCACCTAATTGATGATCAGAACTGTCCATCTTGACTAAAAAGAGCACAGCATAGCTGTTATGCTGTTATGCTAGCCATGGGCAATATTTTCTTTCTTTTCCCATACCATATGGGATGGATACGTCATTCAAGTAAAAAGAGATTAGTACATGAATAGACGTACTGTGGCATCAACTTCTTGCGTACCAACTAATATACTAGCAATATGATTTTGAATGACAAGGATACTTAATGAATTAGCAGCAATTAGCCCAACTGCTCCGGCAGATCGAATCAAAATGATGTTTAGTACAATGTAAATCCCAGAGAATCTAAGCAAGTACTTATTTGACTGCTTCAGCTGACTTTCATTTGCAACCGCGTGCAAAAATGCCTCTGATGTTCCTGTAGCGTCAGAAGGAATTTCATAACATCTCCAAATATACAAGTAATAATATGTACATATGCAAATGTGGGTTATAAAACGGTCTAATTTGCAACTCTTAAGGCAATTAATTCAAAACAATAGGCACCCCTGGGCAAGAAAGACCGCTCGCAAGATCATGAATCAAAATTTCTCTGTAATGCCCTTGAACGGAAAATCAAATACTTCTTCTGGCCAAGCATAACTTTGATTCTTTGAATAGTCTTGGAACTTCCTCTGTTTTAGGCTTTTAGCTCTTAGTAGATGCAAGTACATCTGTGTTCAGAAATGAAACATGGATGGCAAGCTGAAATTACAAGCAAGAAGTTTCTCCGAGGAGGGCACATGGCACATTGTCACTGCACAACAGAAGTTGGCCACTGCACAACTCTCCCACACACCCACCCACCCACCCACCCACATACCCACCGACAAAGATAGACATAGACATAGACATATATACATATATGAGGTTAAGGTATGTGAGATGTCGGTATAGGAAATTTCCTACATATGCCCTCAAAAACATCAATTTTCACATTTGTTTATTAAATTTTTTTAATTTGGGGTTATTGTACACATTCTGAAAAATATGGGTGAGCTCTAGGGGGATTTAATACTCAATCAGCTCATTACAAAAAGTTCTATCATTATTGTTATCATACTGTTGAATTTGTAACAATTAGACCGAATGTCAAATAACATTGGATTCACTTAATTTTTGATATGTTGAGCATCCTTGATATGTATATCAAGATGAACGATATTCATCATCGGTAAAAAAACTAGAAAGAAAAATTTTTAAGTGCAATTGTAGGAATTTTCCTACACCGACTGCTCATACACTTTATTTTACACGCACACTCATCATAAGAAAAAAAATGCCCCATGCAAAAACCGTGCAAATATGATTTTGGGAGGTTTTTAAAAAAATCTAGACCGTTAAATGTGATCTACAAATTTTAATACACGCCCACACAAAAAATCAAATAATCCCCTTATTTTCCCCTCAATCAGGTCGTTACAAAAATTCTATTGTTCTAATTCAGTTGAATGTGTAATAGCTTGATCAAGAATCAAATCTCCCCAAGGTTCACCTATTATATTTCATATGGTATATAAATATAGATTAAACCTAAAAAATTGAAAATAAATTCAGAAAAAGCTTTTGGTGTGTGGTTCAAACTTTCCGCACCAGAAAACCCCATACACATACGTCCACACACACACGACAACACTTCGATCATTAATCCTCTATTAAATGTCATACTTACCATCTGCCCGATTCCAAGTCATTGAAAACCACCAACACTAAAACATTGCCATCAAACCCTAATTGTCAAAATTGTACATGAAAGTAGGAACAAAACAGCAAATGAATATTGTACTCCAAAACCAAAAAAAGGAAGCTTGCAGGTTAAGAGAGACTCTGAGAAACTAGTAACAAGCTTATAGAAAATTTAAGAATGGCCTAGTAATGACACTTTTCATAACACTTCATGGTAATGATTGAGGTTTCGGTTTAAACAATTTGGTTCCGGCCGTATTGTTTCAGTTGTGAACAGGGGCAATACGAGCAGACAAATCTCGATGTCAGCCAACTTCGATCGGCCAATTTCTGCTGAAAGCAACTGAAACCGAGGTTGAAGTGTTGAAGAGAGAGTGAAGGGAAAAAAAGAAAAAATAGTCAGTGCAAACGTGATGCAATAGTAACAATTCTCGTGAACAAACCATCTAGATTTGTGAGCTTATAGTTAAATTCATATTTCTATAATTTTTACAGCACATCCAACTGAGCACAAGCAAAATCAAAACAAAATACCTTGATTTTGAAGACACAGCACACAAAAAAAATCCAGTTCCAGCTTTATCTTCAGCTTCAAATCCAGATCTAAGTTTTAAGAGATGCGAGTTTATAATTTTGCATGCATTTTCTTTTTTTGTTGGTTTCCTGCTGCTGTTGCTTCTTCCTCTGCGTTTTCTGCTAATCCAGCCGCCACTTCTTTCTCTGTCTTTACTGCTACTGGAAGCTTCAGATTTAAATTTACTGCTACTGGAAGCTTCAGATTCAAATCACAACTTAAAACAAAACCTACGAAATGGGTAAAACTATTCGAAATCATAAAAATTTCCAACTGTTGAAACTAAAACCAAAATTGAGTTGTGAAACCTTTATAGGATGCGACAGAAACTTCTGAAAAACTTATGAAAGGAAACGATGATATTATATGTACTAGAAATTTTTTTCAGAAGTCACCAATGGATACTATTTGAGATAGTATGTAGATTATCCATGAGAAAATAATATTATATTGTTTTTCACAATGCACTCTCTAAATCTATCTAGACAATTTTTCAAAAAAAGTTAAAAAAATAATTTATATTAAAACCCCACCTTTCAAAGTATTCACATAAACTGATGAACTCTTAAAAGAAAACAATGATATTATATGTACTATATAGTTTTTTGAGAAGTCACCACGTGACACTATTTGAGACTGTTTGTAGAGCATCTATGAGAAAACAATATTATATTGTTTTTCAGTATGCACTCTCTATATCTATTTAGACAATTTTTTTCAAAATAAGTAAAAAGATAATTAATTTTTAAAAGCCAACAAACTTTCAAAATATTCACATAAACTGTGAACTCTTGCCACGTGGGATATTCACATGCGGTTTCAAACTGAGTGGACAACTCAAAAAGAACCAGATTGTCAGCCGCATTCATTTTGAGGCCCAATCTAAATGGTTAGGGTTGGCAACCCCGACCATTTAAACCGGGCCTCAAAATTGACGGTTCATTTTGGGTTCATCCATTTCTTCTCATGTCCTCTTAATTCACCATTACCTTCCAAGAACTCTCATTACTTCCCAAAACGAACTATCTTCAATTTCTACATACTACAAGTCTAGCTTCAGTCTGCCATCTTTAATTTGACCAACTCTCTTTATTATTCGTTATGACTTTCCCTCACTCGTTGTAGCTCTTCATTTACTCTCAAATTCCAACAATGGCATCTTCTCTCAAGTTATACCTTGTCCCTTGCAGCTCTTTGTTAGTTATCTTTACCTTGATCTCATTCGAAGCTCTCTGCTCAAAGAAAGAGGTACACTTCCACTTTTAATTCCATGAAATCAACTCTGGCCCATAAACGCAGCCGATCTCCAAATCAGTGGCATGGCCATGATCAATGGTGAACTAAGGGAAGGGCCTGAGCCCTACTCAATGCTCATCGGACAACCATAGGGGCTACTCCATGTAGTATCACAACAAGAAACTTCATTTCTTTTCACGTCAATTTCATGTTTGTGGACAAATATACAGAAGCATGATTGCTATGTATGGGAACTGTCGTGCTCACGTCAAACAAGCGTGAGTGGATCTTCGGAGGGACTATGCACTTTAAGATCGCGTGTGATTATGTTTAGGATTTAATGTAGAAAAGGTGACACCTGATCTAATAAGCTGCAAAGACACAAAAAGATGGAAAGTACAGGTCTCACATGGGCTTGTACTCGTTGTGGGCCAGGTGGAAAGTACAAGCATCATATGAGCTTGTACTCGTTGTGGGGCAGTTGAAAAGTGCAAGGCTCACATGAGCTTGTACTCGTTGTGGGGCAGTAGAAAAGTGCAAGTCTCACATGTGCTTGTACTCGTTGTGGGGCCCACCTTTTTGTATCTTAGCACCCGATCTATTAGATCAGGTGCCACCTGGATCTACATGAATCCCTTATGTTAAATGGAGGAAACTTACTCCTCCACATGGCACAAGTCCCTCTCTAGACTGAGTCACAGTTAAAATGGCCGGGATAATCAACCCCAACCATTTAGATTGGGCCTCAAAATGGTCGGAGTTGGCAACCACGTTCCTTTTCGAGGCATCTCACGTGATGAGATTTGGTCAATTTGTGTGAATATTATGAAAGTTGGTTTTTATAATTAAATTAAAATTTTAGCTTATTTTGAAAAAATGTCCTTTCTACTCTTCATTGAAGGGCCAACGGCCAACCTATCTAATTATATTTTACTTTTTGAAACTCAAACAAGATCGCATAATTTTGTGAAACTATTTCTCCTTGAGATTAATAATTTTGTTGAAAAGATCTACATTAGTCATTTGTCCTCAGCTACTTTAGCCCGTAATAGTTCATTATTAATTTTATTCGGATCAGAATTACATGACATCTTCAAAGCTTTTCAAAGCTTTCAAAGCTTTAAATATGCTTTGCAAATTTTCCAATGAAAAAAGCTATTGAAGATATATATATTCAAACAAAAGAAAATATGATATAAAAGGTCGAGATTTTGGCGGGTTGCATTGTAATACTACAAATTTTAGATTTCTCCAAATCATAATATTTCACAACTTTACAATGTAGGTTTAATTTGATATTCCTTCAAAACACATAATCCTATTACAGATTTTTTTAGAAATTGTAGAATACAAAACATGAATAAATTTAATTCACCACATCAATATAGTATGTAATTCCATATCCAAAAGGATCATGATCGAATTATATTTCTCCAAATTTTAATTTGTAACTTTATAAATTTAAATTTAAATTACAATCCCTAGAAATTAACAAATTAAGATTTTTGAAACCTGATATTTTTCTAAATTTCACTACCATGCAAATTACATGTTTCTAAACAATGACGGAGCTAGGATGTTGATGCGGCTGATATTTGGAGGGAAATTGCTATGCACACAACAAGCTGGGAGAGAATTGCTTTGCACACTACAGTCAGGGTTATAAGAGGCCAGCCGGCCCTAGCATATTGGGATCGAAAAATTGTGAAAGAAAGTTCTTTTTTAGTTTATTATTTCTTACATTAAATGTATTAGGATTTCTCATTCCCTTAGATTAATTGTTTCTTTCATTCTTAATCGTTATTTAACGAGTAGACTATTTGTAGTAGCTACTTTATAATTTTTTCAGATCCAGAATCACATCAATTGGTATCAGAGCATCTACGATCCCTGGCGGCGACGAGATCTAAAATCTTAGTCAACATCGACGAAATCGTAGCGAGGATGGAAGCAAGTGATAAGAGACAAGACGAAATCATGGCGCAAATCTTCCAACAACTTGCTATCCACGCGGCAAACGTTGGAAATTTCAGATCTGAAACATTCAATCCAGATCTGAAATCTCTAAATTCAGAGCTGAAATTTTCTCCAGATCCAGATCTGAAATTTTCTCCAGATTCAGATTTGAAATTATCAGATCCAGAGCTGAAATTTTCTCCAGATCCAGAGCTGAAATTATCAGATCCAGAGCTGAAATTATCAGATCCAGATCTGAAATTTCCAGATCCACATCTGAAATTTCCATATCCAGATCTGAAATTTCCAGATCCAGATCTGAAATTTCCAGATCCAGATCTAGAGCTAAAGGCGACACCTTTGGGCTCGGAGCGCCACCCTCACAGCGATCCGGAATCAGATCTGGGCTTAATCACAGATTTATGGTCAAAGACGACGCTTTCGGCGTAGAAGCGGCAAGAGGCGCTCTTCTCGGCAGCAAAACAGGGAGGGGCACCCATACAGGGAATTTCCGAGGGGCTGCCGCCCCTCCTGAAACCCATATAGGGGCTGCTGTCCCTCCTGGGGCCACCAGGGGGGCTGCCGCCCCTCCTGGAACACCCAGGGGGGCTGCCGCCCCTCCAACAGGGGTTGTCGCCCCTCCTGGAGGCCCCACGGGTGCGTCCGGCCTTTCAACAACGACGACGAGGCCTCCGAGACGCCGGACATCGAGCATTTGGCTTTTTGGGCCCAAAACAGCGAGCGACATAGCCTTTCCAGCAGTGCAACTACGACGACGACCATTCAAAGTATTTGTGGGGGCCCGACGACGCTTTTTGGATCCCGCCTTGTCCAGACGATATTTTTCCGGACGTCGTTGAAAGCGGTGGGAACCAATCTCATCTGTTTGACCCGGGAGGAGGCTTGCAATTGACCTGGTGGAACGGATGGCCCACAAACATCATGCACCAACTTGAGGACAAGGTGGATTTTCAGGGGCAGAGTAGTGATGCGACTGATATTTGGAGAGAAATTGCTATGCACACAACAAGTTGGGAGAATTACTTTGCACACAACAAGCTGGGTTATAAGAGGCCAGCCAGCCCTAGCATATTGGGATCGGAAAATTGTGAAAAAAAGTTCATTTTTTAGTTTATTATTTCTTAGATTAAATGTATTAGGATTTCTCATTCTTTAGATTAATTGTTTCTTTCATTCCTAGTCGTTATTTAGCGAGTAGACTATTTGTAGTAGCTACTTTATAATTTCTTCGAATCCAGAATCGCATCAATTGGTATTAGAGCGTCTACGATCCATGGCGACGACAAGATCTAAAATCTTAGTCAACATGGACGAAATCCTAGCGAGGATGGAAGCAAGTGATAAGAGACAAGACGAAATCATGGCAAATCTTCCAACAACTCGCTATCCTCGCGGCAAACGTTGGAAATTTCAGATCTGAAACATTCAATCCAGATCTGAAATGTTCTCCAGATACAGATCTGAAATTTTCTCCAGATCCGGATCTGAAATTTTCTCCAGATCCGGATCTGAAATTTTCAGATCCGGATCTGAAATTTCCAGATCCAGATCCAGAGCTAAATGCGACACCTTTGGGCTCGGAGCTCCACCCCCACAGCGATCCGGAGTCAGATCTTGGTTTAACCACAGATCTATGGTCAAAGACGACGCTTTCGACAGAGAAACGACAATAGGCGCTCTTCTCGACAGCAAAACAGGGAGGGGCACCCCTCCAGGGAATTTTCGAGGGGCTGCCGCCCCTCCTGGAACCCACAGGGGGGCTGCCGTCCCTCCTGGGACCACCAGGGGGGCTGTCGCCCCTATTGCAGGGGCTGCCGCCCCTCCTGGAACACCCAGGGGGCTGCCGCCCCTACTGCAGGGGCTGCTGCCCCTCCTGGGCCTCAGGGGGGCTGCCACCCCTCAAACAGGGGTTGCCGCCCCTCCTGGAGGCCCCACGGGCGCGTCCGGTCTTTCAACAACGACGACAAGGCCTCCGAGACGTCGGACAGCGAGGATTTGGCTTTTTGGGCCCAAAATAGCGAGCGACAGAGCCCTTCCAGCAGTGCAACAACGACGACGACCATCCAAAGTATTTGTGGGGGTCCGACGACGCTTTTTGGATCCCGCATTGGCCCGACGATATTTTTTCGGACGTCGTTGAAAACGGTGGAGATCAATCTCATCCGTTTGACCCGGAAGGAGACTTGCAATCGACCTGGTGGAACGGATAGCCCACGAACATCATGCACCACCTTGAGGAGAAGGTGGATTTTCAGAGACGGAGTAGTGATGCGGCTGATATTTGGAGGAAAATTGCTATGCACACAACAAGCTGGGAGAGAATTGCTTTGCACACTACAGTTAGGGTCATAATAGGCCGGCCGGCCCTAGCATATTGGGATCGGAAAATTGTGAAAGAAAGTTCATTTTTTAGTTTATTATTTCTTAGATTAAATGTATTATGATTTCTCATTCCCTTAGATTAATTGTTTCTTTCATTCCTAGTCGTTATTTAGCGAATAGACTATTTGTAGTAGCTACTTATAATTTTTTCAGATCCAGAATCCCATCAGATGTTTAGTCAAGGGGTCATAAAATAAAGCCATCAGTAATTATCAACATATTTAAAATTATTGTATCCTATTAGTAGGAAAAATATCCATTTTTTGCTTTAATCAAAATATCCATATAATTTAATAAAAAATTTCTAAATTGAGCTCTAGGTGATATTTTTGTTTGCTCAGAAAATGCATAGAAAGGTTTAAGTAGAAAGTTTCTTTTTTCAGATTTTCTTACTGTTAAAATTGATATGAAATTAAAGAATATATCTAAAATTGTTTACTATCGATCAAAAATGGGGAAAATTATCTAAAATTGTATAAAGTTAACAAAAAAGATTATATAAAAATTATCAAAAAATATTATATATCTAAAATTTATACATATACATGCTCTAATTCCTTCGTTTTCTTATAACACAATTAAACTCTAACACATTTTACATAGAATTTGAATGATAGAGTTGAATCTAATCACGACTCATGTAAATTGTAAGTCTTTCAATTGGACAACGAAGAAAAACATACAGGTTCACAGTTGCATAGAACACGTGTATAACTCAGAATTTTTTTTTCAATGCACGAGCTACATCAGGTAGCATTAACTGACTACATTGCACTAAATGATTAAATTGGACAAACTGATCATTGTAATTTTTCTTTATCAAAATCCTTTTGCCAAAAAGTATATGTATTTCTATCAAGAAAATTAACGAGTACATCTGTCGCTCACTACCACATGTATAGATTGGATAAGTTAAAACGGTAGGTACATGATGAACTCCACTTAGTTAAGATGACATCTAAGTCTGAGTTGCATATAGATGCATGTCCCTTAAAGTTCAAGATTCTACAAAATATAAACCTAGATATTTTAGAGTTACATAAAATTCTGCAAATTTTAGATTTTTACAAATCATAAATTTATATATTTTCATGATCAAAAAATTATAAAGTTTTAGTATGCTTATGTTTCTACAAATTATAGAGCTTTGAGAACTACATATTTAGAAATTAAATTAAAGAATTTAGGAAGTAGAGTTTAGGGAAGGATTATTGTATTGAATCAATAATTCTAAGATTACTTCCCTAATATAACTGACTCTAGAAACTTACAACCTACGTTCACAAAAAATAGGAACCTTCTTTATTCTATTATTTTCAAGGACTGAAAATAACCTAATAAAAACAGAAAACCAGTGAAAGTAACAACCTGATAAAAACAGAAAACCAGAAAATGAAATAACATTCGTGACTAATTTAATTGCTACAAATGTGGAACCTAAATTCCACACTCCCCCTCAAGCTAGATTGTACACATTGTACATACCCAGCTTGAAACTAAGGTTTTCAAAGTTGGTTCTTGGAAGGGTTTTTGTCAGGATATCGGCAGTTTGTAGACGAGTAGGACTGTAGATGAGCTTGACTGTTTTATTCTCTATTTTCTCAATTATGAAGTGATGATCGATCTTAATATGCTTTGTCTTATCATGGTGAACTAGATTCTTAGAATTGTTGATTGTGGCTTGATTATCGCAGTGCATTCTGGTCGGCCTTTTGTTATTTACCAGTAACTCACTTAGGCTATGTTTGGATAGAGGAAAAATAAAAGAATGAAAAGGAAAAGGAAAGCGAAAGAAAAAGAAAAGTAAAAACAAAACAAATTTCTTTTTGATGGTTGGTTTGGTTACTGAAAATGAGAAAGAAAAGTAAAAGGAATTTAGGCCTGGATCGTTCTTCTTAATTTTCTCGATTCCCCAAGTGTCTTTACCCAAAAGCACACCGAGTTTGTCAAAACATTGAATTACTCAGAAAAAACTAGAAGGCAATAATATCCATCAGCTTATTCTACAGCTTGAACACCCAAAAGGCCCAAAATGGTCGGTGTTCCCGTGGTGGAGTAGAAAGGCAGCGGGTGATGTTAGCCGTCGCCGTTGCGATGCGGAAAAGGAAGCGGGAGGGGTCGTTTGGATCTGGGCAGGCGCAGACCCAGACCTGAGAGACGCGGTCGCGGACCCGCTAGCGGTCTATGCCCAGCCCCTTAACAGCCCCACCTCCTCTTCTGCGACGCTGTCCACCTCGCCCGCCCCTCTGCCGCCATCTTCATCCCCTTACCCGACCCCGCTGCCGTCGATCTCTCATCTGCTGCCACCGCTGCCAAGATCGGCATCTCTGTCGAGGACATCGCCATGCTCCTGTCGGTGGCCGACGGCAGGATGGAGAAGATGGCGTTGAGGGTTGGAGAGAATCTGTTCAATTTCGTGTCGTCGTTTTGCAAGGTGGATGGAAAGTGGACGAAGGACGTTGGACAAGGGACACAAGACGCTCGAGAACAAGTGAGCGAGTGAGAAAGTTTTCTTTCATTTTCCAATGGGTTGGGAGGGGAAAAGTTTGGAGAAAATTTTAATTGCTTTTTTCTTTCCTTTTCCCTCAATTTCTTTTTCTCTTTCATTTTCTTTCTAACCAAATACAAGTAAACCAATTTCTCTTTCATTTTCTTTCATTTTCTTTCCTTTTCCCTCAAACCAAACAAACCTTTAAGATTCTGTTAATTCATATTCCCTCACATATGCCGAGTGAGAGGGACCTAAATTCTACCATGTGCTACTAATTCCTAAGCATGAGTTTTAATCTCAAATTCTTACGCCAAGTGAACTTTCAGCATTGCTAATTCCTCCTCCTCATTCTTGGTTAAGATAATGTCATCAACATACACTATTAGAATAGCAATTGTTTCCATGGTCTTAGACTTTACGGACAAAGTATGATCTGATTGGCACTGTGTGTAGCCGAGACTTACTATGGACTTGGTGAATCTTTCAAACCATGCACAAGAAGATTGTTTAAGTCCATACAATGCATATCTAAGTTTAGATACCTTGTTATTGGTGGAAGGAGTTTCTAGTCCCAGTGGAATCTCCATGTACACTTCTTTAAGGCCACCATTCAAGAAGGCATTTTTATGTCGAGCGGATGTAAAGGCCAATCTCGGTTTGCGGCAAGAGAGAGAAGTATCCGGACTATGTTGAGCTTGGCTACGGGTGCAAAAGTATCTTGATAATCAATTTCATAAGACTGTCTGTATCCCTTAGCCACTAAGCGATCTTTTAGTCGTTCAATGCTCCCATCAGCTTTGTGTGTGATGGTAAAAATCCACTTGCATCCAACCACTTTTCTCCTGGTTGGTAGATCTGAGTTGTCACATGTTTTATTCTTTTTCAATGCTGCTATCTCTTCATTGCATGCACGCCTCCATCATTGATGCAAAAGAGCTTCACTGATTGAAGAAGAAATTTGGATCTGAGTCTTATCAATGGCCATGATGAAAGCCATGTAGGATTTAGACAATCCGGTATACGAGATGTCTTTCAATTGGATGACGGGTGCATGACCTAATACCTTTCCTTCGAGCAATCGGGAGGTTAGAGTCATTAATAATAGTTTCACTTATATCATGGGAAGATATCGTCTTACCTTCCTTACCAGTAGAAATTACTGTAGGAGCAGGACCTGGTTCAATTGATGTAGGAGTAGGACCCGGTTTAACAGATTAGTCGAGTGTAGGTGGTGCTAGCGGTTCTGTGTTTATCCTTGTATAGACTTGAATTTGTTTGGTGACAATGAGAGGTGTTTGAGGTGGCTGACTTTGAGTATTTGTGTCATGAATTTGTTTACTTTGAGTATTTGTGTCATGAATTTGTTTAGTGACCTTGAGAGGTATTTGAGGTGGCTGACTCTGAGTATTGGTGTCTGACAGTTTTGATGCTTGATTTTTAAAAGTTTCTGACAGATTTGTTGACTGGATTTGATGTTTTGTTCCTACAATAGATAGAATAATAGCATGCGAATTTGGATTGCTTGCAAGAAGAGGAATTGATTCGAATTCAGGTAGAAATAAATCATTCCAACACTTGGAATGAAATTCTCTTAAATCCTTTCCCTGAATTTCGATTTATTGTAAAAGGGTTGAGACTCAAAAAATGTGACGTCCATGGAGTTAGACATTCTTTTTGTAGAGGGTGAATAACACTTGTATCCCTTTTGATGTGAGGAATATCATAGGAAGATACATTTAAGAGATTTCGGATCTAATTTGCTTTGGAATTGAGGGTGAATGTGAACAAAATCAATGCATCCGAATATTTTTGAAGGGATATTGACAGATGACAGGAACCGAACATGAGGAAATTGTTTAAGAGGACTTAATGAGGACTTTGAAACTTAAGGGGTCGAGATGTCATCCTATTTATATGATAGGTTGCAGTAATAACTGTCTCTCAACAAACAGGCTTAGGAACATGAGTGGAAAACATCAATGATGGTGTGACTTTCAATAGGTGTCTTTTTTCCGCTCCGCCACTCTGTTTTGTTATAGATTATCAACACAAGAACCGATATTAATGATGCCTTGTTCTAGAAGATAAGACCCTAGTGTGGATTTGAAGTATTCTAAGTCATTATATGTCTTGTGAATTTGAATTCTAGTTTGGAATTGAGTTTGGATCATGGAATTGAAGTACTGAAATTTTTTTCCTACTTCAGAATCTTTCATTAGGAATAGCAATGTAAGACGTGTATGATTGTCGATGAAGGATACAACCCACCTAGAAGCGAATAAACTTTTGATAAGCTACTTACGTGATTTTAGGAAAACGTGAGGGGTATTTTGAGTCATTACCCCTCTTTTTATTAAAATTCCCATGTTTAACAAACTATTGATTTACAAAATATTATACAATTGATGGATGATTTTGAATGGGGTTGCTAACTAGGACAAAAAGAGGTCAAAAAACAGCTGGGATTAAATCATAAGGAATCAATGGTTACGATGAGACTTTGTGAAAAATTTGAGGGAACTAAATTTTAAATTTGAATGTGGTTAAAATTTTAAGATGGGAATGAATATTTTGAAGATGACTGTAAATTTTTTTGGTTGGATTTTGAATGGGTTTGAATTTTGGAATATGACAGTTTGAATGAGGCTGCAAATTTTTTTAGGGAAGAGAATTTTATTGGGTTGAAATTTTTCGGAGGAATATTTTGAATGCCCCGTGACCTATAATCACGCGATATGACTAGTACATTAATATAGGACATGTAATAATAATACACATGTCAAGGTAAAACTAGTAAGAATGTTTTGTCGTGAAGCAAGAGAGCAATAGTTTCAATAAACGATCATGTATGTGTGCAATATAAATTCTTCTACCATCATAACAAATTAAAATTTTATTTTTAAATTAAAAACTTATTATTTATTTTGAAAAATTCGTTAACTTAGCAAATAATTTGCGAATTGTAACGAATCATTCGCTAACACTATAAATATTAAGATTGTAGATAATATGACATTAAATAGTACACGAATAATTTACAAATAGTACACGAATAATTTAGATAATATGTTATTAATAGTACACGAATAATTTCCTAAATTTGTTAAAAAATTTGAAATAATTCGCACGCTATTTGAAAAATTTGCGCATAATGTGTGGATTTTTTAAGCAACACATGAATAATTCGTGAATTTTTTAAAATTGAATTATTCACTTATTTTTTTGAACAATTCATGATGAATGAAAATACGTTAAAGAGTCGGAATTTATTTAGAAAATTATCGAATTATTCACAAATTATTTGACATGTTCTCGAATAATTAACGAATTTTTAGACATTTGCGAATTATTCACGAATTTTTAAAAGTTCATGAATTATTTGCGAATTTTTAAAAAATCACGAATTACTCGCTACTTTTTCGAACAATTCACAAATGAATATATATTAAAGGTGTTTTTTGAAAACGTCATCAATTATTTGCGAGTATTTGAATTCGTAAATATTCGCAAAATTTTCAAACAATTCGCAAATAGAAAATTGGTAAGATTCATGATTTTTTGAAAAATTCATGTATTCTTCATGATTTTTTGATACAAAATTATGAATAATTCGTGAATTGTTTAAAAATAAAAACTAATTATGTTTACTAAAAAACAAATACATGAATATGAGAGAAATTAGTTTAGCTCTCTTTTCCCTCATTTTCCTTAGGCCATGAAGAGGAAAAACTCAAGAAAAGTTTTAATATGAATTTTCCTTTGTTTTCTTTCATTTTCATTTTACTTTGTTTTTTTCTTTTCAACCAAACAATGGAAAATAGTTTTCCTTCTAACTTTCTTTCTTTTTCTTTCCTCTATCTTCAAACCAAACACACCCTAAATGGACTAGGTTCTTCTAACTCAGGGTGGTGTTTCCTTTTTTCCCATTTCCTTTTTCATTTATTTTTCTGGGAAGTTTGTATTCATGGTGGGGCCAATAATTATAGCTCTACATGCCATAAGGTTATTGCCTCTTTGGCATTACCCTTTCCACAACATCACCTTGAGGCTTCCATTTGCTTCTTGGTGCATCATCCTTGCACATAAACTGACTCCAATGCTTCAAATAGAGGCAGTAACACATCACAGCAGAGCATGTTCATTGCCTACAATGGTCTGCAAACAAGTCTTCTAAAAGTAATCATCATAGAACTGGCCAAACCTGGTCCCACTTAAAAAAAACAAAAACAAAATAAAATAAAACTAACGAACCAAACAAATACCCAAATCTTTGCTATGTCAAAAATAGTTGAACATTACAAAGAAATGGAGACCCACCTAACTGAAACAACAGACACATGTTAATAAGACTGCGCCTAACTAGAAAACCATTCATTTGAAACCAAAACCTAGTGCTAAGCTAACTATAAGACTACTTCTAACTAGAAAAGCAGTCATTTAAAACCAAGACATCGGAAGACAACTTGCAGTATTTATTCCTGGGTCCAACCAATAACTACACACCTACTCTTGGAAGCATAGCCGCAATGTCAAGATTACCACAGCATAAGAAGTTGAAGTTTGATAGAAACTTCCATGGAAACATCTGAAGACAAGCAAGCTTGTATACTTCTTGCCATATTACACGGATTGAAGAAGGCAATAGGCTTATGGACAAAACATGGATACCAAATGATGAGTAGCCACGGATCACTTTTACTTTCCTGCAAGAGCCAATAGCTAGTATTGCTCTCCCGTGTCATGTTCATAATAGTTGAATTTATCTGACAAGTTGCATTGACTTGTTTGAATGCAATCCAGAATTAAATATGAAGAGTGAAAACATCATATGATATCACCAACGTTAAATGTAAACTGACAACATAATAAAGGAAACAGAATGCAAAGAATAAAACAATTTGTCAAGTGATCAATGAAAATATTAACAGTAAATTATACTAACCATTCATGGCTAAAGAAATGACATAGATACAATAAATATTAACAGTAAATTATACTAACCATTCATGGCTAAAGAAATGACATAGATACAATAATAACGGAGAGCAGAAGGAGCTTCTCCATCACTCCATTTCTTCCCATAAAGTATTCTAATGAGCGAATAAGAGTAGCTTGGTCCAAAGGATATCACCACAAGACCTACAATGGTAACATAAAGTCACCTAATGAAAACATTAGTTCACTAATCTTTCAAAGTGACGATTAACGGAGCTAGTTGTACTAATTTAGTTGTCAAATCAACTATTGAAAAGATGAGACTAAAATTTAAACCACATCCACAGCCTTATAAAATTACATGAGTTGATAAATCACATTTTGTTAGCCAACATTGTCTAGTGCATATTCAATTTTCGAGCTATCACGATGGCATGTGGTGTGATGGCATACATATGTATAATACACATAATTTGTTAGGTACGTCTTAACTGTATGACTTAGATGTTACACATTTTGATCGATCCAACACATACATATTTATATTTGGAGGAAAAAATTTTGTGTTGACCACTTGTAGGCCCAAGAACATAATTAAAAATCAAAAGAATGGTTTAAACCTTAAAATCCACTAACTCAAATACCTCATCATGTGAATCCACGTTCCTTAGAGTTTAGCTTTGACCTTATTCCTAATGCATTTTATGAGCATTTTGCATATAAATTGAGTGTTTTTCATATCGAGACTTATGAAATTTTTGCAATAAACAATGAAACTCACAAGTTTGATGCAGAATCAAAGAAATATTTATATGAATTTACTTTTTGGATGTCAAGAAGATTCGAGTTTGCCTATATAGGTTCATAATATAACCAATGAGGCTTTGCATGCATCACTAAAGTTCTTGACGAGCTTTATCAAGTGATAATTATGATGTCACTGAGTCAAGTATTTTACAAGAGCTTAAGGAGATTGAACACATCGAGTTTGTCGTCCATGATCCTCCATATCCTGTCAACAAGAAGGTTCTATATGCTTTCACTTCTTTTATTAGTTTGGAGAACTTTTCAGAAGATATTCGTCTACAGATCTACATCCTATTATACATCAAAGTTTATGGACGCATCTTCTTCAACTACAAAAGACTATTGATTTCTACTCGGTTATGTTGTTTCTATCACCGTTCAACGGGTGGTGTAGTTCTTAAGCCGGGGAGAATGGTAAAGATCAAATTTGATATGGAATCTTTTATTTTATATGTGAGATGGAGATAGAGTTTGAGTCTTTATAGTCTTCTAATTATTTTGAGTCTATTGTTTATTTTATAAAGCTTGAGTTCTTTGAGTCTTTTAGTTGTTTTGAGTATTTTATTTATTTTGATTGTTTTAGTTATTCTTGAGTTCTAGTCATTTATTGGATTGGATTTTTGATAGTCAAGTTATAAGCATATTTAAAGACCCCAAATTTATTTGTTTTGAGAAAAAGATCAATGAATAGAAATTTTGATGTAAACTTTGAGTTTCTTAAAAAACTATATCTTTTGCATTGGTGTGTGTGAGTAGGCTTGATTGCCTCGGTGAGAGTTCTGAAAAACTCCATGTTACGAGTTAGTGATCATCAGATTTCTGGGGTGTGAGATCCGAAAAGTCATCAATTTTTGAGCTTTCTTCTTCTCCAAAATCCCACGACATCCCTTCCCACTTCCATTCTGTGTCAACCAATCAATGTACACGCTAATTACAGCTGTGCAATTGAGACATGATAAAGAACTTTTTGGAGAAGATGTTGACAAAGAAGGAAAAGGAGGGATAAATTTCAAGATATTTTCAATCAATTCCTTTCACGGAAAGCAAACAAATCTAAGTATAAATTTAATAAAAGTATTCAGCTAAAGATAGTCTTAGTTTAATTCCAACTTTTATAAAGATAGTCTTAGTTTAATTCCAACTTTTACAAAGTGCTACTCAAATAGAAACGCCAAAAGTCCAACTAAACTTGAAAGCCCTAGTTAAATTAAAAATTCTACTTTATTTCAATTTCTAAATGTGTGTGTGTGTGTATTCCCAAAATCCTAATCAAACTGATGTGGATCCAATTCAGATTTAAAGTTGAGCCTTTTCAGATTTTTGTAACGGAGTCTTTAATAGAAGTTTTGAGTCTTCTGTCATTTTCTTATTTTTGATAATTTTTAGTCAAATATCGGTTGTGGTGTCTGATGTAGCTCTTGTAAGCCAATTTAAAGGTTTTAGGTTTGTTTTATTTTTCATTGAAGAAGTTAATTAAAACTGTGTAAATTATTTTTTGTATTTTAAAATTTTTTGCATTGAGTACGAGAATTGGCTCGGTTGCCTAAACGTGAGGTTCAAAAAATCTTCACATGCGAGACATGTGTGTTGGTCGTAAAATATCTGGAAAGCGAGGACCGAACGTTATCAAATTCTTCCATCACAATTTAATTTTTCTGTTCTGTATCAAATTTGGTATCCGAGTCAAATCCTGGAATTTTTTTCTATTTTTTCTTGTCTTCTTATTCTACTACTAGTAAGGTTTTAGTTAAAAATCAAAAAACCATATCTAACATTTTCATCATCTTCTTCTTTTAGGTTCTTAAAATGAACGTGAACCAAGTGCATGTAGATTCCAGAACATATCAATAAAATTGTTAGTGTATTTTAAAAGTTTAATACCAATCTTACTTGTTTTTTTTTGTCAATAAAGTATGCCAAAACTTGAAAAAGGTAAAAGGAATTAAGCCACTATTGGCTTATGTTGAGACTTGAGAACATTGATAACCAAGTTATTTAATATTTTGGTAAGTAAATTAAATTCTCACATCATCACAAGTGGTTCGTTGTATTGATCATCTATTATTCCTTATTGTTTACATGACAACACTTCTAAACAAATTGCATACCATGATATTACACATTAATTGTAGAAATGTTCGTGTTTTCGGTTAACTATGACTCTATGAGTATGTAGACACCTTTTTCCTTTCAGTATGAACGCTGAATGTGCAACATGTCTTTTGCATTGAGGATGACAACCGAAATAAAGTCAGAGATAAACCCAAGGATTCATTATTTTACACATCAAGCATTGACCTAATATGTCCAATTTGAAAAAGTGGATCCATCAATTCTTTTTCATGCTCAACTGAACCACAAAATTTAATAGGCACATTGAAAGACATTACATCAAACATCTCTTCCTGGCTTTCATCCATATAGTAGAGTGTTTTTTTTTCTTTTGCCAAATCAAAAAAAAAAGATGAAAAAGGCTCAGGATATAATAATTAACGAAGAAATATTTGTTAAGAAAAGTCAATGTGCAAATAGGATTCTCTAATTTAATGTATAAAGGAAACATCCAACACACTTATAGCTTCTTCTTGTCCGCCACATTATCCAAACAATACATATCCTTCACCAATGCAGATCCTCACCATTGTAGACAACACTAACGGGAAAAGCAGTGAAGAGAAGGATGGACTGTTGTGTAGAGGCCGAAAGAGGGATCCAAAGACAAGGGATGCCAAAGAAATTGCGAAAGCAGTAGCGGATGCGAAAGAAATACAGAGAAGCCCTTTTCTAGGTAAAAAAAGTAGGATTCGCCTTATAGAATCAGCAGATAAGATCTTCTTTGGACAAAAACCAGCAAGTGTGTGATGTTTTTATAGTAGCGTAGGTTCTGGTTGTGAAGCATTGACTCTTCAAAATGAGTGGTGTCCATGTCGAATGTTAACATTTGTGTAACACTTGCCCAAAACCTGACACTTGCATAACTCTTGTCCAATATATCAATAACTCTGGTTACGTGTCTAAATTTAAAAACTCAAAGAGTTGCATGTTGAAAACCCATCAACTTCAAATAATACTTAAAGGTCGCATGTCGACACTTTTGAGATAATGGCTGTTATATATGAACACACACATACAAATTTTCAAGTGAGATAATGATGCACAAAGCACTTACAACGACCAACCTCAAAAACTTGAAAGAAAAAAGTTTAAATTTTTTTCTCTTGATGTGATCTGTATGTTATATAACCTCGATATATAATATATAAAATTCGAAAAGAATCTGATGCTATTTGACCTTCGATCAAAATAAAAATATTGCATGTGTGTGTAATAGTTTCAGGACAATAGAATTTTTGTAATGGCTTCATCAAGAGTCAAACTCTTAGGCATCACCTTTAATTCTCTATTTTATGGGTTTGAAATGTGTGCAACAAATCCAATAGTTCTAAGTTTTTTAAAAAATGAAAAGGTATATGATTTTTTGAATGGCTGCACCAAGTGTTTGGTGAGACTCTGCACCAGAAAATCCATATATATATATATATATATATATATATATATATATATATATATGTATATGTATGTATGTATATATATATTTAAAATAATGGGTATCATACGCCATATGAGAGGGTGTCTCATATGCCCTCTCACATAAAAGGGGCAAGTACAAACCCGCATGGGCTTGTACTTGTTGTACTTGACCCACTTTATGTGAGAGGGCATATGAGACACCCTCTCATATGACGTATGATACCCATTAATCTCATATATATATATATATATATCATTGTTATAATTGAGGGATGTTTTTGAATTTGTCCCATGTGGCAATGTCACATCGCCACATGGGACAGCCTCCTTAAACCCAAAACCAAAAAACCCAAAACACCAACCAACCCCCAAACACACCGAAGCCCAAAACACCCAAAATCACACCCTCAATAAAAAAACCAAAAAACCCCAAGACTATACACTCACTCAAACACACTCTTCTCATTTTCACCCGTTTTTGCACTCTTCTCATTTACACACTATTTTTGTTACAATTGAGGGATGTTTTTGAATTGTCCCATGTGGCAATGTCACATCGCCACATGGGACACCCCCCTTAAACCCAAAACCAAAAAAAACCCAAAACACCACCCAACCCCCCAACACACACCCAAACCCAAAACACCCAAAATCACACCCCAATAAAAAAACCAAAAAACCTCCAAGACAATACACACTCTCAAACCCACTCTTCTCATTTTCACCTGTTTTTGCATTCATCGAAACACACGTGTGGGTCCCACGTCCTGATTGTGTGGGTTGGTTTTTGGGGTGTCCATGCACTTTGTGCACGTGTTAATTCTAGTATATATATATGAGAATAATGGGTATTATATGACATATGAGTTAAGGCTTCATATACAACCTCAAAAACTTTATCATCCTTTATTTTTTAATGATCGAAATCGTCCATTTCGATCTTTATATTCTAAAATCTCTCAAAATCAAATATCAAATGAACCAAAGGGGTTTTATTCATTCATATCTACATGTCGTAAAAAGTTCTATTCTTGTGGAACTGTTACATTTACGACGTGTGAATGAACGAGTAAAACCTCTTGGGTTCACCCGATATTCAGTGTATAGAATACGAAGATTAAAATGAATCGATCCGATCAGTTGAAAAAATATGGTAGTGTGATGTTTTTAAGATTGCATATATGGCGTATCCCTATATGTCATATGATACACATTATTTTATATATATTGTTAACCAAAAATGTGCTATCAGTGTAGGAAATCTTTTTGTAATCTTTATCGAGGTTGTTCTACACATTCTAAAACCCTAAAACCCCAAATATGGGTGACACTCGAGTGGATTTAACCATCTACCCACTCGTTACAAAAGTTCTATTATTATGAAACTGTTGAATTTGTAACAATTGGTTCAAGGGTCAAATAGCATTGGATTTACTTGATTTTTGGTATATTGATCATTCATGTACGTAGAATACATTCAGAAAATTTAAAAAAATTAAAATAAATATGTATAGTACTTCAATGTATGCAATTTATTCTGATATATATATATATATATAATAATGGGTCATATGACATGGACGACATCTCCTCATATACAAGACACAAAAGGTGGGGTGACACAAGCCCATATGGGCTTTTACTTGTTGTACCACCCCACTTTTTTGTCCTGTTATATGAGGAGATGCCTCCATTGTCATATGATACCCATTATTCTCATATATATGGAAAAATATTCCAAGGTTGACTCCTTAATTTACTTATGCAAGGAGTCGGCTTAAAATCATAATTACGCTTCGTCTATCATGAGCTTCGTGTTTCAAAATGATTGCCCATTAAAAAGTATGTCATTTAAACACTTTTTGACTATTGATCAAGTGACGTCATGTGTCTATTGTTAAGAAATTGTTCATTTTGTAATCATATAATGCATGGTTAAAACACATTTAAAATGCATAATTTTTTATAAAGAACATTTGATGACATATATATCACAATGAACGGTTAAGATCATCCATAAAATTCATATGAAGTGGTGACTCAAATAATTATCCAATGAGTCATCTTAAAACACTTTTCCAATATATTAACTGGATATGTATTGTCAGCGCAAAATTGCAAAATACATTTTTAATGATTTTCTTTAAAAAAAACTTCGAGGTTGTGCACATTTTAAAATTATAAAACCCTAATATGGGTAAACCTAAGGGGATTTGACGCTTATTCTACTTATTACAAAAAGTTCTATTGTTATAAAATTGTTGAATTTGTAACAACGTGATTAAGGGTTAAATTACGTTGGATTCACTTGATTTTTGATATTTAGATCATCCATAATGTGTAGAACAAATTTAAAAAATAATAATAATAATAATAATAATGTATGTGGATCAACATGGGAAAATTTTCACGTTAACATGTATACATTTTTCTGTATATATATAACTTTTTAGCTAAGCGGGTACTATGTCAATAAAACCTGAACATCATTTTGAATATATTATGTATTTGTTAGATTTTAAATTTATTTTTATTTGATTTTTACCTTAACTAGAAATTATAGATTTCACCACCCGAGCTTAGCTCAGTGGTATACCCTCCCTCCCGTTGTGAGAGGTTGAGGGATCAAATCCCGCTTTACGTTGAATAAAAAAAGAAATTATAGATTTCTCAATGAGATTTATATTTTCTTAATTTTTAATACAACATGATTTAATCATTATAGGATCTAATATGTATTATATATAAACGCATATGCATGCATATGGCTGCATCATTTTGTCCATATGTCTTATATTTGGTAAGAAGTTTACATGCCCTTGTGTCCGCGTTGAGTTGTGTATCCATATCACATGTTCATGTTTGTACTTCATAGCATTTTGGGAGTAGCCAAATTGAAGTAATATCAAGGAATGAGGTTTCAACCATTTCATTTTGGTTTCAAAAGGGGACAATATGAAATTGCTATTGAAACTCGGTTTCGATCGGTTTCGGCATCCGAAATCAATTTCAGTTTTGGCCAAAACCAACTGGTTTCAATTAGTTTTGGCGAAACCAAATGGGTTCAGCCGAAACCTCACTCATTACAATAAAATATAGGTTTGAGTTTAAATACAAGCATTTAAACCATATACATTAAAAATATCTATTAAAATTCTAAAAGGTATAAAATTTCTAAAAATTTATTGAAAGTCTAAAATTATATTATACAAATTCATTAAAATTCTAAAAAAACTTATTACAAATGTATTGTTATAAAAATAAATATAATTCTGAAACGAAATACAAACCGAAACTTATGAAACGGATGTACCCGTTCAAACCAAAAAAATTTCCAACGGCCGAAACTACAACGGAAATTGCATTCTCATACCTTGTGTAATATAAAACAAAAAATGAACAGAATCCATAAATGTTTGCAACAATGCTGGTAATAATCAGGAAAACTGAAAAACATACCAATAAGTAACACAAGCTTCAGTGCATCCATTAATGAGCTTGCTAGTCTCCTAGTCATGTCAGGAGATTGTCCTGCCCAAGAAGAAAGATCAATGAACCATTCCTGCAAAGAATAATCTAACCAATGTTTGATTTCTTCTATGAACACAATTAACTAAGCGTGAATTTAAAATAATCGATATGACGAGAGATGGGGTGGACTGTTCAAACCATCCACTTTAAAACACACTTTATAATCACTTCCCAAGCTTCCATTATGTTGTATTCCTCCTTTTCATGGCCTCTCACTTCTGGCCCTCTGTCAAAAGGACATACTTTCAGATTGGAAGGCAATCCTGAACCGTTTTGCCCTTTGGGGAATCGATATATATTACATGTTACAAATTTTATTTACATAACTCCAGTATTGATTTTCTAGATAATGCTTTAAATCCCCCGATAATTATAATGCTAATCATACTGAAAGGCAATTCATGGTGCTATTTTCATTTACATGTTATTGTTACCATGTTCATGTTACTGTTTTAGCTTTCATGGTACAATTTCACCACTGACTATTCCTATGGGTAAAAAAGGCCAGAATTGACACACAAGCCAGAAAAACTTCTGCCAATTTGCCAGAAGGAAACATCTGAATGGTTACGGAAAGAGTGTAAAACATGAATAGAACATACTTGGTGGGAAAGAAAAAAAATTGGGCAAACAAATAAGGGGTAAAACACATTCCTTGAAAAATAATAAAGCTCAAATTTCAAGAGAGAAATTCCAGAAAATCAATATGACAAATAGAATCATTGCACAACAATTGAAAGATGTAAGTGGCATCAATCAGATATAGAAATGAAGGCAAGCAGATAGGATAACCACGGGAAAAAAGGAAAAAAAATGCATAAATACATAAATACACATAATAAGCCCTGCCACATGATCTAGAGTTTCTAAGAGACACAAATATACCATACTAATGGTTTAGCTCTTGCACCACCAGATATAATTTTATTTTTAGTTCGATCCTTTCATAAATGAGAACCTTTGAGAATAATGAGTACTTATCAGCTGACGGGAAATTGACAAGATGAATTTTCATGCAGCTACTGTACCAACTACCAACATCTTGTTGCTTTGAAAGCGCCAATGTGTACAAAAGCATTAATGCTACAAATCCTTCAAGCATGCATTGACGCAAGACTTGATACTTGAATCTTTGACCTAGTCTATAAACTGTCAGATACCCACACAATTTGCACTTATTGTGCAAAATAGCTATCAGATACATCTGGTTCGCGCTTCTAGGGCATAATTTAATCAGTCCATGGCAATGACAATGACATCTTTAACCAGAAAGCCTTGTAACACCTGACTGGCAGTGACATCTGAATCTGTAAGTATGATCCCCCGAAGTAGAAAAACTCATCAAGGTTGAATTTCTGATTGAGCAAGTTTCCATCCCACTGAACTTGCAGGGCCACTCAGCATAAAGGATATCCATTGTCATGCAATTTAAGCTCATGAATCTAGGAAAACATACAATAGGCCTAGAAATTTGTCAGAGAGAAGAAAAAGACAGTTATAGACCTTTTAATTTGAAAAGGATATAGTCATAGTGTCATACACAATCTGGGGCGTAACTAGCTTATGGTTGCCTTGGGCAGCTGCCCAGGGCAACCAAGGGTAAATCTTATATATATATATATACATATATATATATATATATATATATACACACACACACACACACACACACACACACATTGCTTCACAGAAATCAGCTTCTGTGATTGGTTATCAGTTACAATTAACAACCCTAAGGTCCATGGGTCGAATCCTGCTATTACAAATTGATTTTCCCTCCATTCTTTTTAAAAATTTCGGTTATTACAATTTGATTTTCCCTCCTTTCTTTTAAAAAATTCGGTTAATAGTTTACATATTTGGCACTTTCAACATTCTAAGTGTAGTGTAGGATGGTGATTTTTTTACACAACAAAACTGAATTTTTTGCATTGATTTTAATATTTATTTTAATATAGAAAGTTGTTCGGTATCTTTCTTTGATTTTTTAATAGAGACTTCATGTCTTTATTTATATTTTATTCTTCGTAAAACATTTATGTAAGAATGACCATTTCATCTTCATTTCTCAATATTATCATTGATTAATATTATCATTTCAGTGTGGCCTCATAACTACGCCAATTATTTCTCTAAAGAAATTTCCAAACCAACGTCCAAATAAGTATGATTATTTTTTAGATTAGTTACATAATTACTTAAAAGCACATTTTTAAATGCGATAAACTTCTATCAGTACTGAAATTGTAACATAATGACCTCTGTTTGACATGAATTCTATGATAGAAAGCCAATAGTATTTTAAAATATAATTCTTTATAACATCTTTATCTTTGCCCAAGGCAAAAAAATTTCTGGTTACGCCACTGTACACAATTGAGTTTGTGGTTAAGCTGATGACCAAGAAAAATGGAATATGTCTAGAAGAGACTTCTATAGCTCCAGATGATACATTTTGTATCTTCACGGCATAATTAAGTTATTAAAAGGTAGTGTCTGTATATAGGACCTTCATGGTTCTGAGTTCATCGTCCTAAGCACTAGTAGTCCATAAGTTGACTACCATCAAAGATCTACAAGGAAACCTAAAAGCACACCAACAAGAGAAGTCGGCCACTTGAATTCACCATCATCATTCCCATCATTATCATCATCCAAGCTTTCTCTACCAAAAATTGGAGTCAGCTATGGAGAAGACTTGTAGAAATGAACAAATCTAAAAAATGAGCTAAACAACCTGATGTTGCTTGGTATTAAATGTCCAATCAACGCAAATTCAGGCAAGAGAACTTTTTGTAAACCATAAAAACAAATACAATGATATCAATGTTTAAATAGGAAATGATATCAAAGTTTATTTACAAATACCAAACAAATATAATGATACATGTAACCCTAACCCATTCATATGGATTTCATGTTAAAAATATTTTTAAATGCAGTAACCCTAACCCATTCATATGGATTTCATGTTTAAAATATTTTTAAATGCAAATTATATTTTCTATGATTTTTGGTGATTTTTTGTAATTTTTCAATATTTATTTGGGTTGTTTTAACCTTAAACCCGTTAACCCGATAACCCAACCTGCAACCCATTTTAAACCCAAACCAGTTTCAAACTTGACAAATTACCCATAAATATCAGTTCCTTTATAATCTCTCCACTCATTATCTCTCTTCCATTTTTATTTTTATTTTTCTCTCGTTTTCCTCCCATGCAAGAAGCACACGCCCCATCAACCCCTTCGTATTCTCCTTCAAATATGTTGTCATCGTGAATATACATCATCGTGTGTCCTTCTCCTTCTCCGTGACCACCCCAACGATCTCCACTACACTCTCTCCATAACTCTCACATCTCTCATCTCTTCCTATTTAAAACCCCAAACTGAAAACCGTAATTCTATGCCATCGGATCTCTCTTCAGACCTCACCACTCGTCCGATCAACCCATTTCCATCCTCTTTCCGACGCTAGTAACGGCAGCCGCAACCGTGGCTGGCGGCGAGGAGTTGCGGTCAGCTTCTGGTGACGTTCGATGGCGGTTCTTCCCCTTTTGCTCTATAGTGACAAGTAGGTCCTGAAAAGCTTTTTCTTGCCTCGATAAATTCGGCCACACTCTTTTATATTTATTGTTTGATGGGTTTTGATATTGGGTTGATTGTATGGATCTTCTGATTGGAGTTGTGTTGTTTGTTGGGGCTCTGTCCCTTGCCGTGCTTGTGGGGCTCGGCCCATTTTGCATCTGCTTGTGGTGGTTTTGCCCTTGCCGTTGCTTGCTTGGGCCCTACCTTTACCGTAAACCTGGGCCTACTCTGACTCTACTCGACCCACTGCTTCTTGGCTCTGCCTCTAGTTCTCTCCTGCTTGGTTGTTGTGGGCTCTGTCATGTGTCGTTATCTTTAGGCGTATGTCAAGTTCTGTTTTGCGTGGCTCTGCCCTTTGCTGCTTGCTTCTAATATAGGGCTCTGTCCCTGCTCAATACGCAGCCTTTGGGGCACTGCCCATCTCTGTTTTGTGTGGCTATGCCCTTAGTTGTTTAACACAGATGTGGGGCTCTATCCCTACTCGATTTGCTACCATTAGGGTCCAATGACCTCTGTCTGCTATGGGCTCAATCCCAACCCATTGTTTCGACCACCCTTGTTACTACTTGGCTCTGTCCTTTGGGGCATGGGTGTAGTTTTGCAGAAGGCCTTGCCCTGCTTGCTGATGGGCATGGTCTTTTATTGGGCCGCTATTTGTATATAGATATCAATGTTCTAAATATCGGATCTTAGGAAAGGTATTAAAGATATGTCCCGACGTTTCAAAAAACGTCGGCAAATGTACTAAAGATATTTCCCGACGTTTCAAAAAACGCGGTAGATGTCTGTTGTGGCTTGGAATCAGGGCCGGTTGCATTTTAGTAAATGAACATATTATGAAATGTTTTCTATTTAAACCCTATAGCCAGCCCTAGAAGGGCATGCGAAAATTGTTGAAGAAATTCCTTCTATTCTATTTCTTTAGTTCTTAGATAAATTGTATTATGATTCTCCCTATTTCCCTTAAATTAATCCCTGGTTAATAGTTCTTTAAATTTATAGTAGTTATTTAGCGAATAGTTGATTTGTAGTATGGTTTCCGTAATTTTCAGATCTGAAATATCAATAAAAATCCCATTTTTATCGTTCATCCACCCAAAAATCCCTCTTTTATTCCACGAAAAGCCCGGATCGCATCAATGTCTTCGACATTTCCCAACGTTTCAATAAAACGATTGTAGATGTCTTTGGTATTTTCCAACGATTGAAGGAAACGCCGGAATATGTCAGTGGATTTTCCCAATGTTTCACCAAAACACCGGCAAAAGAGGGCATTTTATGGCATTACACCAAAACGCTGCCTTTTCCTTTAGCGGCACCATTATTGTCGTCGTCTTTGCAGTGTTTCATAAAACGCCAGGAAAACATTTGCCGGCGTTTTGAAAATGTCAGGAAATGAAAAAAACACCGAAAAAGGCTTTTTTGGTAGTGACATGCACGTCTACAACCCTTTTGAGCAAAGAGTCTACCGCTTCAGACTCCCCGGATCGAGCAGAAAGCGGCCCGTCGGCTGGTCGCCTGGATGGCTCGTCATTATCGAGATCTTATCACGGAGGCAGAGACGTAAACGCGTGGACAATCCCATGAGCATCTTCATCCTTGTCACAGGGGTGGGGTCGAGATCCAACTCCTGAGTCTTATCAGACGAAATTTGCCTTTATTGCGCTCACGACGTCCCCTCCCACCGATCCCGGCTACCGATTGATGGTCGTATCCGACAAGGAGCACATCTTCTCGTGTCAGTTATATAGGGGACCACGAGTGGACGTTTCTGTTCCCTCAAGATTTTCGTGTCGTCGTCTGTGGGCTTGAAATGACTTGTTGCGGGTCCATTGCAGCGTAGGACGACTACCCTAACGAGATTCTTGAAGCCGTGTGAAAGCCAGATATTGTTGCATGATGCAGCACCGCCAATGCCCTTTTTGGTTGAATTTGATGGGAATATACTATTGATCAGGTATGCATGGGTCAACGGAAGAAGAGAGTTCTAAGTATATGAGCCCGTCATGGGAAGGAGCTGGAGGTGGATGTTAGGAATGATATGATTTTTAATAGAGAAAACAATGGAAGTAACAAGATATTTGAGCACAAAAGAGATGTGCTCTCCTCCCAAGACGTCGAAGAGGACGTCCGCACTCGTTTAATCTAAGATCCAACCTAAAGACGCTCAATAGAAAATATTCAATATCAAGCATAAAAATACCAATGACGGCTAGCCCCTATAAATAGAAGAAACTAGGGTTTCCCTAGGCTAATGGGTGCGCGCATAAACAAGCGGGGAAGGGGGGCTGGCGGATAGCATGGGCCCGACCCATGTGGAGGCGGGAATGGACCCGCCGGGTCTATCAATACTCCCCCCAAGAACCATCTTGTCCTCAAGGTGGTGTAAATACCGGCGGTGCTACTCCGAGTGGGAGTCGTCCTCCCCTCCGATCCCTTCGTCCTCGACGTCATCTTCCTCGTCTGCTTCCTCTATCAACACTTGCAGCTTTTGATCCACACAACGGCGTCCCGGAGTGAAGCGCTCGTCGCATCTGAAACAGAGCCCCTTTTGCCTCTTCTCCCTCATCTCCGCATCGGTCATCCGTCGGAATGGGCCCCCGGCCGGTGGTGGGTTGTTCTGCTCTCCCGTCTTCTCAAGCCCTGCCCGATCTGCCTCAGTAGTGACCCATGCTCCGCCAGCTCCAATCGCGATGCTCCGCTGTATCAGCCCACTATAGCTGATCACGCCTCTCCTATCCTCAGTCCGGGAGTCCTCTACCATCTGCGCCATCTCGATGACCTCTGAAAGCCCCCGAGGCTTGTATGGCCTCACCGCAGCTCGAAGACTAGGTCGCAGCCCCTTCAAGAAGGTGCCCTCCAGCGACTCGTCCGACACCCCCACGAACTCGTCCTGCCAGTGTCTGAAATCTCTCGATGTACTCCCGCACCGAACCCTCCTGCATGAGGGCAAAAAGCTGCTCTGTAGGTTCCCCAAGCGGGGGTCTCTAAACTTCTCCAACATCAAGTCTTTCAGCTGTCGCAGCTCCGGATCTGCTACCTCCGCTCTTTCCACTGGAACCACCCCAAGGCTCTCCCCTCCATGCAAATGGCCGCCGCTTCCAGCTTCTGCGCCTCGGACATGTGGTGTGCTGTAAAATATCTCTCTGCGGTGAACAGCCAGGCATGCGGGTCCTCACCAGAAAATAACGGCATCTTCAGCTTCTGGACTCTGCAATCTCCACCAAAGCCCCCCTGCTCGGGCCTCCCCTCCTCTTTGTGATGCGGGCGGTAATGCTGTCTCCTCTGGTCCTGAGTCTCGTACTGCCTCGGTGGACCTCCTCCGCGACCCCCATAGTCACAACGGTAATCCTCCGTCGGCCCTCAAAATCGTCCCAACCTGCATCGTCGTCAAACTCCGCCTAGTAGCCACCCCTGCCGTCAGAATAGTAATCTCTTCCACGTCCTTCGCCGTCGGATGGGTCCTTTGCTGCTGTTCGTCGTCCCGAGTGGTCGAAAAATCCTCCCGAAAGCTGTCTGCGGCCCTCCATAGCTGTTGTCCGCTGCTCGGGGGGTCGAAAACCCCCTAGAAGGCTGTCCGCGCCCGTCGTACCCCCCGGCGGCTGCCAAGGGGGGTCCCAACCATGGTGCAGGCCGGAAGGGGCCTGCCGGCCCTCAGATAGGCTCGGCGGGCCCTTTAGGGCCGGCCGGCCCTGCCGGCCTTCCGGCAGGGTCGCCGGACCTCGACGGGCCCAGGCCGGCCGGCCCTGCCGGAGGTCCGACAGGGTCGCCAGACCTCGGCGGGCCCAGGCAGGGTCCCGCCGCCCCTACCTGGGCTCGCAGGTGGCGGGGGGTCCCCTGCCCTTCTCCCGCGGCGGCCGCCCCCCAGTGGTCGTGCGGGGTTGGCCGCCCCTTCCCGATGCCGTGAGGCTCCCTCGCTGGTTAGCTAGGTCCTCCGATCTCCCTTTGGCTTTATACCGCCTTCCGCCGCACCTCCTCGTGGTAGTCGACCTTACATGGCTCTTCGTCTTCGTCCTCGTCCACTTCCTCCACCAAAAAGGTTGGTTTTGGGTCAAAATCTCCTCTTTTTCCTTCTCTTTCTTCAAAGGTGCCACCTTTGGTGCCGGATTAGGGTTCACATCCCCTTTGTTGTTCGTCGACAATTGATTTAGAGTTGCCATCAATTGCGTGAATTGTTCGTCGTGCTTCGCTTGATTTGCCGTCAATTGGTTGATGGAAGTCGTCAACTTGGCCATGGATTCATCATTTGCCGCCAACGATTTCTTGATCACGTCGATTTTGCTCGTGAACTTTGCATCCAAAGCCTCAATTTTGTCGTGCGATCTTGTCGTGACCGCCATGGATCGTCACGTGCTCTGATACCAAAATGTTAGGAACCAACAAAAGATTTGATTTTTAATAGAGAAAACAATGGAAGTAACAAGATATTTGAGCACAAAAGAGGTGTGCTCTCATCCCAAGACGCCAAAGAGGACGTCCACACTCGTTTAATCTAAGATCTAACCTAAAGACGCTCAATAGAAAATATTCAATATCAAGCATAAAAATACCAATGACGGCTAGCCCCTAAAATAGAAGAAACTAGGGTTTCCCTAGGCTAATGGGCGCGCGCATAAACAAGCGGGGAAGGGGGGCCGGCGGCTAGCATGGCCCGGCCCATGTAGAGGCGGGAATAGACCCACCGGGTCTATCAGTGGACTAAGGCCAAAGGCCGTGATGGCTTCTATAGCCCCATATCCGGATGGCAAGGGAATTGCATCATTGTGGAACCTCGTGTCATCGTACGTGAGGCAGAAATTTACTGCACCTGGATGGAGATCGACTTGGCAACTGGAAGTGTGAGGAAAGTGTTTCAGGGTGTTTTCTCACCACTAACGTTGCAGATGGGTTGTCAAAAGGATGTTGCTGACGTGGAGGATGTGGCCGACCTTTGGGGTGCCGACCAAGCTTACTCTAAGAAGAGGGAGATTCAAAACAAGCTATAGATGCCAAGCCGAGCCGAGAGCGATCGATCTCCTCAGTGATCTGCAACACAGAAAGCTCGTCAGGAGGTTGGATCTGTGTTTCGATCAAATCTCGTCTGATGCTTAAGTCAGTTTGTGACTAAAGAATGCCCGATGGAACTGATTCCGACTTATTGAGCAGTTATTCACTAGTTTTCGGACCGAGCTATATGAAGGAAGAAATATGTTTGGTGGAGCAGATTGAGTATATAGGAGTACCTGAGTGTTAGATCTTCGAAATTCGTCTCGCCCTCCTCGTTGGTGGAGCTATTTAGGTCAAAGGAACGTCGTGATTAGATTTATGGCAAATGAGCGATTATCCTCCAACACAAATCCGACCCCTGACGAGCTTCCTGAGTGTATAGGAATACCATGTTTGAAGACTGGTGACCAAGGATACCATTGCCTATAAATAGCTCCACCAATGAGGAGAGACGGGACGAATCGCGGAGATCTGATACATAGATACTCATATACACTCAATCTGCTCCACCAAACATATTTCTTCCTCATATAGCTCGGCTCGAGAACTAGTGAAAACCCGCCCATTTGGTCGGAGTCAGTTCCACCAAGCATTCTTTAGTCACGAACCGACTTAAGCATCGGAGGAGATTTGAGCGGAACCCAGATCCAACCCCCTGACGAGCTTCATGTGTTGCAAATCGCTGACGAGATCGATTGGCCTCAGCTAGGCTCGGCATCTGTAGCTCGGTTCCGAGCTCCCTCTTCTCGGAGTAAGCTCGGCCAGCATCCCAAAGTTCGGCAACATCCTCCACGTCAGCGACATCCTTTTGACAATCCATCTGCAACGTTAGTGGTGAGAAAACGCCCTGAAACACTTTTTTCACCCTTTCAGTTGTCAAGCCGATCTCCATCCAGGTACAGTAAATTTCTGCGTCATATACAGTGACGCGAGGTTCCACAATGATGCAATTCCATGTACATCCGGTTTCAGCTGCCGATATGAGGATATAGAAAGCCATCACGGCCTTCGGTCTTTGTCCACCTCCAGCTCCTTCCCATGTTGGCCTCATATACTTGGAACTATGTTCTTCCTTTGACCCATGCATACCTGATCAGTAGTATCTTCCCATCAGATTCGATAAGGGCATTGGCGGTGCTACGTCATGCAACATTATCTGGCTTTTACCCGACTCGAAGAATCTCGTTAGGGCAGTCGTCCTACACTACAATGGACCCGCAACCGTCATTCCAAGCTTACAGACGACGAAACAAAAATCTTGAGGGAACAGAAACGTCCACTCGCGGTCCCATATATATACCCGACACGAGAAGATGTACTCCTTGGCGAATACGACCATCACTCGACGGTTGGGATTGGTGGAATGGGATGTCGTGAGTGCAAGAAAGCCAAATTTCGTCTGATAAGGCTCGGGAATTGGATCTCGGCCCCACCTTTATAACGGGGTTGAAGAGGCTGGTGGGTTTGCCCACGCGTTTACATCTCTGCCTCCATGATAAGATCCCGGCAATAACGAGCCATCCTTGCGACCAGCTGACAAGAGGCTTCTTGTCCGGGCCAGGGAGTCTGAAGCGGTAAACTCTTTACTCGAAAGGGCTGTAGGCATGCATGTCACTACTGATGTAAATGGGTGCTGCTGAATGGGTGCTGCTGAAGGAAAAGACGGCGACAAAATGGGTGCTGCTGAAGGAAAAGACGGCGGTTTGATGTAATGCCGCAAAATCCCCACTTTTGCCTGCATTTTTGTGAAACGTTGGGAAACCCCACTAACATATACTAGCATTTCCTTCTAACGTTGGAAAATACCAAAGACATCAACCGTCATTTTGTTGAAACGTTGGAAAATACCGAAGACATCTATCGGCGTTTTTTTGGAACGTCGAGAAATATCTTTGATACATTTGTCGGCGCAATTTTGACCACGCTTATTACTGGAGCTAAGGAAATGTATTAAAGATATGTCCCGCCTTTGGGTTAGGATGCTTTGTATATAGAGATTAGTGTTCTAACTATCGAATCCTAGGAAATTTGATATCGGATTGCAGATATCGGGAATATTGACTAAATATCATAGTGTCATATCAGAAGCTTAAAAATGATGACATATGCAAGCATAAATGTATCTAAGAAAATATAAACTAAACTAACTCAAATAAAAGTATGTTTTGGGTATACTTATCTCATTAAACATGAATATTGATCATCCACTCAGTGGAATATTTCTTTGAATAGTTACGAACCAAACGAGTTAAATACCTACAAAATTTGATAATAAAATCAGTAGCCATGTGTTAAAAATTAATAAACAATAAACATGACCATGAAATAATAATTTAACATTCATAATATGATTAGGCCAAACCAAAAAATTACATATTATGCAAACATGCTTCAATGACAAACCAATTCAAATTGTTTTCTAATAAAAAGTAAAAACATTTCTTAATGAACTTTAAAAAGTAAAGCTTGAATTCATGCCGACTTATCTCTTAGTGAACTTTAAAAGATAAGAAAAAAAGAATTCAAGCTTTAATGGGTGATGTTAATATTATTGGAGAGAATCATGCCCAAAAGGAAAATGAGAGTGGGTGATTCGGGATATAAATTGCAAATTTTCCCCCCTAACTATCCTCATTTTGTGCCAAAGATTAGGCTTAATTGTGCTCTTTTTGGGTATATTTTCATTTCATATCAATTTTAGGGCTTATTCTCATTCTTGGTACAAAATACGGTTTTTATCGTCTTTATTGGCTTCCTATTATTTTTCCTATGCTCCTTATTTTGGTCATATCCCCATTTTTTGGGAATTATTTGAGCATTGGAACATTTTATATGGATTATTGGAGGTCAATATTGTTTTCTTTTAATAGAACGACTTGTCCCTGTGATCCGACCCGGTACTCACCGGTTATTTTTATATTGCATTGACGCTCCTACGCTTGGGAGCGGAAGGCGTGCACTTGCGCGTTTTTCCGAGTCAACCAATTGGCGCCGTTGCCGGGGACAACGGTTTCTGTTATTGGCATTTGTTGATTGATTTTGAAACTTTTAGTGTGATGCTTCTATCTCTTAGTGTGTGTCTTTTTATTTGTTTATTTTCCATTTTTTGAGTCTTTTTGCTTGTTTATTTTCATTTTCTTGGAATTTTTTTTAACAACATGGCATCTTCTTCGGATTTTTCGAACTTTGATTTGGAGGATATCCCACGTCCGCCATATTTCCATGGCACGGAGTGGGAGAACCCTCACTTACATATTAAAAATTTTGAAGATTGGATGCATTCATATCTTGGTGGGAATATCGATGATGATTGCACATATTTTAGATTCTTTCCCGAATCTTTACAGGATGATGCTAGACTTTGGTTTGATTCATTATCTCTGGACTCACATTTTACCTGGTTATCATTTCAGGCTGAATTTCTCCGGGTATTTTTGCCTATCTTTTTGGAGCAGGTACAGGGGCGGCAGGCCGTGGAGCATATAGAGAGCTTTATCCAGGCTGAGTGGGAGGCCTACCATCAGACTTGGCAGAGGTTCACAGATTTGGTGCTTGCGTGCCCACACCAGAGCTTTCACGAGGATCATCTTCTGCAGATCTTCTACACAGGATTATCGCCATCTGGGCGAGATTTGGTGCAGATGAGCTGCGGTGGGACATTCTTTGATTATTCGACCGAGGATTCGTGGTGTTACCTGAGGGACCTTGCAGAGTGGGAGCGGACTGTGCCATCTGGAGAGCCGTCACTTGGATATGAGGATGATGGCCAGTCCCAGTTTCCATTTCAGGATGCAGAGCTGCAGGCCCAGTGTCAGCTTGAGGAGCCACCTTTGGGCTCTTTTTCTTGCGACCCCATGGGATACAGAGCAGAGCAGGAGGATGGGTTGCATGAGAGCCAGGTAGATGATATTGACAGATTATATATTGTTGAGTCGGATGAGATAGATGATGGAGTGCGTGTCAACCACGACGGTGACACGATGCATTTTCACTTTGAGGTTGAGGATGAAGCGGATGTGCATGATGGCCGAGAGCAGATTGAGGACACCATGGGGCCTGAGCCACATTCCACTTCAGAGTTAGCTTCGCAGGTCGAGGCGGTTGAGTATTTTGGGAGGACGACTGAGATGAGCTATTTCTGGGATGGCGAGGATGATGCGTGCTTGGATTTGCCCGAGACGTGTCTACCTCCAGTCCTATCACAGATGTCACTTCCCTCGCCTCAGGATGCGCACTTGCCAGTCATCGAGGAGGTTTGTCAGGAGCATTTACCAGTTGTGGGGAGTGCCGCAGAGACTGTTGGTGTTGATATTGATTTCGAGGAAGAGGATAGCGACAGGGATTGCGAGATGGTATATATTGAGCCCGAGCTCCCTCTTACTCCAGTTTGCTCTCTGCAGCCCCTTCCACCTCCTCTTGAGGCCGTGCATCATTCCGAGCCTAGCATCGCGTTTCAGGGAAGTTCCCATCTTACTTTTTCCTCCACACCCGAATCAAATTATTTACTTCCATATCATAATGATTCGGATTGTCTTCATTTGATCGTAAATTCTTTTATTCATTTCGACGACCCATTTTGGCAAGCTTTTCACTTGGATGGACGCTCTCGCCCAATTATTTTTGACACGACCTATCTCCCCCATTTTGCAGGAACCTATCACAAGGAGATGCTTGGGGTTGTGTCGCTTGCCATTGATGCCCGCAATGGAGGTAGGGCATTGGATGTGGCGACGCTCGCGGAGGAGCGTAAGGATATGATCGAGCAGTTGCCACCACCGTTATACATTCGAGATCCGCCATTTGCCACGGTGTGTTCTTTCCATGTAGTGTAAATAAATAAAATTAAAAGTTAGCTTGCTTTTGCATTTTGCTTTCGTATGCATTTCTTTTCTTTTTTAGGATCTTTTGCCAAGATCTAGTACTCTCCCAACATTGAGGACAATGATTATTTTAAGTTGGGGGGAGAGTGTTAGAATCTTTAGGTTTGTTAGGATTTTGGCCTATTTTTTTTTTTTGAGATTCCTTCAAGTCTCGCCTCATTCCATGAATTCATTGCATATTATATTTTGGCTTCCTCGTTCCTACGCCATTAGCTTTGCTTAGTCCCTATATGCTTAATGCCATGCAATTTTTTCGGATTATCATTTTGGTATCAACTTCTCGATGTTGGATTGGCATGTTTCATTTCTTTTCCATTTTGGATTCATATGTTAATATACCATGTATGAACTATTTTATACGTCGTGATACCTCTTTGAAACAATTTGGAAAAAGTTTGGTGTAAGTGATTGCATTTGTTGGGATGAACAGTGTGGTTTTTAATTGGATTGGATTTGGCCATCTTGTGCATGCTTTGTTTTCTTCTTAGAAGTGGGTGGATGAGTTGCTAATTTGTGTTGGAATGAAAAAGATAGTAGTATAAGTGAATGTTTCTTTCTAATCAAATTGAGTAGCCGGTGCCCCACGAAACATTGGAGAGGACGCCAAAGATGAGATTTAGAAGATCATTCCATCCATTGCATATATAGCGTCATCGCGTGTATGCAAAATGCAAATGTGTCGGTGTTTGCATTTATGGCGTTATCGCGTGAATGCAAAACATAAACATCAAAAAAATCCAAAAAGTAAAAAAAAGAAAAGAAAAGAAAAATTAATGAAAAAAATGAAAGAATAAGCAACATGAGTGATGCAATCTCATCTCCCACAACTTAGAGGAAATTTCTTTTGTTTTGGCCACTTTCATGAAAATTGGAAATTTTGACATCGTGATATCCCGATACGTGTGATACGGGGCTTATTTCTTCACTTTTCTTTGAATTGGATTGAGGAGAATGTCATTTGTAATTTACTTTCATATATTTGGTATATTGGCTTTGAAATCATTTGAAAATATCATTATGGGTGTGCCATGAAGATATTGTGGATTTGGTGCATGTTTTTCAATTTAATCCGAATTTTTCGCATAGTTTGCTAGGGACTAGCAAAAAGCTAGTTGGGTGGTGTGATTCGGGATATAAATTGCAAATTTTCCCCCCTAACTATCCCCATTTTGTGCCAAAGATTAGGCTTAATTGTGCTCTTTTTGGGTATATTTTCATTTCATATCAATTTTAGGGCTTATTCTCATTCTTGGTACAAAATACGGTTTTTATCGTCTTTATTGGCTTCCTATTATTTTTCCTATGCTCCTGCCATTATTTTGGTCATATCCCCATTTTTTGGGAATTATTTGAGCATTGGAACATTTTATATGGATTATTGGAGGTCAATATTGTTTTCTTTTAATAGAACGACTTGTCCCTGTGATCCGACCCGGTACTCACCGGTTATTTTTATATTGCATTGACGCTCCTACGCTTGGGAGCGGAAGGCGTGCACTTGCGCGTTTTTCCGAGTCAACCAGTGGGACCCATCAGGAGTCTTCATCACGTTCGAGTGCTTTTTCTACATTTAAGAAAATAGAGCTGATGGATAGGTATACCACTCAAGCTCCAGCAGACTTGAATGTGGGTATGGGATGACTCGGGATAAAAATTGTATATTTATCCCCCCTATTTGGTTATCTTTTGTGCATATATTGTTTATAGTTTGGCTCCGATACGTGTATTCGTATTATTTTAGGGCTAATCATTTATGTATGCACAAACATCATATTATAGGGCTTTATTGTGTCATGGTTTATTTTGCAGGATTTTTGGGATTTTCCTAGATTTTCTGGAGCTCAAGTGACACTTAGAACAAGGGTTTTACACCTTACATGGTCGTGTGTGTTATTGCACACGATAGTGTGGAGTGTAATAAGAGCAGCCAACTCTGGTGGCAAGCGACATGGCCGTGTGTCATTTCGCACGACCGTGTGGAGATGAAGCCCAAGCAGTAAAATCACTCAACTCATACACGGTCGTGTAACACAACTGTGTTACTGAAGCAGCTCGTTTACAGTCCCCTACACGGTCATGTCGAACAGTGACACGACCATGTCAAGCTATGGACAGAAAGAACAGTAGCTCAGAAAACTAGAACATACAATTACACGGTCGTGTCACATGACCGTGTCGAGTTTTAGAAGACATGAAGGCCAGAATTGGTGACACAACCGTGTCAAATTTCGACATGGTCGTACCAACCATGCTGCTGCCATTTCCATGCGAATTTTGTGGTGATTTCAGCTGAACCCATTTCGTTTTCAACCGTTGAATCAAGCGATCAACGAATGAGATTAATTAGGGGTTTAGGGCAGTATAAAAGGAGTCTTAGGCATCTATTTTCATTATCTTTGGATGATCCTTAAGCTAGGAGACGGCATTGCTAGGGTTAGAGCTTGGAAGAGCTCAAGGAGAGATTAGGGCTTCATCTCCTTGCAAGAGATTGCAGATTTGATTTCTCTTTTTCTCTTGTGTGTATTTTGTTTTGGTTTGTATTATAATATTGAGTGGATGATATTTAGTGACAAAACACTTCTCTTCATATTATAATGTGTTGTGGTTAGCCTAAGCTGTTAAATATGGTTTTGATTGCCCATTTGCATGTATAATGCTTGTAGTGCTTGCATCCACAATTTCTACATAAATTTCCATTTGAATATTGCTAGAGATGGAATATTTGGATGTATAGAGACTCGAGAGGGGATTTAGCCATATTTGATATGAGATTTGGGATGTGAGCATTGACATTTCATGCTATTGAGTTCATTCATTTATATTGTGGATTTCGATTCATATTTCCGTTCGCGTATAACCTAAGAGGGGAGTATTTGGATGTAATATGACCCCGAGAGGGGCATTGGCCTATTACCATGAAACACATGATGCGAGTGATGACCATAACCCCCTGAGCAAGATCCCATGCTTGAAAGCTCTCACTCTGTATGAGCTAGGACAGACGTGTTAAGAGAATGAGGTGGATGAGACAAATGAAAGACTGAAATCTTTCAAAGAGAGTTGTAGCATTCATGGATGCTCCATTATGACCGGTGCTTGGTTTGATCGAAAGCAACAGAACATCATGAACATAGTGGTGCACTGTTGAGTAGGAATTGCTTTCTTGAACTCAAATGATGTTTAGACCGAAAGCCATAGTGGGGTGTTTATTCATGCTTTTGTTGACAGCAATAGAAAGGCTGTGAGAGGATAATGTCGTCAGATAATTACTGATAATGCTTTTAGTAATATGGTAGCAGCAAAAATATTGGCGGTAAAGAGGCCAAGAATTTTTTGGACGAGTTATGCCGCACAAACCGTTAATTCGATGCTCGTGGACATTACTAAAATCAAGCCGGTCAGGAGTGTCATTACAATGGGTAGAGAAGTATCCATTTTCATCTACAGTCATACCATCACTCTGAGCTTGATGAGAGACTTTACAAAGGGAGACATAGTTAGGCCCGACGCGACTAAGTTTGCCACTGTCTTCTTATCTTTGAATTCACTAAGAGATAAGAAAAAAGAATTGAGGCAGATGTTTAGTTCCAAACAATGGGAAGTGTGACCTTTCCAGCAAGCCTACAGATAGAAAGGTAATCAGTAATCATAATTAAAATTTATTTACATTGATATAAGAATATTTTATTAATTTTTAATGATAACTAAATTATTAATCATTGTTTTGTAGGTTCAAGAAATTGTTCTAAGTAATAGGAATTGGGACAATGTTGATATGGCTTTGAAGGTTTTCTCTCCTCTGGTGAAAGTTTTGAGGAAAGTGGATGGTGATAAAGTCTCATCGATGGGCTTTGTATATGTTGATTTGGTTGAAACTAAGACTGAAATTGCATCAGCCCTTGCTCAATAGGAGAAGATGTATCTTCCAATAAGGAAGATAATCGATAAAAGATGGGATAAGAAGCTCAAGCCGCCATTGCATAGGACTGTGTATTACTTGAACCCTTTTTATTATAACCCTAATAAGGAAGCTATTGAAAAGGATAATATTTTTGATGGTTTTATGGAATGCATGCATCTCATGTATAAAAATGATCCAAATGTTATTAGGAAGATTGAAGAGCAGCTTTATCTGTATCAAAACCAAAACGGTTCTGTAAGCGGCGCGTGACCGGTTCATTTAGGCGGGATTTTGCAAAGAATGCTGCAAAAAATCCAAAAATCAACACATGTATAATTTTTATTATTTACAATTTTTTTAATAAACACATGGTATGCGATGATTTTTATATTTGTTAATTTGACAGTCACATGGTGGAGTTTCTATGGAACCGATGCTCTAGAACTGAAGCATATAACATTAAGGACCTTAATTTGACAACTAGCTCTTGGTACGAAAGAAACTAGAATACGTTTGATATGGTAAATATCATTATATTTTCATCATATATTTATATTCAAAATTTTTAATTTATTGAAAATAGTCATTTTATGATAAATTGTTTTCTTTTGTAAACGCATACAAATAAGAGAAATACACTATGTCACAGCAAGTTGCATGACCTAATCTTCGTCAAGTTCAATGTCGAGCTAAGAATAAGCACGAGAACATAGATATGGATCCTTTGGTCGTATATCAAATATTGAAAAGATTTTGGATTGGTTGGTACCCAAAAATGATGGTGCTTCAGTTTCCGATAGCGATGATGATGTGTTTCCCAGTGAGCAATTGACTTGGAGACAAGTTGCTAAAGTTTTGGAGCTAACCCTAAAAGAAACAAGAGCTCAAGAATGGTGACGTATAGAAAAAAAGAAGCATCTTCTTCATCTAAAGGAAAGGAACCGGTCATGGAAGAAGATGAGTTTGAATCATCATCAGAATCATCATCGAGGGACGAGCTAGATGAGGACAATGATGATTCCTA